>BSEG01000010.1:39242500-39855000 GCA_036245055.1 Diospyros kaki | reverse complement strand
CTAAGCACTCGTTTGAACACAACTTTGTGTTCGTTTTCAGTTTTCTATCTTCGTTCCCAAAATCTTAAAAACAAACACACGGAAATATCTACTTACCTCTAGTTGATCCCCGGCGTTAACAAGAAGCGCATGGGGAATGATGGGAACTCCATACCAGTGCCCATCTTTCAGGACTTGAAGGCCTTCGACTTCTTTGTCCTGCAAGAGAAAGGTCAGTAGAGTTCCATCCGCGTGTGGCTTGATGCCCAGAATCCGATCTGGCCATGGACATGGAGGGTAGAAGTTGAATCTCGCAATCATTGATGCTCCTTCTCCATACTGGTTCAGAAAGCCGTGTTCATCCAAGTCCAGTGACTTAGCCATGGCTTTCAGGAGCAGCTCGTTCATCTCTGCCAACTTTGCTGTGTATTCATGTAAGATTCCCCTGCATTTTTAACATAATTAAGTCTTTATCCTACAATATAGGGTTGACAACATGAGTTCTATCCCACCAATCATTTCTATCTATAACCATTCATTCCCCTACATTTTCATTGGAACAACTTACCCAAGGTGTAGTTTTTGCCCATTTGTGTTTCCTCCTCATCTTCTTCTTAGGCAGACTAAGTGACAACTAATCAAAGATGGGTATTTGTTGGACACATCAACTGGCATATTAGATTTTAGAGATTTACTATGCTTAATAAAAAATGTGATAATTCAACTCACCTAAAATTTTCTGGCCACAATTGGAGCTTTCTTTGTTCTTCTGGGCTTACAACTAGATACAGCCGGTCCGTCCAATCGAGAGTTTGATGATCAGAAAGAACTGAATCATTGCCATATCCTTCCATATCATCTACTGTTCTGGAGTACTTCTGTTTCTCTTCAAGTGGAAGTGCAAAGAAGTTTTTGGCAACTTCCCTCATTTCATCCAGGAATTCATCTTTCAATCCATGATTTATTGCCTGAAATTAATCCCAAAACCAACTGATCAGCAGGCACAAGATCCTGATTGATATTCCATTTCCGATTTCCTTCCTCGAGTTTATTTTCTTAATTGTTCTACAGTCAAATTGGCCTTCATGAACTTAAAGAGTCTATGTTCCATCACTTACTGAAGAGGAAACAACAAAGTGTTCATGGAAGTTGCAAAGAACCATGTTAAATAATCAATTCTAATACCATTTTTTGTATATCGCTGTGATACTGACTTGTTAGTATCCATTTTACCACTTGGATCCGAGATAAAACAAGCATAGGATTAGATCCTATAGCACAAACACAAGATCAAAATTAGCTAACACGTCTAACTTGATTCGACAAATTGACAACATTAACAGGCGAATGAGAAACAAAATTCATTATAAAAGAGATAAAATACAATTTCAGTCAACTCCTAAATCCCAATACACCCAAGCTAACAATCTGCCTAAGAGATTCTTCATTCTAATTAATGTGCCCTTACAATTTGATAATCAGTCGGCCGTATCCACAGAGAGAATAAGATAGGTTAGAAGTTTCGGATTGAGTATACAAGTGTATATCTATCTATCATACTTTGGGATTAAGTGAACTGAATTTGAATTCAAGACAATCAACTCCGTAGATTGAAAAAATGGGTTCTGTTGATGAATCTGACCTGAAAGCAGCCGCAAGAGCTGAGACCAGATCGGAGCTTTCTGTGTTCTTCTTCTCCAGCCACTGATGGAGACGAGAGCAGGCCCAGATCAACGAATGGAACTTCCAGGAGAGGAAAGGCAGCTCCGCCGCCAATATTGGCTCCATCTTCACCCTTGTAGATATATCTCTCCGGCAGCTCATGGTTACTGAGAAGCAGCTCTTGGACTGGCTTCAACAGTGATTCTGCCATGGCCGCCGGAGAAGAGCTTCTGCTGTTGAGAAGTGAAAGTTTTTAGCGGTTAGATTTTATATTTGATTTTTTATTTTTGGGATCTCTTTGTTTGAATTATAAATTTGTTCGGGGCCTTCAAAAGATAAGCTCATGATGGCACTTTGAAACTTATTTTGGACTGGTATGCATCTCTCCCTTAAGTCAAAACAGCCTGCTCTATATACAATTTTTATTAAAATGGTTTAATATTAATAGTTTAGAAAATTATTGGCTCACTTTAGTTAGCATTCTTCTTCTTCTTCTTCTTATTTAATTTTTTTTTTCAAAAGCTAGGATTAGATATGGCCGGGTCAATTAATTGGGCTTGATATTATATTTGGAAATGTTGTTTGTTATAAGGAGTTTTCGCATTTTTACAGCATCTGTTCGAGTAATTCGTATACAAATTATTTAAGGTAAGTAGACAATACATCAATGAGTAACTTGTGTATAAGTTACTTACTGTCACACAAAATTTCAAAACTCCAGGTTGAAACAACATTTTTGTATAATATTATTCTTGCTGGGTCAATTGCTCTCTTGCCTTGCCAGTACTCTTGAAAATATTTATTCACATAAGTTCTGACCTTGATGTTCCTGTAAAGCCTGGGATTGTTCTCATCAATGAACTCATCCACTGGCTTGATCTCCATGTCCAAACTGCAAAACACAGCCAGAGTGTTCCTTTCCCTCTCTGTGTTTATCACCACCCTGTGTGTTGGCTCTTGAATACTCCATTGCTCATGATCTGCAGATGATGTACGTATGTATCATCAAGAAAACATACTATTCATATTCTTAAGATCTAAATGATACCATTACATTCTATTATATGGCATGTGCAAACATCTTTCACTTAGATAAAATAAATATTTTCACATCACCATTACTTCTTCACCTATGTGAAAGATGCCATGCACCTCACATAGGTGAAAATCTCTTCGAAGGAGAGAGAGAGAGAGAGAGAGAGAGAGAGAGAGAGAGAGAGATATGAACTATGCCAAGAATGAAATAAATCTCTCCAATAAGATTTAAATCTTTTCTAAGGATTTAGGATGTTATCTCCACCTTTGCAAAATTGAACTCTTTTTTGAGTATTAGAGACTGACATAAAAAATGATGTGGCTTCCTAAATCACCATTGTTTCTTTTCTTATAATTATATCAAGAAGCTCTGACAATTTACTAATTGAAGTATATATTAAAAAACTAATATAGGAAACATTTATAATAATTCTTTGTTAGTTTTGTAGGCTAACATGAGTAGCGACTTCAACTCCCTATTTGGCATCAGCTAGCTCCATTCTTCCATTTCATCCAAGTCATCAATTTTTTAAAGATGTGTGTTAGTGCATCACCAATATTATATTTATAGGGTAACTTATCCAATGATTGGCTCTCCCATCTCAACTTGATCACCAATAATGGCAAGAGGGGCATGGGGAATGATGGGAACTCTGAACCACTGGACATCTTTGAGGATTTGAAGGCCTTCCACTCGCTTGTCTTGCTGGACAAAAGTAAGCACCGCTCCATCTGCGTGTGGTTTGAAGCCAAGAACAGGATCAGGCCTTGGACATGGCGGGTACAAGCTACACCTTGCTATCATTGTCTCTTCCTCGCCAAACTGCTCTACAAAGCAACCCTCCTCCAAGCCCAATCACTTCGCCATGGCTTTTAGGATCACTCTCTTCATCATTGATAGCTTTCTTTTATACTCTCTTAGAATTTCCCTGCAATATGAAGAAGTCAAGCTATGTGTTTGAATTTGACAATAAATTTGACAACCTTGGCTTGTTAGGGAATTAGACAACCTTGTCTTGTTAGGGAGTTGGACAACATTGGCATGTTAGGCAAGGTGCCTAACCATTGTTGACTATGCTTACATTTCATTCCCTATATATACCCATACACTCCTTATTGTATAAACATCCTAGTTTAGAAGATCATTCGAGAGGATCCAGAGAGAAAGTTGTGAGAGAGTTTTTTTGTAAAATTTTGGTTGTAATTTTTCTGTGAATTTATTTAATGAAATAGATTCAGTTTCTCTTTTATTTTATCTCTTCATTCGTTGTTTATATTCTTTGGATTTCCCAACAAGTGGTATCAGAGGTTGAGTGCTAGTGAGAGAAATTGAAGGAAATTTGAAGAACAGAGCCTTTGTTCTTCAAACTCAATTTTTTAAAAACCTCCAATTTGTATTTTCATCACATCAAAAGATTCTTGGTGGCAAGACGAGCACACTGGTATTTTTGGCAGGTAGAACGGAGCCCGCACGCGCCGCTTAAAGTTCTGCGCGTGGCTTTCATGCGCCACACGCGCTGTCTGGAGGTTGAAGATGACCACGTGGTTTCCACGTCATCCGCCTCGTCAGCTAGTCAGCTAATCGTCACATTGTCCGCCACGTTAGCTAATCGCCATGTCGTTCGCCATGTCATTAGCCACGTCAGCAAAATCATCTTGAAGGATGTTAGACATGTGCTAGATCTTCAACTAAATCTACTTTCGGGAATAGCTCTTGACAAATAGGGCTATGGTAATCAGTTTAGCAATGACACATGGAAGTTGATAAAATGCGCCATGGTAGTCGCTCGAGAACATATTTGTGGCACATTGTACAAGACTCATGTGAAGATATGTGCAGACAGCCTCAACATAGTTGAAATGGAGGTTTCTCAAAATCTGTGGCACTAGAGACTTGGTCACATGAGTGAGAAGGGTTTGTCTACCCTAGAGAAGAAGGAGCTCATTACTGTTGCCAAAGATACTGCTTCAGATCCTTGCAATCGCTGTTTATTTGGCAAACAATATAAACTCTATTTCAGTTACTCCTCAATAAGAAGATTAGAGTTGCTTAGTCTGGTACGCTCTGATGTGTGCGGTCCCTTGAAAGCTGAATCATTAGGTGGAAACAAGTACTTTATGATGTTCATTGATGATACTTCTCGAAAGGTGTGGGTGCATTTCATAAAGACATAGGACTAGGTATTTGATTACTTTAAACTGTTTCATATCATGGCAGAACGTGAAACATGAAAAAAGTTGAAGTGTCTCCAGTTAGATAATGGAGGCAAATACACTTCCAAGGAGTTCGATGCCTACTGCGGAAGACACAACATCCGACATGAGAAGACGGTTCCACGCACCCCACAACATAATGGTGTAGCCGAGAGAATGAATCAGACCATTATGGAAAGAGTCAGAAGCATGCTCAGTATGGTTAAGCTGCCAAAGTCGTTCTGGGAGAAGTAATCAGAATCACCATCTACGTAATCAACATATCACCATCAGCATTGCTAAATTTTGAAGTTCTGGAGAAAATGTGGTCTGGTAAGAATCCCACCTAAGAGTATTTGGTTGCTTAACGTTTGCACATGTATCCAAAGAGCTTAGACAAAAGCTCGATGCAAGGACAACCCCATGTATTTTCATAGGCTATGGAGATGAGGAATTCGGATACAGGTTATGGGACCCAAAGGAGAATAAGGTGATTAGAAACAGAGACGTAGTGTTCTATGAAAACCAGATGATAAAAGACATTGAAAAGCCCACAATGTCTCAGAATCCAAATTCTAGTACCCAGGAAGATATTTCAAGACCAGCACCAACACAGTTTTCCACTGATGACGATTTGGTGCCTGAGGAAATGCTAGAAGCAGAAGAGGAGGAAGAAGTAGAGGGTGTTGAGCAAGGGGATCCACAACCTCCTCCACCAGAAGTTGTTGGTCTGTCACAAGGATCAGATAATGGTGAACCTCTTAACCCAGAAGTTCGTAGATCTAAATGAGGTCAGATTCCGTTGACAAGATATCCAGAATCCGAGTACATTCTGCTTACTAAAGATGGGGAACCATTTTCAAGAAGTTGTATCTCATAAGGATAAAGAAAAGTGGTTGTTTCCAATGTAGGATGAGATGGACTCTCTGCAGAAAAATCATACTTATAAGATAGTTAATCTTCCATAAGGGAAAAAGGCTTTGAAAACAAATGTGTGTTCAAGCTGAAGAAAGATGGCAGGGGAAAGGTTGTGAAACACAAAGCTTGGTTGGTATAAGTTAAAGGATTCCAACAGAAAAATGGAATTGACTTTGATGAGATTTTTTTACCAATTGTAAAAATGACTTCAATAAGAGTCATTCTTGGCTTGGTAGCCAAGTTGAACCTAGAGCTTGAACCGATGGATGTCAAGACAACATTTCTTCATGGAGATTTGAATGAAGAAATCTACATGCAATAGCCAGAAGGTTTTGAGGTTTCAGGTAAAAACCTTGTTTGCAAGTTAAAGAAGAGTTTGTATGGTCTGAAGCAAGCACCAAGGCAGTGGTACAAGAAGTTTGACTCTTGCATGGTAAGTTAATGTTACAAACAAACTGCTGCAGATTAGTGTGTGTATATTCAAAAGTTTCCTGATGGGAACTTCATTGCTCTTCTACTATATGTAGACGATATATTGATCGTGGGACAAGATGTAACGAAAATTAAATAGTTGAAGAAGGAACTCTCCAAGTCCTTTGATATGAATGACTTAGGACTGGCTCAACAGATTTTAGGAATGCACATAGTTCAAGAGAGGAAGAACATGAGGTTGTGGCTATCTCAGGAGAAGTACATTGAAATGGTGATCAAGAAGTTTAATATGCACAATTCCAAACAGGTAAGCATTCCATTAGTCAACCACTACAAGTTGAGCAAGAGTTTGTGCCCCTCATCCAAGAAAGAGATAAAAGAGATGTCATAAATACCATATTCTTCAGCAGTGGAAAGCCTGATGTATGTAATGGTATGTACAAGACCAGATATTACTCACGCAGTGGGTACAGTGAGCTGTTTTCTTTCTAACCCTAGAAAAGAACATTGAAAGGCAGTCAAATGGATTCTCAGGTACTTAAAATGTACGCTAAAAATATGTCTTTGTTACAGGGGAGCTGATCCAATCTTGGAAGGATATACAGATGCAGATATGATAAGAGATCTTGATGGTAGAAAACTATTTCAGGATTTTTCTACACTTTTGTAGGGGGAGCCGTTTCATGGCAATCAAGATTGCAGAAGTGTATTGCTTTATTCACAACAGAAACTGAATATATTGCAATAACAGAAGGTGGGAAGAAATGTTGTGGTTAAAGCGTTTTCTCCATGAACTTGGGATTATGTAAGAGGACTACAAGATACAATGTGATAGTCAAAGTGCTTTGGATTTAAGCAAGAATTCAATATATCATTCTCGGACAAAGCACATTGATATTTGCTATCATTGGATACATGAAGTAATGGATCAACAACTGTTGAGACTAGTGAAAATCCATACGAAGGAGAATCCAACTGACATGTTAACAAAAGTGATACTTGAGAAAAGCTAGAGTTATGTAGAGACATAACTGGGATGCTTGTCAGATAAAAATTGATCCAGATGTGGCCAAAAGGGGAGAATTGAATAAGTCAAGCCATATGTGTTTGAATTTGGCAATGGGTTTAACAACCTTGGCTTGTTAAGGAATTAGGCAACCTTGTCTTGTTAGGGAGTTAGGCAACCTTGGCATGTTAGGCAAGGTGCCTAACCATTGTTGACTATGCTTACCTTCCATTTCCTATATATACCCATACACTTCTTATTGTATAAACATCCCAGTTTAGAGAATCATCCGAGAGGATCTAGAGAGAGAGAGTTGTGAGAGAGTTTTTTTTGTAGAATTCTGGTTGTAATTCTTCTATGAATTTATTCAGTGAAATAGATTCAGTTTCTCTCTTATTTTATCTCTTCATTCGTTGTTTATATTCTTTGAATTACCTAACACAATATGTTATCAACAACAAGATCACACTTAATAATTAAAGTAGCTTTTAATTAAGTTTTGGAGATTTAATCTTGTCACATTTAAATTTAGTCAATAATAACTTTTTTTAAACAACTTATAAGTTGATAGAAAAAAAAAAAAAGAAATTAAGAGGGTAGATTATACACTCTCTATAAGCACGTACAAAAGAAATATAAGCTATGAGAAAGTTGTAAGATTCATTTGACTAACAAAAATATAAGCCAAACACTCTCTTATAATCATATAACAAGTGATTTGAACTTTTTGTGCCTTTTTGATTCAAAAAACTTGATTACTGAGGGGGATATATATATCCCTAAACCCAAATATCCCTCTCAATAACTTATTTATTTTTATTTTTTTATATTTGACAAGTTGTTAAGAAGAAAATTTGAATTGGTAGGTGACATATCCAAATCTTACTTTTCAATATATAAGTTCACTTATAGGCCCAATCTATCCAAGTTTTCACACACATGTACATATTTTATAATTATACCTATGTTCTTGAGGGTGTTGAGGCTATGATTTGCACTTTTTGAGTTCTTCAAGACTAATTATAAAATAACATGAGCTGAAGGCTCTCGTATCACATTCATCACCATCGTTCGTCTAGTGGCCCCGGTTTGGTACCCCTAGCCTTTGGCTAGTACATAGTTCCCGGTCTAGTACCCCCAATCTTTGGCTAGTATACGATACTCGGTCCAACGCCCCCAATGCAATGCAACACATAACGAATGTTATGGCTCTTGTAGCATTAACTTGATGACAAGGCCCCCATAAGTTAAGCATCCGGTCATGCTATGTCCATGTAAAAATTCACACACACAAATGCTCTAATGCTCGCCTAACATACACAAGTTAGCACTTACAAGCCAACCATGTCATTGCAATGCTCACGCTCCCATCACAAACAAAGTAGGACCCCCAAATGAATATAACCCATGACCCATCATCATAATGCAAGATAAAATAGCACACAATACCATGCAACATAGCCATAACCATGTGATGACAAGTGACATTCACATATTCTCAATTTTTGCCTCTTTAAAGTTCTTGGCTCTTTCACAATTCATATTTAAATAGGTTTCACTACATCAATTAAGGGAAATTATGTATATGATGATAGCAATGCATCACACATAAGGTTCCAAGGACATGCCAACCAAGGACATTTTTTAACGACTTCCCAAATGATTATCATCATGCTTCCTTAGGCAACTCACTTACTCTATTATCACATGAAACCCATGTATATACATAAATGTATCTTCGACCACATCTTATCATTTTAGAGGATTGAGTGATATCAAAGGAAGCATTTAACAACAATTTATCTTAACAATCATACTTAATTTGGATTGAGAAAAGCCTTAACCAACTCAAATCATAACCAAAGTATATCATATTATATATCAAATTGAATCCCTCGAAATTTAGTTTATGACGCTTCAAATAGATAGCAATTCTGACTTTTACATCAAAAGTTATGGTCAAAATAGTGCAACATGCGTAGTGTTGTCAAAATGCAGTCGAGTTGACTTAAGGGCAAACTGAGTCGACTTGGAGTGAGTCAACTTGACCGAGAACGGAAGAAAAATCGCAAAAAATTTGGGTTTCTGGCGAGTTGACTTAACACAACCGAAAACACACTAAAATGAACACCAAACATAAAAAAAACTCTTATTTTAGCTTCCTAACCCACAAATGTCGTTCCATGAATAAAATATAGGGTAAACAAGCCCCAACGAAAGTATTAATGAGACACCACAACGACTCAAGAAGAGACCACAACTTGAGAAAAATATGAAAAACTTAGCAACCATTGACAAAAGTGGTTCTCACCACCACAAGAAGAGACTAAATATGAATATATACGTATCACTTTGCAACTAAAAGATGTTTCTTTAGAAGAGAACAAGGAAAAAAATGAAACTTGCACAATATATAAATAAAAATACAAGAAGAACTTGTCTCGTTGAAGTTTAAACCAAGAAGAAAAAGAAGAGCCTTCTCAAAGCTGCAAATTCTCCCACCTTTGAAGCTCTAACTCTACTAAGAATAATGGAGGAAGAAGAAGAAGAATAAGAAGAAAGAGAAAGGATCGTTGGGAGAAAGAGAAAAATCAAAAAGAAATAAGAGAGTATGGGGAGAAAAAGGAAAAGAGTGGGCTGCCAACCACCCCCTTAGAAATTTACTATTTTGCTCTCCATAACACACACACACAAATATCTGAAGCCCAATTTTGCCATTTTGCTTCATTTCCATTTCTTTTCTCTTTTCTTTATTCAACCTAATTATACAATCCATTTTCTGCCCTCTTTGGACATTTCACATTTTTATTTAATTTAAAACACAATTTTGCAATTGGGCTCAACCCAACCCATCAACCCATTCATTTTAATTGGCCTAACTGTAATATCCTAGATTTTCAAAAGGGTTCAAAAGTAATTATAACGTGGATCATAGGTGAAATTATCAAAGGATTAGAGGCTTAAGTATAATTTCTTACAGTTATCAGTACCGAATCGACTGTAGGGAATGCCCCGGAGTGCAATTGTCTATGAAAAATGATATGGCGTCGATGAGCATTTCGAGATAAGATTTATAATATTAAAATAAATTATAATCGAGAAAATTTTCGGTACAGATAAAATACAATTATGATTTAAGTTGAAAAATCGAATTACCATAGGAGACATCCGAGAAATCAATGAAATCTTGAGGGGGCTCCGATTTTTCATAACGATAAATCCTATGGTGGTTTTAGGATGAAACAAATGTCCTGTGACGGCTTATGGACGAAATCGGTATTTATCGAGTAAATACTAATTAATTTTGATAAATCAAGATATTGTGTGGCTTGAGGGTAATTGTTTTAAGGTTTTGAAGGTTCAAGAGCTATTATCAAAATTTGTAAGGCAATTATAAAAATTCTTGAGTGCAATTAAGTAGAATTGGGGAGGGTAAATGTGTAATTTAAACACACACAAAAAAACATGCTCTGCTGTTGCCCTAACGTTTTCTTCAACAGATTTGGATTTGGCTGAGAATGAGAGAGCTCCTGAGAGATTGGCCGAGAGATGATGGATTGAGGGAGGGAGAGCAAGATTGAGAGTTTGCAAGAGAGAGAGAGAGGCCAGAGGCTGGGGGGCCTGAAGCAGTGGCGATGGTAGCAATGAGGCCGGCAGAAATGGCTGAGGCAGCCACGGTGGCTGAAGGGTGAAGGCTGGAGGCGTGGGCTGCGCGGTGTGGCGGCTGATGGTGGGTCACGAAAGCTGCCAACGGCGGCTGGAAGCTGCGGCCAGCAGCAGAAGCGACCATGGCGTTCGTGGCGACGGGTGGTGCTGCGCGCGGAACAGGTCGCAATGGTGGTGGCCGTTGGGGCGGCCAGGGGCGACCGGCAACGGCAGTGCTGGCCGTGGTGGCGGCATGCGGCGGCTGGGCATGGCGGGTGAGTTGGTCGCAGGCGCTGGTGCGTTGCAGCTTGAAGAAGAGAAAGAGAAGAAGAAGGAGGAAGGAGAGGAAGAAAAGAAAAAAAAGAAAGAAAGAAAAAAAAATTAAAAGAAAAATATGGAAATAGGAGAAATTTTTTGAAAAAAAGTTAAAATAATTTTTAGGAATTAATTTGAGAGTTGAGAAGTATGCTCGGAGCCAAAAATTGATCAGGCCTATTTTTCGGAGTCAGGACACGTATATTGAGAAAGCTTGAGATGCTAAATCAAGATGAATAAAATTTCATAAAAAATATCAAAAATTTAAGAATATTATTTTATGAATTGTTATAGTGAAAAATTTGAGAAAATATTCTCAGAATACTTAGTTTGGATTTATTGAGGAAAAATAGGAAGAAATAGAGAGAAAAATAAAGAAAATACAAGAAATTATAAAGATGTTATGTTTGATAGAATTTTTGTTTATTTTATTTTATTTTTGAAGTAGAAATTGATTCCATACCAAATAAGCCTAATAAGGCTACTATTAATTAGCCTATTACATGTTTAGTAGAATTACTCCACGACAATAGTACTATATTTGTAAAGAGAAATGAAGAAGATATATATGAAAGAATAATGGTATCACCAATTAATTATTATTATTATTATTATTATTATTCCTTTTCCTTAATTAGGCTTATTAATTTCTTCCCATAAATTAGGCTTGTTTGGTATGCAATCAATTGCTACTTTAAGGAAAAAAAAAGAAAAAGAAAAAGAAAAAGAATTCTATCAATATAGATGTTCAACTTGGTCTAATTCTAATATCTGACAGTGAAATCGGGAACATATAAAAGAGAGATTAGGAATATTAATTAGATATGTTTGAGGATCCCTATTAGCATATTAGTATAAAAATCCTAGACTAGCAAGTATAGTATCACTATTAGTATATTAGTAAGTTGTTAACAATGGTTTAGATGTATCACTTAATTTCATGAATTTAAAAATCAATCAATTTTAAATTAGTGTATATTCTTAAGTTGAGGCTTGTAGTTTCATGAGCAACAGTACTAAAATTGACCCAATGACTTTTCTTTTGAGTACAAGCGAGAAATTGGCATATCCTAAGTTAAAATTGTGTGAAGATAAAAGATTTTTTGTATTGTCAAAATATTAAAACTTAATAAGAGTTTATCAGTTGCATTTAATTTCATCCATCCATCCATTTTATGTGTCAAAAATTTTAAGTATCTTGTTCGTTTATATGATACAATTTCTTTTTCATATCAACTCAAAAGAAATATCTCCACTCCCAACAAGACTGGACCTTTCTCCATCCTTTTCCATTCTTCTTTTCTTGATGCATTTTCTCAGCCATTTAATTCAAAGCCCCATTTCTTAATTGACAAGATGGTCCTAGAATAATAGATAATTAGAAGAGGAATTAAGAGAAAAAAAATTAGGTATAATGACAAGTATTTTGGTATAATCAAATGATTAATTCCAACACTAACACCCACTTAAATGCACCTCCTTAATTTGGACCAAATTAAACAGATGTAGAATTATATATGAATAGCAATAGCTAGCATTTGATCATAACAATGAAAAATACTATAATATTATGTGTTAGTTTTGATAAATGGATGGTGTTGTTTTGTGTGTATGAATTTGGATACTCATACTTTGATTTGTATCTTATTTCTTCCAAATGATAAATTACTATCATAAGTCTACTGGACATTATTGGATTAGCTATTACATATTAATTAATAACTAAATTATATTGGGACCCATGATTAGTTTATCTTCTTGCATGTACTCCAACGTATAAATTAAGTTGTAAAGACTGCTATATTTTCAAGTCTTCCACTATTTCCAAGTCTTCATCACCATTTGTAAGTCTTCTTTTAATAATCCAAGTCAATTTGTCTCCACTCGTGTAGTTTGTATTGAGACCATGATGAGTTTAATTATTTGCTTGCATGTACTCAAAGAAGCATGGACTGAAACAGAATCAACCAAGACGTCTAGGTAATTGAATTGAGAGGTTGAAGCTTCAATAGTCACGAAATGTGACCATACATAGAAATATGTTATAGTAGTTGTTAATGTGACCTCCCATGATTTACAAGGGGATTAGCAGTGAGCGAGAATTTGTTAATGTGACCTCCCATGATTTACATGATTTACAAGGGGATTAGCCAACTACATGTTTAGCAGAATTACTCCACTACAACAGTACTACATTTGTAAAGAGAAAGAATAATGGTATCACCAATTAATTCTATTATTATTATTATCCCTTTGCCTAAATTAGGCTTATTAATTTCTTCCCATAAATTAGGCTTATGTGGTATGGAATCAATTGCTACTTTAGAAAATAAAAATAAAAAAAGAAAAAGAATTCTATCAATATAGATGTTCAATCTGACCTAATTCTAAACACTGAAATTGGGAACATATAAAAGAGAGATTAGGAATATTAATTAGACATGTTTAACACTCCCTATTAGCATATTAGTATAAAAATCCTTGGCCACTTTTAGTATATTAGTAACTTGTTAACTATGGTTTAGATGTATCACTTAATTTCATGAATTTAAAAATCAATCAATTTTAAATTAGTGTATATTCTTAAGTTGAGGCTTGTAGTTTCATAAGCAGCAGTATTAAAATTGATCCAAGGATTTTCTTTTGAGTACAAGTGAGAAATTGGCCTATTCTGAGTTAAAATTGTGTGGAGATAAAAGATTTTTTATATTGCCAGCATGTTAAAAGTTAATAAGAGTTTATCAGTTGCATTTAATTTCATCCATCCATTCATTTTATGTGTCAAAGATTTTAAGTATCTTGTTCGTATATATGATACAATTTCTTCTTCATATCAACTCAAAAGGAAATATCTCCACTCCCAACAAGACTGGCCCCATCTCCATCCTCCACCATTCTTCTTTTCTTGATGCATCTTCTCAGCCATGTAATTCAAAGCCCCATTTCTTAATTGACAAGATGGTCCACGAATAACAACAAATTAAGAAAGGAAGAAAAAGAAAAGAAATTTAGGTTTAATGACTAGTCTTAGGTATAATCAAATAATTAATTTAAACACAAACACCCACTTAAATGCACCTCCTTAATTCAAATTAACCAAATTAATCAGGTGTAGAACTATATGTGAATAGCAATAGTTGTCATTTGGTCACAACAATGAAAAATACTATAATATTTCGTGTTAGTTTTGATAAATGGATGGTGTTGTTTTCGGCATATGAATTTGGATATTCATACTTTGATTTGTATCTTATCTCTCCCAAATCATAAATTACTATCATAAGTCTACTAGACATTATTGAATTAGCTATTACATATTAATCAATAACTAAATTAGTTTGTATGGGGACCCATGATAAGTTTGTCTGCTTGCATGTACTCCAAGTCTTCAACGTATGAATTAAGTTGTAAAGATTGCTATATTTCCAAGTCTTCCACTATTTCTAAGTCTTCACCACCAATTTCCAAGTCATCTCTTACAAGTCCAAGTCAATTTATCTCCACTTGTCTAGTTTGTATTGGGCTCATGAGTTTATCTGCTTGCATATACTCCAACGTATGAATTAAGTTGTAAAGATTGCTATATTTCCAAGTCTTCACCACCAATTTTCAAGTCTTCTCTTACAAGTCCAAGTCAATTTGTCTCCACTTGTCTAGTTTGTATTGGGGCCCATGATGAGTTTATCTGCTTGCATGTACTCCAACGTATGAATTAAGTTGTAAAGACTATTATATTTACAAGTCTTCACCATCATTTTCAAGTCTTCTCTTACAAGTTCAAGTCAATTTGTTTCCACTTGTCTCTCTATAATTAGATCAAGGCAAAGACAAACTTCATAATGCTTTAAAGATATAAAATAGAGTTAGCTTGATTCTTAAAACAAGAAAAAAAAGAGAACAAAAGCAAGTAAGGAGATATATATCTTGGTGAAAAATATGGCAAGCACTACACCTCATTCTATTTGGGTGTGGATGATGACAATGGTAGTGTTAGTGTTGGTGAATGAAATGTGTTGCCATGGGTGTTGGGAGCAAGAGAGGATTGCTCTGTTGCACCTCAAAGCTTCCATGAACTACCCAAATGGCAACTCTTTGCTTTCTTGGGTGGATAATAAATCATCAAATTGTTGTCAATGGGAAAGGGTTGAATGTAGCAACACGTCCGGTCGAGTCATTCAACTCTCTCTTAATCGAACAAGAGATTGGGCATCTAGAAAAGATTGGTATTTCAATGCTTCTCTGTTTCTTCCCTTTAAAGAGATCAAGACTCTTGAATTAAGTGACAATCAATTAGTTCCTTGGGCTAACAATGAAGGTTTGTAGATTCACAAGTCTCTTATATACCTATCTCATGATTTTTTCTTTTTAATTTTTCTATCTTGAATTTTAAAAGAAATTGTTTATTACTTTTACTTCTTTTGTAGGTTTAAAAGACTTTTTGAATTTATAAATCTTGAAGTTCTTGATTTGAGTTTGAAAAATTTCAATAACAATATTATTCTATAATTTGTTAGGGATTTGAGAATATTCGATTTTTTTTTTATGGTTGTCATAAGAGATGATGTGTAAAGATATAAATTAATTTGAAGTATTAGAGAAGTTTAGTTTTACTTGCCACTATCAATTTTTAGTTAACCAAAGAACTTAAAAGATGTCAAAAAAGCTAAAGTGGATTATTAAATGGATGTTTTGCATAGAATTTTGGTTGAATCCAATCTCATTATATATAAATTTGATTAAGTTGACAAATTAGTTTACAACGGACTAAATTAACTAAAAAATGGAGCTAGTGATGCACGCTATTGCGCACACAAGCACTGCCTAAGAGGATTTACATAAAATAAGATATAAAAATTTCAAAATTGTGTAACGCCGACAGTAGATTCTTTGATGTTGCTTTAATTTGTTTAGTTGATTGCTTATATTTATTTTTTTGATTTTTTGCTTGTATGAGACTTCTATTGTTAGAAACTAATAACTTCGATACTTTTTTCCTATTTTAAGGGGAGTTATAGTTAACATTTGTATTCAATAATCTCTTGCTTTTTTCATTATTCATTTTCATTTCTTACTCCTTGAAATTTGGATAAAACTATTTACTAATTCTATTTCTTTTACAGGTTTCAAAAAACTTTCTACATTGACCAATCTTGAGGTTCTTTTTTTGAGTTTAAATATGATCAATAATTCTAAAATTCTAGAATTTATTGGTGGAATTTTATCTTTAAAGTCTCTAAATAATAGCTTGGGAAGTTTGGTTGAGTTGACAAGCAAGTTAAATTCTATGATCATATCCTAGTTAAAGTAATTTTTTGCAATATTAAATATTCCTTCAATGAGAAAGAGATTATGAATTCTAATGCTTCTTTGTTTTAATGCTTCTTTGTATATTGGTATTTTAATACTTCTTTATTTCTTCTCTTCCACGAAATTTTTTGACATTAATTATAATTTACAAGTGGGATGAGTTTAAGAGTAGAAATTTCATGAGTAATATGTTTATTATATTTCTTTTATACTTAATTATTGAGATTTTGATAAGAATAATTTATAATTTTTTTTTTCAGATTGGAAAAGATATTGTATGCCATTCAATCTTAAAGTTATTGATTTGAGTTGGAATGCCTTGAACTCTAGTATTCTAAAATTTATTGTTGGAATTTTATCTTTGAAGATTTTATGCCTTGGAGAAAATGATGTACAAGGATCCTTTTACTGGAATAGTAAATTAACTTATATATGCAATTAAGGGTTTGCCAAACTAATTTTTTAAAATTATAACCAAACAATTTCTATACATTTTTTATTTTTTTTCTTGTGTTTTTAAAAAGTCTAGGCATATAGAGAATATACATTTGTCTGTAGCATTGAGTTTTGAGATAAAACATAATTTGATTTTAAAATAAATGTAAATATTTGTAATACGTATATAATAAGATAAATATTTTGAGTTATGAATATAAAATATTTACAAATTAGTTTATTACAAACTGAATTCACTACCCATGAGGATTCACATAAAATAAGATATCGAGAATTCAAAATTGTGTAACGCGCGCAGAACAACTTCTTTAATGTTGCTTTAATTTGTTTAGATGAGTGTTTTTATTTGTATATTTTTTGTCTTTAATTTTTTACTTGTATGAGGTTGTTGTTGGTGGAAACTAATAACTTTGATACTCTTTTGCTCTTTTGAGGGGAGTTATAGTTAACATTTGTATTCAATAATCTTTTGTAATTTTCATTATTCATTTCCATTCTCACTCCTTGAAGTTTGGACAAAACTATTCACTAATTCTATCTCTTTTACAGGTTTCGAAAAACTTTCTATGTTGACCAATCTTGAAGTTCTTGATTTGAGTTTCAACTGGATCAATAACTCCAAAATTCTAGAATTTATTGGTGAAATTTCATCTTTAAAGTCTCTAAATCTTGGAGATAACAGTTTGGAAAGTCTGGTTGATTTGACAGGTAAGTTAAATTTTATGATTATATCCCAATTAAAGTAATTTTTTATAATATTAAATATCCCTTCAATGAGAAAGAGAGTTATGAGCTCTAATGTTTCTCTGTTTGAATGCTTCTTTGCGTATTGATATTTTAATGCGAAGATTGAATTTATTTTTATCAATAACACATGGCCTCAAATTATGGATTCAAGTGCCAAGATTTGTTACTAGAGACGAGACTCCTTTCCAAATAACAAAATATTTTCTCTATCAAACTAAAATTCACATGAACCAATTTATTAATATTAGTCAAAATAAGTAAAATCAAAATATCAAATTAATTAAAAAAACCTAATTTTTGATCAAAATAATTGATATTAAGAAAGCTATGTAACAATTTAAGACATTTAGTCCGTGTAAGTATTGCGATAGACAAACTTAGATTTGTAATATTGACAATTTTAATGATATTTTATAGACTAATCATATATTTTTTTAATTCAATAAAAAATTTAAAATATTGGTCTTAAAAATTGAATCAAAGATAGAATATTTTTAATATCGAAATCAAATGAATGGAATTAACTTAGTAAAATACTAGATCAATTTAATCGAAAATAATTAGTTTGGTTAAAAAAATTTAGCTGTAATTGAATTATATTCACCTCTACTAGTGTCATCTTCTTTATTATAGGAGAAAATATTTAACGCTATAGTCAAATAATGTCATTGTATTAATATAATATTCTAATAGCAAATTTTTATAAGTTATAATTTGGGTAAGTGATATGATATTTTGGATCATTTTACAAATTTTTGTACATTATAATTTTTTCTCTTAACAAACACATTTGATCCAAACACTTCATTAACTTAAAACTCTCTGTAACTTGAAGCTTTAGAGAACTTTAAGACACACACATAGCTTAAAGCTTTGTTTAAGAAAAAACTAACTAAATGGCCTCAAAAGAGTCCAGGCACCCTGCAACTCCTTTTATTTGTCATCATTCAAAATTTTTATTTATTTTATTTTAAATTAAATTTAATCTTATATAATTTAATTAAATATATTTAAAAGCTTAACAGCATTGTTTTGGTTTAAAAGTTTAAAATAGAACACATTAGGTCTTAAATTGAACAAAGGGAGTGTGTATGGAAAAAAAAAATTAAAACTAGAGAGACTTTTAGAACTAATTTTAAAGTACACGAATTGTCCTTAGAAATGAGTCAAACCATAGGGGAAGTGCATTACATTATGTAAATGTGTTGATATGGCATTATAATAATTTAATAATGACACATTATGGATTCATATTCTTAATAGATAATAGATAAAATAAATTATATTTTAAATTTTTTTAAAACTTATTAACTGCCATGTATTGAGATTACCAACACATTTTAATTAGTTATTATTCAATTATTATGATATCCAACATAACATCGCCATTCTAAGAGCATCATGGCATTATTTTATTTCTAAAAGTAGTTTTGTAAGGATGACATGGATTCTAAGTAGCATAGAATGAAACAGAATCAACCAAGAAATATGTAAGTATAATTGAATTGAGTGGTTGAATCTTCAATAGCCACGAAATGTGACCATAAAAATATGTTATAGTAGTTGTTAATTTGACCTCCCATGATTTACAAGGGGATGAGCAGTGAGAGAGAATTTGTTAGAAGGGAAAAATGAAATCTGTGTAGAATTGTTGTGTAGAAAGTTCATAAAGAATAGGCTAATATAAGGCTACTAGTAATTAGCCTATTACATGTTTAGTAGAATTACTCCACTACAAGAGTACTAGATTTGTAAAGAGAAATGAAGAAGATATACCTGAAAGAATAATGGCATCACCAATTAATTCTATTATTATTATTATTCCTTTGCCTTAATTAGGCTCATTAATTTCTTCCCATAAATTAGGTTTATTTGGTATGGAATCAATTGCTACTTTAAAAAATAAAAAGAAAAATATTGGTAAAAAATAGAGAACAAAAGCAAGTAAGGAGATATATATATATATAATGGTAAAAAATATGGCAAGTACTACATCTCATTCTATTTGGGTGTGGATGATGATAATGGTAGTGTCAGTATTGGTGAATGAAATGTGTTGTCATGAGTGTTGAGAGTAGGTGAGAATTGCTCTGCTGCACCTCAAAGCTTCCGTGAACTACCTAAATGGCAACTCTTTGCCCTCTTGGGTGGATAATAAATCATCCAATTGTTGTCAATGGAAAATGGTTGAATGCAGCAACACTTCAAGTTGAGTGATTCAACTCTCTCTTAATGAAACAATAGGTTGGAAATCTAGAAAAAATTGGTATTTTAATGCTTTTCTATTTCTTCCCTTTAAAGAGATCAAGCCTCTTGAATTAAGGGCCAATGCATTAGTTGGTTGGGTTAAGAATGAAGGTTTGTGAATTCTCGTATATATGTATCTCATGATTTTATTTTTAATTTTTTATCTTGAATTTTAAATGAAAACATTTATTAATTTTACTTCTTTTGCAGGTTTTGAAAGACTTTCTAAATTGAGAAATCTTGAAGTTCTTGATTTGAGTGGGAACAATTTCAATAATAGTATTCTAGAATTTGTTAGTAGAATTTCATCTTTGAAGTCTCTAAATCTGGGAGGTAATTATCAGCTGGGAAGCTCCATTCATTTGACAAGTAAGTTCACTTATGTTATTATATGCTAACAAAACCAATTCTTTTGTAATATTTAGTAGTCCTTCAACTAGAAGGGAGTAAAGTACCATTGATTTATTAAACAAGGTGCTTATTATTATTATTATTGTTGTTGTTTTTGGCTAAAGAACTAGGTGCACGTTAGTTAAACAACAAAAAAAAGTTATCATTTTTGCTAGAACAGTACTATTAGACATCCTTTGTGGGCCTGTATGTTTAAAAGAGCAAGACAAAAATGCAAAAACTTTAAAAAAGGCTAATGAAATCATATATAATGATTCAAGTTTCCTTTGTGGGCCTGTATGCTTTATCTCATATTGCACTCAAATTTATGAACACTATTTAAAAAGAATTGCTGCAAGCTAAAATTACGTGAAGTGTTCCCTTCATATATCCATTCTCATAATTAAAATTCATCTCTAAATCTTGAGTCCAATGACTTGGGTTGGATGGCTGATTTGAATGGTAAGCTCACTTCACAATCACGTGCCAAGCCTATTGGATATATTGATATGAAATGATGAAACTTCTATTTTTTGTTAATTAATCTAAAACTGCAAATAAAAAAAAAATATGACAGCAAAAAATTTAGAAATTTCTTATTTTTTTATTATTTTTTTCAGTTCTTATTTTTTGAAATTTGTACAAAACTATTTACTAATTCTATCTCCTTTACAGGTTTCAAAAAACTTTTTAGGTTGACCAATCTTGAAGTTCTTGATTTGAGTTACAATTGGATCGATAACTCTAAAATTCTAGAATTTATTGGTGGAATTTCATCTTTAAAATCTCTAGATCTTGGAGGTAATAGCTTGGGAAGCTCGGTTGATTTGATAAGTAAGTTTCATTCTATAATCACATTCTAGTTAAAGTAATTTTTTTTACAATATTAGCTATCCCTTCAATATTGAACGAGAGTTGTGAGCTCTGATTTATTTATTAAACAATAAATTAATTGTACCTATAGAATTTAGGGAATCCATTAACTTTAACAATAACATAAAAACATCATTTTTACTAGAAACATTAAGCATGCCACTACTCTCTATAAGCACTCCAGCTCCTGATGTCCTCATACTAATATTATATGACAATCCTTTAACCTATTGATTATTAGGAAAAATTTAAAATCCCTGTAAAATACAAACAAAAGTAAACAAAAATTAAATTTTTAAAAAAATAAAAAATAAATAATATAAAGATTTTGTTATGGAAAACTACAAATTATACGCTAATATCTTCGAATTTCTGAGAAAGATAATTTAACAATCACCATCCCAATATGCGAATATCGTAACCATACCCTTCCACAAATTATTTTGGCCGCTGAAGTGTTCTTAAACAATTACATTAATTGGAGACAACTACAAGTTGGACTCCATTACCAAATGGTGGGTGGGCCTGACAACTACAAATTGGGAAAGAGTTGAGCAACGCTTCTGCCCCAGTGATTCACATTTCTCTTTAGGACACAAAAGAATTGCAAAATTAAAATATTAGTATTTTAATGCTTCTTTGCTTCCTCCCTTGCACGAGACTTTTGTACTTTATTAACGCACAAGTGGGTTGAGTTGAAAATAGAAGTTTCGTGATTCATATGCTTATATGCTTGATTATTGAGATTTTGATAATAATAATTACTTAATTTCTTTTTCTGATTTAATTTTTAAACAAGATAATAATTTGAGGGATATAATATTTGTATTCAATAATCTCTTATATTTTTTATTATTTTTTCAATTCTTATTTTTAAAGTTTGGACAAGACTATTTACTAACTCTATCTATTTTAAAAATTTTGAAAAAAAATTTACATTGACCAATATTGAAGTTCTTGATTTGAGTTTAATGAGATTCATAACTTCAAAATTCTAAAATTTATTGGTAAAATTTTATCTTTAAAGTTCTTGATTTAAATAACTTTTGAAAAACTTTCTATGTTGTATTCAATAATCTCTTAATTTTTGTATTCTTTTCTTAGTTCTTGATTTTTGAAGTTTAAACAAGACTATTTACTCATTCTATCTTTTTTACAGGTTTCAAAAAACTTTCTATGTTGACCAATCTTGAAGTTCTTGATTTAAGTTCAAATGAGATCAATAACTCCAAAATTCTAGAATTTATTGATGGAATTTCTTCCTTAAAGTCTCTATATCTTAGAGATAATAGCTTGAGAAGCTTGGTTAATTTGACAAGTAAGTTTCATTCTATAATCACATCCTAGTTAAAGCATTTTTTTGTAACATTAGACATCCCTTCAATTATTAAGGAGAGTTATGGGCTCTAATTTAATTATTAAATAAGATACTAATTGCATAATATTTGTATTCAATAATTTCTTATATTTTTTTATTATTTTTTTCAATTCTTATTTCTTCAAATTTGGACAAGATTATTTACTAATTCTATCTCATTTACAGGTTTTAAAAAACTTTCTACACTAACCAATCTTGAAGTTCTTGATTTGTATGGAAATAAGATTAATAATAATTCCAAAATTCTAGAATTTATTGGTGGAATTTCATCTTTAAAGTCACTAAATCTTGGATGGAATAGCTTGGGAAGCTCGGTTGATTTGACAAGTAAGTTTCTTTCAACTATCACATTCTAGTTAAAGCAATTTTTTGCAATATTAGATATCCCTTTAACCTAATTAAAGCAATTTTTTGCAATATTAAATATCACTTCAAAGAGAATGAGAGTTTTGAGCTCTGATTTAATTATTAAATAAGAAACTAATTGCAACAATAGAATTTAGGAAACTCTTGACTTTAACAATAACACAAAAATATTATTTTTACTAAAAACATTAAACATGCCATTACCCTCTTTAAGCACTCTATTAACTCCCAATGTCTTCCTACTAATATTATATGATTGAGTGTTAGGAAAAATTTAAAATCCCTATAATACAAACAAAAGTAAACAAAAATCAGACTTATAAAAAAATTAAAAATAAATAATATTGTAAAAAATTACAAGTTATACACTAATATATTCGAGCTTCTCGAATTGAAAAATAGACTATATCGTGATTTGCTTTGATTTTTTATGATAGATTATTCTCACATTTTCTGCACTTCATATTTTATATTTACAATTCAATATAACATCAATATTCGCAATTAAAAGGAAAATATCTATTTCGCTGTTTCTAGGTGTGGTTAATTTTGAACTCCCAGAAATTAATTTCCTCTTCTTTTTTTTTTTTAATGTTTGTATTTTCCCCCGAAATTATTGTGATTGCTTTTTCTTTTTTTCTTTCTTCGTCTTCATTCTTTGTCCCCCGCCCGCTTCTTCTTCGTTCTTGTCGCCGCTGCTAGCCTCGTTGCCCGATGCCGTTGGTCGTCCTCGCCTCACCGCCTGACGCTGCCATCGGTCGGACGGTCTTGTGCAATCGTCGCCAGTCGTTCATTCTTCTATTGCGTTAATCGATCGTCGCTGCCATCATCAGTTCTGCCATCTGACATTGCTATCGCCGCCGTAGATTGCCTTCCATCGGCCATGTCACCGATCTAGCCACCGTTATTCACCCGAACGATCTCGCGTGGCCATCGCCGCCATTGGTTTCACCATCGTCGCGGCCAAGTCGGTCTCACGTGGCCATCGCTCGCGTTGGACTCCCCATAGCCGTAGCTTGGATCGAATTGCGGGCGAGAAGTTGAAAGGTTGTCGTCCGTCAGATTGGCCGCGACCGCCTATCTCCGGCGTCGCTTCTTGGCCGTCGATCTCCCGCGGTCATGCTCCACCGCCGGTCGTGTTGGCCTCAGTGTCGGACCTGAGATTTGGGGGCCCTAAGGCGAAATGTAAAATGGGGCTCCCGAATCATAGAGTACATTTAAATTTTCTTTTACCAGATTCATCCAACATCAATAAAGCCAAGTTAGCCAACATCAATAAAATAGACATAGGCAAGCTATCAAATAATCCAAATCTCCGAATATATCACAAACAAAACGAAATAAAAATGATTCGTGAAAGAGAAACTAACCGCCGAAAGTGAAAGTTGAAGCTAAGCTAAATAGATCTGGACTCTTCTGGAGAAGCATATTTGCTTCAAGGATCGGACCGAATCTGAGGCAGCAAGCGGTCAAGCTGGAGCCACTGTCGACTGAGAGCGAGGCAGCGAGGAGCGAGCCACCGGTGACCGGCCACGAGGGTGAGCTACCGCCGACGCCGACCGAGTAGCAAGAGGCGAGAAAGTGAGGGCGAAGGGCGACGATCCGACGGAGCAGCGAAAGGAGAGAGAGGCAGCGAGAGGCGAGAGCGAGAGTGAGGGCGAGCCACTGACCGACCGACGGCGAAGGTGAGGCGCGAGGATGAGGACGACAGAAGGACTTACAGAGCGACTGAGGCACTGAGCAAGAGAGGGCTGCAAAAGCGAGAGCGAGAGGGCGAGAAGGGTAGGGGCGAACGCGAAGCTTCGAGGGGGAGGGGGAAATCGTGGGCGGCTGGGCCCTTACCAAAAAAGGGGTTCCAATTTATGGGCCCCCAAATACATTAATTTTCATGGGCCCTGAGGCAGCTGCCTCACGGGCCTCATGAAAGGTCCGGCCCTGGTTGGCCTCTTCTGTTGGGGCTTCTTCTTAACTGGGTTTCTTCCGCCGCCGTCACCTACCTTTACTTCGACGGTGTTACACATCTGGCCGGTTTCTCGAGATGGCCGGTCCTCCGCGGCCATCGTCAAACAGCCTTCCACGACTTCGAGTTGTTCTTGCCATCGGTTGTCCCTTCGTTACTGTCGCTACTTGCTTCCGTGTCTGCTCTTCGTTGGTCACTACTATGGTCGCCACCTTTGTTTTCCGCCGAGTATCACCGCCACCGTTCGGGCTTCTGTGACGACTGATTCACCCTCCGCCGCCGGTCGTCCGCGGTCTTGCCTCGATCCTCCACCGCGTGCTGCGGCCATCGGCCTTCCGCTGTCGCGGCCATTGTCGCGCCCCTTCTGTTGGGGGCTTCTGGGTCTTTCCCCTTCTATCCAAGCTTCTTCTCATAATATAATATAATATGTACAACATATACATACGCTTAACAAATAGGATAATGCTACTCGTACGAATGCCTAACAAATATAATATGTACAACAGATGCTTAACAGCTTCTTTCTTCAAACCCAGCTTCCACGAGAAGCTTTGTAGAGTATATTTAAATAACTATATAATGTTATTTTGGCTTTTTTTACAATTTTCTTTTCATTTATATATATATGTATATATGTATAAAACAAAAATTACATATATAAACGAGAATTTGAAAACCGAAACAGTCCCTCACCAAATCATTAAAAAAGAAACAGGATTAAGACACGGAGTACATTATATATATGTTGCATTGTCTACAATTGTAATAAGGCCAATTGTTGTTTTTTACTAATAAGGCCAATTGTTGTTTTTTACTAATAAGGCCAATTGTTGTTTCATACATATAATAATATATTTATTTGATTAAAAATATTATTGTCAAATCATCTAAATTTGTAAAAAGTAACAATTAGATGGCGCACTCCTATATTTAAGTCAAATACCGAATGTAATAAAAATTATATTGAAACTAGTATAAAAAATTTATATTTTTAAGAATGAATATCTGCTTATTTATAGAGAAATATAGAATAATTTTAATCAATTCGAGATTAAGATTCTGTGTAGATAGCGCCTATCTTAATTATATCTAGTCTGGTTGGGATTAGAACTGTTATGCATGATGTTTATCTTGCTTTTTTTAGAGATAAATTCTTTTATAGATGATGATTATCCTAATATTATGAAATTATTTTAAAATTAAAATTATTTATGGATAATTACTTGCTACATTTAGAGAGATTTTTGGATGTCGAAGTTATTTAGTTTGCTCGTTTAAGTGGGATCCTCGCATTTGGAAAATTTACGTCTTTTAACTCAAAAAGCTATTTTGGATTTTTAGGCTTTTTAATGGACGTTTGCCTATAACACAACAAAATATAATCTAATTTTAAAATAAATATATATATTTTGTAATACATATACAATAGGATAAATATTCTGAGTTATAAATATAAAATATTGAGTAAAATTGTATAAAATAACTATTTTTTCACTATATAACCACTCTATCGGGCATATATTCCTTCTTCTAAGTATCATTGTGCATATATATGTGTGTACTATGCAAAGAGAGATGTTTTGTTGTATTTAATTAATATATCACGAAAATATATATTTTTTTGGTGAAATGAGGCTATACAAATTATAATTTTTATGTATAATAATTTTAAATTTATAAATTATGCCTCTAATGTACAAAATTTCCAAACATATATATGTTTATTTGAAATTGGCATTATTCAAAACTATATTTTCATCTTTCCTCTTAGTTGATGATTTCAAGATTATTTCCGTACTTTAATTTCAAAGTTGATATTTAATTGAACAGGTTTGAACCAGCAATCAAAGTTGACGAATCTAGAAGTTCTTTATTTATATGATAATTCGATAACCAATATCATATGGTCTTCTTTAAAAGGATTTTCTTCGTTGAAAATATTGGATTTGTCCTGGAACTACATGAACCAGAGTATTTCTACTCAAGGTATGAAACACTTTCTATTAAAATTTAGCAATAAAATCGTTATCATTGTATATCATGTGGCTAAAATAATGAAAATGCAATTACATCCTGCAATGTGTTATCCTCCAAACCTAATGTGTGCTATTCTCAATTTCATTATTTAATGAGCTTGTGATAAAAATACTTTCCTATTCATCTCTTGGTTAAACTGTCCTTCAACAATTGCTGGGCGCAATTATAGAGATCAAAACAAATGAGCATGCATTTGATACATTAATAAAAATAATCAAAATTTTGAATTACTAAAAATTTTGAACAGTGTTTTTCTCATAGAGCTAAAACATATATCTTTCTTATCACATTCTAGTCACACATTTGTTCAACGTTTTCCTCCTTGTTGTACAGACTTAGAAAATGTGAGCCACTTGGAAGAATTGTACTTGTTCAATGCTACCCTATCCAATGATTTTCTTTCAAGCATTGGTCCCATGACATCACTTCAAGTTTTGACATTGTCTCATTCAAGACTCACTGGGGCCCTGCCCAATCATCAAGGTAAAGAAAACAAAATATAATTTTTTTTTTACTCAACAAATCAGTAATTTGATATAAATATATAGTTTTATATTTTCATTCAAAGATAGAGAGAGATGTTTATGTATTGTTCTTGATAACTATCTAACTCGCTTTTCTCTTTTTACAAGGTTTGTGTGAATTGAAGACTCTTCAAGAGATTGATTTGAGCTCTAATGGACTAGGGGGTCAGTTGCCTTGGTGCTTGGGAAACTTGACATCTCTTAGATTTCTAGACATCTCTGACAATCAATTTATTGGGAACATTACATTGTCTCCTCTTGCCAATATCATATCCTTAGAATATCTTATACTTTCAAATAACAAATTTGTAGTCCCAATCTCATTCAAATCATATTACAACCTCTCCAAACTTATAGTCCTAGAAAGTGTCAACAACATACATTTGGAAGAAAATGACGTTCTTGGCTCAACCCCAAGATTCCAATTGCTTCAAATCCATCTTTCTAGTTCTAAACATGGGAGAAACACTCTCGTGTCTCTACCCAACTTTTTCTACTATCAAAATCAACTCAAAATAGTTGAGCTCTCTGGATTTGATTTTAGAGAAACATCCCCATGGTGGTTGTTGGAGAATAACACTGGACTACTATCACTTACCTTGACAAAGAATTCATTTTATGAACCTTTCCAATTACCCTCGTCTCCAATAACAAAACTTGTAGCATTAGATATCTCCAACAATAATTTTTGTGGTGCCATCCCATACAAGATTGGTAGTTCTTTCCCCAAGTTAAAATTGTTAAACATGTCTAGAAATAACTTTGAAGGCATAATTCCATCTTCACTAGGTGACATGACCTCTCTCTATATGCTAGACTTGTCAAATAACCATTTATCTAGTAAAATTCCTGTACATTTGGCAATGAGTTGTAGCCTCTTGGAAGTGCTGAAATTATCAAGCAACAGCTTGACAGGCCCTATTCTACCCCTTCAAAATAACTTGTCGAACTTAAGGATCTTGCAATTGGATGATAATAAGTTCACAAAAATCCCTCACAACTTATCCAATAATAGTGGCTTGAGCCTGTTGAATCTTAGCCATAATCATCTTGAAGGTGAGTTTCCTATTGAGTTTTGTCAATTTGATAGTCTAAGTCTATTAGATCTTTCTGACAATAATTTCACTGGAACAATACCATCTTGCTTCAATGTGGAATACCTAGTGCAAATTCAACTATCCAATAATAGGTTAAATGGACCATTTCCGAAGGTGTTCCATCAATTAATGTACTCGATAAGCATGATAGATCTTTCAAATAACCATTTTAATGGTAGCATTCCAAATTGGATCAACAATCTTTCAATGTTAAGCATTCTTATCTTGAAAAATAACAACTTTGAAAGTAATATCCCATATCAGATGTGCCAATTGTCTGGATTAACCTTGATTGATCTTTCTTTCAATAAGTTGTCAGGCAGCATTCCTCGTTGCTTAAATAACCTCACATTTGAGGTAGAAAATGAAATGAGTTCTTTTTTTTATTTAGATTGTATCGAAGTACCCTTGAAGCCTAATCTAAAGATTTATAATCATCATGGTCATAGTTACTCAACTTGTATCAACAATGATGACTCTTCGTTCACAAGGAGAGGACTTTCCACATCACAATTAATGGAGTTCACAACCAAAGGAATGACCTTGTCCTACATGGGAGAGCCTATGTTCCTTTTTTCAGCAATTGATCTCTCCAACAACAAATTAGCTGGCCACATACCACCTGAAATTGGCAACCTTAGCAAAATCAAAGCACTGAACCTCTCCCACAACAACCTGATTGGAGGAATTCCCACAACATTTTCCAAGTTACAGAATATAGAGAGTTTGGATCTTTCTCACAACATCTTGAATGGGAATATCCCCTCCCAGCTTACTGATCTGTGCTCACTGGTGACATTTAATGTGTCTTATAACAACTTTAGTGGAAGGATACCTCAAGCAAGAAACCAATTTGGAACTTTCGACTCAAGTAGCTATATTGAGAATCCATTTCTCTGTGGAGAACCATTACAAAATAATTGCATGGATTCACCTTTATCAGTTCCATCAACCAATAATAATGCAAGTGCGGTATACAACTTTATCGATGTGGACACTTTTTATATGAGCTTTGCAGGGTCTTACATAGCTATTTTACTAGCTATTGTGGGAATTTTGTACATAAATCCACATTGGAGACGAGCATGGTTCCATGTTATTGAGGTTTTTATCACCTCTAGCTACTACTTTGTTGTGGATAATATGTGGAGAATCAAAATTATTTTCCTTCGTAGATATTGATAATCACCCCAGTGAAGTAATAATGTTGTTGTAGGTATATCCTACTAAACTTTTTTCTTAAGTAATTTGTTGTTATAATATTGTTATCAATGCACTTATTTGTTTTGCATTAGTATGAAATGGGCCCTAATAAAATTATCAAAATTAAAGAAGTCTTGATTTGTTGTTGCCATACTATTACACGTCTAGAATGTACAGTGTGATTGTTGATGACAAAGAGTAATATTGGAGCCAAATTTGGAGCTTTAAAATCAAAGAAGTTCCAGATTTTGAGGGGAAAATGAGGAATGAGAGGTGGAGCATTTGAAATAAACTAATGGGCCTCCTTAAGGAAATTAAGAGAAGGAGAAAGAAAAAAGCCGGAGGGGAAGAGAGTACTATTTTGTTAATATTGGTTTGTCACTTCTCATTATGTCTTTTAAATTCTTAACATCTCATTAATCAAATCATCTGAGATAGTTTGTAATATCAATAATTAATGATAAAATATAACTACAACGAAACGGTAATCTAAAATTAGAATAATCAAATAAATTTTTGAAGTACATACTAAAGCTACGAAAATATATATATATATATATAATTTATATATAAGGATTAGAAAATATATTTCTTTATAATTAATTTTTTTTTTGTTTTTTTCATTCTCTCTCTTATTATTTTCTCTTCTACCGGGTGATAATGGTGAATTATACTTTAAGAAATCTTTTCTTCTGACCTAAAAATTGCACTAAGATAGGTTTGTTGCTAAATTATATGATTTGCTTTTTTTGGGGGGGGGGGTCATTTTAGCTATTTTGATAGTTTATAAACTTTTGTTTTACCATGTAAGTAAATAATTCACATGTTAAAACATATTTTATTCAAATACCTTAATAGCTTATTACTAAATAAGTTTTTAGTTTAAAAGTTTCTATAATTTAATCTAACCCAAACACCTTCAAAGAACAAGTCACCCTTGTGCTGGCAAATTGTTTAAGCTAAAACAAATCATTTTATTTATGATTTGATTCCCCAGTTTAACTAAAAACTAGTTAGTTTTTGGTCAATCTATTATTCTTTCTTAATTGATCTGATCCAAGAATAAGCTGTGGACTTTAATTTCTAGTTTAATTGTCAAGTTTGATCTATTTTTTACAATACTGATCAGAAGTGGATTGAGAATTATTATTTTACCTTGAAACCAAAATATGGTCAAAAATTTGTTCTCACTGAAACATGAGAGCAGATACAAAGAGTTGGAGATAAAAGTGAGCAAAGCCTGCCCTTGTCCTGCTCAATTTCCATTCATAGAGATGCCAATTAGGGAACTAATTGGGAGAAAAAAAAGTACAATAAGGATCTAAGCTACACATATTCAATTTAGGATTTAGTTCTGATTGGAGATGAAGACAAATTTTGTAGGCGGCCGGCTAGAGTTTTTTCACAGTGAAGAAATCTGATTTGTTCTGTAATCGGTTCGACCGCCGGCACAACCTTTAATGCATACCCTATTTTTTCTTCATTTAATTATATATATACATATACATATTTGCGTACGTAATAAAAAATGAACCTTGGCTGTGCATTATCAGTGGAGCATGATGTCACTAAATGAGGACATTTACATGGCACAAGTGGCTGATTTTGTTGATTCAATATATCTAGACTATGTGTGCAAATTAAACCCTTCATGATATGGGTTTAAGGAAGCACTAAAAAGAACTAAAAAAGGGATGTAGCAAGATAATATAAACTAGAAAAACTGAAGGATGTGCTTTTAGCCGAATTAGAAAATTATTGTATCTTTTTCTGAAGTAATAATTTCTCTGAAACTTACCATTAAAATAACCCTTGCAACTAAATGAAACTGTATGAACATCTGCACACAATCTAATAGCCTTCTCATACAAGATCAACAATAATGACCGAAGGCTACCCAACAATCGACAGATCGATAAAGTTAGGTTGGGTCTTATTTTCTTTCTATTGTTTGTCTATGAGACCTTTACTTTTGTACATAAAATACAACTCTCACATAAAAACAGAGAAGATAGATTGAAAAATACAACTCCCATATAAAGACCCACAATCAAATACACCAAGAAGAAGATACATCAAGAGAGATATGATAAAAAAAGATAAAACTTACTAACGATACCAAGAAGAGGAAAGACTGACACCGAAAAGAGATGAACACGACGATGATGAGATAAATCTACGAAGGAGATGAAGGCGAGAAATCAGAAATTGCTTTTGTGTAGGTTCAAACCTGCAAAAGTGCTAGAGAATACGGAGTAACGTGTTTTCTAGTGAAAAACAAAAAAAAAATTAAAAATAGGGAGCCAAAGACATACATATATTAAATCAATCTTATTAAACATATATTTAAAAAGTCTTTTCAATTTATCTTTTAACTCAACAAATTATTAAATATTATTTTCTTTATTGTGGGTTCTGACTACTAAATTTTAAATTTATGATTATTGATCTAATATTATTTCTATCTTAAAATCTTGTTCACAAGTATAACTTGTTAAAGATTTTTTTTTAGTTTATAATTAAATATGATTAAGAAACTATATGTTAATTATTTATATAATCCATATAGTTAATATTAAAAATTTTAACAACTTAGTTGAGAATAGATAACATCGTATAATTGCATTTTTCATTTTTTGCATTCACCCAAGTAACCATAACTTACAGTAGTTCAATGATTATACTTTGGCAGCATCAAGAGCTACTAGGTCTTTCTGGAAGCATTCATAATTAAAATTAGCATAATTCTTGACTGATTTGTATAATCTTGGCCTTTTCTCATCCACCAAACTTTCAACAGGTCCAATCTCATTTTCTGGCTCTGACTCATTGAAAATAACAACTGTTATCTTCCCCCTTTCAGAGTTTGTCACCACCCTGTGCATTGGGCTCTTGAATATTCCATTACTCATTATTTGTATCCATTCAACAAACAATTTTAATAGTAAAAATGCATTCTTAACCACCAAATGCAACATCTTGTTTTGTTCAAATTGAAAGAGATCTTAATGATCCCTGAACATGGTTTATTGAAATGCATTTCCCCTTTCTTGTTAGTGGCATATTATACTACCATGGATTTTACCCAAAAATATTATTGTTGGTAACTATTAGATTCATAGGATCAAATAATATACTCAAGGCATGCCATCTAGACTATCCATATACAATTTGGTCCTGGCAAACTCCCTTTTTCATAATTCATGGTGTCCTTTTAGTAGACTATGTTAGCTCTAATATCACTTATAATACCTTGTTTAATATCCTAAGTGTTAGTTGAAGACAAATTATGGATTCATAGAAAAATAATATGTCCTAAGACTTTCAGAATAGATTACTAATGTGGGATTGGGTAGTAGCAAACTCTTTCATGTAAATTCCACCAACATCCTTGTTAGGCTATAAATCTATATCTCAATGCAACCCAAATCAGTTTTAAACACAATTTCATGGCTCCCACTCAGTAGCAATCCTGGGTAACTCTAATGCCACTTACAACATGATGAATGCTCACCCAAAAGAACTAAGCTATAGTTAACTATATTGGGTTCATAAATCAATTCATATAACTAACACCTCTACTCTAGACTACCCACAAGGGATTGGATCATAACAATTTTCATATTCTGATTGATAATTCTGCAGAATAGAGAAAAGCACTTGAAAACACAAAAATCTTCACCAAACAGACGGCAAGAGAGTACCTGCATTTGATCACCAAGGTTGACGAAAAGGGCATAAGGAATTATGGGGACAGTGAGCCATTTATCATCTTTCAAAACTTGCAGGCCTTGAACTTCCCTGTCTTGCAACAAAATGGTCGTCCCTAATCTGTCCGAATGAGCTTTAAGCCCAAATACTTGGTCCGGTGTTGGACATGGTGGGTAGAGGATAAACCTTCCTTGCATGATTGCTCTTTCCCCAAAATGCTTTGAGAAGCTATCCACCTCCAATTTCAGTGACCTTGCCATGGCTTTGAATATAATACCCATTGCAAACTTGATATTTGCTGCGAATTCCACAATTCTCTCTGCAAAACAGTAAAACCTGCTAAATTTGTACTTTCATGGAGAAACTACAAAAGACTCCCACAACACAGTTGTTCCAAGCACAAAATTTGAAATCATCCATCACTTCACTACTTTAGATGACTGATTATACATACATCTGATCTGGGACTTGGATCGCACACATCAGATGAAAGAGAAACTAACACTACTCCGTATACCTGTCCTACGTTTCTAAGACTCTTGTGTGGCTGTCAAAAACACATTCTTGACCTTTATACGAAAGAGAAATCAAATGCGATTGAAGATAGAAGTACCTAAAATCTTCTGGTTTTTTCGGCCAGAGCTTTGGTTTCCTCTGATTTTTCGGATAGATCCTGAGGGATAACCGGTCACACCAGTTGAGAACCTGCTTCTCTGAGACAACTTTGTCCGGTCCATAGCCTTCAGACTCGCCGGCGGCCCAAGAGTACTTGCTCTTTTCTTCCCCTGACAGCTTGAAGAATTCTTGTATGGCTTCCCTCACCTCGTCCAGAAATTGTGAAGGCATGTCGTGGCCCGTCACCTGTGATTCAAAGCAATTGTAAACCCTAGCTAATGAGAAAAAAGGGAAAAAAAGTACGGAAGACCAGATGAAAGCAATTAATCAATCATCCGAACCTGGAAGCAGCCCCAAGAGCTCAAAGCCGACCTCAGTTTTTCCAACTCACCTTCTTCTTCCCCTCCAGATGAGAAGAGACTGAGATCAATCACAAGAATTGGGGCCAAAGGCAGGGAAGTGTCCAATTAGCCAAACTTGTTGTCTCTAGCAATGTATTCCTTCGGCGGTTTAACACCGGCTACGGACATCTCTTGAACAGTCTTCAAAGGGGCGGGCTCCGTCGCCGGATTGTGGCCGGGAACTCCATTGCCTTCCATGTTGCTGGTCGTCACTCGAAAGAAGACGATGGGTTGAGACTAAGAGGCTGTTTGGCTTAGCGGTTTGACCGCGTATAAGCCATTTACGCATCAGATCCGCTGCGTTTGTGTTTAAGTGTTTGGCTTAGGAATTTAGCTTATACGTTTTGCCACTTAAATGTTGTTATACCAGCAATTAGTAAAAGCTGGTGCCCCCAGTTTTGCGAGAAAACACTGGTAAGTTGATCAAGAAAAATATTAAAAAACCTTCAAATATTTTTCATATTTACACGCGTACCCTTCCATTGTCTTCTCCAAAACTGCTCTGCCATTACTGTCGCTGCATTGTCACCCCTCCTCCATACTGCCGTTGCCGTCATCCAGTTGGGTTGTCGCGCAGCCTCGTTCCAGATCCGGGTCGCGCCATCACCGGTCCTTCTTCCAGATTCGTTACCGCAAGTCGCCTTCGGTTTTAGGTTGCGCCATCACCTGCCACCTCTTTCTTCTCCGATCTGCCGTTGCAACCTCCTTCTTCTCCAGATCTGTCGGGCTTCCTCTCCAGATCGGGCATCATCGCTGGTGGGTCTCCTTATCACGCCATCACGCCTCTTCTTCGTCAGTTTATATATATGTATATATATATATGTTGTGTATTTTGTGCATCAGTTAATAAAAATGAATTCTAAAATATTTCAATATTATTTTTTATATTAATTTTTATGTTTTGCCATTTAATTTAGTATTGAAAATTAAATTTCATAAAAATATCTATCAAATTTAATATTTATGTATAAGTATTTTATAATGTATCAATATATATATTTAATATTTTTATGCACTAAACCAAAATTTATAAACCTAAAGTATTGTATTAATATTTTTTTATAATTATATATAATTTATTTATTTGTAATTGTAAGTATTCTATTAATTATAAATTAATTTATAATTTATTTGATAAAAATAGTATTTTTATGATTTTTAATTATATTATTTAGCATCATGTATATTTTAGTCTTTTTATCAAGTTCTGAGACGTTATCAGCTTTTATAAACCAAACACATAACTAATAATTGACAACTTAAAAACACATATATCCAAACACATTATCAATTTAAACACTATCTAACTTTTAAGTTAAAAGCTAAATCACTTAAAATCTATTTAAAAAAACTCTAAGTTAAACAACCTCTAAAGGCTTCGTTTGACAAAGCGGTTTGATCACTTATAAGCTATATCAACAGCGGCGTTTAAGCTGAATAGTTTAAACGTCATTGGTATAGCATTTTGCAAAAGTTATTGGGAGATAGCTTTTGCAAAAAACTGTTTATTTAAAAGCTGAGTTGACAAAGTAATTTACCATTTTACCTTCATTTTTTATTGATTTTAAGCCATACCCTTCCGCTGCCTCCCGCCGCCTTCTTTTTCAGCACTTTCGGCTGCCATTGTCAACCATTGCAGTCGCCCCCACCCGCTGCTTCATGTCGACAATCGCCCCCATCGGCAACAGAAGCCCCCATCGCTGCTCCCATCGTCGCAAGCGACCGTCGGCCATGGCAGGCCGTCAGTCACCCCATCAGTCGCTACCCATCGCCGTCCTGCTTCGCCTCCTCCGTCCCCGTTGTTGTCTGTGTGATGTATATATATATATATGTATGTGTATATATGTATATATAACAGCAAACATTTATATATATAATGATATTATATATATTATTGTTATATAATATGTATAATAATATTGTATTAATATATTTTTTAATAACTATGTATAATTTATTAACATTTAATGATAAAATTTTATATCATTCAAATAACATGTCTATTTTTGTCTTTTTATCAAGTTATAATAGCTTATCAATTATTTCAAATCAAACACATAATTATTAATTGATAGCTTAAAAGCATATTTATCCAAACACATTATCAGTTTAAACGCTACCCAATTTAAACGCTATTACACAACTTAAACACTACCCAACTTAAATGCTATTAAAAAAAAGCTTAGCCAAACCATCCAACTTTATACACACAAAAAAAGACACTAAAATAAGCACAATTTTGTTTTTACAAAATTTCATTGAAAGAGTCAATTTTCAACATGTTTTGGCTGCTTAGGCCTTGAGTAGCATCGAATTTCTTAGAAGAAAGAATAATGCTTTGTGTCATGTGAGGCGCAGCACACCCAATGGTGTGCTGCCACGTAGGCACCTAGCAATACTCTAGAAGAAATGGATCTGGAGCGTTGAATTGGACAATAATTCTTGATATGTGTGAACATTTTCCTTTTCCTTGTCGAACCCATTGCTTATCAGGTTTAAGGGCGTGGTGTCAACAGGCTGCCATTACAGTAGTTGACATGTTATCCTCTTGGTCGAGAGTTGCTGTAAGTACTGCCAATATATGCTAAAATTAAATTTTTTTTTATATCTTTTACCTCTTTTTTAATACTAAAATTGGGTAATCAAAACATATTCATCATTTTTATATCTTGAATTATGGCCAAGAATCATTCACTAAATTTTATAGTAAATTAAAGTCACATCCTTGATCTTTGGTCTAATATTCTCATATTTGTATACAAAATTAATATGCATTTTTATCCATTTAAAAAAGTATAAATACTTCTTTGTAAAACCAAATGTATATATATATAGGTGCTGGTACTGCTTTGCTAATTGCAATTTATCAAAAATTAAGTCATATTTGTAAGGGTAAATTGCGAAAATAATTTAAATATTTTTGTGAATTTATAATTTTATTTAATTTTGATAATTAGATCATAACTCAATTAAATGTCATTTTATTTAACATATAAAATTAATTTAAATAAAATGTGTTTGTGTTGAAGTCATATGTTATATAATAATAATAATATATATAAAATGTACATGTACACTTAAGTAAAAAGAAAAAAAATATAATTTGAGTTTCCAAATTATTCTTCCATCCTCTCTGATCCTTGAACATCGTTGATTACTGTTAGCCCCTCATAGTCGTCGTCACAGTCACCATTAGCCCCTCACAATCGTCATCATTGTCAACCTTTCGCAATCATTGTTGACTACATTAGTCACCATTTCTGATCATCACAATTATTTTTGTATCTTATCTGATCATTGCAATTGACCATCAATCTTCTCCTATCATCAAGACTTTTTGTTTCATCTTCTTCAGGAATAGTCTTTCTAGTTGGCAGTGCCTCCAACCATCCAACTTCTTCTTCAATAGCTCGGGACCAAAAGGTGATATCCCTCACCCCGTGGGCCCCTCGCAGACTGCCCCACGCCCAACGAGAGGGGTAAATCAGATACACGGCGGCCATGGTCGATGGGAGGCCCAGAACTGGCTGCCCACAAGGACCCCACCCCTGAGGAGCAGAAAATCTCACACTGCGACTGACCAGACTCGAAGCTTGGCACTCGAGACCAACTCTACCATCCCACAACCAACCGTGCTACGCCCTGGGGGCTTCTTCTTCAATAGCTGAAACTACTATCCGTTCAACCAATTCGTCTTTCTCGATTGATGACTAGTTCGCCTCTTTGCCTTCTGCCATTGTCAACATCTTTTTACCATCAATTGCCCTCTGCCATAGCCACCTCCAATAACGATTCGTTTCGTCTTCATCATTCTTTCTTTTTCTTTTTTTTTACTTATGTGTATTTATAAATCTTACAAATATTATTATTACATGACATTTGACATGCAAGTTAGTTTTGAACATACTCCCTATAAATTAATTTTACATATTGATAAGATTTTACACAATTGAGTCAATTTAAACCAAATTATCAAAATTAAAAGAATTCGATAAAATTACAAATTCAGAAAATACTTGGATTATTTTCTTAATTTGCCCTATTTTTAATGATTTTTTAATATTTTCTTATCATTATATCATAAAAAATTCAATTTTTATCAAAATTCCCCCACTTCATCATCATCTTACTTTCACAGGGCATGTAAATTGATCCTTAAAACTGTTTTTAAAAGTTCTATTTTAGAATAACAAAGGAGTTTTTTTTTTTTATTTTATACACTGGGCTGGGGCAGGGGCAGGGGCTGGGCACATGATAAAATATAGGGAAATTCTATTCACAGTCAACGTTTTACTCTTCGCAGCCTTTTCCCGCAATTTTTTTTATCATTTTTCAAAAATCCTATTTTACCCTTCTATCACCCCACTATGTCATCTTCCCTTTTTACTCTGTATAGTCACTCTATCTCTCTCTCTCATTATACCAATTTCTTTCTTTTTCACATGCATCTCTCTATCTCTCTCTCTCCTAACGAGCACACATAAATATGTATATATATATACAAACACACACACAGAAATAATTTATTATAATAAAATTAAATAAATAAATTATTTTTAAATATCTGTATTTTAAATAATTATAAATTAACTAATTATAAATTTAAAATTAGTTGATTGATACTCAAAAAATTTAAAATTAGTTAATTTATCTTATTAAATTACTTAAAAGATACATATACTTAAAATTAGTTATTCAATCAACTAAGATATATATCTTTAAAAATTACTTGAATTTATTTAAAGATATATGTATCTTTTTAAAAATAATTTATTAAATAAATTCAACTAATTTATTTTTAAAAAGAATTAACTAATTTAATTTATTTAAAGATAGATGTAACTTTTTAAAAGAATTAACTAATTTATTTATTAAATAAATTCAACTAATAAGATATATGTATCTTTTTAAAAATTAATTAATTAATTATTTATTTTATTATAATAAAAAAATTAATTTAAAAAAAAAAAAACTTCTTCCCAAAAGCCAACTTTCAGGAAACAGTGAGTTCCCCGAAAGCCAGCTTTCGGGGAACCCACTGTTTCCCCAAAAGTTGGCTTTTTGAAGTTTTTTTTTTAATAATAAAATAAAATAAGTTTTTATTATAAAATAAGTTTATTAATTTATAAAATAAATAAGTTTTTTAAAAAATAATTAATTTTTTACTATAATAAGTTTTTTTTATTATATGTATCTTTTTAAAAATAATTTATTAAATAAATTATTTATAATTTATTTTTAAAAAAAATTAACTAATTTAATTTATTTAAAGATGGATATATTTTTTAAAAGAATTAACTAATTTATTTATTAAATAAATTCAACTATCTTTTTTAAAAAGAATTTATTTATTTATATTTTTTAATTTTATTTTATTATAATAAAAAATTAATTAAAATAAAAAATTATGGGATCCCCGAAAGCCCGAAAGCCAGCGTTCGGGGAAGCCAGCGTTCCCCGAACGCTGGATTTCGGGGAACGCAGAGTTCCCCGAAATCTAGCGTTCGGGGAACGCTGGCTTCCCCGAACACTGGGGGTCGAGGAACCCAGCATTCTCCGAAAGCTGGCTTTCAGGTTGGGTTCCCCGAAAGCCAGCTTTCGGGGATTGTTGGGTTCCCCGAAAGCTGGCTTTCGGGGATCTCATAATTTTTTTTTTATTTTAATTAATTTATTTAATAAATTATTTTTAAAAAGATACATATAATTAAAAAAACTTATTATAATAAAAAATTAATTATTTTTTAAAAAACTTATTTATTTTATAAATTAATAAACTTATTTTGTAATAAAAACTTATTTTATTTTATTAAAAAAAAATTCTTCCCCAAAAGCCAACTTTCAGGGAACTCTGCGTTCCCCGAAATCCAGCGTTCAGGGAACGCTGGCTTCCCCGAACACTGGCTTTCGGGGAACCCAGCATTCCCCGAAAGCCAGCTTTCGGGGATCCCATAATTTTTTATTTTAATTAATTTTTTATTATAATAAAATAAAATTAAAAAATATAAATAAATAATTTTTTTAAAAAAAGATAGTTGAATTTATTTAATAAATAAATTAGTTAATTCTTTTAAAAAATATATCCATCTTTAAATAAATTAAATTAGTTAATTTTTTAAAAAAATAAATTATAATTAATTTATTTAATAAATTATTTTTAAAAAGATACATATAATAAAAAAAACTTATTATAGTAAAAAATTAATTATTTTTTAAAAAACTTATTTATTTTATAAATTAATAAACTTATTTTATAATAAAAACTTATTTTATTTTATTATAAAAAAAAAAACTTCAAAAAGCCAACTTTTGGGGAAACAGTGGGTTCCCCGAAAGCTCGCTTTCGGGGAACTCACTGTTTCCCGAAAGTTGGCTTTTGGGAAGAAGTTTTTTTTTTTTTAAATTAATTTTTTTATTATAATAAAATAATTAATTAATTAATTAATTTTTAAAAAGATACATATATCTTATTAGTTGAATTTATTTAATAAATAAATTAGTTAATTCTTTTAAAAAGTTACATCTATCTTTAAATAAATTAAATTAGTTAATTCTTTTTAAAAATAAATTAGTTTTAAAAAGATACATATATCTTTAAATAAATTCAAGTAATTTTTAAAGATATATATCTTAGTTGATTGAATAACTAATTTTAAGTATATGTATCTTTTAAGTAATTTAATAAGATAAATTAACTAATTTTAAATTTTTTGAGTATCAATCAACTAATTTTAAATTTATAATTATTTAAAATACATATATTTAAAAATAATTTATTTATTTAATTTTATTTTATTATAATAAATTATTTCTGTGTGTGTGTTTGTATATATATATATTTATGTGTGCTCATTAGGAGAGAGAGATGGAGAGATGCGTGTGAAAAATAAAGAAATTGATATAATGAGAGAGAGAGATAGAGTGACTATACAGAGTAAAAAGGGAAGATGACATGGTGGGGTGATAGAAGGGTAAAATAGGATTTTTGAAAAATGATAAAAAAAATTTACGAAAAAAGGCTGCGAAGAGTAAAACGTTGGCTGTGAATAGAATTTTCCTAAAATATATACATATTTTGTAAATAAAATATATTTATTAATTATACTTAGTTTTTCGACCTTTAAATTTTTTAACTCTTTGTTCAAACGCCGTTGAATGGGAGCCACGAACTCCCTTCCTTCGTGGCACCCTCAGATCCTCTTTCCATCTTTTCTTCTTCCCTGCTCGTTACTTCTTCATCTCCTCTCTCGCACGGAAACTGCCGGAACCGAACACAAACATGGCCGCAATTGATCACTGACAATTTTCTTGTTTCTCTTCTTCAACCCAACAATTGAGCAAACCAGCACAAGAATGGCCAAATTCACCTTCAGAGCTGATCTCAACTTCTCCTGTCTTTCACACGACCCGCCTTCTAAAAGCTCGAGTTTCAACTCTTTGCTCAAACGCCGTTGTTTATCCGCGTTCCCTTCAAGTTCACGTTTGAAATTCGTGGTTTCTAGCAGCATCAAAGAGAAGGAGAATGTTGCAGAAGGGGATCGAGACGCCAGGCCAGTGGTTCCCCGGGTGCGGGCCGGTGAATTGGAGAAATCCGAGGGTCGACTGGGAACTGGAACTAGCTTTGGTGAAGTGGGTTCTAATTGGACTTGGCCCCCATGGAAGAATCTTCCTGAAAGATACAGACTCATAGGCACAACCTCTCTGGCCTTTGTTATTTGCAACATGGATAAGGTAATTCCTTTCATTTCTGTTGGGAATTTCTTCGAACAGTTTGTTGTCTTTAGACACTGTTGGACAGCTTGTGAAAAGTTTCTCTTTCCTTGATTGATTATATGCCAACTGGTATAACTTTCACTTGTCTATGTTGTTTGCAACATGGATTAGGTAATTTGTTCGTGTCTCTTGGACATTTATTTGAACAGTTTGTAGTCTTTGGACAATTGGGTTCACAAAAATTTCTCCTTTTTTGATTGGATTGCTATAAAGGTAGGTGTATTTGGGAAATATATAAAAAAAATGAAGTGGAAAAGGTAAAGGTAATGGAAAGATGAAGGCTCCTGTAAATTGTAAAGGGTCTCTGTATTACTGATGGTTGAATATGGGGTGATTGATATTCTGTTTCAAAGTTGAAGGCAAAAGTGATTAGTTTTGGTTGGAATTGCTTGTTAGATAAAATCTTTTGCATTGCAGCTTGAGATAATTTGGTTTTTATTGAATAGGTGAATTTGAGTGTTGCAATAATTCCAATGTCACACCAGTTCGGTTGGAATCCATCAATGGCTGGGCTAGTGCAGTCATCTTTCTTTTGGGGTTATGCATTAAGTCAATTGCCCGGGGGATGGCTTGCAAAGGTATTTGGCGGGAGGTTAGTTCTTCATGATCCAAGTTAATGGCAATTTTATTACATATACTTATGTCTAGCTCTACCATGGGTGAGTTTTGTTTGCCAAGGGCCTAGTTCTTGCTATTACACAATTTGGGTGTAACTCAATAGAGCTCAGGATGCTATGCAGTGAAATGCAAATTACTAACAGGAATCAAAGACAGATTCTCTTACTTTTGCAGTGTTCAGCTAAGAAACCACAGGAATTTTCTATATCTATATGACCAGTAGTTATTTTAACAGATGGGTGTTCATGGTCACATGTAAATATTAATCCCTAACTACTTCCCTGAGCCAGTTTTTGACAATGTTTGGTCTTAAACATAGAACTTGCAGATAAAAAATAAATAACTGAAAGCTCTCAGCATCCAATGTTTGGTCTTAAACATAGAACTTGCAGATAAAAAATAAGTAACTGAAAGCTCTCAGCATCCAATGGGCTTCATGCAGTGGATCCCAATTGATTGGACAAGGCTTAGTAACTTAGTTGTTGAAAGTGCCTAATGTAACACCCCGCTTTTCCCGAGCGTGTCACTATGCTGGGGCTCAATATATAAATACACATTTTCTTTCCAAAATACATTTCTTAAACCTCAAGTATTGTATTTCAAAGAGAAACCCCCAACATATCATTACAAATGTAGAAGCAATAATTGAAACCTGATATGGTACGTAATCAAATTCACTTTAATCATAACATAAGAATCCGTATCATAGTTTAACATCATATCTTCAATACTTAAATACATGGGGACTAATTTCTCGAGATAACAACTAAACATCGCAGGTATAATCAAATGATACCTCAAATATACATTGTTATTACTCAACTCAACTGAAACATATCCGGATCTTCATGAACAAACAAAATACTGGAACAACATGTTGAATCCATCGGACACGTTACGTCATGCCGTCATATCTCAACTACTTTCTTACCTAAACTTCAAGTCTCAACTGGAATGTTGAATGTTCCAGGTGCATAACTCAATTAGAAGCTGAACCTTCTAGTGAGGGTCTAAAAACAGATACATAAATGCATGATACAAATACATGAACAGCATATGCCTTAGTGTAACTTCCCTAGCCCTCTTGCCCGGTACAGAACTCTCGGTAGTAATCCCGACATACTTTCGAGATACTCCCAAACGTTGTTCCATCATTACTCTTTGGGAATTACGGCTACACTATCAGGACAACGTCCCAATCCCATGCACGAGTATCAATATGCCAATAATATCATGCCATGTAAAAATCACGACTTTCTATGTAATAATATATGAACAAATATGACAAAATGATCATAACTTTCATAAATATCATGCATAATATAACCAATCATATCACATATAAGCTTTTGGGGAAAAACCACTCACTTTTTGCACTAAATTCATAATACCTCGAAAAATGTGCATCGCCTTGATTTTCGTGCTAATCCTCGAAAATTGCACAAATCACTTAATCTCGAGCACAACAATCTTATACATCATGATTATACAAGGAATGCATAAATACCTCAATTTCTTCATATTTTTCTCCCATTTTTCTCTCTAATATTCCAAATAAATACTTTTTTGACTAATTTTCAAATATTTTTCCACAACAATTCATAATATTCTAAGAACTTTAAAAGAAAATTCCAGAACTTACCCCGATACTTCGTTTGCACGCATAATGAGGCTGGTCGTTGCGAAATCCAAGAAACCTAAAAGGCAAACACTAAATCTTTTTGCACAACCCCCTTCCTTTTATTTTTCTGGATTTTCTGACATTTTTTCCCAAATTTTCTGGCCCCGCACGCGCTGCCGCAAGGCTGCCCACGTGCCTCCCACTCACACTGCTGGTTGGCACGTGTCTTATACGCGCCGGTCGTCTTCTTCCTCCAACTCGCCGGTAGCTGCAACCCACTCTGGTTTTTTCAACTTTTCTCCTTCGTTTGAGCTCCATTTCGCCTCCCGTTTGAACCTACGCCTTTATCTCTTTATCCTTTATAGGATTATAGCTTCAAATCGCTCGATTGGAGCCATTTTTTGACTACTCAAACCCATTTTTCGGCAAAGCCCAATTTTTTGACGAAGTTTCGTATCTCCCTCAACTCTTGACAAAAATGGCTCAAACTCTCCAAAAATGACCCTCTGAACTTGGGGAACAAAAACCCCTTATCCATTGCCCTCGATTTTTCCTCGAACTCTTAGATCTGAGAGTTTAATTTTTTAAAGCTTTCGGTCATCTCTATTTATAGGCAACCCCGAGCTTCCAAATGCTTATGGCTGCTCAATCAGACATCTCTGAGAATTCTACCTCCCTTGAATCAATCTAAACACGTCAACAACCGACCACAAAACACGGTTGCATAGCTTCCAAAATTCGGCCAAGAAACTTGGTCGGAAATCTTTAAAATTTGACCATTCTCATGGTCAATGTCGGCCCAGACCCGACCCTGGAGCATCCCTGACCCGTTTCCTCGAGACCCCAATGGTCGGAAGGCGGTGGTCGACGACCAGGAGTGGCTGGTCGGCCATGGCAGGCTTGTTCCCTCCTCAAGTTTGCAAAATTGTACTTTGACCCTTATCTTTTTCCATTTTGCACTTTGGTCCTTTCCTTGAAGTCCTTAAACTTCCCAATAGTTCCATTACGACCCTTAAGTCCTAAACCTTCCATTTCATCCTTGAAGATTCGGGAATAACGTCCTTTTGACTTCTTTCTGGCAAAATCGAGAAATTGCACTTAGGCCTGAATGTTCATTTTGACCATAAACCCTTTTGTTTCCTCCCAAAACCGCTTAAGGGTTGTTCCTTATGAAAAATCGGTGGCTCCTCAAGGTTCCGTTGACTTCCTAGAAGTCCCTTAGAATTATTCGGTTTTTCAGCATAAATCATAGCTTTATTTTAGCTGTACCGAAAAATTGTTTCTAATCCGATTTCTTTCAATGCCATAAATCATGCCTCAAAATGCTTGTCAATACCATATTGATTTCCTTAGACATCTCGGCTCCAAGGCACTCCCTGCAGTTGATTCGGTCATTCATAACGGTAAGAAATTACCTTATAACCTCAATTTATCTGTAAATTTCATTTTTACCCCAAGATACTTTACTCTTGAGTCCTTTAGAAATTTTTTGGTCTTACACCTAAGATAATTTTTTATCCTTAAAAGAGTTTTATAGTGTTTGAGTCTTTTAGTCTACCCATCACTTATAGCTGTTGATGTCATGCATTTTGACCTTTTTTTAACCTAAAGTCTCTTTTGTATCACCTCTGTCAAAATCTTCAAGTCTTCTTGTTTACAAGTCTGATGCCTATGTGCTGGTACTTTTTCTTATTGCACATTGAATGTTCGTTCACCTAGTGGTCTATTGTCTAACATTCACTTCCCATCTCTTGATTCCATTAATTGCATGGTCATCGTTGTTGTCAATCTTGATGGTTGAGTGCCTGATGTGCAGTTCTTTAGTTTGTGCCCAAAAGCAACATCATAGAAGTAGATATACAACATAATATCAAACCTTAATCCCACTAGGTGGTGGTGGTGGGGGGGTGGGGGGGGGGGGGGCGCTACATGAATTCTAACTTGCCAATCCATTCTATATCTTCTATAAAATCCTTTTAGTTTATATCATATCTAAGAGTTCTCTACCAAAATTTTCTTGGTCTTCGTTTACCACTTTTACTAAAGAATTGTTTAATTACATCCACTCTCCCAATGTGGGCCTCTATTGAGCTTCTTCTCACATGAACAACCCATCTTATCGTGTCTCGAGCATCTTATATTCAATAGGAGCCACTCGGACTTTATTATAAATTATAACATCATTTCTAATTCTTGTTTTTCCTTATATGGTCACACATCCATTGTCTCCTCATCTCTTTTACACTCATATTTTGTACATGTTGGTGCTTTATTCTACATTTTGGGCCATACAACAAAGATGGACTAGCCATCTTATAAAATTTTACTTTAGATTTTATGGAATCTAACTATCTCATAACACAAAGGCACCTTTGCTTGGATATATTTAGTGCATTCATCTATTACAAGGAAAAGAGAATAGGGCTTAATGCAAATGCTTGATGTCCAAATTTTAATTGGAAAAGTCTTAGTATCTCCTCCAAATAATTTTGAGATATGTTTATGCTCCATGATACATATAATTAATAACCTGTGTATAAGCTATTCATACTCCTTTCTTCTCTAAGACCCTTCATAAGATTTCTCTAGGGATTTTTTCATAAGCTTTTTCTAAATCAATAACTTATATATGTATTTATGAATTGTATTATGCTGTATATGCATTGCCGTTATATACTTATTGTGAAAAAGTAAGATAATTGGTGAGAAAAAATGATGAAAATAATAATCATATTGGATATGAAGACGAGGAATACATAAATATTTATTCTGGTCTTATCTCTCAACAAGTTTTTATCAAATAGCATTGGGTATACTTTGCTATCCAGGGGCATTCCATATTGTGTTCGCTGGGAAATCTCAAGACATTGTTTTAACTGTTACTGGAAAGATAATCAAGTTATATTAATATTGAATTTCAAAATATTAGTGTGGGATTAGTGGGGCGGGGGGGATATTACTTAGGATCTTCATATGTGCTATTTTGTCTAGAGACAAAAAAGACTGTGATAACATTACAGGTGCAACATATCTGAGGTGTTTGGTCTTTGTTTGGGATTAGCTTTTAGCATGATTCCGGCATTATGCTGACTGGTATCTTCTTCTTGCAGAAAAGTTCTTGAGATTGGTGTCTTGACTTGGTCACTGGCTACAGCACTTGTTCCTGTTCTTGCTGGATTTATGCCTGGCCTAATTTTGTCAAGGATATTGGTATCTTGGTTCTTAAATTCCCTTTTCATCAACAACCTGTATTCTGGTTCTATGTACCTTGTGCACTAATATTATTGCACATAAATGTGTATATTTTAGTGCTTTTTTAACTCTCTCTCTCTCTCTCTCTCTAAATCATATGTTGTTAATCCAATCATCTTATTTAATATTTTGTATTTTAAATTTAGGTTGGAATTGGAGAAGGTGTTTCCCCATCAGCAGCAACTGATTTGATTGCCAGGCATGTTTGGCATTGAAAATTATTTCAGAAGCATATCTCTTTATCAATACTGCTCAATTGTATTTGGTTATGATCAATTAATTCTTAGCATAATATGGTTCAGTTACATATCATCAATTGATGGTAAAATGTGTTTTTAGAACTATAGTGGGGTCATTTTTTTATTCCTTTATTATCCATTGCTTTTAAATCATGGTTTTGAGTTGCCTACCATGTATGCAGGTCAATACCATTGAACGAGCGATCAAGAGCAGTGTCCTTTGTTTTTGGTGGTTTAAGCGTTGGAAGTGTCACAGGGTATGTTTTAAGAATACAAGGAACCTCTTTTCTGACAGACCAATTTTTCATTATAATTGATTTAATCTGTGGACTCCACTCTAAAATTGTTCTCTTTGATCCCGATATGTACGTAACCAGCAGTTTTATGACTTTGTAATGCCTGGAAAATTTAATCACAGATTTGTTTGTGGCCTCTTTATTTGTTCTTTAACCATTTACAACTTCCAAAATTTTCAGGCTTCTTTTGGCTCCACCCCTCATCCAAAATTTTGGTTGGGAATCTGTATTCTACTTTTTTGGACTTTTGGGGATCACCTGGTGAGTTGCTGTTACTAGAACTGTTTAGCACAGCACATTCTTTTTCAAATTGAGATTTTAACTTGCTTTCAGATATCCCTCAAACTGATATGTTTTTTCCTCTTCTTATATTATTCTTGTCAATTTGAAACCTAGTAGCTTAGACTTGCCAATATGAAAGTTTGACTGTTCTGTGACTTATTTACTCATGCCCTTGTCCAAAAATCTTGAAGGTTTTCAGGATTTCAGTTTGTTAAAGAAGGGAGATCTTCCTTTGGTGCAGCACCTGTGTCCTGTAAGCTCACATTTTCATTTTTCTTTTCCATTTATGCATTCTTTGTCTGAGGGTGGCCTTATAGCAATAGTAAAGTACCTCCTTTGTTACTAGAAGGTCACAGGTTCAAGTTGTAGAAACTGCCTCTCTGCAAAATAACAGTAAGGTTGTGCATAGGGATGACCCTCCCCCAGCCCTTGCAAAGAAGGGAGTCTCTTGCACCATGGACACATTTTTTAAGCATTCTTTGTTTTAAGACAAAGCTACCAGAACAACCCACAGCCCCATTGATTACTTATGTAGGAGTTTATTCAATATCTACTGCATGTTAAGTCTGCATCATGAACCATGATGCACTTTGTAGAGTGGAAGCCTTCTGAAAGGAGTGTTATCACCCCTTTTTTGCTGCATCTAACTCTTTTTATTAACCATGATGCTCAGACCCTGCTTCTAAAGTAATTTAACCAGTAAGTACTTTGAGATGCTATGAATAACTCTCAGAGATCATTTTTCATCTCTGTTGAAGCACATCTTGCCCGGTGACAGCTAGCTCCTACCTTTACTTTTTCATTTGGGCCCGGCATTTTTCTGTAGTATTTAATGGCTAAGATTGTTATGCAAACATCAATAATCTGATGGCCAACTAGAAAAAACTGTTAATTTCCCATCTGAAAGCAGATAATTATGATTCAAGAAGGGAATTGCAGCTAATTTGCTATGTATCATTTGATGTTATTGTCTTGGCAAGGGCAGTGCTTCTATTTTTCATTGAATGTAAAAGTCAATTCTTTTGCACATTTTTTATGTTAGTAGAAGCCTTAATTGAGACTGTCATGTTAACATTTATCAGGCTGCTGCATTAAATGACAGATATTATACTATATGTATCAACTTTCCCAGGCATTTGTCTAAATGATTTTCATTACATGGTATTACTTAATAGCTGGAGTGTAGAACTAGATCTTCTTTATCATAAAATCATAGATGTATTTCCAAATTTCACAGCGTTTCAGTCTATCTCTGGGAAGAAATCAGTGAAGACTTCTTTTCAGGAGTTGGCTGTCTCAATCGATGTATGTTGCCTGTTTTAATTTTATCTCTTATCTCTCATATACAGTATAGTTTATCAATTATCTATTTCTCAAACAGCTTAGACAGATTTTGAAAGAGAATCAAATTTATGACTAGTCAGCATGATTCATCAGAAGTAATGACTACAGTTGTGCAGTGCCTCAAATAACTAGCAGTGTAAAATCTGTCTGGTAGAAACATAGCTGCAAAGTTGGAATGACATGCAGGTCTTGATACTGCCAAAGTATACTTTCCAAAATTGACACAGAATTCCATAAGTAATTTTAATATCATAAAGCAAAGACTGGATAACTGTGCAAGGTGGTTATATCTTGTATGCATGGTTGTTATTATTATTATTATTTTTACTTTGTTGTTTATGTAAGCTTTCTTGTTTAACTGGGGACATTGAAAATCTATCTGACTCATGCACTTGATCAGAAAGTTTTCCTGAAACAAATTCTTCACATATGAGAACGATAATTTATCTAACATGGATGAAAACTAGTTCTGAAACAAGCGAACCATCTATTTTGCCTCATCATGGAAGTACCTTTCTGTTTCATTTTTCATTGCCATCATCTTACATGGTTCATCAATTGATAGTTGTTTCCCCCCCCCCCTTTTCTGTTGGGTTTCTTTTCTTTGTCCTTGAATGATTTCTTTGTGCTAAAATTTGTGAGATTTGGCTGCATAATTAGAAAGTTATAAAAAATTATTGAGATAAGTTTTAGTTTATTGACACTTCTTGTTCTCTCTTATTTTTATTCATAGGATGTACCATGGAAGGCTTTTTTCAAAAGTGAAGCTGTATGGGCGATGATATATACTCATTTTTGTGGTAGTTGGGGTCACTATACTTGTCTGTCTTGGCTTCCTACTTATTTCAGGTATCTTTTTCATTTTTTTTGGCTAAGGACATTCAATTTCAGGTATCTTTTGCACTATTAGCTATTTAAGTTTTTCCAGTTGGTAATTCAAATGTAGGTTAGCACTTTCAGAAAGTCTTAATGCTGTATAGTTAATGAATTAGTTCCTTTCTCTTCCGTAAGACACTACTAAATTATGCATTTATAATGCATGGACTTCTTTTGATCCTTTTTAGATTATTTTATGTTAGTTCTTTTTCTTAATATTATGTTTCTATTCACGTTTTCATGAGATAATCTACTTAGTATTTATATTTATCAAGTTCTCTAATCTAATGTTAGAATTGTTTATAACTCATATATTTGGATTAATTGATAGAGTTCAGAATGTGCTGGCTACTTTCCCGTAGCATTCAGATAATTTAAAGAGAGGCAATGAGTTTTATTCTGTAGAAATGAATTATATATGAAACAAATACAAAAAATGCATATGTCTGAGTTAATAGTCAAACAAGATAAAGGAAAAGATTAACTTACTTCTAAAATGCTTGCCAAATTTAGATGATCTAGACAATAGATGCAATAATCAAGAACTAAAAGGTAAAGTATGTCATCTTCCAAAACCGTAGTGAAAATGGCCCAAAATTATCTTACTTCAAAGGTCTCTTAGTTCTGCTGCAAGTCATAGTCAAGTTAAATGGAGTGAAAAATCTTTTGAAATTTTTTATTTCATATCAACATAACAGACAAGCAGCTTGTGGTGCCTATATGTAATAAGGCTGTAGTGGCTCTTATTAAAGTTAATATTCACTACATATGATTAGCATGATTTAAATATACGAGAAAAAGACCAAATTACACGTGAGGGTGGATGAAATGGAACAAGATTAGAGCAACAAGGTAGAGGAAGACCACGCTTAGTGGGAAACTCATAGTTATGATAGGGGATAGAATGCCCTTATAAAAGATATGGTCATGGATATGGATAATTGAAGAGCTATTATCTCTATAGCTGACCTCACCTATTAAGGGTTGTGATGATAATATCAACAAAAATTCTCACATGATTTCGTGTTTATGGAGCTAATGCAAGCAGGCAGCAGAGTCCAAAAAGGTTGTGACTGCACCTGAATATATTTCTGCAATGTCTTATCATTTGAACACGGTCAGAGTCAGGTGGCTATTTTCCAATTAATATATTCCAAAAATACTCTCTTACCTGGACAAACCAATGTTTACTTTGCGTTTTCTCTTTTCTGTTTTTTTCTCACCTTGATTTTCAATTTACAAAATTAAGCATAGTGTCTGCATCCCTATGTTTCTTATATATTTTTACAGTGGAAAATACTGATTTTTCAATTTACTCATACAGTGAGGAGCTGAACCTTAATTTGACGGAAGCTGCATGGGTAAGTTTATAATATCTCGTTTTCTGATCCTTTATCTCATTCTATTCGGAGGAAGAATGAATCTTCCATGGCTCATCTTTTGCCTTGAATAAAGAGCTCACAAATCACAATGATCGCTAGGGTAGTATTTTTGGAAAATCTGTAAAAAAAAGAAAAATGAAGGAATTTCAATGTCCAAGCACCTTTTCTTATTGGGGGAAAGGAAAAGGGATCACCATTGTAGTGTGCTTGTGTTCTTTGCTTTGAATTCCTCAACTTTTGACTGCCGATGTTTGAGTAGATTGCTCCAATATATTTAAGCATGATGTGATCTAATCAATTATTTTGATTTATTTCATATTGTTTTTAGGTCTCTGTGCTTCCTCCATTGGCTTCTATTTTCGTTACCGGCATTGCATCACAGTTAGCAGACAATTTGATTGCCAGAGGAGTTGAAACAACTGTGGTAAGGAGGATGAGTATTCTAAATGCGGAAAGGAAGAGAAAAAAAAACATTAAGAAAGCTACTCTCATTGTTTCCTGAAATATGATTCTTAGATTAAAAGAATGATGACTTCTCAACAAAATGTTGGTTTCTATATCAAATCTAAATGTCAATACAAGAATGAATTATATCTCTTTGATGACAACTGTTTCTTTTTTTTTCTTTTCTTTCACTCTTCTGATATAACAAACCGTGTAGATTGATGAAATCTTGAATAGAAAGAAAGTAAAGAAGCTGATGTTGAGGTCTTCTGATTGATGAAATATGGCATACCTTGTTACAGGATGTAGGTTTAGAATTTCACATTATAAATTAAAAGGTAAATTTTACTCCAACCTCATTTGGTTTAGTCATTTTTACAAACATTGCATGGCTTTTTTAAGTATTTCAGGTTTTTTTACAAGTCTTTTTAAAAGAACCCTTTCAATTAAGTAAAAAATATGTTTATCTTACAACACTTGTTGAAAGAAACAAACCATGAGGACACGAAATATGAAAAATAAACTACGAGGAGTGTTTGTAAAAATAACCCAAATCACAAGATGTCTGGGTGAATCTACCCTAAGTTAAAACTAGTAATCGCCGTTGTTATCATGACAAAAAATATATAATCTAAAGGAAAGCCAGAGGGCAATCAAGTTGGTGAAAACTAAGATCATATAATTATGACTGCTATCCGGAAAGGTCAAATGTTTCATTTAGTTATAAGCTCTGTTAAACTAGCAAGATAATCATGGGTACCTTAAATGGTTACACCATCTATCTTCATTGCTTTTCTAGAACAAGTTTATTCTGTCAACTTCCATAGCTTCTCTCAGTTAAGCATTAAATAATAATCTGCATGAACTTTTAGGAAGAGACCTGCATTTCCATTTAATGATTTTTCTCATTGATAACTTCTTAGGTGAGGAAACTTTGCCAGACAGTTGCCTTTTTGTCTCCTGCAACTTGCATGATCCTTTCCTCTTTGGATTTGGGATTGCCTCCTTGGGAAGTTGTGGTGATCCTCACTAGTGGCTTAGCACTATCAAGCTTTGCCTTGTCAGGTATTGAGCCAATGAAATTTTGGTGCAAATACAAATTTTATATTTTCTCCATCTTCCGAATGCTGCTAATCTCACCAATGGTGATGCAGGACTATACTGCACTCATCAAGATATTTCACCTGAATATGCAAGCATACTTTTGGTATGTAAACTTCAAAAATTCAAATATTTCTTTACATAGAAAAAAGATGTTAGAAGTGTTCGAGACTCTATATTGTGTGAGTCAAGAGAGGATTGTATTTGTATATAGTCTTTTCTTCTCTATTTTGCTAAAAGACTGTCTCCACAACTTAAAATCGTAATCCTCCAATTGCAACACTTTAAAGTTATTATTAGAGACTTGCCCCGTAGATATCCATGAAGATAAAAAGAAAGAAAAATCCAAACCACTGCGTCTTTAGCCGGAAATATTGTTATCAACATTTAAAGCTTGTCTCTAAATGCCACCATATTCTGCATCAGTGTAGTTTCAGTTTTCTGGATGGCCTGTCTGTGGTACTTGGACCATGATAGACACTGTCAACTGTCAAGCTTTTGCATTTTCAATTTTGCTTTAATTTTCTGTTTCAGTTTTAGTTTTGCTATTACTAGCTTTAGGTGCGTTACATCATGCATTTATTAAATGCAGAGTGGCGGACTACCCTGCAGTGGTATGGATGAGAATAACTGCCACAACTGCATGATTACATTGGCGCCTCTTCCTTTCTAGGCCATTGGACCTCGGGAATAGCCCTCAAAAGAAAAAAATAAAATGGATATTAATTATACAAGTCTTACATAAGGTAAAATCATAAATAAAAATACCAAAAAAATGTATATAATCAACCTCACATATGAGGATAAAGGCTTTGTATGTTGGTATATAAATAGGATTAGGAGTGGCTCATTTGTTTTAATATTGAACCATGTATCTTTAAAGCCAGTCCTAAGGCGTTACAAATAAAGGTGGGTTGCATTAGACAGTTGATAACTAACTAAAATTTATATAATCGATCTCGCTTATAATATAATTAAGACATGATATTTGTGTTGAAAGTGTGGAAATAAGTTGCTGCTTATGGGAAATAAGTGTCACTTCACTGTTGTAAAGTGGGTGGATCCTATGATATTTTCTTGAATTTTTCTCAGGGTATAACAAATACTGTGGGGGCTGTACCTGGAATTGTAGGTGTTGCTCTTACAGGCTATCTTCTTGATTCAACTAATTCTTGGAGTGTAAGTTCCCTCTGTTGCCTCTCCAAGGACCACCGTTGCCTTATTGGGTATTCTTATACCAACAGTTCTTGCTATTAATTATTTGCCCCTCCTGTAGTTGTCGCTATTTGCACCATCAATCGTCTTCTACCTTACTGGCACCATCGTATGGTTGGCATTCGCTAGCAGCAAGCCTCAAAACTTTACCGAGGAAGATTGATTGACCTTGTAGCCTAGATTTACATTGATTATCCTGATTGAAGCATCATATAAAGGGAGATTTCATCAACTGCACCACTAACTTGGATTTCTTGCAACAATTGTCAAGCTGCAGCTGTCTCTTCCACTAACCACAGTTTTGTTTTTGAAGCATTTTCATGGAAAATTGTGTTGTATATTTGTAGAAAAATCTATATTAGTTGTATATCTTGTTTATTTAGTCTGGTCACCAAAGCTATGCAAGACCTATTTAAACAGCCTGTTCTGGCCCCATTTAAAGCTTAAATCTTTTTGACATACATATATATAGCAACTTTTGTTTCTATTGCCATGGCATTATTCTGTTTCCTTAGCATGAAAGTATAAATCAAAGGGCAAAATGGAAAATCAAAGAACATTAAAATTCACATATATGCCTGGAGGCCCTTAAAAAATTGCATTTTATTGTTTCACCCAGAAAGGAAAAAAGAAAATTGCACGGTATCCTATTTCCTTATTTAATCAATCACTAAACAGAGCCAACTTTGGCCCTGTCTATTCCCTCCTATCTACAAGCAGGGAGAACAACATATGGAATGTGAGCAAATACTATGGAAAATGGTGCAATGGTTATGGGCTCTGTTGAATTTACACTTGCAGGCTCCAATGGAGGTATATGCCCAGATGAATTTACACTTAAAATGTTCCCATTAAGCAGCATAACCTGGCTGTGCAAATTGCCATCCTTTGCTGTGAGATGGTATTCCTCTCTTGTCCTTTCACCTCTCTTACTCACTCGAGGTAGCCGGGCCATCCTTTTCCGGTGACCACGAGACTTGTGTCTGTGCTGCAATGCCAGGGTACCATTAAAGGAAACCTTAGCCTGAACAGTCGTCGAGTTGTCTAGGTTGATCAACAGCAATGAAATTCCTGGCTGCAATGTGAAGATCTAATCAGATATAACATAACAAGCTTTTATCCCGTTAGGTTGGATCAGATACATGAATTCTAGTTCATTATTCATTTCTTTCTATGCCTTTATAACTAATATAATACCTAATGTCGCTAGTTTTGCACAATCAAGTAGTTAGATTTTTTCTAACTTACAGAATACTTTGCGCAATGAGCATATGCGCGTATCTTCTTTGTCCCGGAAAAGCTAGTCGATAGAACCTTCCTTCCCATTAACCGGTGCCAAAGAAGAGCACTGCGAGCAAGAAAGCAGTATGGAAAATGGCTTAACAGGACTTAATAGCCATGAAACATGAAGTTTCCTACCCGGAAAATATTACAATGAAAAGAAAAAGGGGGAAAGAAGATATATTCATGCAGCTGTGTGCATGTAATTGCAAATTTGTTTTAGAATTTTCCATGAGCTTGAGTCCCATTATATAAACATTTACCATCTTTAAATTTTCAGTTACCTGTAATAATCGGGATTTGGCACGAAGGTGGTAGTATTGAGTAGACCATAGTTTCCACCAATCAAAGTCTGTCTGCAGTATGTTTTTGTGTCATAAGCCGATGCCATTCCAAGTTGATCCAAATACCTGTTGGTTAGGCCAAAGATTACATCTAATGCAAAAGAACACAAATAAAAGTAGAGAAGTTGATCACAAGAGAAGGCCGTATTACCAGAAACTGAACACAAAGGCGTTGGTGACAGTATCACGGCCACTGTTATAAGCCCCTCCTGACTCCCCTACCCATGCAACTGCTGAAGTTGGAGAACTCTTGAGGGTGCTCTGAAGCTGGCTAAATGTGTTGGCCTCTCCATCGAGATAGGATGGATCGAGAATCTTTTCAACAAGGTGCTCATCCACTCCTAGAAACGGAAAAGGTAAGTCAGTTAGAAACCTAATCGGTTTTAATTTCAGAAACCGAAATGGATCATACTTTGCAGAAGTAAAATACCTGGGCCAAGATTATATATGTGGTGAGTGACAACATCCAAGGTGTTGGTTGTTTTGTTGATGAATTCTTTGAACCAGGTTGCATCAAAGAACCCTCCCGGTGCTATGACTCTCGGCTTAGGTTCAATGTCCTTGTAAATGTCTTGCACTATGTTTTGGAGAGCTATAGTGTCAAAGGCATATTGATCTGCCGCCACTCTGACCCCAACTCCGCTTCCACTCAATTCGTTTCCTGTCACACAAGGAGAATCGAATAACGCGTGAAAAAGAAGAAACCTTGACCTTGATTCATATGATTTCACATATCGCTTCTAGTTGGTTAATAGTCGAAATTTTCAAATCCTTCTCAAAAGAGTATCTAAAACATTATAGGCACCCTATATTACAAGGAAGAGCATTCTCACCAAGCTCCCATCCGTAGATTGTGTAACCCTTCTTGACGGTATAATCCATAAAAGATTTTGCATTTGTAAGATCCCAAGCTCCTATAGCCGAACTGTCAGATTTTATGGTTCTTCCATTGAGAGCATTTAGCCCAAAAATAACTAGAGCCCTGGATATGCATGATCATTATCAACTATGGAATGTTCAAATTTCAAGATAAACATGGAACATGACTGGAATTTGAATTACCCAGATTCATTGAAGAAGGTGTTGAGCTCATCCCATCTCGACAAGGGCAGGCACCCTCCGGTGAAACCAAACAATGCGGAGGCATTCTTAGAGAATGGAATGCATGGTTGCTTATGATCCCCAGTTTGATAGATGACCTTATCTTGCAAAGTACCGCCCAATCTAATCTTCAATGGTGAAAAAGCTGTGCCATTTTTAGAACAGAAGAATTTATTATGAAGAGAAAAATTCTGACATCTGTGAAGCTATTCACATGTTTTGTAAAGCAATTCAAACCTTTTACAGCATTTAACAAAATATTGTTACTGAGATCCTGCACAAAAGAAAGACCAAACAAAACATCAGCAACTAACCAAAAAGAAAAAACTAGGAAGTGCCCTTTTTTTTTTCTCTTTAACATGAACTGTTCAGGCAGAACTTGAGCTAGAAAAAATAGGTCAAATGGTTTAATAGCCCGAAATCTTAGATGGAAAAATGGTTTAATCCCAGATCTGAATTTGCACGTGCAAATGCATACATGAATCTCAAGTGCATAAGTAGAAAAACGACACACCCAGAAACAGAGCAGAGCTCAAGCCAACAATGACCCTTGCATCAAGAAACAAGAAGGGAAAGCAAAACAGCAAACACAATCCAAGCAACACAACTAGTAGGTGGCTTTAAACCACCTACTTTACAAGCTGGAACCAGCAAACAACCCAACAATTCCTGGGAAACAAACACAGTTTTTCCTGGAAAATGGGTTTTCAGAAATAAGCTTTACCAGATTGAGCAGGGAAGCATGGCCCCAGCTGCAATGCCCATAGTCACACTTATCACTAGGCCACCAATCCAAGGTGGCACAGATGAAATCACTATCTGTTCTTCCAATGAGACTATTCCCATCAATATAAACAGTGCCTTCAGCAGCTTCAGCCCTTCCCCCACTCCCGGAGCTCACAGAAATGAAGCTCAAAGTGAAGAAACAAGCCCAAATACAAAAACCCATTAGCAAAACCAGACTAACGCTCAAGATCTGTGGCTATCCCTTCAAATAGGAAACGGGTTGCTTCGGGATTGGCCATTGGAGGGCATGGAGCTAAAAAGAGAGGGACTTTATTTTAAAGAGAATGCATACGGTTTGAGAAAGAGGGGGAATAGAATATATTTGTGATCTTGGGAAGTAAAGAGAAATTTACCTTGAAAAAGGAAAATTAGAAAGATGTTAAACAGCGCAAACTGCAAAGTTTGTTGGCAGTGGGCCATTATTGTGCCTTGCTTCGAGGAACTGAAAAAAGATTGCTGAACTGAGGGGGAAAAGGATGAGCGTCACGTTCAGTGGGTCCTCCAGCTTGAGAACTCAAGAAATGCCTTGCAATTTTTTTTTTCACACAAACATTTCAAAATAATGTTGAGAATTTGATATTGTTATGAAAATAACGAACTATTCTAGCAATTATTTTCCTTGTTGTTACATAGATATCAACAAAACACTTCCTAGTTCCTCCTGCATAGAATTTCATTTTTTATATAATATTGGTTTATGCATTTTATGTGAAAAAAAATGAAATCAGAAGTTATTTGGAACCTTATTATTGTTTTATAAAATAAAAAGGTTCAAATGAATATATTTATTGGATTGATTTAGAAAAGTACTCGTAATAATTTATATAAGAAATATGTTAATCAGCCATATTGTCTTTGGTTAAATCATTATTCTTAGAGGTTATATCTCTCCAAGGCTTACAGTTAGAGATAGATATAAATGGGTCTTCAATGTCTTATAATTAACCTCATTTAAAATAAATATAAAAATAAATATAAAATTAAAATATAAATATAAAACTTATTTAAAATTTTATTAAAATAAACATATAAATAAAATTAATTAGAACCCATTTACGTCCCCATTCCCAGTCGCGGGGCCCCCGCAATTGCTTTCTCTTTTAGTTCAAGGCTTGTTTTCAAAGACTAAACATAATATAAAAATGATGATGGTTTTGTCGTTAATATTATTTCGAATTTCTAGAATATGAGAAAATTAAAAAGAGAAAGTAAGGGAAAAAATTTAAAATGTAACTATATTAGGAGAAATAGATAAACTAAGATCTAAAATAAATAAATTAGATAAATTAAACTACATGTATAATTACCAGACAAACATGGCAATAATGAAATAAATGTGCTGTCAAATACTCACAAACCCCTTTGAGAACACAACCAAGTGGCCCAAAGAAACAAACAACCTCGCGGAAAGGTGAAACGAATAAACCTTAGCTTGAAAATAAATATATCATTTTGAACGGATGAAGTCTGTTACTGTGCATAGGCATTTTATTTTTAGATCGTCAATTATATATACATTAATCATCAGCAGCCCACTAAATTTTTGTTTTGCATGCTAGCTACTATATATATATATATATATATATAAAGGCTATTTGTGTGTCTTTTGTGTCCAGGCTTTCATGTTCTTGAGTGTGAAATAAGAATCTCTCGACATAACTTGGTTTGGTCAAGAGATTTTGTACATTAGTTTGACACTTCAAGCAATCTCCCTTACCTTGATGCAAGGGGAACAGTTGAGCCTACTCACCAGAAAGAGAACCCACCAAACCTAATCCATTAATGCTCACCAGGCAGTGTTTTTTGGTGGAGTTCGGCTCTATCCAACCTAACATCTCATGTGCAGAAAATGGCTTCTTCTAGTAGTTTAATTACCCCCAGTCAAGGGGCGGAGGCCCATGAGGCCTAGTGGGGGCAACCGCTTGCCTCCACTGGCCAGAATTTTTTTTTGGTTTTTAAGTATTTAAAAAAATAATATTTTAATTAATAAATCAAACACTCAAATAACTATTCATAAATTATCTTTTAAAAAAGAGTTTGAAGAATTACGAAACTCAATAAACTTGCCCAAAAGTTGGTTGTAACAAAAAATAATATAATATACTTATTAATTTACAAATTTGTGACTTTGACATTAATTTTTTAGTTACTATTGCTACAGTTAAAAGATTCTTTTCTGCAATAACATTATGAAGAATTGATTACGTAATAAGATTGGAGACTAATGGATGAATGATAATTTAGCTGTATATGTTGAAAATTATATATTTAATAAAATTGATAATGAAGTCATTATACAGCGTTATCAAAATATAAAAAATCGTAAGGAATAATTGTAAAAATATAAATATTCTAATATTATCATTATTATCTTATTTTTAAAATTATAATTTTTATATTTAAGTTCACCCCATTAAATCAAAATTCTAGCTCTACCCTTGCCCCAGTCCCACAATCTAATTAATGTAAATGATAAGAAATTGATATATATGTTGACTAGTTAATTTTTTTTTATTATTATTATTATTATAAAGTAACGAAGAGAACTCATTTAATTGTAAACAACATTTAGCAACAAATTTTCATAACATGTACCGTATATATATATATATATATATATCCATTAATGCTCACCAGGCAGTGTTTTTTTTGGTGGAGTTCAGCTCTATCCAACCTAACATCTCATGTGCAGAATAATGGCTTGTAGTTTACCCACAGTCCCAATCTGATTAATCTAAATGATAAGAAATTTATATATATATGTTGACCAGTTAATTTATTATCAATAATAATAATACTCATGTAACTGTAAACAACATTTAGCAATAAATTTTCATAATATGTATTATGTACCATATATATATTATATATATAGGGAGAGAGTGAGAGAGGGGGGGGGGTTCTATATATGCTTTGGTTTTTTTTTTTTATATCTTAATAATTGTTAGGTAATTTGGTGTTTTCAATGGTACTGTCTCAATTACATGATGTACTGCCATATATAATCTTTCAAGGAGTAGTCTTCTAATTTGCTTCATATCCAAGGGCTCAACCTAAAAAAGAGGACAATGTATTCATCAAAATGTTTTCTAAAACAAAACCCTTATTAAAATATTAAAGATAAAAATATATAAACCTTCAGAACATAATTGACTAGAGCAACATAAAAAATAGAACAGCTGGAATGATAGAGTGCCAGTCTATTAAATCTTTTAGATTATGCCTGCAACTAGAGTTTTTCAATAGAAATCTCGAAAATTGAAAGAAAATACACCTTTTCTTTTTCTTTTTTTTGCTTGTGGGTTCTACACAGAAACAACAAAAAATTAAATTTCTTACTGATATACTTTTTATATGTACATATATATAGGGTTTATTCGATTTTAGTTTTTTCCTTCCACAAATTAACCCCATCTGTCTCTCACTCACAAAACTTTAGGTTTCACAACTTCCTTAGGGTGGTAAGAACTTAATTTTGCTACATACTATATATACATATATATGTATATAATTTATATGTTATGTGTATATAATTTTTCGGATATATATATATATATATGTGTGTGTGAGTAATTTGCAAACATATCTAGATGTACAGGTCTTCAAAGGTTTAGAGATAAAAGCAGTTTGCATGGCATTATGGTATCTTTCTTCATGTAAGAAAGAAGGTGGCAGACTTTCCTTCTTTAATTTGTCTTAAGTGATGGCAGCAGTTGAAATGTACCATTCATTAGCTGCAAGTCCCCTTCTTAATTATTTATTCCGATCGATGAGAAATGGACACAGGGAAAGACAAATTGGGGCTCCTATAACTGGATGCCTATCGGCTTCTTAATTTGACCCCTGTGACAGGTGAATCCTTGCCTAATATTGTAATTCTTGTTGCTTTCATTGTTGTCCTTAATGTGTGTTTATCTTTATGCAATAATAGGTAGATTAGGCATACCAACTAAATCAGTCAATATTGACGAGTTTATATCTAAAATAATTTAACGAATAATACACTTTTGACTCTTGAAAAGATATGAAAAATACAAGTTAAAATAATACGACTTTGTTAACCATACATCTATGAAAAAATAAAAAATATTCATCTTAAATCGTTTGTAAGTATATTTGAAAACATAACAACTACATTGTTCTATAGACTATCATCTTTTGTACAAAAATGTTGTCAGGGTTTCAGGGCTTCAGCCCTAAATTTTCAATATGGTTAATTTCTCTTCCAATGGCTTTGAGGTCCAGCCCAAAAGCTTTTGTTTAATGTAAAGCAAGTGATCTACAAATGGGTTATGGCTGAGGCCTCGAGCGACTCATGCATAGTTCTTCCATTGGGCTTCTTAAGCTTCATAAACCTAATGTATTCATCAAGAGAGGTAAAACTATATAACCCTGGCCTTATTTCAAAACAATGGTATTTTACACATATATAATTTTGCACCTATTAACTGACCCAATTAACTGATTAAATAGGTACAAAATTACAATACTTTATATGCATAGTCACTCTTACAAGCTTTATATGTTACCCACATCTCATAACAGTATTTACTCGACGTGGACTTGTAAAGATGATAGATCTCATACCCCATCTCTATTTTTTCACATTGGACAAATGATATGTTGTCTGTATCGATAATTTCAGTCACTTTTGTATAACAATATATGTTATATATTTTAGAAAATAAGATATAAAATTAACTTTAATGTACAGAATGACGTGGGCTGCCCATGCATCAGAAAGGAAATCCATTCGCACATCATTTTATTGATCTTTTCTTAGGTAACGTGTTAAGACACCAATTTCCATTAAAATTTTCTTGGCATTTATGAAAGTCCCAGTATATAATAGTCTAGTCCTCATCCTGATCCTCTTGGAGCCTGCACTGACCCCTAATCCTCCCCGAAAACGAAGGGCTGGACGGGAACAGCCTCTGCCAGCAACTCTCATCTTCAACCCGGAGGATCGCCCTGCAGCATGAATGCTTGAACGTGTGGAAAACTTTAACATTGCGGCTCTGCGATCTCAGGTACGAATCCTGGATCTGCGACAGGCAGCCGTCGACGCCTCGGGGGCCGGCGAAGCAGTCGTCGTTCTGTATCCCGCCCCATCCTCCCCCCCAGATGCCGCCCAGCCCGGTGGTGAAGCCGCCTCCTATGCCGCCCCAGAAGGCGGCGAGAGCGGGCCCAGACGCCATTAGGGAAAGGAAGGCTAGGAGAAGTGCGGTTGAATGTAAGGCTTTGGCCGGCGACATTTTTGGATTTGCTTTGCTTGGTTTTACTGGTTCTGTTCTTCTTGGTGGATGTTGCAGACGAGGTGTTCGACGAAGGGTTTGGTCTTTTAATAGTGGGAGAGAATTGTTAAGTTGAAACTGTTGCTTTAATTAGATCTAGTAATTGATCTTTGGAGAAATAAATATTAGAGAAACGCCCGAGGTCTATTTGGTAATTTCGGCTTTAGGAGACCTGGGCTTCATTCCCATTGGGATGGGCCTGCGAACAATTGAAGGCCCAGCGGCCTAGCAACCCACCCGGATTCATGAAATGGGCTGCTAATTGGGGAAAATATATCCAATGCAGCCGTAATTCTAAAAATGCATTTGTTGAAATGAATATAGACACTCATAATAAAAATAAATTCTATATTTTTTATCTGAAAACTTTATGTTAAAAATTTAATTACACCAATTAATAATTTAAAAATATTGGTAATAACATGATAAATCATTGATGTTTGATATAAATGCAAGTAAGTGACCTTTTTCTGTTTCAGAACTAATTAGTAATTACTCCTGTTATTTAAGAATTGAGTCAAATTAATCTTCCATTAATAAATTTATGTTGCATTACAAATTATTTTTTTTTAAAAAATGTTATTTGGATAATTTACAACAATTGTATATATATATATATATATATATTTGAAGAGGGCATCTTTGCACTGAAGAAGAAATGTGGAGAGAGAAGAGAGTTGAGGAGAGATGCTGAGACGGAAGCCCAGCAAAATCGAGGTCAAGGTCGAGGACAAAGAAGAACTCGAAGAAGCCCGCAAGCGCGCCGCCGCCGCCTCCGCCTCTGTGACCTCCGCCTCCACGGGCGCCGCCTCTCTCCTCCACCATTTCGACCATTCCTCCAAAGATCCCTCCTCAAAGTCCCAACGCATCGGCCTCTCCTCCTAGCAAACCCACCACTACACGACGTTGTCTCCGGGCCTTCACCACTGAAATCCCTAATTTTTCAATGGAGGTCGAAGTGAAGCTCCGTTTACCGGACAACGCCGCCCACCAGAAGCTGCTTTCCGTCCTGGCCCCCTTCCACCGTCTCACCCACCGCCAACACAACACCTTCTTCGATGGCGCCGCCGCCGAGCTCTCCTCCCGACGTGCTGTCCTCCGCCTCCGCTTCTACGACGACGACGCGAGGTGCGTCGTCTCTCTCAAAGCCAAGGCCGTGCTCGTCGATGGCGTGAGCCGCGTCGAGGAGGACGAGGAGGAGATCGATCCCCTTGTCGGCCGGGAGTGCGTCGCGAACCCCTCGCGGCTCGGCTCAGTCGACTCGAGGATTATGGCTAGGGTTAAGAACGAGTTCGGGATCGGTGATGGAGGGTTTGTATGTTTGGGTGGGTTCAAGAATGTGAGGGGATTGCATGATTGGAATGGATTGAAGTTGGAGGTGGACGAGACAATGTATGATTTTGGTACTTGCTACGAGATCGAATGCGAGACTGCGGAGCCGGAGAAGGCGAAGAACTTGATTGAGACGTTTCTCAAGGAGAACGGGATTGCTTATTCTTACTCGGAAGCTTCAAAGTTTGCAATTTTCCGATCCGGAAAGTTGCCATAGTAAGTGATCGTATTGGGGCTTTTCTTTTTGCTGAAATTATATTGGGGTTTTTGATCATATGCTTTAATGTTCATTCTTATTTGATTTCGTTATTGAGTCAAATTTGGATATTTTCTGTCCAGAAGGTACTATTGCGGGTTTTTAACCATTTATTCAGTGTTGTTCTTGTTTGAGTTGGGGAATTTGTGGTCATGGGATCAAATTATGGTTGTCCTGGTTTTGTTCTTTTGGATTAGTTGGGATTTCTGGGATTGTTTGATCTTACATATGGTATTCAAACTGATAGATCATCATGATAATGTGTTTATTATGTTTGTGTTAATTTCTTTTCAGCTTAGGTGCATTAGATCTAGGTGTTTGGTGCCGTTATAGAATGTTTTGAATTCACTGTTATGTGTATCTGGTGGAATCCGCGGCAAGCTATTTAATTTTCTGGTTGAGTCCACATTTTTGTATGACAAATTACAACAATAAGGTGCCTTTATGGATGTTGACATTTGTATCTAATTACTGAAACTAAATTTTAGAAATCCTTTGTCATCATGTTGAGGCTGCAATATGGTAGGCAATAGGTGAGAGGAGGATTTAATTGAGCTAGAATTTGTGGTGGTTAGATGAAAAACTGAGTAAGGATGGAATTGCCATTTTAGTCTGAATTGCTTGCTCTGTCAACTGCATAGTACAGTTAACTCATTACAGCAATTGGTAATGGCCTAATGGGTGACTTGTCTTAACTAACTATTGTCTCAATCTATAAAGCATTCAACTACCACCAGCCATATGAATGCAAATTTTCTACAATGCCTTAACTTCTATGCATTTGCACGTCTGCTTCAGGTAAAAAATTACCCAACATGAGCAAGCATACTTGCCCTTACCAGTAACTGTATCTATAAATTACTTCCACCAACAGATGCATTCTCCTGTCTTAGTGCTTGCTCACATGAATAACATTATATATAGTGGCTGATAGAGTTGGCATGATACCAATTTGACAGCTATTTTTGCAAGTACCGTGGCCTGTGCAGTGTTAGATGCAGTAAACCTTTGTGTAATACATCCCTGAAATTTATAAATTTTCCCCTCTAGTTCTTACCAATAAATAATGTTAATTACTGATAAATATTTAAGTATTTCCCAAGCTGCCAATTTGTTACTTTGGCTTAATAGCAATATCTCATCCAGTTTTCAGTACTAACAACTCCAACGTCTCCAACATCCTTATGACCTTCCAATTTTGTGACCAAAATAGAGTCATCTACTAAGTATTTATCCTCTGTAGGCAAGGGCATCACTTGCTTTTATATGTGAAGACCACATACTGACTCTTGGCTTCAGTTTGATTTCAGATTCTTCTTTCTTCCCATGCTTTCCTTTAGATGATGTGCTTACTTATCAGTGGATTTACTTCTCTTGGGAAAAGGCAATACCTGCTATATTGTTGGCTTAGATTTCTCATTGCCTTGTTAATATGTGTTTGGATTTTGGAAGGTGATAAGCAGGATAGAAAGTAGACAAATTTTTTATTATTTACTTAAGTTCATGCAAATGAGATCGGAAAACTTGATGTTTATCCTGCCTGATATAACAAGCCTATAGGTCTCTACTATAATGTCAAACTTACATTAATTAAGGTGTTCTATTGTTATATGTAGGTTTCCTGCTAAAAATTATATAACAGCCATTCAAGACTCTAGAGTGGAAGAGAGTCTTCTATTATCAAAGCACAGCTTGTTGCTTGACCCAGATGTCCCGTCCCAGGCATGCATCTACAGCTGATTGCAACGTTGTGTGATGTTTCTCTCCATTGTGTGGGCTTGAAAGGCCAAATTTACTATCTTTTCTTGCTACCATTGCACATCTATTCTATTTTTCTATTAATGAAGTGAAGAATTGGATATCTTATAGCGTGTTTTACAACTACTTGCAACTTAATTGGCCATCAGGATTCGCTGGCTGATCACATTTCCTTCATAGAAACATTTCTTCATAGTCGATTGAAGTCAATCCATCGAAAGTCATCCGTTAACCAAAATAGTGTCAAGTTTCTGATTTCTTGAGATACACCATGCCAACCTGCAATTACATGTACCTGTATTTGAATCTGAACTAGATGACTTTAGGAACCCAGCTGCTGGGTTTTATTACTTCAAACATGATCATCATTTTCCACTCATATCTTCTATATTGCCGCTTCTTGTAGTGTTTTTTTCTGACGTCTTAACCGTTTTTACCACAGAAACTCCTGCATGTAGTGAAGAGGTAACAGTTCATCTATATTGCTCCTTGGTGTAGCTATATTTAGATCATGGGACTCCCAACAAGGAGTACATTTTCTAGAAGTGAAACACGCTGGCAGTCGTTAAACTTGCAGCCTACATAATAGAAAGTATCATGAGAGGTGTCTGGACAGGCTGGCTGTCAGATGCTTAACACCAAAGATTTATTGAAATATGAAGTATACAATGAGTGTAACAAGACTATAATCTGCAGAGATTATATTAGAGGTGTAGTCTTTTTTCTTTCTCGTATTGGGGTATTGGGATATTAGTTGTGTACAATTTTTTGCCACATCACTACCCCTTCTTGCTGACACCAGGGATGGGTATTTTTGTAATTATGAAATAATTTCCCAACCGGTGACCAAAAAAGAAATAAGAACATTAAAATCCAAAAATATGTTGGTTTGAATGGGTGTTTTTGTGAATGTAAAAAAATTTGACATATATTTCATTTTCTAATAAAATATATGGTGTTTTTATCAAACATCATCTTTAGTTTTTACTTATTTTAAAATAACTACACTACCAAATATAATATTTAGTTTTTTAATAAAAAAAAAACAAAACGGATGGCCAGAATCAAAACAATTATGCTTTCAGACCTGCAAAGAATTGCCAGGCGCATCAGAAAAACTTTTGTAAGGCGCTTCTGTTCTGGGAATCTCAGAAGTGCACCGATTGCTTGATTTTTAAGCAGTCTCTGACCCTCTGCCTCTATCCACTCATCAATGATTACAAATATTCCAACACTAAAACATTCTTTAATTTTTTTTTTTATAAAAAGTCTTTTTGTAATAATACATATATGTGGCATTATCATATATATTATTACGGGTAATAAACATATCGAAACAGGTGTCATAATTGTCTGCATGCAATCGATAACTCAACTTTCATCACCTTTACCCCCGTCCAAATGCATACACATCAACTTTATATCCTGCTTTTTCCTTCATGGTTCTGCATTATCAAACAAAACTACATCATTTTCAGCTAAAATACAAAACCTTAATTATGAAATCTACATCGCGTTCAGCTAAACAATAATAACACCATGTCAAAAGCTTTATCTCTCAAGCCCACCATTATTTCTATTTACAATTATATCCTTTATGATCACATCATATTCAACTGCACAGCACAACTTTCTTAAGTGGGAGTTGATAAGCAGAAAAAGGCGATGTGGACAAGAATGGAGTGTTACTGTACAGAGCTAAAGATCTTCTCCAGAAAACAGCAATCAAGGAATAACCTTGATTCCTTGCCCCCACGGGCGCAGCACAGTGGTTCCTGGGTAGTAGAATTGCACCCAAGGAATAACCTTGTAATGGAAATGGCAACCAGGAACATCCTTTGAAACCATAATGCCACAGGAAGTCACAAATAAATAATCCAGAATAGGCATTTAATTCCACCAAATGAAACATCTATCGCAGAAATCTTGAACATCATAAACACGGCAGTTTCAGACGGGGTGGGGGGGTGTTACTGTAAACAAAGATGTCCACTTTCCTACTCTATGAAGCCGGACAACCTCGGCCTTCTACTGCCTACTACATACTCCCAACCAAGAAGAGACACAGAGAGATTGACAAAAGATAGAACTACTTTCACTTCCTCTTCTTAGCAGGTGGTTGGTCCTCATCGTCCTCATCTTCCTCCTCCTCTTCGTCCTCCTCATCCTCATCGTCCTCATCGCCATCATCATCATCACCGTCCTCGTCATCACTGCCACCATTACCATTGGCCTCTGGATCCTCCTCAGGATCTCCGTCATCTTCATCATCCCCACCTTCCTCACCAGAGAAATCTTCATCGCCTGCATCATCATCCCGGTCTTCATCATCACCATCATCTTCATCTTCGTCACCATCATCTGTATCACTAGCATCTTTGTTTTCAGGACCAGTATGTTTACTTCTGTGGAGTTCATCCATGGGAAACCTGGAAATGAAATTACAACTCCATGCTTAGTACAAACTTTTGCCTTTTAACCAGATGAAGTAGGCAACAATTATGAGGAAATAGAAGGGGAAAATAAATCACCTTCCATCAGTCCCCATCAACGTTGGAAATACATTAATATCCTTCAGCAAAGATCCAGTCTGACACCCACCAGACATTGGTTAGGAGTTGAAACAAGTGCTGTAGCGATATTTAAACTTGCAATGATAAGGTCAATTCCATCTTTTTCTTTCCAGTTAATCAAGTACGTAGTCAGAAAAGCATAGGACACAAAAATAGCATAAAAACAGTCTAGGATACACACAAAATCAGGATCGACACTCTACATTCCCCAGGACTCTCTGGCAACAGCAAGAAGTCTAAATTAAGTGTCTCAGTGGGTCAAAATCTAGTTCGATTGCACATAACCATTTTCAGACCTTACAGATTGCAAAACAGAACCCAAACTATCACAATTTTTTGTAGACAAAGGACCAAAATTCTCAGAACTAAAATGTGAAATATTTCAATGACCACCGATCAAAGATGTTCAAATCTTGATAAATTTTCTCAATAGTAGTACATTTGATGCAGAATGTCACGTATCTTATTGGCTCAAGGTTATGTAATATCAACTCAAGACTCAAGGCCAATGCAATTGCCAGAAGAGGGTTTGATAAGAGAAAAAAAATATATGACTAAATATTGACACAAAACCTATTTGGAAGTAAGTAAAATGGTGAATGAGATATCAGGAACGGAAGGGTTATTCTTGTAGCGTGGCAGATCCAAGGACCATAAAAGAAAAACAACCAAATTCCACTTCCCCAACTAAGGTCCTCAAAACTATTTTCCACAAATTATAAATCCAAATTCATTTACTCCAGGCACAACCTGAAAATAAATACTAGATTGACAATACCAGTGAAGCATGCAAGATAATGAAACCATTAACAGAAAGGAGGCCAAATAGTTGGAGAACAATCACTGAATATGCATCAATACGCATTGACATCTGGAGATTGACCTATTTTAAGCTAAACCGAATTGGGGAACCAAAAGAAAGTAGGGCTGCCACAAACACCGTTCATATTATAAAGGCAGAAAGGGTTTGTTTAATTGAAAATAAAAACAGCAGAATCATATTCTGTCTACAAAAGGAAACCTACCTTATCAGAGAGGTGCAAAGACAAAAAGCTTCGGCAACCCCAAGGTCCCGTATACAACCAATTCGGGAAAGACCCAGAATCTAAACCTAGATTCCCCAATTCTTCTTTCTTTTGTTTCCGGTTTTTTCAAGTACAAAACTTTGGACCATTTCTCTATCTGTGCTTGTCACATTGGGACAAGGACCGCACTAATCTTCCCTGACTTGATCCGAAGACCCCAAAAGGGCCGACTCCCCAATTCTCAAATTAATGTCAGAAAGCATCATAATCTGACTTCCAACTCTTTAAGTGAACTCACAGTGAAACCATAACCCTAGATTCTCGTTATACACACACAATTGAGCTGACCAGGGAACAAAGATAATTCCTTTAACTTCGCGTGAAGTATCTGAAAGAAAGGAAACAAGACAACAAAAAAGTTCAAAACCCTAGAAGCGAAATCCTGAAAGCAGAAAAAGGGGGGCATAAAACAAAGCCCCAATTATCAAAATTAGCTCTACAAAGCCAGAAAACGAAGCCGAAAATCCAAGACTCGCATCATAAAACATCAGCTTTTTGCTGAAAACGAAAGGGAATGGAAATTATACCGTCACGAGAAGGCAAGCAAGAGACTTCTGAGCAGCGAAGAGCGTCTCCGCAACCAGGGCCTCCAGAATAGAGCACAGCATCAGCCTCTCCAAAGCAACCACATCGGAGCTGAACTCACCCACCTCCATCGCAACAAAGAGTGCCCAAACACCCTGTAAAAGTACAGAGATATATAGAGAGAGGGAGAGAGAAGCAAGAGAGAGAGAGACGAGAAGAGGTGTGAAGAAAATTAAGCCAGCAGAAAAGGAAGAAAAGAAAGCCCAGTACCAGAGACAGAGTGAGTACAGAAGAGAGGAGTTTTCTGGTTGGGGTTGTCTCGGTGTCCGGACGGTGGTGGGTTGACAGACGAAAATGGATAAAAAAGGGGAAATAGGGTTTTTGTTTGAACAGTTTCTAGGGTTTTTGGGTTTGAATTGCAATTTCCACTTCTTTGTGGGATCTTTGCTTTACCAACACTCCGTGTGATCGGGCCGGGTTTGAATTAGATCCAAGTCCAGCACTGTTCTTTTTTTAGTTTTCTTTTTTTCAGTTCAAGAGTCGAGCCTGACTTCTTCACCACCCATTTGAATCAAGGTTGGTTCCGGCTACCCGAAGGGAAACGAGTATCTCGGTTAGAATTTTCGTCAGCCTGTTTCATCTAGTATGAATCAAAATGGCCGAGATTTTGGTCTAGATTTTGCGTCCCCACCAACATACCTGAGGTAGTGGTAAAAATATTTGAAATTTTACATAAAATATCAGTATTTGAATTAGTACGATGATTTAAAAAAAAATTATTATTAAAATACAATATTTAATTGAAAGGTAAGGAATAATAGTTTCACATAAATTGTATTGAAATATAGATTATGTTCGCATTTAAATTTTTTTGAATGTGCATTAACGGGAAAGATCATCTACTCTTAAAAATTAATTAAGTGAAACTCGAACATTTTAAATGAATAAAATAAAACAAAAAAGTCGAGATTTTGGTTGATATAAAACAAAAGCATGCATGTTATAATTTTGATGAAAAATTGAGTTGTTCGGACAGAAAGTAATGATATTGGCAAGTATGATTCCAATTGATATTGCACCAGCTATTATTAAAGTTTTATAAATTTGTTAATTAATAAATGTAATAATATATTATTATTAGACATCTTATATAATAAAATTATTAATTTAAATTAATTTATAAAAAAAAATATCATTCTTCTAAATTAAAACATATAAAAATATTTTAAGATAGAAATGTCTTATATAGTTATGTTGAATCGAGTGCGAACCAAGCACAAGCATGGACTAACCGTTGGGGCTAGCAAACTTTTTCATATATTTCTTGAGAGTAAATTGTAATTAATGTACATTAATGTTAGGTAAGATGTATTTGTTATATAATTTTGTAGTTATAAAATATTTTTATTAACTAATAAAATATTACAAAACACAATTCAATTATGATAATTTAATAAATTATTTTATATTTAAAGATAATATGTAATAAATATATACTAAAAATAAATTATTTTTATAACACATAAACCATTACCCTAAAATAATTTGTTTTTTGAATGAGCAAAATTATAGAGATAAACAAAAAAAATATATATATAAAGCAAATAAATAAATGTGTGAGCCCTTATTTGCATGTAGAGTTGCAATTGAGTAGAACTCGAGTGCATATTTGGAAGCTTGGGCTCCAGCTTGGTAGCGAAGAGACTACGTAGGGTAAGCACTTTTTTTTTTTTGTTGAGCCCTTTTTTTTTTTAATTCATTTTTTAATTTTCTTTGTTTTTCTAAAATTTTAATTGAAACAACTATTTAAATGGAGTTTGTTTAAATCTAATTTTTTATTTTATTTTATTATATATACATTAAATATATCATGTTAAATTATTAAATTAATATACATAATAATTAAATACATTCAATTTAATTATATTATTGTAATAATTTAAAGTTTGATAACTTTATATTAAATATATATTTATAATTTTATAAATAAATATATTAATATATTTATAAATAAATTTATCCGTGAACTGTTTGCAAACTTTTAATCGAGTATATTAGAAGTCTCTAATTGAGCCATTAGTATTCAAAAGCATATAATCAAACATATTAATAAATTTTAATGTGTTGAGTTTTATTGACCACAATCTTAATTTGTAAACAAATAGAGTTTCAAAATTAAATTCAAGATTGTCTCGTTTACGTTAATTAACAAAATTCAAATAATTTTTTATCAAGTTGAACATAAATCGTTTGCAAAGTACTCAACTCATTTATGATCCTATTTGTATCAATTTTTTTTTTCTTTTTTAACTTTAATTACAAATCATACACTATTAGTTTCCAACTCCCTCATTTTCTCACCACTCTTTTGAAATTCATATATTATGTCCCTTGTTCTTCTTTCTTTTTACATATATATGAAGTTACAAAAACTTTTAGTACAAATTTACTAATAAATAATTTTTTCAATAGCCAATCATAAATGTTTTTGCACTTTTATAACGAGATGTTAATAATGAAATGAGTTTTATGTTATATAATCTCAAATTTATGTATTTATTTGATCACAAAAAATTAACGTATAAAATTAAGTAAAGTGTATAAATTCAAGAAAGTAATGTTTAGTGAATAATAAAACCCAAATTATTACGATTTTTGATATTTCATTTCAACTTGGAAACGGCATCGTTTCGGGCAGTCAACCTTTTTTGCCGAGTCAGGATTCCAGTTCCCACTACCCTTGATCGCATGAAAAAATTTCATTTGAATTAGCCACTCATAATAATAGAGTTAATTCACCTGACCCCACAAAAATTAATTATATAAAAATCTCCCAATTGGGGACGCCATACCCTTCTCTTTCCCCAACCCAACCCAACCCGCAATTCTCCATATCCCCTCAAAGTCTCCTCTTCTCTCCTGTCTGATCGTTTCTTCGGATCCTCCTAAGCGTCTCTTCCAATTTCCAGTCAACACGTCTCTCTCTCTCTCTCTGCACCTCCTACCTGGAAAAGCCCTCCCATTTTCAATCACGTCGCACGCGAATCGGTGAGGTTGCGGTGGATTGATTTGTCGGATGGCGTCGGAGATCGAGGTTGTTGAGGAGGTCGAGTCGAGAGATCGGGAATCGGCGTCGGCGGCTGGCGGCGGAGACGGTGGAGTAGAGGCGGCTGTCGGAGGGGAGGATGAGAGCCTGCGGAACGACGTGTACACGGCGGCGGCGTATGGGGATTTGGACAAGCTGCAGAGATTGGTGGAGAGCGAGGGCTGCTCAGTGTCCGAGCCCGATGGCCTTGGCTACTACGCCTTGCAGTGGGCTGCTCTCAATAATCGCACTGCTGCTGCTCAGTACATCCTCGAGGTTCCCTGAATTATGTCTCTCTCGCTATATGTGTATATATATATATATATATATGAAATTTCTCAGTCTCAATAATGCACTTGTTGCCAGATTTTCATTTCCCCAGGCGAGTAGGTCTCTGAGATTGCTTTTAAGCTGTACGCTTTTTACCTTTTGTTTTGGAGTATTCTGCTGTTTCTATTTAGTTAGGTACCGGGGATTCTACTGCTTATGAATTTAGTCGTATGAGCTACATCCATGTGTATTTAATGAGTAAACTTGCTAGTTAAGTACTTCAGGGACACAAAGAAAAATCTGTTTTGAGAAATTGTGTTTGATCAGGACATTCAAATAAGCCAACAGAATCTGTGGATGTAGAAACATGGCCTCCCTCAACCAAAAAACAAAATGGGTGCCATATAAAGAAAACAAAAAATCTATGAAATATGTATTTTCAGTTGTAGGTTTGGCATGGCTAGGATTAGATTTTCCCTTTCTGCCTTCTTATCTCTCTTTTCTTGCCTAATGTTGATTGAAAGCAATTGGCTTTAATCAGCGGAAAATAATTACTCCTATTTTCTGATTTCCACTGGATGCTATACATGTGGCAGCATGGCGGTGATGTGAATGCTGCAGATCATATTGGGCAAACAGCATTACACTGGAGTGCAGTACGGGGTGCAATCCAGGTTGCTGAACTTTTACTCCAAGAAGGTGCTCGGGTGAATGCTGTGGATTTGCATGGGTTTCAGGTTAGTAGTCAACTTGGTCAATCTTTGCAATATTCTTCTAATAGTTTTATGAAAGGAAGGCAAGTTTCTAGGCTTACATTTTGAAAGCTACTAACCAACTATATGATTTTGTTTTCAAACACGTAGTCTTTTGGTAAATGGTTATAAAAATGTGAACATGATTCATGCTAAGTGCAATGATATTGCTTTTAAACACGTGGTCTCTTGGTAAATGGTTATAAAATTTAAACATGATTGCTGCTAAGTGCATTTTGTCAGGGCAATGGTTACGTTGTAATAGGTGCACAGTGTTTTCAGACAAGGTGAAATTACACTTCTTTTTTTTTTTTTCAATTTCCAAAAAATCATATTGGTTTGTGATAAATGCATTGTGTTTTGATATATTTAATCAACCAATAAGATAAATGCATCACGGTATGTGTTTTATTGAGTGTTTATTCACTAGTTCACACCTTATAATTATTGGTGCACCACTTGCTTTAGTAGCCTACTGGCAGTGATTTATAAGTGATTATGTGGAATTCAATTTGGTACATATTGTGACTTTGGCATACAACCACATTGTGGATTTGTATAAATCCCTTTATGTCAATCCCATTTATACTCTTAACTGTTTTTCTGTATGTCTGGGCTTTAAATTCTCTTTTCGTGAGGCAACTTATTTTACAGACTATAGTTGACTATCTTTGTAGCATTTTGAAATGTGAATTCCAACCTATTATGTTCAATCAACCAAAATAATCAAGTCCAGGATACATGCAACTTTAATTATATAAAAATGCTTGATTTAATGGATTCTTTAATGCCTATTTTCAAGAGTAAATGAGATGCTCAACATTGTGGAAATTATAAAGGCTTTGAGCTAATCAGCCACACCAATTGGGGTTCATGCTTGGTTGGTCAATAATGAAAGCTATATATTTGCTGAGGCATCTAATAGAAAAACATACAGATAAACAAAAAGATTTACATATGGTGATTGTAGATCTAAAAAGCATATAACAAAGTTCTAGGAAGTGTTTTGGGTGGTTTTAGAGAAGAAAGGAGTTTGAATTCTTATATTCATGTTTCTAAAGACATGTATCATGGAATAAGAGATATTGAGACTTTTATAATTTTAATTAGATTACATCAAGGATTTGCATTAAGCTCTTACCTATTTGGCATGGCAATTCATCAACTCGTTTATTAGGGCGCTAGAATAGGAGGAACGAACATGTTTGCCTAATTGATAAAACTTGACTTCTAGAATGGTCAAGGAGGATAATGAATGAACCATATTGCTAAACGTGGAGACGTGAGGATGACCAAGCAAAGAATGAATTTGGAGAGGAGTGCCACTGAAGTAGCATAAGCCAACCATAGATGATGGCAAAGCAAGATGATAAAGTTACTCAAATTCACATTCGGTGCCAACCATCAATTTTGTACCCTGGTCCTGCACAAGATCGAAACCAGAATCAAAGATTTCATGACAATTCAAAGATTAAGTGAGATGACTAATGGAAATGAGAGTATATGAACAACTAGGAACATGTAAAACAAATTAAGAGATATACATGGAAGTGGATCAACCCTACCTATACCTGTGGGAATGCTTTCGGAACCATCAACAACAATAATAGGAGTGAAGAGAGGCAGATGAATCAAAATGAGAAAAATAAAGATTTGTTACCAGAAATATGCTTTGAAGTAGCAGAATCAAGAATCCAAAGACTGACGGGGAGCATGAGTAAGGTATATATGAGGATTACCAGTAGAGGATTGAGCAAAAGGAAAAGGTATATATGAGGATTACTAGTAGATGATTGAGCAAAAGGAAAAAGTGCCTGAGCAACAGAAGCTATAGGAGAAGATGCCTGTTGAGTTGCCTACAACTAACGATACTCTGCTAACTCCTCAGTAGAGATTGTTTATGTAGGAGTTGGTCTCTTAGTGTGAGAAGAAGCATTAGGTACCATTGTCTGCGCTCTTATACCCTCAGGAATAGTAACATTGGTCTTCAGAGGTCGACTATGGAGTGCATAACAAGTATCCTTATAATGAGCAAGGTGACAGTAGTTACAATAGGGTTGCTTACCACCCCAACCCTAACCCCAATCACACCCAACACCCCTACCACGACCACCTCCAGACATGAAGTATTGCTTAGTGAGTGTTGGCTGAACATTTCACATTAAGGCCCCTAACTCTTCAAACTTCTCTAGGTACTCCGTGACAGTCCCCTCATGTTTGAGTTTATTGAACTCTTCTATCACATGCACCATGTTCTTCTCTCCAAATCTCTTGCACAACTCTTCAGCAAAGTCAATCCACCTTACCCCGATCCCTCTGGATCTAGACCACCCCTGTAACCAAGAATCAATTGTATCATTGAGATAGGTTGTTGCCAAAATAATTCGTTGTGGCTCGGCCACGTTGTAGTATTGAAAGAAACGCTCATGACACCGAATCCACCACCTTGGCCTTGATCCATCAAACAACGATATCTCTAGCCTTGGCATTGGTGTATGGTTACCTGATTGAGGATTGAGACCCCTTACCTAGACGTTCGGTCCAAATCCTTGCACTCCCTCCAACTCAATGCCCCTAGAGGTCTCAGAAGTATGCTAGATCCGGCTGAATTCGGATCAACCTCGGATCAAGGAGGGAATTTTGGAGGTAGGTGGAATTATGGGAGGGACGACAACATGTTGAACATGCTGTTGATCCTTTGCCCAGATTGATCCATCGCATCTCTGTCTCTCCAATTCTCGTTACATATCCTCTCGAGATGTTGCCAATTCCTCCCGCATTCCATCTCTAATTGCAGCTACATCCCCCTTGCTTTGAGTGATAGCTTTGAGTGTCTGCGTCATGTCAAATTCCAGTGCCTCCATCCTAGACTCCAATTGCTTGAGTCTCATTCCTTCTACCATCGTCTACTCATAATTCACCTCGCTTCCGGTCACAGAAACGTTGTCGAGGAACGGTGACTCTGATTTCAAAATGTCAAGCCTCGGATCGGAGGCTTGGACAATTCTGGTAAGGCCATAGATCAGAGAGAATTTGGAGGGGGAATTTGAAAGAGAGAGAGAGAGGGAAAAGAATATTGAGAGGGAAAGAATCGAATGCTTTCATGGATAGTTCCCATCCTCTGTTACAATGCCTTTTATAGGCTATCTATCTCCACTAGCTTATTCAACGTAATTGACTAAGTACAATCGGTATAAGCGTTAACCGCTAAGTATGCAAGCACATAGGCTACTGTTACTGTTGGCTATTACAATTATGCCCTTAGGCTCATGGCGCACAGTAGGTAGAGCTGGAGTACTCAAAATTTGGGTACTAACGCCCTCCATATCACCCAAGACTTGCTAGGGTAAACACCATAAATAGTTTGCCTCTTTGTTTATTTTGTTTTTGTAAGATTGGTTATAATAGGGAGTGTTGCATTAAAATTTTCCATAATAGACTAAATATGACCCAAATAGCCACACCTGAATCTCTCTTTTGAAAATAGAACAAATTACTAATGATATTGTATAAATGCACAATATCATTAATATACAACTGCTGAGCAGGAGACCAAATATCAAAATAGTTTGATAGATGCGAAATAAAGGGATTGTATCAGTATCTTTCGATTGCCACAATAATGTAACCAACTGTGCATCCATGTGACCCCATATAGTCTTATCATATCTAGGAATGTTAAGAGGGCTTCATACTCAAATGGTCATTAATACCGTGTCCTCGAAAACCACTTGCAAACAGAGGTTGACCATGATAAATAATTCTTGCCATTCTATTTTTCAGTTGTAATGGAAAGAATACCAAATAAATGATGGCATGGTCATAGGTACAGTCACAGGAGAAGACAAACTCACCACTCTGGGATATGACGCACCAAGATTGGATGATGTCATATCTCACAAACTAAGGTGGCATTTGGTATTCTTGGGTATATTTTATATGAATAATAGAATAGAATATATTATATTATTATCTATATATAAAATAAATAAAAATGCATAAAATATATAATTATACATACATAATGTAATATATTATTATTACTGTATTTAACATAATGTGTATATGATAAGTTATATATCATATCTTATTTATAGTATATCATATATTATTTATTTTATTTATAAATAACAGATAATATATTATTGTGTTATAAGATATATTAGATGCATAAGTTTATATATTTCCTTATATTATATATCATATTTTATTTATACAAAACATTTAATATGTTATTATACTATAACATAATATTATATGTAGAAGTTTATAATATAGGAATTAAATCACATATATGATATATTATATCATTATATTTAAGATATTGTATATTATAGATTACAAAAATAAAATATATAATATATATTTTATCTGGCCTTATTTTGGATTATCAATACTTAACAAATATCTCTCAAGAACATAAGGTTTCATTTTAAGTCATAGGGGTATTTCTTGGATTTTTAAGTACTTCCCAAGTAAAGTGTTGAAAACACCAAATACAACAATGTTACTTTCCTAGGATTTTAATCCATACTTTCCCATGCATATCAAACACAAGAGTCTTACTTTCCCTTGAATGTGATTTCTGATAAAATAAAGGCTGGGAAGGCACCAAATGTCACCTAAATCGTGAATCAAACCCAAACCCAAACCCAAACCAGCAATAGCAAAGAGATGTTGCGAACCAGATAAATCAGATGTGCAGGTGTCACAAGGAAATGTTGCTGGATCTGGAGGCATCACTTGTCCTGATCTGGCATCAGATCTGAAGAATCACTTGAGATGTCTCTGGATCTGAAATCGCCGGATCTGGAGATCTGGCCTGATGGCGATGGAGGTGGCAATGCCAACAAAGTGGTGAAGGTGACTGGTGGTGGCAGTTACTGTTTAGGGTTAAGTTTTAGTTGCTGTTTAGGGTTATTATGGCTCTGATACCACGTTTTTGAGGAAAAGAAAGTATTGAATATTTTATTCACAACTGGTATATATGCACAGTTCTACAAGGTCCAACTAAAGTAAACATAACTAGATACAACTAAGGAAAACGCATAACTATGTACAACACAATAAAACTAACACTTGTGAAACTTTACTACCTTCTACATCATATTTTGGGATGTGTATACCATTTGGGGGGAATTTTTTGAGACACATAAATGACCAAACTGCCCTTGCAAGCAGGCTACAGTAGCTGCACCTTCAGCTGCAAGTTTGCTGCTACGAGTTGCTTGTATTGTTGACCTAATCTTCTGCCTTACTCAAATATTCTATCCTCAAGATCTCCCAGAATACTCGCACACGAAATGATAAAGAAACAGAATAAGAAAACTGGAAATTAACAGCACATTCACACGCACAAAGACTCACAATTTATCCTGGTTCAATTTCCGTTAAGGAAACCTACATCCAAACTGTTTAGGCGCCTTTTCTCCACTATCAAGAACCTCTGAATCAATTACATGTACTGCTCACAACTCTCTTCTCTCTCACAACCCAATACCCAGGCTATACAGAGAACTGAACCCGATTACAAAGCCCTCAGAAGCTTTTCTCAATCACAGCACATTCTCGCTCAGAATTCCCCGAGATAGTACAACCAAAACCGGTGAGCAAACACCTAATCCCGACCCCTTATTTATAGAACATAAGGGTGGAAATTACAAGGATTTAACTAACCGCACACTAGGGATATAACTAATCAAACAAACAGCTATGAGAAATAACAAATACACTCCTGACATAAACTGTTTTAACCAAGACAACCAACTAATCTAATACAAATGATTTAACATGTATCCCTCCAGTTTGGCCATTTAGCCTTTTTTTTCAGAATTTTTGATACTTCACTATATTCAACTGAAGTTTTTAAACATGTTTTTCTACTTTTTGCAATTTTTAAGGAACTTATAAAGAGGGGATAATGCCCCTGTAAATGGCTTTTGGAGCAGGCCTTTTGGTAGCAGGCTTGCTGTCAGCAGCCATGCAATCCCTCCAGTTGGCTTTAACCATTTCTGTTTGTTCTGAATTTTTGACACAACATCCATATGATGTTGGTTGAATATTTACCAAATTTGTGAATCATATTCTGGTGGCTGGCCTTGTACACTCCTCCATTCTCCCAAAACTGGACTTATGCTCTATGATACTGAACTGAGGGTGTGAGAAGAAGAATAGGATAAGAAGAAGAAAGAGACGGGGGAGAGGATGAGGCCCTGAAGAGGAGGAAAGAAGAATAATAGGGAGGGTGGAAGAGAAGCAGGTAAGAGAAGAAACTGAGAGAGAGAAGCTCAGAAAATTCTAGAAATCAACGTATCTGATATCAATAAACACAAGGTTTACTCTGCGTTTTTCACATATTTGTACTACAACAAATATAATACTGGTAAAATATCACAAAATATCAAACAATAAAATAAAAAACAAATCCTAATTTTTTTTTGGATTGTGCTGGGTTATGCTTCCTTTCCCTTCTCCTAGAGCACCTTTATCTTCCTTGATCTCTATCTCTCTGGCCTTTTATTTTGGATAAAAATGGGGTTGAGACTGGATGCTTCTTTTCTACATTGTAATCAACTTACTGTATTCCCTATGTGTTAATTGAGAAGTATATTAAGTTTATTGTGGTTTTGGATTTGGCATATGTCAGATCCTGGGATCTGACAGAGGTTAATTCTGGTAGAATGAGAGAGAATTGGGGAGAGAGATAGACTGAGTGGGGAGAACAACAAGAATTGGGGAAGGTTTGAGGGTTCGAGAGGAAAAGAACAGAGAGTGGAAGGAAAAGATTCGATCTTTTATTGCATGAATGAATGCCCATCTCCTTACAACTGGCCTTTTATAGGCATACCTGGCTGTTCTTCAGTTATTGTAACTGAAGCTCAACAACAAAGCAACAGCCAGGGCCATCTAACTGAATTACAACAATATGCAATTACAGCATCTAACTGAATTACAACAATATGTAGCCCAATTACAGTATTATGTTATAACTGTATAGCAATGGCACCAAAAACCCAAGAGGGGGGTGAATTGGGATATAAAAAATTGATTGAACTTGAAATCTCTTTTTGATGTGAAATGAAGTTTTAATGAAGATGTGGAATATCTTCACACAATAAATAGAACAAGACAAAATCAAAAGAGAGAGACACAAACAATTTATCGTGGTTTGGCTTAAACAAAGTTTAATCCACTCCCTCAGTTCCTCACTAAGGATTTTTCAACCAATCCATTATAATTCTCCTATCTCTTCGGATAGGCCCTCTAGCACCAAGTTAGGAAATTACAACTTTTTGCTTAGACAAGCAAGCTCTCTAGCAACAAGTTAGAAAATGCAAACCTCCTACTTAAACACAAGTGGACCTTCTAGCTAAACAAGCTAGGAACACCAATATTGATACAAGAAGAGAAGATCTAAGAGTATACACTCTTAGTTACAATATCTCACAAGAATAGATGCAAGGCTTGAAATCAAAATGATATATAATGAATGCAATGCCTTTTGAGAGCAAATAACTAAAACAATGAAGCACTTAAAGGATGGAGCACTTGTAAGCTTGTAGTAGATGCACTTCGTAACCATGAATGATCCACAAGACCTCTATTTATAGTGCTTGGCAACCCCTTTCAAAAAATCTTGCCGTTGGTAGTGGGAGGAGCGTCTTGGACGAGTGGACAAACTAGCCGTTAGAAGATTCTAGAACAAAAATAGTTGACAATTTCAAATAAACGGTTGACAGATTAGCTTGAAAATTCAAACAACGGTCGACAGTATAAGCAAAGTTGTTGAAACGGTTGACATCTTTGATGTAGGAGCTGTTGACATTTAGATACCGAGAGCTAACATTTTATTTGTTGACAGCTATGAAGGCCGATTGAGACAAAGGACCAACAAAACGGTCAACAAATGAAATGAAACTGTCAACAACTTGGTCCAAAAACGGTCGATAGCTTGGATTTAGAATTCACAAGCTTTTGTTATATTGCTCCATTTTCTCCATTTCATGAAAGCCATTTTGAGACTCTTTTTAAGAGCAATAATTTTTGAAAGCAAAGCATAATTTTTCTAACTTTAATAAACTTCGATTGGTTCATATGAAAGTTTTAGATTCTTATATATCTTGAAATTGATTTTTGATTGGAAGAACAGTAATTTCAAAACTTATAACAAATGAAACCAATATGTTTTTCATCATCAAAACCAAAACAAAGAGCAAAATATCATATTCCCCCTCTAATATCCTAGGGTTGTGACAGCATAGACATATGCAAACATTGTTTATAACTTTGTATGTGGATTATCCAAAAAAAGTGGGCTGTTAGCATGAGTGAATTAATCTTTGTCTTGTGCCTTAACCCTGTGCTATTCATGAGTTTTGGTGGCTGCCCCTTGTTTTTGACTCTATGGTCTCTTGCCCTCTTTTTACAAGTAACTTATTTCTGACTCCACTGAATTCTGCTAGCTAAACCTTGAAAGTTTAATGTTGGTGGTGCAATTTGATTTGGTTTGGTTGCAGACAACACATGTTGCAGCACAATATGGTCAGACGGCCTTCCTGTACCATGTTGTCACAAAATGGAATGCTGATCCCGATGTTCCTGATAATGATGGAAGAAGCCCCTTGCACTGGTATCAGAGAAATTAGCTCTATTTTTATTGTTTTTAATAATTAAGAAATGAATGTTAGTTTATGTACAGGTTTGTAGAAATTAATTCTAAATTCATTATTCTTTAATGCTTATGATAAACAATCTGTTTATATATTGATTGGCCCTTCACATGGCCATTCTTGTTTATTCTAAAGAAGATCAGTTCTTTTGTTTGCATAATTACGTTTATCAGTTAACTGTGTGATGAGTTTCTTTTATTTGTCCATGTGAAAGGCACATTTTTCATGTAGACAAAAATGCAATTTCACTCTTTTCAGGACTAATTACAAGAATAAGTTTGTGTTTTCAATTCCATCAATTTACTTAAATTTGGGGAATTTCTATATAAGTAACTTGTAATTTTGTCAGCAGTAAATTATGGATTATATTGTCTTGAAATTACATGGGAAAAATGCTAGTCATTTGGTTAACATCTGTTGGTTTTGTTTCAAAAGCTGATTTCAGGGAGGAGTTCCTGATGATGTTGTGATACTAAACAACGCATTTCCCGTTTTCAACTTTTTGCGCTGACTTTTTCTTTAATGCAAAATTTCATATACTTGATGTGAAATTCATTCTCTATTAAATAGTCCTTTCTCTAAACCTAAGTTACCCAACTGAGTTTGAGGTTGGCAAAAAGATCTTTTGGTTCCTTATTTGATTTCATGAACATTGAAAGTGTGAGCTGTTGTTGAGATTCTCCTATTTTATTTTTATTTTCTATTTTGATGGTGGTCCCCTGGCAAAATTTTCACAAATTTGCTTTACATGCAAGAAAAAAGACCTAACTCTGGGCCATTTTCAGTAATGCTATCCACTAACTCATTGCACTAATGGAAAATCAAATGCTTTCACTGAAGAGATCAGGTAAAAGGGAGAATATGTTCCACATTTATAAAAGAAATCAGTTTCCTTAAATTTCCAAGTTTGAGCTAGTGATAACTAGCTCTCTTATTTGCTTACATGTTTCTCTTTGCTATGGAACATATTCTTGGAGATTTATCCTGCTATCCTTGTGGTCCTGTCATCAGAATCTCAATGGCCATTCTAGTAATGTCTGGAAGAATTAGTTTGACTCTGATTGTTATTAAAAAGAGCTGCTTGATAAATTAATTTTCTAATTTGTTGGCTTATCTAGTACTTGAATGAAAATGATAGTTATATTTGGAGAATGCAGGGCTGCTTACAAGGGATTTGCCGATTGCATACGACTTCTGCTATTTCTGGACGCTTATAGAGGACGGCAGGACAAAGAGGGTAACTTTTGATTCTTGGTTTCAAACTAATCCTATTTTGATATTTATTTTTAGAATTGTGGAAATAGCTGGTTATGGTGATGCAGTGTATGAACTTGCCCAATAATTTTTTTTTTACATTTATTTCCACTTTATAATTTTAGGTTGTACCCCACTCCATTGGGCTGCTATCAAGGGGAATCTAGAAGCATGCACTATATTGGTGCAGGCTGGGAAGAAGGAGGACCTGATGGTGACTGAGAACACTGGTCTTACACCAGCACAGCTTGCTGCTGATAAAAATCACAGACAAGTTGCTTTTTTCCTTGTAGGTATCCGTTCAACTGTTGTAATGTATTTTCTTTTTCTTCTTGAGTTTAAACTGCTTTCATACTGGATTCAGATTTCAAACACCATACCATTTTGTTTTTTTGATTCTTGGATAAGAAATTCAAGGAGATGTCTTAGTGCACTATCATCATTGCTATTACTTTGCTTAGAAATTATGGTCTGTGTTTGTGCAATTTTCTGAGATTAATCTTTTAGAATTTTTGAATGTATTGTACAAATTTGATGTTGTAGGGAAATGCTAGGAGGTTGCTTGATAAACGCTGTGATGGTAACAGCCGCCTTGGACGCCTTTCAAAATTGGGACTTGCACCACTTCTTTGGTGTATAATCTTTCTGCTACTTGTGACCTATATTCATTCGGTCATCATGGGTATCTGCTGTTATCTGTTCATGCAATCTGAAATTCCAGTACTTTGTTGTAATACTTACTGTTATGCTCCTTTTTTTTTTTTTTTAAATCCAATTTCTTTGCAGCTTCAAATCTGCCGAAATTACCTGCCGGCTATGCCCTTCTTGCTTGGTTCGGTGTTATACTAGCTACTACTGGACTTGTTATGTTTTATAGGTGTAGCAGGTGTGTGCTATGAACCTTTGGGCAATGCGGAACTTTTTTAAAATAGTGGGGTTAAGGCTTGTTGTTGGTCATATTTGTCATGCTTAGTCTAATAATAGTGGTTATGGCACTTCATGTTAATATTTTTGTGGTAACTAAGAGGGACATGGTTAATGAAAGAAAGTGATTCTTTTTGAACTTGTCCTGCTGCATTATTATAATTCATAACCAAATATATTTGAATGTTTGAGACTTGTCAAAAAGAAAAAAGAAGCCTGACTATACTTGCTTTCCTTACTGTCTGAAGTTTTTCCTGCTTTCTGTTTGTAGCAATGATCCAGGTTTCATCAGAATGAATGGGCATGATGTGCATGATATGAAAGATGATGTAAGTTTTTCCTACCACTTGTTTCATAGGTTATGCATTTTTCAAGCTTTCTTAATTCTTTCTTCATTTTCTTTCCCTACATTTTTTCTTCAGAAATGATTTCAAATCTGTATATATTTCTATCTTGGTAGGAGCCTTTATTGAAGATTGAGATAAACAATCCTGTCTTGCTTGCTGGCAATTGGTCTCAGCTCTGTGCAACATGCAAGGTGCATTGAGCTTTTGTTTGTTTCTTATGTTATATTGTTTTTTGGACTGCTTTCTAATCTGTTATCACCTCCCTTTTCCTTGCAGATTGTCAGGCCACTTCGAGCAAAGCACTGCTCGACTTGTGAACGTTGTGTTGAACAATTTGACCATCATTGTCCTTGGGTATCCAACTGTGTTGGCAAGGTGCTTTCATATTGATGAGTTGCATCTTGGGATGATTCATTTTTCACCTTAATTTATGTAAAAAGAAATGTTAAATTACTGGGCATCAAGAATTATGAGACAGGATTATATGATCTTACACATCCCTCTGAAAACTTTGTTTGCGGATTTGATGAATCTGTACCTAGATGCATTAAGACAAAAGTCAATGGCTACAAAACTGCATATATTTGTTAAACATCTGCGTGTATGGGCAGACAGTAACACTCTTATGAGCAGTACTTAGTTATGGGCTCAATACTGAAAATCAGAGAATGTCTACTTGGTGCTTTAATAAACTCTCCGTAGCCCTAGCTTACTTTCCTACTTTTCAAGATATATCTATGAGAGTGTTACATATTGAAGCCTCTCTCACACTCATGCTCTAGTGAGATTTTATGCCTTAATAGATTAACTAAATATCTGTTGGTTTTAGTAATTAGTCCCTTGCCCTAGCTGGTTTTTCAGATTTTTCATGATGCATCTATCTCACTAATTAATTGGATTTTTCACATGTCATTTTTGCTTTTGTACCCCTTAGTTCTATGAGAGTATTAGTTATACGTTTCTTATTTCTAAAAGAAAATAATTGCCTTCTCACTGTGGTTTTGTTTATTAACTTGTGATACAGAAGAACAAAAGGGATTTCTTCTTGTTTCTTGTTCTAGAAGTTTCTGCAATGCTGATTACTGGTGCAGTCTCTCTTATAAGTAAGTGTCCTTTCTGGCATGTGATGTCCAGCCCATTCTTTGAGGTCATTTTTATTTTTTTTCTATTTTTTCTGACTCATATAAGTAGGTCACTTTCCAGCTGGAAAGAAGTATTTTGAATTTTTTTTCTTCTTTTGTGTATGATGCCAGGAGTTTTGACTGATCCAGTGGCGCCATCTTCTTTTGGTGCATGGGTAAAACATGCTAGTATTGAGCATACTGGTGCTGTTTCCTTTCTGATGATGGATTTTTTCCTCTTCTCTGGTGTGGCAACCTTAACTGTTATGCAAGCTTCTCAGGTATGCCAATGGTTTCTTCTTTTTCATCTTCTAATTTTATTTCTTTTTTTCTTTTTCTCTTCTTCTACTTCTATTTGCTCTTCATTTCTTTTTGTTTTATTCTTATTTACCAAGTTTCACCTGTTAGTTCAGAAGCAAGGCAGAGCTATTTGGACATTTGCTAATTAAGTTTGGTAGGAGCGCTCTTATGTGCTTACATGGTTTCCAGACTCATAATTTTACTGTACTTGCAAATAGGACTATGACATTGTGATAACTATAACACCTAAAGCCTAATGAAGCACATTAAACTGGGTCACTGGTTTCCTAACTTACAAGCATCACAAAGTTTGAATTTAGATCAACCCTGAGAATAAGTGCTTTTAGTGCCTAACACCTACTTCTTGTGAAACTTGAAGTTGTCCTCTTTTTTGTTTTTTGCTTCCATTCTCTACATCATTATCTCCATTTTAATGGACCCTTCTTGAATTTTGGAATGCTACAGCATATGAACTTTAGAGCTTCGTTCTGCATCTGTGGGTGAATTCTACAAGTGGTGCAATTAAAATTTACCTTTTGGAGAAAAGAGGAAATGGTTAAAGAATTCTACTTTTCCATAATGGACGGGACCTATTTGAAATAAAAAACTGATTGTTGTAATGTCTTGAAAATAATGAAAATCATCCAATTGGCCCCTACTTTGTGCCTTTCTACAGAATGCAATTATTAACCGAAAAACAGTGAACATCTTCCTGCTTGTCAAGAGCAAAATTGTGTGGCTATGTTCCTATCCTTGACTCAGAAACATAATTGTTGCGGGTGTGCCTATCCTTAAGTCAGAAACATAATGTTGCATTGCTCTCTCTCTCTCTCTCTCTGTAATGCATTATAGCCACCATGCAGGATCCCTAGATCACTAATCCAGAAGCCTTTGATTGAATTTTGCCACCAACTACCTATTTTTAATTTTGAGGGACCTGATTCTCCAACCATAATCTTTTGCTTGTACTTCGCTCGTCAATCATCCATCCATGTCTATATTTTCTATCATAGGCCTTATAGTTTTAATATCACCAAGATTGGCAACATGGATTGTAGCGCATCATGTCTCATTGGTAAAGGGATCAAATGTTCTGTTTCCCCCCCTTTTCTGCTCCTTTCTTTTGAAGGTTTGGTTTTGTTTTGTTTTTCACCTTTCTGTTTTCTGTAAATTTATTTTTCACCTTTCAATCACCCCTTTCTGCAGATATCGCGCAATATTACAACAAATGAAGTTTTAAATTCAATGCGCTACAGCTACCTTCGAGGACCAGGTGGCCACTTTAGGAACCCATATGATCATGGATGCAAGAAAAACTGTTCGGATTTCTTAATCAATGGCTACAACGAAGACATTGAGAACACTGAAGAGTCAGGACAATCTGAGGGAATCGGAATGGTGCATATGTCTCGAAATTCAACCCTTCAAAACGGGGTCAGCCATTCTCATCATCAGACCAACGGAAATAGCCACCATGTTATAAATGTGAATAAGAACTCGAAATCCCATCAAGGCCATGTTCATTCTTCCCACTGTAGTCATAGTAACCCCAACACAAGTGAATCCGTTCCAATAGGTCTGGGTATTGGCTTGGGACGAAACAATGCTCGATCTGTAGTAGCTTCATGATAAAAGGGCCGCGCCATTGTAGTTAAAATTTGTCATGTGCTGTTGCTGTTTATAGTCAAATTCAATTAATCTGGGGCTTTTTGGTCTTTCGGATGTCAATTATTTAGATGATAGTGGGGGAGATTGTCAAATTTTGTGGCCAAAGAGACTGTATGTTGTTCCCCATGGAATGAGAAGAAAGTTCAAGGACTGTGAATGTAGAACTCGCTTTCATATTGTGTGGGAAGTTAACCAACGCGGTACTCGGTGTAGAAATACATGTTCAATTTTTATTGGTAAAGTATTTCTGTCATATTTGAAGCGATCATTGAGGTAGAAGTGTGTTAATGACTTAAAATGCTTATGGATGGACTCATCTGGATTGGCTGAAAGTTCTAGATGAATTACTTTGCTTTTTAGTGACTGAACCTCTAATTTAGAGAATGGACATTGGACGCTGATCATGCGGTCGAGTTTGAGGGTTGACTTTTGTGCCGTAAGGCTGAAATTTTAATTTTATCACTGTTTTTAATGAGTAAAAATTCAGTAGAGGAAACTGAAAATTTACCCCTATGGGCACAAAATTCGGTGCCCAAACTTGGCTAAAAAATCATTAGTCTTCCAAGAAATGGCGAAAAGAAGGGAATATGTTGTGATATGATATCCAAGGTTGTTGGAATTTTTTACCATGCGAAAAGTATTTTATTATACAATATGGAAAGTGTTTCATGGTAATACACGATACAATAGAAATGGTAATAAATCAAATACTTTTCACATTATATATTAAGAAAAATTTCACCCTTTTTTTATTATGTAATACATTATGTGTTATATGAAACACCTTTTATTTTGTATAAAATTTTTATGTTTAGTATTTAAAAATTATATCATATTGTAAGATTTATGTTATTAGGAGTATTTGTGATATTTTATATACTTGCATGAATTTGTCAATATTTTTATGATAGCGGGGGCCAACATAATTTTTATAAAATGGACATTTTGTTATAATTTAATAAAATTTTAGGTTACTAGGTAAATTTACTGAATTTTAAATTTGTTCCCTCGCCATTATGAAGTTATCTCACTAGAAATCAACAAATTTTAACTTTGGGCATTCTAATAAGGTCCTGTTTGGTCAAGAATTTCAACATGGCCTAAGCATGTAATGAATACCGGCCTAGCGGACCGAATTGGGCCACGCCTCAGCAGTGGAGGTTAAAACGGCATCGTATTTCAGTTGGCAATGGGTCAAAACGGCGTTGTTTGATATGTAAGTTTAGCATTATCGGGTACAAAAGTATCGCTTTTCCCGCCGGGCCCACGGAACCGAACGACCACCGAGTTGGGCCAAGCCCTCTCATCTCATCGCCGCATACCAACTCCTCAGCGCCACGTGGCGAGGATCAACGGTCTGCGACTCTGCTCGGTCCCACCTGCTCCTTCTACACCTTTCTCTCTCCCTCTACTCCATACCCCCCTGCTTTCGTGCTCTTTCAGGTTTCTCTCTCCCCCGCCCCCCCCCCTCTCTCTCTCTCTTCGATTTTCAGTTCGAACTGATGAATTATCTAAATCATTCTCCGATCGGATGATGATCTTCTGTGCTTAATCCTGGTTCAGGTCCGTGTTTGTGTATCTACGCATGTATTATATGTTTGTGTAAATATGTTTACTGTTGTGTGCTCGTGTCTTCATGGTTTCTCTATGTCCTTTGTAGTTAGCTCTTTCTTTATGAGGCTTTTCTTAGGTTTTGTTGAATGTTTAACACTGATGGTCTGCAATTTCCTTGGATTGATAAGTGGCTGGACTCGTATGTTTCATGTTCTCCCTGTCCGTTTGTCGTTATGTATATGTGTTTGTTCTTTTTATTTTTTATTATTCGCCTGTGAGACTTCCCTTACTAGTTCCAAATGAATTATTAACTGGAAAGTGCTATTCTTTAAGAGTTATACAGAATAATGGTGTGGCCATGACATTTTTGAGGATATAAATGAACTTGATGAATTATTTAGTCCAAGTGCGCCACATATTATTCTTATTAAAAAGTATGTACAATGTTGTGTTGGTGTAGTATTACCATTGGCGGTTAAGAGAAGATGGTTTCATTTTTAAATTGAATGAAGATATGTTCTGGCCCCTGCCTGTTGTTCAAACTAATTTTTTCATATTTAGTGCGTTATAATCACGAGATAATACTGTGTTCAATATCTCTTTGACTCTTTGGGCATCTGCTACACTATCATGATGGGTGGCAGCATGCCTACTTACTATTGATATATACTGCTACGATTCTCAACTTAGCTTTTGTTTTGAGTAGTTTAGTTGTTTTGTTACAGGGCATCCTACTGGAGTGACTAGCTGGTAATCATGTGTCAAGTCCCTAGTCCTAACTGATGTTTTCTTTGGAGATAGAACTGGAAATTGAGGGAGAAATAGCAAGAACTGAGAGCTAACAAACAGCATATCACAGAGAACAGACAGAAGTGAGGGAGACTGATAGAAAGTAGGGGAAAACCTGGAGAAATGGGGGAGAAATCTGTCAGAATTAAGGGGGAAATCAGAGAGAATAATAGGGGAAAATGAGAGAATTCAATAAATTCTTCATAACTTATAACATTGACATCCAGCCATGAGGGTTATGGCTGTTATATATAAGCAGCCCACAATTCTATGGAACAGTTACCACTCCTCCACTACTAGTAACTACTCCTTTAATTACTCCACTACCTTCCCACTATTCCATATCTAAGAATAATCAGATAATAAAAGCAATAACTTACTACTTCAGCAAAATAAGTAAAAATAGAAATAAAAATAGCAAGCTGGTCATGACATTCTCTCCCCCTTAAAAGATTTATTGTCCCCAAGAAATCATGATCATTGGCTACACCTTCATCCAATCCCTGCAGCATCTTTTCTCCTAGCATGCTTTCTGCCACTTCAATTTCTTCATGAATTTCTTGCAAATCAGAATGAAGGGGCTGACTTTCATGAGTTTCCATTATGGCCAAGTCAATACACTAAGCAGAACTTCCGATCATCTTCTAGGAAAACAAGGTTCCATTTGCTCACAGCTGCAACAACGGGGTGTCCCATCGAATTCATGAAGGCAATACTTCTGGACCCTAATAGGATGCTCTCTATATTCAATTAACCCGGCAGCATTTGTTGGTAAGAAATGCTTGCAGACATCATATTTTGGGTGATAGAGCTCCATATAGCAGATCTTATGATAGGAATCAGTCCCCAGCATAGAAAACTCCTCCTTGCAAATTGGTTGATTGCAGGCATAGCATCTGAAACATTCTCGATGCCCAACTGCTCCCAAGCGATTCAAGCTTTCATAGCCTATCTCAGTGTTGCAGCCTATACATGCCCTGTACCCTGCTGATTTTCAGCTTTTCTTGTACTGCTTTGGCTGGTTGTTCATCCTCTTCCAATGGACACTCATTACCTTCTAGAATTTGTTCATCCTTCTCCTCTAACAGAGAATCCTCCTGCAAGTTAACTTGTGGAGTTCTAGGAATCAAGTCATTTCCTGGCAGTAGTGTTCCCCAACAACGACAGGAACTGGACTATTTTGCTGAATATTAAAATCAGAATACTTGCTAGAAAGTAATTCCGCTAGAAGACTAACCTTGTTACCTTTTGGCTATCAAGATCATGAGTTCATCCAACTCTTTATTGATTTCTTCCTTGAATACTTCCTCCAGCGACTGTAGTCTCTCAAGAGTTCCTTCGGCCATCTGTCAATCCAAATTCTTCAAAATTTATTGCGTATCACTGATGTAATAACCACCTTGTTCTGATTGAAATCGACTAGTAGGAACCCTAAATCACAGCCGAGAAACTGCTGCTCTTATACCAAATGTCAAGAATAGCAGGCTTAAAATCTTCAAGATTCAGAGTTGATGTAATTATAACCTTCTCCAATGGCACAACATCTTTTGCTGCCTGCTTGCTGATGTACCCCAAGGGTCCATCTTCAACCGATATCTCTTCCAATGGTGTTGTAGTGATTTTTTCTGCAACTGCCACTCCTTTCTTGGCATCCAATTCAGGATATTCCTTAGCTTCTTGTAAGTAAGAAATCTGAAGGAGGACTCCAGTGCCTGCTTGAATCGATTCTATAGTATGAGAAGGAGGGAAGACCACTAGCGTTCCTAAGCCAAGTGCTAGGTCCTAAACACTCGGGACTCAGCATATATGAGAAGGAGTTCCTAGCAGTTTTGATGGCTGTTGAAAAATGGAGGCACTACTCAGAGGGAGGAAGATTTTTAATCAAGACTGACCATGAGAGTTTGAAGTTTTTGTTGCAACAAAGACTTCAAACACAGCTGCAGAGGAAAGGAATGGCCAAGCTCATGGGGCTAGACTATCTTATCCAGTATCGAAAAGGGAAAGAAAACATTGCGACTGATGCACTTTCAAGGTGCCATGAAGAAGGTAGTTCGACAGCCATGACCAAGGTGGTTCTCTAGTGGTACCACAAGGTGATTGATAGTTATGAAGGGGATGCGAAGCTTAAGCCTTTGTTGGAAGGGTTAACGTTGGGGGTTGACGTGGGAAAGGGGTATACCTTAAACAAGGGAATGCTGAGATATCAAGGAAAGGTAGTAATCGGAGATAAATTAGATCTAAAGAAGAAGATATTTCAAGCCTTACATGAATCACCCATGGGGGGTCACTCAGGAGAACAAAACACGTATTTAAGGGTGAAGGGGGTTTTTATTGGCCGAGAATCAAGTCAGAGATTAAGGGGTTGGTGCAAGTTTGTGATACTTGTAAAAGATGCAAATCAGAGACAGTAGCCTACCCGGGGTTACTACAACCCTTGCCTATTCCCGAGCAGACTTGGTCAAATGTATCAATGGACTTTGTGGAGGGGTTGTCAAAGTCTGAAGGTAAGGACAACATCCTAGTAGTGGTGGATAGGTTGACCAAGTTTGCACACTTCATCAGATTAACCCACCCCTACACAACTCAAGAGGTGGCTAGAGCCTTCTTGGATAGGGTGGTTAAATTGCATGGAACTCCTAAGACCATAATATCAGATAGAGATCGAATTTTCACCAGCACAATGGGGCAGGAACTGATGAGATCACTGGGAACGAAACTGAGCATGTCGACTGCTCATCACCCTCAAACGGATAGCCAAACCGAGAGGTTTGTTAAAGAAAATATAACATAAGCTGCTTTAGTTTTCTGTTATTCAGTTATGTTATATACTTTGCTTTTAGTTGTAGCAGCTGTTATTTAAACTTGCGCTTTCTGTTTTGCGCTTCTAGTTAGCTTTCTTTATTATGCTTGTAGTCTAGACTTGGCTGAGTATAAAATCAGCTTAGTCTTGTTTCTGTATTCATTCGATTCTCTAATCAGAATTCCAGAGCATTCTTTCTCTCATCTTGTTTACATTCTACTCTCTGCCCTAGCTCAATCTTTACATGGTATCAGAGCCAATGACTAAGGTCAATGGCATTCAATTCGGATCACAGTTCTTCCTCTTTTGTTCCTCCTCGATCTCTTTCAGCCTTATCTTCAGCCTCGCAATCTGATTTTTCAGCGATGGCAAAAGCGTTTAACTATATACCTATCAAACTCGATCCAAACAACTACATTTTCTGGAAGGCGCAGATTTCTGCTACGATCCGAACAACTACATTCGAGCGTTTGATCTGCAATCATTCCTCAACAAATCTCCTCCTCCATCCAAGTATATCACAGATCCGAACACAAATGAAGATGGAGCACCTACGTTGAATCCTGAATTCTTGAATTGGATACGATCGGACCAGTTGCTGCTTGGCTGGCTCTTCTCAACAATTGATAAAGAAGTCTTGGCGCAGGTGATTCACTATGAATCATCTGCTGAGGTATGGATGGCACTTGAAAATTTATACTCCCGCCAAACAATTGCCAAGTCTTTTCAATTGAAACAGCAACTTCGATCCATTAAGAAGGATTCTTTGTCTATAAATGACTATATTCTTAAGATCAAAACTATAGGTCACTCTCTTGCAGCTATTGGAGAACCTCTAAGTGACAAAGATTTGCTTCTTGCAATTCTCAATGGACTGGATTATGATTATGAGACAGTAGTAAGTCTTATTACATACCAAATGGATGATATAGATCTTAAGAAAGTTCAATATTTGCTATTGATGCATGAACAAAGATTAAACTCTAAGAATTTGGCACAAGCGTCAACTGTAAATGTTGAGTCAGTTATGCCATCTGCTATGCAAGTAAATATGGTTGCTTACACTCAAAAGAACTCTGGAAATTCTGTTAATAATAGAGGAGGTTTCAGTCAAAACAGAGGAAGTTTTGTAAATCGAGGAGGTAGAGGCAGAGGTAGACAAGGAAAAAGAATTTACTGCCAGCTTTGTGGCAAGCCAGGGCACTTTGTTGATAAATGTTATCATCGGTTTGATAGAAATTTTCAAAGAAGTTCTCCTATGTTGAATTCAAATTTTGGACGGCCACCTATGGTTTCCCAACAACCAGATTCAAGAGTCTTTGTAGCTTCCCTTAGTGATTCTAACGAGGCTTACATGAGTGATCTAGGTTCTACACAAGGAACTTATTATAATCATTTTTCTCAACCTATTGATTATAATACACCTTTGTCTCAGCCTTCTTTTCAAGATCCAGCTTGGTTTGTTGACTCAGGAGCCACTAATCACATAACCTCAAACCTTAATAATCTCTCACTCCATGCTCCTTACAATGGGAATGACAAAGTCTCTGTTGGTAATGGTAAGCAACTTCCAATTTCTAACATTGGTCTTGGACATTTGTTCACACAAACTGCACCTATTTCCAACATTTCTTTGTCAAATGTTTTACATGTTCCTTCCATGAAAAAGAATCTCATTAGTGTATCACAACTTACAAGAGATCATGATCTTGTAGCAGAATTTAACTCTAGTTCTTGTTTGATTAAGGACAAGAATGCCGGGGAGGTGCTACTCAAAGGATGTCTTAAGGATGGCTTATATCAACTAAGTTCAGCAACTAATTTTGCTGCTCCTAATTCTGCTGCTCCTTGTGCTTCAGCCCAGCCTTGTGTTTCAGCTCAGACTATTAAGTCTAACTCTACTTCTAGCAGTACATCTTCTTCTGATTGTAATGTTTTTCATTCAAATAAATGTAAGGGGCAGCTTCCACTCTGTTCTGGACTGTCACCTAATGTTCAGCTAGCACAAACTAAGCGAATGTATAATCAATGGCATGCAAAGCTAGGTCATCCATCGTTCAATGTACTTCGTTTCTTTCTTAATAAAATTCGATTGCCTTGTTCTCATTCGAATGTTTCCTTTTGTGATTCATGTAAAATTGGCAAACTTAATCAACTTCCTTTTGCTGATTGTCCTATTACAGCAAAGAAACCTCTTGAATTAGTTTACTCAGATTTGTGGGGTCCTTCTCCTACTTTGTCCATTGAAGGACATCGATACTATATCATTTTTGTTGATGCCTATACCAGATATACTTGGCTATACCCTTTGAAACTTAAATCATATGCCTTGTCCACTTTTGTAACCTTTCACAAACTTGCTGAGGTTCAGTTTCACACAAAATTACAGGCCTTACAAACAGACAATGGAGGAGAGTTTAAGGCATTTTTACCCTATCTTCATAGCTGTGGTATTCAACCAAGATTCACTTGTTCTTATACTCATTAGCAAAATGGTGTTGCTGAAAGGAAACATAGGCATATCGCTGAAATGGGACTTACTTTACTGTCTCATGCTAACATGCCATTAAAATTTTGGGTTGATGCCTTCCAAACAGCTGTTCATATTATTAATTTGCTTCCTTCATCATCTCTTCAGTTTAAAATTCCTTTTGAACTTCTTTACCACAAGCAACCGAATTATATGATGTTGCAACCGTTTGGATGTGCTTGTTTTCCTTTTCTACGTTCGTATAATAAGCACAAATTTGCTTTTCACTCAACCAAATGCATATTCATTGGGTATAGTCATATACATTCTGGTTATAAATGCTTACATCCATCTGGTCGAGTTTATATATCTCGTCATGTGCAATTTAATTCAGATGAGTTTCCATTTCAAAGCTTATTTTCTTCCCCTTCTACATCTCAGTCTACTTCAACTGGTTTTTCTACTCGTTTCTTTGATTCTCTTCCAGTCTCTGCTCCATTTGAAGTAGTACCTCCGGTATCCTCTTCCATGCCAAGCAATGCAACTTCTTCTCCATCTCAGAATTCTATTACTTCGTCTCCTACTCCATTAGTTGTTCAGCCTTCTTCCAAACCTGCAGCATGTAATCGTAAATATACTACTGAACCCCTTCCTTCTGTTCATCCTATGCTTACCCGGTCCAAGACCAAACAGCTCCAACTTACTTCTCCTCATGTTCTAACTAGTTCCGTAGTACCTAGTTCTGTCAATGAAGCCTTTTTAGACTCACAATGGGTTAAAGCTATGAAGGATGAGTTTGTTGCTTTACAACGCAATCAAACTTGGGACTTAGTTCCATTTTCTAAGGATATGAACATTATTGGCTGCAAGTGGGTGTATCGAATAAAGTATAATCCTGATGGAATTATTCTTAAATACAAAGTTAGGTTGGTTGCCAAGGGTTTTCTTCAAACACCGGGGGTTGATTATGTTGAAACCTTTAGTCTGGTTGTCAAAGCACTAACTATTAGAGTTTTGTTTACTTTGGTTGTTACTTTTGGATGGGATATTCAGCAAGTAGACATTAATAATGCATTTTTGAATGGAGACTTGACTGAGAATGTTTACATGTCTCAACTTGAAGGATTTATTGATTCTCGGTGTCCTTCTTATGTTTGTAAGCTCCGAAAATCTCTCTATGGTCTTAAACAGGCACCTCAAGCATGGTACACTAAGTTGAGAGAAGCTTTACAATCATGGGGATTTAAACGAGCTGTTTCAGATGCCTCATTATTCATTAAAAGAACTTCTCAGTTTGTCTTGTTTGCTTTGGTATATGTTGATGACATCTTAATCACTGGTTCTAACTCAGCAGCTCTTGAAAAGTTTATTCATGATTTGGATACAAATTTTGCTCTAAAAACACTTGGATCAGTACACTATTTTCTTGGTTTTGAAGCTCATAGAAATCACTCTGGAATCTATCTTACACAATCCAAGTATGCTTTGGATTTATTGAAGAAAGCCGATATGCAAGATTGTAAATCATGTGATACTCCTATGAATTCTGCTGTGTCACTAACAGATGAAGGTGATTCTTTTGAAAATCCATCGCTCTATCGTACTATCATTGGCTCTTTGCAATATCTTACCTACACCAGACCTGATATCTCCTTTGCTGTAAATAAGCTTAGCCAATTCTTGTCCTCTCCTAAACATCAGCATTGGCAAGCTTGTAAGCAGTTGCTTAGATATCTAAAGGTTACTCTTGGTCTAGGTCTCTTTTTCTCACCAGCACCTCTTGATTTACCCCTATTTGTGTACACTGATGCTGATTTTGCTGGCTACAAAGTTAGCAGACGCTCTACTAGTGGAATTTATGTATTTCTTGGTCAAAATTTGATTGTTTGGAGTTCAAGAAAGCAATCTGTGGTTGCTCGATCAGTGGGAGAGGCAGAATATAGAGCTGTTGCACAGGGTGTGACTAAGATTTTATGGTTGCAATCACTATTTTCAGAGCTAGGTTATAAGTGTCATTCAAAACCTATAGTGTGGTGTGATAACCTAGCTGCAAAAAGTATTGCTGAAAATCCGGTTTTCCATTCTCGCACTAAACATATTGAGATTGATGTTCATTTTGTGCGAGAAAAGAATGAACATGGTGAGGTTGAAATTCGTTATGTGCCTACCTTACATCAGCTAGCTGATATTTTTACTAAGAGTTTGCCAAGAGGTCGGTTTCAGGATTTGTGTGCTAAGATCAATCTCAAAGAGTCACCTATTTCAACAGTCTCAATTTCTCAAGAAGAGGCAGGAAAGTAGCTGGTCAAAAGGGAGTTTTCATTGAGGGAGAATGTTAAAGAAAATATAACATAAGCTGCTTTAGTTTTCTGTTATTCAGTTATGTTATATACTTTGCTTTCAGTTGTAGCAGCTGTTATTTAAACTTGCGCTTTCTGTTTTGCGCTTCTAGTTAGCTTTCTTTATTATGCTTGTAGTCCAGACTTGGCTGAGTATAAAATCAACTTAGTCTTGTTTCTGTATTCATTCGATTCTCTAATCAGAATTCCAGAGCATTCTTTCTCTCATCTTGTTTACATTCTACTCTCTGCCCTAGCTCAATCTTTACAAGGTTGAACCAAAGTCTTGAGACCTATTTGAGGTGCATCTGCCTAATGCAGCCTAAGAAATGGCACAAGTGGCTGGCCTTGGCTTAATGGTGGTACAATACTTCCCACCATTCCTCCATTAAGATGACCCCATTTGAGGTCTTGTTTGGATACCAATCGCCAGTTCTACCTGCAGCGGGAGAAGAATCTAGGGTAGCTTCGGTAGATGACTACTTACAAAGGAGAAAAGAGGTGACACAGCAGCTGAAGCAGGAGTTGGTTTCAGCTTAGAGTCGCATGAAGCAGTTCGCGGACAGGAAGAGGAGCGAACGAGAGTTCGAAGTAGGAAACGAAGTATACTTGAGGTTGAAGTATCCTCACCTCAAGTCCATCACTCGGGGAAAGGTGTCCAAGCTTAGTCCTAAGTACTACGGGCTATTTCCTATAGAAACTATGGTGGGAAAGGTGGCATACCGACTAAAGTTATCGGCAGGGTTGTTCATTCATCTTGTATTCCATGTGTCTCTTCTTAAGAAGGCAGTGGGAGGGTAGCCTGTAAGTGCGGCTCTACCCATAATTCCCATGGAGGCTGGGCAAACAGTGGAACCCGAGGTTATTCTGGAGCAAAGAGTGATTTACAAACATGGTGCTCCCCTCATGCAGGTGTTGGTCAGGTGGTAGGGAAGATCCTTGGAAGACACCACCTGAGAGTACCTACCGGATCTCCTCAAGCAATTTCCAAGAGCAACTAATCTCCTTAGTCCTTAGTATTTCTTGAGGACAAGAAAATTGTTAAGGCGGGGGAAATGTCACGAGAAGAACCTACCGAGCCTAAAATTTAAATTTTCTGCTTTGCTATTATTGTTGCTAGTTACTACTTATTGCTATAATTCCTTATGTAGAATAGCCTTTATTTTCTGTTATGCATTCTAGAAGGAGTCGGTTCTACCATGTGCAGAAAGGGGTAGAGAATCTCAAGTTTGTTATGAGAGTAGGCCCCACCTTGCTGGGAATCTTCCCCCCAGGTGCTAGAATATATCTGCCCACCCTCAACGAGAGGAAGGCATGAATGGAAAATCAGAATTCTTATTGTTCCCTTCTCTAAAATTCTCTCTCTCTCTCTCTCTCTTTCTTACTCTTTTTTTGTTCTTCTTTCTGGATTGCTACCACTCTCTCCTCTCGCTGTTACTGCTTCTTTCGTATATCAAACTCTCCTAATTCACATTGGAATTGGGAGAAGGCATATTGTTAGGCCAAGCCGTGACATAGATATGGTAACAGCAATTTGTTGATGTTTACATTCAACATAATAAGTAGCAAGATGATGATTGTCCACTCTATTTTTTAGCATTTCACTTGAACTTCTATCTTTAATTCTAATTTTCCTGCTGTGTTATTTTTCTTGCTACTAGCTTTTATTGCCTGTGTATAAATACAATTTTATCCAGATTATTCTTTTTATTTTTTTCTATTTTGTGTGTGTTTGTTTGTAGCTCTAATTTCTTTGTATTTGGTAATAGTCTTGTATTTTTTTTTTTTTTTTCATTTTCTTTGATAGGGGAAGATGCCAAGTGCAAGTGGTTGTGTCATGATGATATGTTCTATATGTATTCTTTAAATTGTTGTGTGTGTATGTTTTTTCCTTTCTTTTATTTTTATTTTTTGGCGGGTTGGGGGAAGGGACAATAGAAGCGGGCAGTATTTTTGAAATTGCTGGACCAAGGACACAGGTATTATGAATTAATTCCAATTATCTTACTTTCTGTTTTCCCTTCTTTTTGCATGTTTTTGTGTGTGTTTTAAATTTGGGGCCAGGTAGAGTGTTTAGACAGACTATTCCACAAAGGAGTTCAGTGATGATGATGTTTGATAGTGCCTTCCATGATACCAAGTGATTACTATTGAGGTCATTCCTCTATGGGTGGAATCTGTTCAAGGAGAAGAGGCCGACAGGATACTGAGGATGGTGTCTGCAGGACAGTCTCTCGGAGGTACTGTAAAATTGGGAGTTCAAAATGGCTGGGAACATCATTTTCCCGTCCTACAGAAAATTGTCCTGGAGAAGCCAGCTACTCATCTCTTATGGAACTATGCATTTATAAAATACGGCTGGTATTTTCTCCAAATTGCATATTTGCTTTACTTTCATGGTTTTGTGACCCGACATTTGAGTGACATTAAGTTTCTTGAATGCAACAGGAGATTGACAAATATAGTTCATTTAGTATGCTTCCAAGGGACATAAGTCAACAGATATTTAATGAACTGGTTTTCTCCCAGTGTCTAAATGATGTTTCTCTTAATGCTTTTCGAGATTGTTCTCTTCAGGTAATTTATAGGTGTGATTCAAAAAATAGATGCAGCAGATATTTTTTCTTCCACTATTAATTCTTAGTAACAGATTCCTATTTCAAGGTTGTCCTCATGTTGGCAGGATATCCATTTAGGAGAATATCATGGAGTAACAGATGATTGGATGGATGTCATCTCCTCTCAGGGGTCATCTCTACTTTCAGTTGACCTTTCTAGTTCAGATGTCACTGATTCTGGATTAAGTCTCTTGAAAGATTGCTTAAGCCTCCAAGCCTTATCATTAAATTATTGCTCCCAAATTTCAGATCTTGGGTTAAAACGCATTAGTGGTAATCCTTCCTACTTATTTATGTTGGCTATGTTCCTGCTAAACATATTTGTCCAATACTTTGCTATCTTCCAGATTTAGGTTTCCAGGGAGAACTGGATTTGAAGGTATAAGATTCTTGCCTCTCAGCTTTGCTTTTGATTGTAGTTAGGTTTGGCTAGTAACTTTTATCAGGATTGTTTAGTGATATTGTTAAAATTTTCCTGTTTTCATTGTTTCTTCATTAGGATGGACATAATTCACTTAAACAACAATGAATGCTTTCTGACTTGGCGTACTTTTCCTAAAAAAAATCGGTATTTTCTTTGAGAGTCTCAGCAAACAAGATTTGAAGATTATATATTTTTGTTAAGATTTTTTGTCTCGAGTAAGGATGATGTTGGCTTTGGTAGTGAGTGCGTATCATTATCTCAAAGGGTATAGATAGGCGGTGGCCAACTTGTAATTAGAATTTAAGTCGGGGGGTAAACTAGTAATGTCGATACCTGGTTATGTAATTGCCTATGAGTTAACACCCTAATTTCTATGAATAGGGCAGAGTGCTAGGCGTTTAGTTTGCATGATATTCACGAGAAAGCTTAAGAGAAAAGTCTGTGAGTGATAGCTCTTTGTAATCTTGTATGCTTGTAATCATGGGGCACTAAGGCTGTACTGATCTCGTTCTAATCAATCAAAGAAGGCTGCTCTTGGAGGGTTCTAAGGCTGGATGTAGGGTTGTCCTAGGAGGCAATCTAAACCAGGATAATTCTCGTGTTCTTGTGGTTTGGTTTATGTTTCTGTCAATCTTTCAATTCTATTCTACTGCATTTAAATTTATTCTTTAATTTCCAATCGATCTGTGAGTGAGTGTGATAGAGAGGTATCATATCGTCTAAAGAATCTGTTTCCAGTGCTCCCAAAATAACAATTTTCTTTAGTGACAATTGCATTACATTATAGGGTACAAGGGCTTATTAAGGAGTCAATCACAATTTTGCATCTGGAAGAGAGTTGATGATGTTATGTCTTTAGCCAGACAACCATACATTAGAAGTACGGAAGCTAATTTTTAGAAGCAACAATTAGTTCATGCTGTAGACCTATGTCGTATAAGAATCTCCATGATATAAAAGGGTGTTCCTAGCTCACAAGACTCCCCACCTTGTGAGGGTTGGGGAGGGTTATTTTTGTACACAACCTTACTCTTTCTTTGCAAAGGGGCAGGCTCCACAACTTCAATCTAACTTGTGAACTTCAGCCATATAGGATAAATCCTACTGTTGTTACCAAGGGTCACCCTCTTAAGAACCTTCATGATGTGATGGAAGTATTTTTATGGATAATAAATGCTGCCATAATTTGATTATGATTTGATTCAGTTGTCTGATACCTGATTTAGAAACGATGCATGTATTATGATTCATACATTTAATCTCGTTCATTCTCTGTATTATATTTGTTCTAAAACTAAAAGTCCTATGGTTGATAATTTTTATTGTACCCCACAGGACTTTTGAATTTGACAACTTTGAGCTTAAAAAGGAGTGATACTGTGACTCCTGAAGGAATTTGTGCCATTTCTAGCTTAGTTAACTTGGTAAACTTGGATCTGGAAAGGTGTTCAGGAATTCATGGGGGCCTTGTTCATCTGAAAGGTTTATTCTTTTCATCTCTCTCTGTCTCTCACACACACACAAACATGCGCGCCCGCCTTTGTTTTAGGTTTTTCGATAAAAAAGCCAATAACTAGAACTGACTTAGAGGCAGGGTGTCCTATACAAAAAGGAATAGACAAGAAACCAGTGGTTCTCATATGTCTAGAAGTATTAAAGAGATGACTAAGCACTGCATGAAGGAACACAAGAAAAAGAAGCGTCCTTCCCCAAGAGGGATCTTCAAACCATGTAATTGAACTCTTGCTTGCAAATTAAAGTTTTCTTATCTGACATCTTGGTTCTTTCTTAGTGATATAAATCCATCAGTTTTATTTTTTTTCCCCGTTCCTCTTTTGATCCTTTTAACCTGGCAAATGGTTTTCTTTGCTTCTGGGAAAAAAATATGGCTTTATGAGGAAATCTAAACTGCACCCTGTTGTCTGCACCACTGTAAGTGGGCATGGATGGCATTGCATATGCACCTTTCTGAATTAGCATCCCTCATCATTTTTGAAACCACAGCAGTCTCTGGTTGTGGTATGTGGATGAGCACATGCCTGAGGCCTCTAAATTTAACTTTAAACCATGAATTCATTGTCAAGTGAGAAGGACTAGGAGGCAGACCTCTTTCTATTTTATGCTCTACTTTTCCTCATAGCTGCTATATTAGCTGTTAATATAATGCTGTTAGGATATCATACTCCTATTTATTTCCTCTCATTATTTGTTTGGACTTGTGCATTGTAATAATTTTTTTCTGCTTACAGGTTTGATAAAACTCGAGTCTCTTAATATCAGATGCTGTAAATGCGTCACAGATTCAGACTTAAAGTCTCTTGAAGGTAATTTTTCTTGCTCATGCTGTACTGAGTGCTAGGCTATTTATTTACCTGCTAAAGAATGGTTGGGGATGCTGGCTGTCAAAAAAATGTCAAAATTCTTCTACATATTTAACTTAAAATGCTAGTTTTGTTATTACTAAATCCAATAGAGTTCATGACTCTGAAGGTCTGCAATTCTTTGGTGCTCAATGCTCATCACTTTTTTTGTTTCTGATTTTATTGGATTTTGTTTGGAAACAATAGGTATGATAAACCATGTCCAGCCTGGATTTGCTGTAGCCCTGCAGACATGGCACATGTACTGGGTATCTGTCCACTTAATGTGCCATTATCAGCACATTAATATCTTTATGCTGCAATCCTACTCTTGCTGAAAGCATAACATTAAAAGATACAATATGTTTGCTGTGTGAAGAGTGAATGGACACTCTTTATCTAATTCACTAAAGGAGATTTGTTGGTATAGAATTATGAGGTAGTATGACGCAGCATATAGCACGTGTGTGAAAAACACACACCAAAATAAACTCTTGAAAGAGCAAACTTCAATGGCCGAAGCTTGGCTTTCAAGAAGATGCAAAAACAAGACTGTTTTGCTAAGAAAACTCAAATAGGTTGCTGAAATTTGACTGAGAAAAACTTGATTACAAACTTTAGATCCTAGGCATATTTATAGTATTTGGCTAATCTAAATCCATCTAATATTTGTAAACAAAATCCAACTAAAATCCTAATAGAAATAAATCCTAATCCAACATGAAGTAGAATCCTAAATCAAGTAGAAACATGAAATTGAATCCTAAATCAAGTAGAATTCTAAAACTTAAAAAGTTTTAAAATATTGTTCCGGCGTGGTCGGGTCGGCTTTGGGCCGGATTTTGATTGGTGACTGCATCATTCATCTCCATTTGAGAAGAATTCGTCCTCGAATTATGATCTGGGTATGACAACTCAACGTCTGGCAAATACAAAGAAAGATCAGCAACATTGAATGTTTTGGAAATACCTATATGATTTGGCAAATCCACAACATAAGAATTATCATTGATCTTCTTTGTAATCTTGTAAGGACCATACTTCTTTAGCTTGAGCTTATTCTGTTGTCCTGCAGGAATCCGTTCCTTCTCCAGGAATATCATGACTTCATCTCCAACCGCAAATACCTTGTGCTTCCTATGCTTGTCAGCTACTGCCTTGTACTTCTTATTCGCCTCGTTTAACTTTTGCTTGACATCTTCTTGAACTGTTTGAACGTGTTCGGCTAAGTCACTAGCTGCAACACTGAAACCTGGTACCTTTGGCAATTTTACCAAATCCAATGCATGATTAGTAACTTTCATGTATACGATAGAGAATGGTGATCTTCCTGCTGAGCTATGCATGGCGTTGTTGTAGGCAAATTCTGCTTGAGCTATGACTAGGTCCCATTGTCTTGGCTTGTATTTGCAAACACTGTGAATCAGATTTCCTAAGGTACGATTCACCACCTCTGTCTGTCCATCAGTCTGGGGATGTGTTGTGTTGCTGAAATTCAAAGATGAATCGAACATTTTCCACGAGGTAATTTAGAAGTGACTCAAAAACCTTGTATCACGATCCGAAGTAATAGTTTTAGGGACTCCATGTAGTCTAACAATCTCCTTGAAAAACAGTTTGGCTGTAGCTACTGCATCTACCGTCTTCTTGCATGGGAGAAAGTGCGCCATATCTTGGAAAACCTGTCAACCACTACAAAAACAGAATCCATACCTCGTTGGGTTCGCGATAGACCCAACACGAAGTCCATAGACAAATCTTCCCAAATAGCATTGGGAACAGGCAATGGCATGTAGAGACCGGCGTTAGAAGAGTGCCCCTTAGCTGTTTGACATATATAACACCTCGCCACAATAATAGAAACATCTCTCCTTGCTCTTGGCCAATAATACCTTCCCATAACAGCTTCAATAGTCTTGTCTTTGCCAAGATGCCCTGCTAAGCCACCACCATGCAAATCCCGAATAATTTTCTCACGAAGAGATGTGCAAGGGATGCACAATTGATTTCCTTTCATGAGAAACCCATCATGCACATAGAAATCTCCTGACGTTTGCTGAGACATGCATTGTTCCCACACATGTTTGAAGTCCTCGTTTGTCGCATATAATTCTTTCAAGCACTCAAACCCAACAATCTCAACACTAAGGGTCTTGATCAAATCCACACGCCTACTCAAAGTGTCTGCCACTCGATTATGCTGTCTCGACTTATGCACAATTTTATATAGAAATTTATCAATAAAAGCAGACCATCTAGCATGCATATCACTCCTCAATTGCCTTTGGCTACTCAAGTACTTGAGAGTTTGGTGATCCGTGTAAAGAACAAATTCTTTGGCAATCAAGTAATGTTCCCATGTCTTAAGAGCCTTCACCATTGCATAAAACTCCTTATCATAAGTAGACCACTTTCTTCTGGCTTCACACAACTTCTCACTGAAAAATGCAATTGGTCTCTTCTCTTGGGATAACACAGCACCTATACCCACTCCACTCGCATCACACTCAACCTCAAACAATTTGTCAAAGCTTGGCAAAGCTAAGACAAGAGCGGTACATAATTTCTCTTTTATCAAGGTGAAGCTTTGCTCTTGTTCTTCACCCCAATGGAACTTTCTTTTCTTTAAACACTCAGTAATTGGAGCCACAATACTACTAAAGTGTTTGATAAACCGTCTATAGAAAGTTGCTAACCCATGGAAACTTCGCACATCACTGACATTTTTAGGGGTTGGCCACTCTCTAATAGCTCGCACTTTTTCTTCATCTACCTTTACGCCCTCTTTGCTTATAACAAAGCCCAAGAACAACAAGTTCTCTCTCATAAAAGTACACTTCTTCAAATTAGCGTAAAGTTTGTTTTCCCTCAACACATTCAACACATCTCGAATATGCCGCTCATGCTCATTAATAGACTTACTGCATATCAAAATATTATCAAAATACACCACAACGAATTTACAAACGAAAGGGCGTAATACTTAATTGATTAGTCTCATGAAAGTGCTTGGTGCATTGGTTAGTCCAAAGGGCATGACTAACTACTCAAACAACCCATCTCTCGTCTTGAAAGCTGTCTTCCACTCATCTCCAGGTCGAATTCTGATTTGATGATAACCACTTCTAAGATCAATTTTGGTAAAAATCATAGCCCCATCAAGTTGATCAAGCATGTTGTCGAACCTAGAAATTGGAAATTTGTACCCAATAGTAATTTTGTTGATGACTCTATTGTCAACACACATCCTCCAACTCCTATATTTCTTTGGTGTCAATAATGCTAGCACTGCACATGGACTCATGCTAGTCTGAATGTGCCCTTTTCTCAACAATTCCTCTACCTGCTCACGGAAAATCTCATTCTCCCTAGGACTCATCCTGTAGTGTGGTAGGTTAGGCAAGCTAGCACCAGGAACCAAGTCAATGTGGTGTTGAATATCTCTCATAGGAGGTAGCTCATTAGGCAACTCCTCCGGAACCACATCATGAAATTCCTCCAACAATCCTTACACCTCCACTGGAATTTGATTCACCTTCAGTGGCTCACTCACACTCTCTCCCTTGATAACCAATAAGTGAACCTCTCGGGTATCCCTACACTCCCTCACAAACTCAGTGTGTTTATGTGTAATGGTAAGAAAATTTCGCCCCTCTACTTTAGAAGCTTTGGTTTGATTCTTTTCTACTATGGGTAACAAAGTATAACGCACACCTTCTTTCTCAAGCTAATATGTGTTCTTCCTACCTGAGTGCTTAGCATCCACATCAAATTGCCAAGGCCTCCCAAATAAAATATGGCAAGCATCCATATCAACAATATCACAATAGACTTCGTCAGAGTACTTACCAATAGAGAAAGGCACCCTGCAACATTCATCCACATGTATGCCACCAACTTCTTTGATCCATTCAATCATGTTAAGGCTTAGATGTTTTTCAGGAGTTAACTGCATCTTTACCACCACGTCTCTTCCTATGATGTTCTCTTGACTTCCACTATCAATAATCAACTCAAAGATTTTTCCTTTCACCGTCACCTCGTGCGAAAAAGCTTATGCCGTTGAGTAGTATCTTCATTCTTTTGAGATAGCATTAACTTCCTCACTACACAGGTATATTCCCCATGTCCATAATCTTCTTCCTCATCCTCCCCATCAGGCTCGCAATATACTTCCTCTTCAGCAACATCTTCCTCTTCCCTTTCTACAATGTTAACTGTTTTACTCCTTGGGCAATCACTAGATCGATGCCCAACCTCATTGCACTTGAAACATTTTAAAAGAATAGGCTTTGCATAAGGATTAGGGGATTTTGGAAGATTAGAAGTAGTACCTTGAATGTTTCCCCCCCATTGTAGCCTTATTAGGGTTAACTATATGGGGTGGATTGGAGGGTTGCGCTCCCTGAACCGACTTGCCTTTATGAAAAACTCCTTGTTTATTTTCATTCCCACTATACCAACGATAGTTGTCATTACAAGCTCTCTCACTCAACATTAACTCAGCCTTTAAAGCTAAGTTCCTTGCTTCTTGCACACTCAGAACCATCTGAACCCCAATTTTATTATGAATAGCAGGCTTCAATCCATTTAAGTAACGAGCTGTTTGTTGATTGTCACTTTCTGACAATTGGTTTCTTTCCGCCAATTGTAGAAACTCAGAGGTATATTCATTCACACTCTTCATTCCCTTTGCACATCTTTGAGAAGCTTCAAACATATATTGTTCATAGTTAGGGGGTAAAAACCTACCTCTTAACAGTTGCTTCATTCGTCTCCATGTCTGAACTGGTTGTCGGCTTTTCCCCATCTCGTTTCTCTTAATCACTCCCACCAAACAGATGCACTGCCCTTCAACCTGTAAGCCACTAACTTTACTTGTCGTTCATCTGGGATCTCCATGTATTCGAAAAAACGGTCAACCTCAGTGATCCAATCTAGGAACCCCTCAATATCAAGATCTCCACTAAAGGTAGGAATATCAACTTTTAGTTTATACTCATCGTTGCCCCAATGGTTGTGCTGATGCGCATTCCTCCTAACCCCTCTACCACTAGGGTTAGCTATTGCTCGACCAAAATCATCCTCTTCATCGCTATCTTCAATCATTGGTCTTCTAGGATTAACAAGGACATGATTAATGGGTGGTCTTCCCGCTCCAGCTTGATTCACCCCATTATTCGGGTTCCTGTCATCATCAACTTGTAGTAAGGTGCCCAATTGATTGCTAAGTTGCTCCAATCGCTGCTGGATATTATGAGTTACTTCCCGCTGTTCTTTAATTGCTCTCCAAACTGTAGACAACCCCTGATCACTGTCACGAGGCTGGTTGCTACCATTACTTTCAAGATTGGCCATCTGATTGGTTGATTAACCGCTTTGATACTACCTGACACAGCGTGTAGCGCGTGTGTGAAAAAAATACACCAAAATAAACCCTTGCAAGAGCAAACTTCAATGGCCGAAGCTTGGCTTTCAAGAAGACGCAAAAACAAGACTGTTTTGCTAAGAAAACCCAAATAGGTTGCTGAAATTTGATTGAGAAAAACTTGATTACAAACTCTAGATTCCAAGCATATTTGTAGTATTTGACTAATCCAAATCCATCTAATATTTGTAAACAAAATCTAACTAAAATCCTAATAGAAATAAATTCTAATCCAACATGAAGTAGAATCCTAAATCAAGTAGAAACATGAAATTGAATCCTAAATCAAGTAGAATTCTAAAATTTAAAAAGTATTAAAATAACATAAAGTAGAATCCTAAACCAAGTAGAATTCTAAAACTTAAGAAATATTAAAATATTGTTCTAGCGTGGTCGGGTCGGCTTTGGGCCGGGTTTTGATTGGTGACCGCATCATAGTAATGGGTTAATTATGGTGGTATTTATTCTATGAAGACAACACTGGTAATTGCTATGGCTGGTACAGGTGGTTCTTTGGTACTATATTTTAGGCATGTCTTTTACTCAGCCACATTGAGGTATCAATATCAAATTGTCTGTAGATTGTATGTTGGCTGTAAACCTGCCGGGCTCGGTACTAAAAGCTCTGAGGCTGGTGTCTTGGTTACACAGTGACTGTTTCTGGTCATCATTCATCCTCCATATTACAACAACATATCCAGCCGTTATCCCACTATGTGGGGTTGGCTATATGAATTCTAGACTTCTATGTGGGTTACATCCCAACAGATAGTTTGTCTAGAATTCATATTTGGATCCGACTAGGTTTTACGCTGCCTGTCGGCTACCTAACGCAACCCTCCTCCTTTATCCGGGCTTGGGACCGGCAGTGGATAATATCCCCTGACGGAGTAATGATGAAATGAAGTTTGAACATCATCTTCACATGGAGAAATTTCATGAGATGGTGGTGAATAAAGATAATTGATATAGTTGTGTTCCATAACTTAGTTGACATGGTGAAACCAACAAGTACAATATGGAAACACAACATTCATCCTCCATATTGCTTTGATATATTTTGTGCAGCATGATATCAGGTATGAGTATTGGTAGGTGGACCTTCTAAAAATTTTGACCTTAGGAATATTAATATACATCTCCAAGAAGGTGAATACAGATGTGGATAAGTGATTATTCAAATGTGCAAAATAAAGTATTTATTTTTAGGTAAAATTTTAACAAAATTTATAGTTCTCTCTTCCAATCCACGCGCAAGGATTCAAAATATTCCTTGATTTCAAATGCAAACTTCTTTTCCTCTGGCATTATTAAAAATGAAGACTTATGGAGGTTCCAAGTCTCCCTATTAAGAGTAGAGAAGTTTGATATATATTCCATTCCCTTACCATTGTCATATCCAGGTCTAACACAAAATCCATGTAAAGTTGGAACTATCTATATTATGTATGCGCTGTTAAACATTAACTGGCACATTTAGTTGACCACTTCTTGATCACTATGATTTTGCCCTGGAGTCCAAATTTTTGGCTCTTCTCTCACACAGGAGTCAGTTTGCTCAAATTTTGATATACTTCTTTAGTATTTAGTCTCATAATTATTACATCTTCAATTATACTACCACAAATACACTCATCATGTAGCGCAATGTCATCTACTTCTATTTGATCTTGTTATGTCATATTTTCATATTTCTCATGTCTTAAACTTTTAATTTTTATCTAATGACGTCTTGTTCACGTGTGGCACAATCATATAATTTCTTCCTGTAAGCCTTGTGATTGGAAGTGCTACCTTTTCCCCTTTGGTCATATTTTCTCTTTCGTCATGCACAATTTCTGCTTATTATTTACATGAAATTTCTTTTCAATTTTCTTATGTTTTATTGTTGTTTTCCATTAAACTTGAAATATTAGTTACAAATGTGCAATCTCCTGTGATTAAAGGCTATTATTTTTGTATATTAGTTATCGTTGTGCAATCTCCTCTGATAAAAGTCTATGATTTTTGGACCTTTGAACATTGATCAGTTTTTGTTGGCTATATTTGTTTGGCTCTTACTCATCTTGTTAGATTTGGGTATGTCACTGAGGCTATGTTGAATCTTTATTTCATGAAATTTGTTTTGATCTTTCCAATGATCCTGAATTTTGGTTTGTGGTCATGCTAATTCTGTTTTTTATGTTCCAGGGCTTACTAACTTGAAGGAATTACAAATTTCCTGCTGTAACGTCACAGATATTGGAATCTCATACTTGAAAGGTGTTGCTTGTGTTTGTTTTTTGTTGCAAAATTTATCTGCAATATTGACAAATATTACAATATTATATACTTTGCTAATTTTACCATATAGTTGTTAAATGATCTTGAACTTTATTCTTGATACTTGTTCCTAAATGTGCTCCCTCCCCTTTCTTTCTCTCTCTGAGACATACACTGAAACCCACGTGTTCAAACAGCATGGTAATCTGTTGCTTAGGCAGAAATCTTACCTGGAGTTACTGAATCAGGATATTTTAAGAGAAGTGATCCACCCTGGGTCGTTTGGTTAAAAGCATAAGAATTTTCATTATTTGTATGTGAACCAATCATACTGTTTATTGCAATGGATTGATGGTATTCTGACTTTTTGAGAATTCGTATATCCATAGTGGGCTATGGCAACTATAGGGCTTACATTTGATCACAACTGTTAGCTTACATCATGTCTTGTTGATTTTCAACCATTCACTTTCTGTTCATCTGGATGATGTGTATTCATCCCATGAATTAAATCCCAATTATTTCATGGATTATTTGTCTTCTTGAGGTGCATGTGTGCATGAAGCAATGTTAGTATTTTGAGGTGGATGGTTAACATAAAACAACATTAGGATTTTGAGTTGAATGGTATGAAGGATTTGGATGCTCATAAAGGAAAAGAAATATGATGCATGCGTTAAGACTTGTCAATATGTCCTTGTGATTTTACTATTGTTTCCCGAGTATGTTGACATTTAAGTCTCTGGGGGTACATTTTGTTTCTTCACACTGCAATAGTAATATTTTCAAACCCCTTGGGGTAGTTCAAGTGGTCGAGTGCACGGGATTCAGATGCTAGATATGCCAAGGTTGTGTGTTCAAATTTTGGGCAGTGCGGTTCGTATCAGCTGTTGCTACACAGGGGGCCACGGGCATGGGTCTTTGACCCGGGCTTACCTGGTCTCTGGCTGTTGCTCGGTAACCCGTAGGTTATAGGGGAGAAGGTGACGGTCTCTGTCAAAGGCTTATGTACTGGGCCTTCCTTTGATTCCTACGATATAAACAAAAAAATAGTAATATTTTTCGTTGTTGTAGCATCTCAGTAGTTTGTGGTTATTTAATGCACTTGGATTTGGTTATCTAACTTCCTATTTATGCTCTTATCCATTTTAGTTCAGGAACTTCTAACATAACGTTAAGATGCTTTGCCTCATTGTTTCATGATATTTTTCTGCTAGTCATGTCATACATTTTTCCCATTATGTTGCACTTATACTTTGTTATTACAGGTTTGCACAAGCTTATTTTGTTGAACATGGAGGGTTGCCTTGTTACTGCTGCATGTCTTGATTCTATTTCAGGTTTGTTTTAAGTGCTTGAATTTTCTTGGAATCCTTAAAATCTGTTGTATGCTACAATAGCAACAGGTATTCTAGTTTCTCCAGCAGTACATGGTAATTTTAGCTGTTCTAGTTTTAGTCATGCCATACATTTTTCTCTTAAATCTTTGTTTCTCTACTTACGTGGTTGGACAGAAAGATGTGATAAATTGAAATAGAGGCTATAAGAAGCCTTATATAAATTGTTGCCTTTTGGAACTTATAATTGAAATGTAAAGGTATTTTTCTCTCTCTTGTTGAAACTGTGCAGAGCACTAAATTTATGTAAATGACCAATTATTTGGACAACTTATTCTGGAGTATTGCCTTTGTAATATAGTCAATGTCTAGTTCCTTATCTTTAAAAAATTAAAATTTGGAGATTCTGTCAGTTTTATTGGGACCTTTGGAATAGTATGTTTGATTTTATCAGAAATTGGTACTATTGAAGCAACAAATAGTGGTGTACTCATCAACGGTTGCTTCATGGTGGGCGGGAATATTTGATCGGATTGCTATCAAACTTTAACATCCAGATCTGCTTCTGCAACTGATTTTTGATTGAGTTTTATTTTTGCAGCTCTTGTTGCATTGTCATATTTAAATCTTAACAGATGCAGTCTATCTGATGATGGATGGGATAAGTTTTCTGGTAAGTGACACCAAATTGTTGACAACATTTAATCTGGTTTGAGCCTTGACACCACACACACACACACACAACCATGAACCTGTGCAATATAATTCAATCATTCTGATGGCAGACTATTATTCTTTTTATCTGTTCAAGTACAAAAATCTTGGTATTTTGGGGCTTACTGCATCATTCACAATTCTGCAGGGCTAAAAAATTTAAAGGTCTTGAACTTGGGGTTCAATTATATTACAGATGCATGCTTATTGCATTTAAAAGGTGCTCTCTCCCCTTTCTGTCTCTGTGTGTGCTATAGCATACATATTATTGTGTTGTGCATGCATTACCATATGCATATTGTGCCTGAGATGTTCTTATAAATGTAATCACAGTATGTTCATCTTTCTTTTTTGTGTTTCTTTTGTAACATATCAAAAATACTTCTGGCTTAGTGGCTTTCCATTTGCAAATTAGTACAAATGACACCTTAAAAATGCAGTGCTCTTTTCTGTAAAACATTTAAGACATAAAACTCCCTTCAATTAAGCCGGGGTTTTGGAGTGGCATTCAGACTTCTGTGTTAAAGGCTATCCTAAAAGGAGATCTTGTTTGCTCTCTGTGTCAACTGCTATATGTTAGAAATAGTTATTATAGAATAATAAAAGTTTATAGGTATTCACTGTATTCAGTCACGGTCCTTATATACTTTCATTAATCCTTTCCAGATGTCTTACAAGTTTGTTTTCTGTTGTTCTTGGTCTTTTGTGATGGATTAATTGTTGGCCTGGGACAAAATGTTTTAGACATTTCATGTTTTTTCTAACGTAAAAGCATTTACTGGTAAATTTATTAAAGACTCCTGAGATGATTTGGTGTTTGTAACTTTCAAATGTGAAGAAATTAGGCACTTTCTAGATACTTTGTTCAAACTGAAATACTGCTCATCTAACTTCTGCTGAGTTTAGTTGTTTCAGTGTTTATAAATATTTTGATTTTTCTTTAAAATGCCACGCTTGTATTCTTATTGTTGATTATGTAATAGCTGCAAACTTTTCAGTGTTGGAATAGAATATATAAGTTGAATGTCTCCCTCATTTTTACCCTTGGACCTTCATTTTCTATCAAATAATTGTTGATCAAACCACATATTACCCTTTTGGGAAAAAATGATCAATCATTATGAGTGTTGTATTTCTCAGGCCCAAATGTACTGTTGTTTTATTGACTTCAAAGAATCTTGGGAAGGTATAGATCTAGATGGATCCTATTCAAATGAAGTAGTAACTGTGTTTGGGTTGAGCTACCTTGCAGGTTTAACAACTTTGGAGAGCTTGAACTTGGACTCCTGTAAGATTGGTGATGAAGGGCTAGCTAACTTGACAGGTTCATAATTCCAGATTTCCAGTTCAGCACTTGTTTTTATCATATTGGATATGCACAATATAAATTATATGTGATCTGCATGTGTAAATCTAGAAATGAGAATAACTATCTTTAACAATCTTAACCATGCAATAAGAATTCCCCATTCATGCGTCGGTTATTTGGTTCAGGGTCTGGATGTTTCCTATCCTCAAGAAGTAAATGGAAATGGGGAAGACTAAGCATCATAGTCAATTTCTGAATCTTATTACCCTTTCCTTTTTTCTTCCATCACTTTCTCTCTTGATACTGGTCTTTTTAGCTTATGAAATGCAGTAAAAAATGAAATGGCGCTGGCTAGTTATAAGTGAAGACAAGCTCTGAATTATGTAATGCTATGTTTGGTGGCTGGGGGGAAGAGAGAATGAAGGAAGATAGGGGAGAAAGTAGGAACAGATTATTGGATCTGTTAAAAAAAATTTCGTTGGGTGGGTGGAAAGAAAGGTGGAGAACAAGAATATGTAGGATATTATTTTACAACTTTACTTTTTTTAATGATATAGTAAACAGGCATTGAGATGTGAAACAGTGAGTGGTCATTTTTTGAACGAGAGGAAGAATATTCTTCTATCTTGTCCTCTCAGTTTTTAGAAGATCATGTTTTTGGCCTTGGACAGGCTTTCCTCATCTCTTATTTTCATTTTCTCATCTCTCTTACTGATAAGGAGATTTCCTTTGATCCTGGCCCTCATCATGTTAATAGAAATCCTACTTTTATGGACGAAAAGAAGGGAAGAAGGATGGCAATGGCAGGATTCGTATGGTAGCTTGGGATGAGAAAATGGCTTTCATTTTTCATTTTTTATTCTTGTCAAGGTTTATTAGTCATGATGTCATCTTTTGATCAGAAATCTTTAGATAACTTTAGCATTATAAAAAATGGCCTTTGGAAGTCTGCATAATGTACTTTATTTGTCTTGTCTTGGATGACCTAGGAACTGCCTACAATGCATCATGCATTGTAAGTGCCAAATGGAGGAGTAATGAATCATCAAGTTTAGCTTGTGAGTTTTCTGCACTGAGATAATCATGATGTTTTGTAACTGTTTTGGTTTTTGTGTGCAGGCCTTCCTCACTTGAAAACTTTGGAGTTATCTGACACTGAAGTTGGGAGCAATGGGCTTCGTCATCTCTCTGGTTAGGCTTTTACCTCTATTTGCCCCCAAAAAACAAGAAAAAGAAAAACGAACAGAAAAAATCCTGTCTGTATGGACTGCAAGCCAATGATGTAGTGCATTATTCTGAATTTTACTGCTTTTTGGGAAAATGATAACCAATGCTGGGGTGGTTCATGTACAGTTTTAGTTGTGTGCGTGGCACTGGCATCTAATTTCTACTATTGCTTATTCCTCCCTCCCAAGGGAAGATGGAAAAAGGAAAAATGGTTTTATTTTACTCTCTGTCGGTTAACCTAAGTCAATCCTATTGCTCTGTTCATGGTTAGTGATTGGTATACTTTACTCTTCCTGATTTTCTGGGGTGCTAATGGTACAGATTCTGTTCTATGTGTGGCATCTAATTTGTACTCTTTCTTATTCTGCCCTCTAGCCACTCCCAGGGAAAATTGAAAAGAAGAAAAAGAAAAAATGGTTTTATTGTACTTTCTGTTGGTCAACCTAAGCTGTTGTCCTGTGCTCTGTTCATGATCAGCCATTTGTATGGTTTACTTTTCCCAATTTTAAGGGGTTTACATCTAACCAGTGTATGTAGCGAGTACATGCTTCTTCAGATAAAAGAACTCAGCATTTTTCTTATTTCTGATTGAAGTGCCTTCATTGAATTTTCCTAGTAGGATATTGGTATATGGAACTTTTAAGTTTGTTGTTAATGCAGAAAATTCAATGATTCTAGAAAAGTGGATTCTTTTAGCTATTTGAGTCCTGTAAAGATTGATGGTTAATTTATACTTTACATGTTTCAGTATTAAGGTAATGTTTGGTTCACCAGAAATGGAATGGGGTGGCAGGAATGGTAATGGGAATAAGAAAAAAAGTAGGTTGCAACTTTGGAAAGGAAATGACCATTCCCCAGGGAAAGCCCATTCTGTCATACATGGCAATGGGCATTTCCCCCAAATGTGGATAGAATCCTCATTTTATTCCATCAAAGATTGTTGTAATTACATTTTTACCCTTCATTGTTTTGAAAATTATGAAATATCCTTCAAGACAAAAAAAAAATAAAAATTATATTTTATTAACATCCAAAAATAAAATTAATATTTTATTAGCACCCAAAAACTAAAAATAATATCTTATCAGCACCAATAAATAAAAATAATATTTTATTAACAACCAAAAATAAGAATAATATTTTATTATTGCCCGACAGAATAAAAAGAATATTTTATTAATACCCAAAAATAAATATTTTATTATCATCCAAAAAATTATTAACACCCCAAAAAATAAATATAATATTTTATTATTTCTTAGTCTGAGTGCATTTTTGTCATAGAGCTATTGTTTCATTCTTTTTCATCTAGGTTTCTAACGTATCAAATATAACAATAGAATGGAATGATTATTCTATTATAGATCATATCAAATATAACAATGGAATGGAATGGTTATTCTCTTATTGATCATACCAAACATGACAATAGAATGGAATGGTCATTCCATTCAATTCCTATTCCTTTTCCTCTACTCCTATTCCAGCAAACCAGACAATTATTATAGCAGGGATGGAAAAAATATTAAAGGACTAAATGTAAATATGAAAATATTAACAATAGACATTGGAAATTTTCTTCCCTTTTATATATTTATGCAAGTAATCAATTTCTAAGTATGAGCCCATCGGTCCATGTTAGGGCTCAGGTGTGTATTTTAGCATTCCTGTACTTTGTACAATCTCTATCATCTCCCTCCCCCTCCCACACTCACCAAAAAGTAAAAAAGAAAAGTTGGTTGAACTCATGCGTGCTGGACAGTCCTATACGAAAAAAGTCCCATCTATATGGATGTCTTTATACCTACATGCCATGTTGATGTTATAAATTTGGAAAACTTCATGATTTTTATTATATTTCCCTAAAAGTCATTATTTCTAGCATCATGAATTTTGGTAACAACCATGACATGACTGTCACGGTTGGTCCGAGACAGTGGTTGGCTTTCTAATTTCGATTGAATTAGAAAGCTTAAGAGCAGCACAAGAACAGAGGGGAAAGAAGTTGTTAGAGAGAGAGAGAGAGAGAGAGAGAGAGAGTGAGTGAGTGTTTGTGAAAGAGAGATTCTGTATTCAATTCATTCATAACCCTCCCAGATAGCCTTTGGGAGAATATATACTAAGCTGTGGGAGGTAGGTCCGCTGTAGCAGATCCTACTCCCTCATTCGGTTGCAACCAACCATTTTGTCTTTTCCTAGCCACTATGTGTGGGGCCTAGGAATAACTACTTCTTAACAGAAAAGGACAACAATAAGGCTAATGATTATAGTAGCAAAAAGAAATAATAGAAAGTTACAGCAATAAGGAAACTCAGGATAGGTAAATGGGATTCCTCTCGTGACAATTGTCCCCCCTAACAAATTTCTTGTCCTCAAGAAATCATGAGGTGGCTGGCAGCTCTCGGAAATTGTTTAAGTAAGTCGAGCAAGTATTCCCATGAGTTGTTCTCAGCTGATCCTTCATTCCATTTCACTAACACTTGCATGAGTGGGGCTCCCTGATTGTAGATTACCCTCCTATCCAATATGGCCTCCGGTTCTTCCCTACTAATTTCTTCCCGAGGAAGGGAGGGTAATGTTGTATTCACCGGCTCAACACCTACTGCCTTCTTCAAGAGTGAGACGTGAAAAACTGGGTGAATTTGGGATTCTTCAGGAAGTTGCAATCTATAGGCCACCTTTCCCACCCTAGCCTCGATAGTAAAGGGCCCAAAGTAACGGGGACTGAGTTTTGATACATGCCCTCGTGTAATTGATTTAATATGGGAGTGTTTCAGCCTCAAATACACCTTCTCCCCCACTGTAAACTCCCGATCACTCCTCTTCCGATCAGCTACTTGTTTCATTCGATTTTGGGCAGATGCCAATTCCTGTTTCAATTGTCGTAGTACCACTCTCCTCTACTATAAGTATTCCTCAACTGCGGCTACAAAGGTATGATTTCCTAAGGTCGGTAAGAGAGGTGGTTTATACCCAAAGAGAGCCTCGAATGGTGACATTTTTAGGGAGGAATGATGGCTTGAATTATACCACCACTGGGCTAATGTTAGCCAACTATGCCAGGTCTTGGTTTGTAGGATACATACACACCTTAAATAAGTTTCCAAACTCTGATTCACCCTCTCGGTTTGCCCATCCGATTGAGGGTGGTAAGCGATGGACATATTCAGCTTAATTCCTAGTGCCTTCATGAGTTCTTGCCACAATAGGCTTGTGAAAATCTTATCATGGTCAGAGATTATCGTTTTAGGGGTCCCGTATATGGCTATCACTTGATCCAAAAAAACCCAGGCCACTTCTTTGGCGGTGTGAGGATGGGCCAGTCTTATAAAGTGAGCAAACTTGGTTAACCGGTCTACTACTACCAAGATGCTGTCCTTTCCTTCAGATCTTTGTAACCCTTCGATAAAATCTATTGAGACACTCGACCAAGCCTGTTCGGGAACTAGCAGAGGCTGCAATAGTCTTGGGTACGTGGTGTTTTCATACTTGCATCTCTTACAAATGTCACAAGCTAACACAAACTCCTTGACTTCTGTCCTTAACCTCGGCCAATGGAATAGCTGTTTTACCTGAAGGTATGTATTTTGAATTCCAGAATGTACTCCCAATGGAGATTCGTGTAGGGCCTGCAAAATTTTCCTCTTGAGGTTAATGTCATGATCCTAGGGTTTAGCCTAGGATTGAAATGACAATCGGAAGGAGTTGATGAATAGAATGAAGAGCAGAATATTTGAGAGGAAGAAATGGACAGAAATGGGGAGAGAATGTAGCGAGAATTGAGGGAGAGAAGTAAAGAGAAATGAGAGGGAAATTTGGGAAAATTGTAGAGAGAGAATTAGTTTTCGTTTATCATTTTAATCATCCCTTCTCCTCTTACAATGGGGCCTTTATATAGGCTTCATCTAACAAAAATAACATCTATGTGCTGTAATAGTATTACAAAATATCTCCTGACAACTTGCTAAGTCTATTACTATAATGCCCTTCTATGGAATCTTGGATCATGACAATTCCCCCCTCCTTAAGAGAGTTTTTGTCCCCAAGAACTTGTCGCAAGTAGTCATTGCTCTTCATCCAACTCCAACCTTCTCTATGCGGATAATCCTCTTTTCTTTCGTTCTACTTCTAGGTCTCTTCTTCTTCATTCTTAGGTTTTCAAGATCAATTCCAAGTATGAATTGGCCCAGAATTTCAATAGGGAAAACTTCATAACCATCCAAAACAAGTAAGAAGGGCAGATCTTCAAACATTGTTGCTGTTACTATATCCCCATTCAACCCACAGCCATGTTTTGCTGCAGAAATATCAACAGCAACCTCAAAATGCAGCAATGGAGGTTTGTATTCTTTCTTTGAATACTCATACCAAGGCTGTTTGAGAGCATTAACATTAGGAGATGCTGCAACTTCACTTCCAGCCAATGATTGCTCAATAATTTATACCTGGCCAAGCGTTTCAGCACTAATAAGAGTGCTTGAGAGGCTGTCAATTGATTTAGTGTCATCCTCCAATCCCTTTTCCTCACTTTTTTCTTCCTCTTCCTCTTCTTCCTCTTCCCCTTCTTCCTTTAAGTTGGACTGCTCTTGTTGCATAATCCCAAAAACATCACCATCGAGAACTTCTTTTCCAAAGGAATCAGTGTGTTCCTTTAATTCTCCTTTTGCCCACCCACCTTGTACCGAACCCCCGCAAAGTCTGCTATTACTGCCAGCATTGTCATTATCCTCACCTTTCTTGTCCATTCCACCTAGGCCGATATACTTCTTCAACTCCGTATTGGAGGCAGACAGTGAATTTGTTTCTCGCCTCCTAAATTTCTCCTTCGGTTGCTCCATTTTAAGGAATTCATCTTTGTTAAAACTTCCGTGATAATTATCAAAGTATTCCACCGGAAAGTTGTAATGATACTTTTTAATCAATATCATTGCAAACTCTTGCAGTTTCTCGCGGAACATTCGACCGAATTCCTTGCACTCTTCTTGTATTACACTTCTTGTTTCCTTGTCAACTTGGCTGATCCCCTTCTCTTGTTCCTTGTTGTTGCCAACTGGAAATGCAGCCTTCTTTGGCTGCCATTGAGGTTCCATTCCAACTGAAAGTGAAGCATTCCGCTTCATGTATGCACTGCCTCCCCTAGCTTCACGCGTAGGACACCCAACTGGAAATGCAGCCTTCTTTGGCTGCCATTGAGGTTCCATTCCAGCTGAAGGTGAAGCATTTTGCTTCATGTATGCACTGCTTTCCATGGCTGATTTTTCACCAACAGTATACTTCGAAGTCCAAGTAGAAGGAGTTCTATACATGATGAATCCCACACTTCCCTTCTGTTGCTGTCTGAAATTTCCGTTTAAACTAACTCCAACTTTCGAGCCGACGGTTACTTCTCCCCTTGGGTTATGATCGGCAATCGAATTCGCTGGAATAATTTGCTTCGCCTTACTAATAGCACCTGTAACAGCCTCAGCAAAATCAATAGTATATCAACCTACCCTTCCACTTCGATGAATCGTCGAACCTTCCTTCGGAGACGTCTTGTCAGTTCGTCCGCAAGCTTTGACCAACACTTACTGAATTTCAAACCGAGAGCCACCAAATGCACTGTCAGAACCACTTAGCCAAGTCACCTCCAGCACAGCCTCCCAAATAGATCGACTTTGCTATTCAATCCATTCCTTGTTGTGTCTAGGATTGCTTCCTACAATCCTTTGCGTTTAGCAGCCGTCGTCAGTGGAACTCCTTCCAATCCTGATTGGGCGATATTTTCGATCGGAGGTGTTCAATCTGTTCGCCCAAACTGCTGGACTCACCTCGGGTCCTTCCTCTGGTTCTACCCAATCACCGACCGTTGAAAATGGCCGCGACACCCACTGCACCACCGTGAGGAACTCACTGCACAATCACCATGCCACTGCAATTAACTTGGCTGCAACACTAACTTCCTTGCCTGACCAAACCGCGGTCACTTGGAACTCTTGCACCAGTCGCTCACTCCAGTCGCGACCCACCTGGATGTCCACGTCTCCTCCTTCGGCGGACTCCCACACTAATCGCGAATTCTCCTTTGTACTGATCGATGATGGCTCAAGTCTGGTGGATCTTCGCGACGCTTCAAATATGCTCGCCTATCGACCCACTCCAATTGCGAACTCTCCTCTGTACTGATCGATGATGGGCTCAAGTTCAGTGGATCTTCGATTGTCTGTCCGTTTGTGGGTCTTCTACTAGTCTCACCAATCACCGTCGTTGATCATAGAGCTTGAGTGCCCGCGCTCATCTCGCCCACGTGCAGCGACCTAGATAGGTTCCGAGAGTTGTTGATCACTGCTCGAACTCGCCTGAGTACTACCGGCTTCCGTAATTGATTCTGAACAGCGTCTTGATAATTTGCTTGAATTATAGCGCCTATGAAATCGTTTATGGAATTCTTCCTCGCCTTCAGCCGAGAATTGTATGTTCTACTTCAAATCAGCTTGTTTACTTCAAAATCGGATCGGACGACTACTGAACTCACACTCGAGGAACGAATGCTCTAGTCGGAATCACCTTCCAATCCAAATGAGCAACACACTGCAACAGAACCACAGCCGAGGATGGTATGCTCTGATACCAATTTGTCATGATCCTAGGGTTTAGCCTAGGATTGGAATGACAATCGAAAGGAGCTGATGAATAGAATGAAGAACAGAATATTTGAGAGGAAGAAATGGACAGAAATGGGGAGAGAATGTAGCGAGAATTGAGGGAGAGAAGTAGAGAGAAATGAGAGGGAAATTTGGGAAAATTGTAGAGAGAGAATCAGTTTTCATTTATCATTTTAATCATCCCTTCTCCTCTTACAATGGGGCCTTTATATAGGCTTCATCTAACAAAAATAACAACATCCATGTGCTGTAACAGTATTATAAAATATCTCCTAACAACTTGCTAAGTCTATTACTATAATGCCCTTTTATGGAATCTTGGGTCATGACAGTTAACACAATCACCTATCACAATTCGGCCTTCATATCTTAGCAACCCGTCCACCAATGTATACCCTTCCCATTCCTCTGATCCCACAACCACTCTTTCCATCACTTTCTTCACCTTCTCGTCACCCTCATAGCTTTGTATTACCTCAAGGCACCAATCTGGAATTACAGCGGTCACGGCTGCATTACTGCCTTCTTCATAACATCTTGATAGGGCATCAACGGCTCTGTTTTCCTTGCCCTTCCGGTACTGGATTGATTAGTCTAAATCCATCAACTTAGCCATCCCTTTTTTCTGTAGTTGGGTTTGAAGTTTCTGCTGTAGTAGAAACTTCAAACTTTCACGATCGGTTTTAATCGCAAATCAACCTCCTTCTAAGTAATGTCTCCATTTATCTACTGCCATCAAAACAGCAATGAATACCTTCTTATATATGCTGAGCCCTTGGTGTTTGGGGCTCAAGGCTTGGCTTAGGAAAGCCAATGGCCTTCCATTTTGCACTAAGACTGCACCAATACCAGTTCCACTTGCATCCGTTTCCAGCACAAAAGGTTTAGTGAAATCTGGCAGTCCTAGTATCGACACCTTGCTCATGGCTTCTTTCAGCTTCTCGAAGGCTTCCTCTGCCGCAATTCCCCAACTGAATCCTCATTTCTTAAGCAACTCGGTTAGAGGTTTGCTAATGGTTCCGTAGTTCTGCACAAACCGACGGTAATAACCGGTTAACCCTAGAAATCCCCTTAAGGACCTCACCGAGGTTGGTCTTGGCCAAGACATCATAGCTTCCACCTTCTTTGGATCGGTGCTCACCCCTTCCTTTGAGATAATGTGCCCCAAATACTCTACCTGTCCTTGCCCAAATGCACACTTAGATTTCTTAATAAAGAGTTGGTTAGATCTGAGGATATCAAGGGTGATTTTAAGGTGAGTCAAGTGTTGATCAAAGGTAGGGCTATAGACAAGTATGTCATCAAAGAATACAAGTATAAATTTTCGGAGATATGGTTAAAAAATTTTATTCATGAGGGATTGGAAAGTAGCTGGGGCATTGGTGAGCCCAAATGGCATCACCAAGAATTCAAAATGCCCATGATGTGTCCTAAAAGCTGTTTTGTAGATGTCCTCGTGTTTCATCCTAATTTTATGATATCCCAAACGCAAATTCAGCTTAGAAAAGTATCATGCATGGTGAAGCTCATCCAAAAGGTCCTCTACCAAGGGTATAGGGAATTTATCTTTGATAGTTATGGCATTAAGTTGGCGATAGTCCATGCAAAATCGTCATGAACCATATTTCTTTTTAACTAGTAGGACTGGAGAAGCAAAAGGACTTTGGCTAGGTCGAATGGTTGCTTGTTGAAGCATTTCTCTAACCATCTTTTCAATCTCATTCTTTTGGATTGGGGGATAACGATAGGACCTACTGTTGATCGGTTCTACATTGGGTTTTAAATGGATTGAATGGTCAAACAGTCTGGCTGGGGGCAGGGATTTAGGCTCAACAAATAGATCCTCATAACCAACCAGCAGTTTATTAATGATTTCCAAGTAGTGTACCCGGTCGGGACCCCCCTGGGCGTGTTGACAGTAAGGCCGAACTCCCCCTGCATCATTGGATCCTCCACTCCTTCTTCGATGGCCACCATTGAAAAGAAATGTGCCAGCTAATTCCATCTTCCTTTGAATACCTTCTGTAGCCTTTTTCCAGAGATCATCTAGCAGGATTCGGTCTCCTTGTTACCCGATAGTGTCACCCTCTTCCCCTCTTTCTCAAAAGATACCTCTATTTTGTTGAAATCAAAGCTGATGGGGCTTACCCCCTTCATCCAATCTACTTCCAGAACCACATCACATCCCCTCAATTGTAGCAATCTCAAATCTGCCTCGAATTTTTCTCCCTGCATATTCCAACAGAAACCACTGCAGAATGACTTGCTCAACACCTTTTGGCCATTGGCCATTGTCACGCTCAAGGGAGGTGTTCTCGAGAGTGGACACTTCATTTGCCTGACAGTGCTTTCATCGAGAAAGTTGTGGGTACTCTCACTATTGATTAAGATCATGAGATTGCCTTCCTTGGCTTGTCCTTCCACCTTAATGATTTTGTTGTTAGCAACTCCCTTCAAAGCATGAATGGAAATCTCACCATTATCTTCTTCTTCCATGACTTCACAATCCTCTTCCTCCGTTGCTCCTTCTTCCTTTTCTTCATTCCCTTCCAATAGAAGAATCTGCCTTCTGCACTGGTGCCCAACGTGGTACTTATCTCCGCAACGAAAGCAGAGGCCAGCTAACCTCTTCTGCTCCCTTAATTGATCCCCAAACGGTACTGAGCCCAAGCCCGTTCCACCCCTACTTCCACTGCTAACCTTCACTGGGTCTCTACCATATCCCTTACCTGCCATATTAGAGGCTCCTGTCACCATTCCCCTTGTTTGTTGCCTCTGTTTTTTGAGTAAAGCCTCCACTGCCAACTCCTGTAGACGAGCACTCTTCGCTGCTTATTCTACCGTGCGAGGTCTCAACACCTTAACCATCGGTCTCAGCTCCTCGTTAAGCCCGCTTAAGTAACTAGACACGAAGTAGATTTCTGTTAGATGCGGGTTGTGCTGGATCATGAGTGATCTCAACTCCTCAAAGCTCACCTAATAGGACTCCACGCTCCCAGTCTGTTTAAGTTTGTTGAACTTCTCTATGATATCCACCATGCTCCTCTCCCCAAACCTTTCACACAACTTCTCCGAGAATTCGGCCCAAGTACAGTCCCTTCCCGGCCTTATGCATCCTTGATACCAAGCGTCAACTACCTCATTGAAGTAAGCAGATGCCAATGGCACCCTCTGTTCGTCGGGGATGTTATACCAATCGAACATTCTCTCACATTTCCGTAGCCACCATCAGGGACTCGCTCCGTCAAATGTGGGAATGTCTACCCGAGGCATGGGAAATCCTGTTTGGTGGGTAATACCCGGTCCATTCCCTCCCCCATGGAATAACCCTTCCAGCTCATTCTCGGGTTCACCCTCTATCCCCACATCATCTTGTCTATTAGTTCTTCGATTTCCTTGAAGAATCGGTTCCATTCTCTCCCTAGGAGGAAATTCGGGAGATATACTTGATTCTGTCGTCCAAACATTAACATAAACTATTGCATTTGAGCAACCAGATCCTCTCGCACCCGCATTATGGAGCTTTCAAGTCTTCGTTCCAATCCTTCCATGGAACTTTCTACCTTCCGATCCATTGCCGCGATCTCTTCGTGACTCCGATTAGTTCCTAACTCCAATTGTTCCATCCGGTTATTGGTGTCGGCCAAAGCCGAGCTGAACTGTTGCACTTGCGTCTCCAAGGACTTCATTCAAGTTCCCTCCGCCATTGACTTAATCCTAGCTCGGCCGAGGATGGTGGCTCTGATACCAAATTATCACGGTTGGTCCGAGACAGTGGTCGGCTTTCTAATTCCGATTGAATTAGAAAGCTTAAGAGCAGCACAAGAACAAAGAGGTAGCAGGGGAAAGAAGTCGTTAGAGAGAAGGGAGAGAGAGAGAGAGAGATAGTGAGAGAGTGTTTGTGAAAGAGAGATTCTGTATTCAATTCATTCATAACCCTCCCAGATAGCCTTTGGGAGAATATATACTAAGCCGTGGGAGGTAGGTCCGCTGTAGCAGATCCTACTCCCTCATTCGGTTGCAACCAACCATTTTGTCTTTTCCTAGCCACTATGTGTGGGGCCTAGGAATAACTACTTCTTAACAGAAAAGGACAGCAATAAGGCTAATGATTACAGCAGCAAAAAGAAATAACAGAAAGTTACAGCAATAAGGAAACTTAGGATAGGTAAATGGGATTCCTCTCGTGACAATGACATATGCACAGACATGGAAAATGGTCATTATGCAAAATTTAATCCTGGCAGTAGGACACAAGCTTGAAGATGTGGCAATACATGCATATATGTAAGAATTAAACAATGATGTATCTGCAAAGTCTTATGGATATCTTGTATCTTATCTAAAATGAGGAATAGACAATTTTGATTAGCTTCAAAGCTGAAAGTGCCCCAATTAATATGCATCACTTTCCAAGTTAGAGCATTATTGCTACTCTAATGTGTTACATGCTTAAGTTTAACTAACCTTGCTTTAACCCTTAATGAGGAATATAATTGTAAGGGTAAAAGATGCAGATGGCCAGTGGCCACGTGCTTGCTTTTATGAGCATAGAGGAATCATACCTAAGCTGGTGCTAACAATTAGGGTTACTATTAGCAAGTGATGCTTAAATGATTTTTACAATCTCTGCACACAATTAAGGTTACTATTAGAAAGTGATGCTTAAGTGATTTCTACATTCTATGCACATTACTCCTCTACTTAAGCATAGCTACAATGGAATACCGACAAAGTATTTTTCTGAAATCCTTAGGAAACACTTTGGATGCTCATAAGAGATGCTTTGCCATGTCTTATTTCGTTGAATGTAAAAACATTTTGGGTAACCATGAAAATTTCCAAAGAAGTGGATTAATAGCAAGAAATTTGCTGAACACTGTTTGGAAGCTTAGTGGATGTTTAATGATCAGTATTAAGAGATTTTTGGTCAATATAATAAATTTCTAGTCAAAATGGTTAGAAGTTTGTTTCCTATGTGCTTATGATAGTATATGGGTGATCCCAATTACTTATTAAAAAAGTTGTAAAAGAGATTCCTATTAGTTTTATTCTTCATCTTCTTGAGTTTCAGTTTGCATTCTTTATACTTCAGGAATATAAACTGAAGTATGTTCTAGTTCTTGAGTTTTAGCTTGAATTCCTTAGAATTGGCTTTAGATTCAATGAATTTACATCTGTGAGGATAATACCATTTATTTGCTGCTGGTGCAATTTCTCATCATTTCGTGCAAATGGTAGATTATTATTATACTGTTCAAAAATATTAGAGCAATGTTCTTCTATATGAGTTATACTTATCTACTTGCTCTTTTTCTTGATTCCTGTTGCTTCGTTCTTCTTTAATCGCACAGTTGTGTGACTTAGTGATATTCTGTCAAATTATTTTGGCAATTGCTATTGCTGATTCTGCAGATATAAAAATGAGATGTGGTTGTGTTTGTATTCTTTATATGTAATATTCTTATGTATTACAGTTAGAAATTTTCTATTTACACATTTTTGAATGGCCTAATTGTATTCCTCTGTCTCACCCTCAATAGGTTTGACCAGTCTGGAGGACATAAATCTGTCATTCACCTTAGTAACTGACCATGGTTTAAGAAAATTATCTGGATTGACGTCTCTGAAGTCTCTTAATCTGGATGCTCGCCAAATTACGGATACTGGACTTTCACTTCTTACAAGTAAGCATTTCTAGTTCTTACCTGCTACTAGGCTTGTGACGTATTTGTTTTTCTTGGGTGCATGTTATATATTGAATCCTTTTGTACTTAATTATGTTCTGTATTACCTTTCCTTTATATTTTCTAATTGCAATAATAACAATTACATAGGTGGGGTCGGCTACATGGATCCTATATCTCCATGGATCCTTTAGTAATTTGGGTGCTAATTCTTAGCTTTATTAATGTGAGAGTATGTTTATCATATTCATACTTCTTTTGTCTAAGCTATATGTGTGCAGCATGTATTGTACTAATTATATCAATATGCTTGATGGCTCTTTTTAAGTTCATTCCTGAGTTTATTTCTTGGTTTAGGCGCTTGCTACCTTTAAGTATAGTACCGTGTCTGTCTTCCAGGTCTTTAGTATGACACCTGATTCTGGTTAAACTTTTGGATATTGTTTAGTATCTGACAATATATTTGTACTTTTTCCTTCTCTGTCAAGGTGCTAAGCTCTTAATGTCACGGTTGCATTGGCCAGCCATTTACAGTGTTAGAACTGTCTTTGACTTTGGACAAGAAATGGGATTATTCTTTCCAGCCTTCTTGAATTATGTTCCTTTTAGTTGCTTTTTATTGTGTTCAAAAATGACTTCATGGTGTTCTACCCTGGATTTGTTTGTTTTATGGAGAGTCTGTCAAAGGTCTCCTGAACATCCACCATACTGAAGTTTGCACCCTCTTCTTGTCAAATGCCTTGCTTATTGGCTTATACCAAAAAAAAAAAAAATCAGCTTATAGATTCAGTAAAGGTAATCACATTTCTGTTGATACATGCATGTGTGGAGCATAATAGTGCACAATAATACCTCTATGGATTACAAATGTGTATGCTATCTCATTTAAGTTAAAGATGTGAATTTCCCTTACAAAGATGAATCTAATTTAGAGATATAATTATATAAAATTCCAAGTTAATATGAGTTTACATTTAAGTCCAATCTTTAAACCACTTGGAGAAGGCATATCTATTGATCTGGAAGACCATAAATTAAAATAAAAAAATAAAAAAGATGATTTTCCTCAACTTTTGGTGTAAGGCAGAGGGTAGAAAGCTCAACAATCTTCGTTCTCTTTGAAGGAGATTTAAACTTCAATATCTGTTTGCGTTGCTGAGCTTGCAAGATAATGTAAACTTAATCTCAGTTCCATGAGTAGGAATAAGAGTTGATCTGTCTTCAAGAAAAAAAAAAAAGTTTGCAGGATATTGTGGTTCGATGCAAGAAAAATGTTTTTATTGTAATGCACGTGTAATCTCTTTGCAACAGTACCAACCAAAAATTGACTAGCTTCTACTTATGAAGGAAGCTGTATGCTTCTATTTTCTCATTATTTACTAGTATATTAGTTGGGCTCAGCAAAGCCGTGACGTATTTTAGCTCATCTTGTTATAATATGAGATAGCTCAAGGTTGAAGCAAGCCAGAGAATCTCTCCCAAGCTTAGCTCAGTAGCTATTTCTCTAACTCATTAGAGTTGCTAATTGGCTTGATAAGAAGTTCTAAACATTTCAAACATTTCTGAGTATCCTCTTGACATGTGGCTTTTAGACTGTTAAATATTCAAAAAATATTATAAAAATTAAACTGAGCTAGTGACATGGTAAATACCTAACATGAACCGTGTATTCTCATATACATCCAGGACCACAGTTTACAGCTGATATGGCATAAGTAGGCATAAGAATTCCCTTGCTATTCTGATTTCAGCCACTGCCCTTGTTTGCAAGCTTCACAGTTTGAAATTGAATCTCTGCTCAAAGTTGGCTCTGTTATGAAGTGATCCCAAATTTAAGGCTTGAGGTGGAGAAAATATTCATTGTAACAATGATAAATGATAATGTATAACAATCCAATTGGAGTTTGTAATGTCTTAACTTTAACTCCAAAAATGTTGTCCTAGATTTATTTTGTTTATAAATATTAGAGACAGGTCATATTTTATATGAATAATTTAAACAATGGCAAGCAGTGGCATGATACATTAGTTGGTGATACCATGTCGGAAAAATGATGTGGTATTACTGTTATCAAGAATATTTCCTTGACATTAGGGTATATCGTGCACAAAGAAGCTCTAGACAAGCTATAGAGCCATCCTAATTTTTGGTTTTCCAAATGATTCTATTATAGTGTTTTTTGGTTCTCTCTTCTATTCCAGTGACTAACTAAAAGGATTTTTTATATATTTTTTTAATAAGCATGACCAACAAAAAGTTGTTGTCATGACCCAAGTAGTAATTAGAGGGCATTATAGTAATAGTATTATAATATTAGGAGATTTTCACATTCCAAAGGGTAGCTATGTAATTGTGCCCTTAAATTCTGTTAGGATATTTTCTTTGTGTATCTTTTCCTTCATTGTCTTGTAGTAGGCTGTTAGAGGCTTGTTTGGTAGCTAAAGTGAGGATATATATATTACCTCAAGTATGTAGAGAGGATATTATGATGAATGAATGAAATCTGTTTTCTATCTCTTCTATTCTCCCCTTCTCTCCCGTCTCTCTCTCTCTCTCTCGTTCTTCTGTTTCTTCCCCCTTCTTCTTCTAATCTTTCCCTTCATTTCTTCTCAGTTCCTCCCCAATTCCTCTTCTATCCTTTCACGAACCCTAGGTTCGTGACAATTGGTATCAGAGCATCGTTCCTTGGCTGTTAATGTCCGACGGCTATCAACGACTCCTTGGTGATTGATTTCTGCCGCGATCTTTAACAACCCAGGCTGGTTCAAGGAGTTACCATCTACTGGTGGTCCTCGGCCAGTCGTTAAGATTGTAGACAGTAAGGAGTCGATTCTTCATGTTGATTGGAAATTATAGTCGAATCGAATTAGAAGATTTCCAACTGTAGAATCCACTGCGACGGGCTCTTCCAAACACCGAAGTAGAATCAAGGCCAGGCGATTCGGAATTGGAAGAGTCGTTGATTTTTGGAGGCGAAGTTGACAATGACGCTCGGTTGTGAAACTCAAGCGTGTTGCCGACTTCTGGAGGCGACTTCGAAGGACAGTTAGGTCAGTGAATTTTCAGATTCGACTGCAATAGAGGAGGTGAGATACGGCCACGATTCTCGGCAACCCAAGCGAATTCAAGGAGTTATCTGCTAGTCGTCCTCGGCCCAGAAGGTTGTGACTGGAGTGGGTAACCAGAGGTGAAGCGAACAGCCTAGCGAGTTGCGACCAGACCGGAAGACCAGTCCGACCAAATCGATAAGCTTCCTACAGGTACGGCTGTGTTGTGGCGGTTTTGATTGGAATTCCGACCAGAGTTTTGGGGTGTTGCCGCTTCGATCGGAAGGTACCGTGTGCTACGATTTTGGTTGCCTTCCGACTTGTGTTGGTGAAGCGACTGGGGGGTGTTGAGATGCAGTGGGTTGGACTCGGGAGTGGGTGTAGCTATTGAACCAGCAATGAGTTATGGTGATTTTGGGATCAAAAACGATTGCAAATTGTGTAGGGAGCCCTGGACGGTGATTGGGCAGTAGCTGTTCTTTGGCTGCGATTTGGATTTGAGTTGAAGGCAGGGAAATCGGTTTCCATAGTTAAGGTCCAGGTTGAGAAGGCTTGAAGGCGACTTGGCCTGGCTGGTCCGACTGTGTTTTCGGCAACTCCGGTGAATTGATTTTGGGCTGATAGTTGAGGCCGAACTTGGAAGTGCAAAACAAATTCCAGTGAGCTCCGACAATTCCACAAATCCGAGTTGAAGGCAGGGGCAATCAATTTCAGCGATTAGAAGTTCAATGACTAATAGCAGGGAATCAGTGAAGAGCGGTATGTATACAATCCCTATCCCTTGGTCTTCCAAGTATCATGTCTGTGAGATGTCGACCATGGGAAGCAAGGCACACGTGACACAAATGGGGTCTCAATTGCAGCCGAATGATGCTGCATTTTCAGTGGGTAATTTTCATGCAATAGAGCAGCCTCAATTGCAGCCGAAGGATGCTGCATTTTCAATGAAATGTCCTGTTCGTAAAACCTTGGGAAGCAGTGCATGTAGGAGACCATTGGAGCCTCAATTGCAGCAGATGAATACTTCATTTTCAGCTGGAATGGAGCTTCAATGGCAGCCAAAGAAGGCTGTATTCCCAATGGGGTGTCCTACTCAAGAAACTAGGGGAGGCAGTGCATACATGGAGCAGATGAGCCTTCAATTGCAGCAGAAGAAAGCCTCTTTTTCAGCTGGAATGGAACCTCCATGCCAGCCAAAGAAGGCTGCATTTTCAGTTGACCAGCAGCATCAAACATGGGGAAAAGAGTTGGAGAATGAGGCTAGCCGAAGGGACAAAGGAACCAGCAGTGGGTTGGATGAAGAGTGCAAGGAATTTGTTTGTAAGTTCCGCGAGAAGTTGCAGGAGTTTGCAATGATACTAAATAAGAAGTATCATTACAACTTCCCTACTGAATACTTTGATGATTATAGAGGGAGTTTTAATAAGGAGGAGTTCCTTGGAATCAAGTGTTCTAATGAGAAGTCAAGGAGACAGGAAGCTGATGAATCAGCCATGAAAGAGGAAGGGGATGTTATGAAAATTGCTGATTTCCAGCCATGTGACAGCATTTTCAGCAATAGCAACAATTATGGGGGTCTAGATCAAGGTGTGTGGTCCAAAGAAGGATTAAAGGAACATATTGGTTCCTTTAGAGAAGAAGAAATGATGGAGACAACCAACCAGAAAACAGAAATGGCTAGGGGTAACAAGGAATCAAGGGGCTTGGTGATAAATTTAGCTGCAGTGATTGAGAATTTGGAAGAAGGAATAAGGTCTTCAAACTCGCCTATCAACAGACTGGAGGAGGAAATTGGGAAACCCCAATGCAAGGATATTATCGCTGCCATTCCAGGAGGAGTAAGCCATATTGTAGAGGCATCATCTGATATTGCTGAAAAAGAAGTGCATATAAGGGAAAATTTTAGCAAACAAGAGGGAAAAGGAGTGGTTGTAAATCATTGTGGGAAAGAAGATCAGTGTGGAGGCTATGTGGCAGCACCTAATTCTAAAGCTCACAAGCAAGCCTCGACTAAGTATCTAAGGCAAGTCAGCAATCTTCCTTTGCTGCAATTCCAGGATATTGCTGGTAACTTTACCATAAAACATGGCGGTGGGCTGGATGGAAATGCAATAAATGCAGCGAGAGATACTTGCTTAACTTACTTACTTGTACGGGACGGGGATGGACTATCCAAGGAAGCCAAGGGTACACTTCACTCTTCCTTTAAACTCCAAGTTCCGACTACTAATCATATCAGGCCAGGTGTGGCTGATCATGTTTTCCAATGGAAGGCTGAAATTAATTGGACAGCTTTAGCGAGAGGTGGTTGCATGGGGCTTGAGTCTCCTAATTCATCAAGCACTCACAGCTTTGAACTTGAAATCATTGAGGCCAATCATGTTGCTTCTATTGCAGCTCTAAGCCAAATTGCGTTTGGGTTGGGTCTTGGAATCCTAAGAACAAAGAAGAAGAAGCTTAGAAGAATAAAGAGGAAAAAAGACATTAAACAGAAAATGAAAGTGGGCATTGGATGAGAAAGTGAAGTGACTCGACGGTAATAAGTTTCTTGAGGACAAGAAACCTTTCAAGGAGAGGGTATTGTCATGACCCAAGTAGTAATTAGAGGGCATTATAGTAATAGTATTATAATATTAGGAGATTTTCACATTCCAAAGGGTAGCTATGTAATTGTGCCCTTAAATTCTGTTAGGATATTTTCTTTGTGTATCTTTTTCTTCATTGTCTTGTAGTAGGCTGTTAGAGGCTTGTTTGGTAGCTAAAGTGAGGATATATATATTACCTCAAGTATGTAGAGAAGATATTATGATGAATGAATGAAATCTGTTTTCTATCTCTTCTATTCTCCCCCTCTCTCCCGTCTCTCTCTCTCTCTCTCGTTCTTCTGTTTCTTCCCCCTTCTTCTTCTAATCTTTCCCTTCATTTCTTCTCAGTTCTTCCCCAATTCCTCTTCTATCCTTTCACGAACCCTAGGTTCGTGACAGTTGTGTGCTTCAGTTGTTTCTAATCAAATAATGGATTACTTATAGAATCTCAAGTAGTTCTTCAAGAATCTGTTCAAGATATTAAGCTTGTTGCTTGTATCTTGGGTCCCACCTGTTCTATATGCTTTACTTTTGCCACTTAAATGTTACTGCAGATATGTTACTTATTTTTTGGCCAGCTTAGAAGAATACACGGTGGTTTATAATGGCATGCGTAGTAACTGGATTCTTCTTTCATCATTGTTTCCACAAGAAGATTCTTCTCTTTTTTTTTTTTTTGCTTGTTATGGCATTCTTCTTTTTATGTTTATTAAGAGATTGATCAAATTATTTACCCTCTTCTTTTCTTGGTGCAGATTTGTCTGGATTGACTCATTTGGATCTTTTTGGAGCTCGTATTACAGACTCTGGGATGAACTGTATGCAATGTATGTGATTGTATTCTCCCTATTGATCAAGCATTTTACAGTACCAGCTTTCCTTTCTGATAATGTACTTCTGAACATATGGCTGCACAAAATGATGGGAATTTTATCCCTTTAGTACATTTGCTTTAGACCCCTTAGGCCAATGTTTATGCTACTATCTATTAAGGAAAATTTTGCTATATGCTCAGATGTTCATGAATGAGGTTGATCTTTATTCCTGTAGTTACATCATTCAAGGATTAGTGATGACATCTACATTCATCTGTAAAATTTCCATTTCTAATCATTTGATTTGAACTGGATTCTATCTGTCATTACAAGCACTAAAATGTAATCAGCGTTCATGAGCTTCATTCTTTTTCCTGCCAATTCCTACTCAGATTGTGTAACCATAAAATATCAATGTTCAATGTTTGCTTGATAAGTGTTCAAAATTTCACTTCATTTTAGTGTTTTCTCTTTTTAGGTCATCATTGTAAATGCTTCGGTTCTTTATTTACTTATGGTGGTGCATGTGTTTACACACGCTCATGGTACAATACTTGTGTGTTTGCAATATGTTGAGAATGGAGGGGCATCTTTGTTAACTCGTAAAAGTGAACAGTTATATCTTCTTCTATATTGCATATTAACTTACTAAATTTTTCGTGAAGAATGCAATGTTGAAGGAAATGAAGCTGGAGCTTTTCTAATACTGGTTGAATTTGAAAGTGCATATTTTCCACTATTTCAAAGTATTAACTATTATCTGCATGGGTTGCTCGGTGCTTGTAGTGATCCCTCTTATATGGTGGACACTTGTGTATACTTGTATAAAATTCAGGGGAATCATGTTCCAGGAAATGAAATTCCAAAGTTTTACATTTCATTTGTTGTGACTGTGGTGACTCATGTCATACACCTCCAACTATAGATGACTAATGCATTACTCGTTGAATCTAAGAAGCACTGGTACAGATATGAGACTTAGATGGCATGACAGGACAAGTACTTGTCAATACAGTAATTCCAGAAAAAGAAATAGGACATGATGCTGTGTTAATACGTCAATAAATCAGTATACATTTTATAATTGTACTTAATAATCTATTCCTTCAGTGCAGATGTATTTATAACTTATTGTCTATCATATCAGAGCATTTATCAGATTGTTAAAATTCTCATTTCACATGTACATATTGAGGAAATTTAAACAGATATTCATGATACCTATTTAGAAAACTTTTCCAACCACAATTAAGGCTTGTAATTGGTGTTTGCAGCTGTTGTATTTTATTTTCAGCTTAATCTTTTAAAGTTTTACGAGGTTTAATTTATTAAGTGTTGGACACTTATATTTGGTTATGAAAAAAGAAAGTATTAGTAATAATAAAAGACTGGTTTAAATGAATATCTGACATGTATTTGCAGGACTCAAATGAATTTCAGTTTCCCGCACTACACAGCACCACCTTAAAATGACATGTCTCATTTTTGGTTTAATCACAATTCCATCTATTGGTAGTGTTTGTTTAAAGACCAACAAGAGAAAGAAATGGGCAACAGAAAGTGTCAATATTTTTTATTTAACAGCACTTACGCTCCTGGAAACTCTAGTTACGAAGTAATATTGCTCTTACAAGTTCTGTTCTGTGGTGAACCAGACTTCAAGAAACTCCGATCCCTTGAAATATGTGGTGGAGGATTGACAGATGCTGGTGTGAAGCATATCAAAGATCTTGCTTCTCTGACATTGCTGAACTTGTCACAAAACCTGAGTCTCACAGATAGAACTTTGGAATTGATTTCTGGTATCTCTAACCCCCTTAATGGATTGTGTTCCTCTTTTGTCTTTCTTCTATAACTCGGGACGATAAATTTAGTAGTATTTGAATTGTTAATATAGCATTTTAGCTGCCAAAAAATTAATTTGCAGCACTGGGACTACCTATTCTGTGCTTCAACTTAGAGGCCCTCCACACCATAGCTCAGCTAGGATGTTCAGATCTGTTACATCTTTGGATTTTAGAGGGTCATCTGATTTGATCCTCATTGGATTTTGGAATATCATTTTATTTGTGACTAGAATTTCATTGTTATTGTTGTTCTCCTTCCTTTCATGTTGTACCAACACTGCACCCCCACCCCCTACTATACCCACCAAGCCTTAATCCTACTAAGTGGGGTTGGTTACTTGGGTTCTTACTCACCTTTGAGGTGAAGATTATTATGAGTGACATTAAGAAAACACTAGTGTAATCCGTATCATTCTTCTGTATCTCTGTTTGAAATCAGAGCAGTTTATTGGCTTAAAAAATAGAAACTAAAAGTGCTTGGATTGGAACCTGGCCTTTTGGTTTAAAAAGAAAGGTCTTTGGAACAAAAAGTGCTGAAATCTCTAAAAGCGAAAAAGCATGATCTTGGATCTTTTTTTTTTTTTCCCACTAGTGAAAGACAGGAGAAATTTTTTCACAATCTTCAAGAACTTTTAATAAAATGCAATATTCATCTTATTGTGATAGTACTATCATCCATTTCTAAATATTACTACAAAATGAAGTTACAAATAATACTATTGTAGTATTTTTTTTTTCCCTTGAACAATCCTTGTTTTACTGCTTGTTTAAGTCGGGATTATTTGGAAGAAAGTTGGTGCCAAATGGACTTTCAGTTGGATGAGTGATCTTGGGGGTCCTGACCTTGAAAAATTTATTTGTTTGATCTATACTCAGCTCTTTCTCTCGTTAGTATTTTCACATTGTTGAATTATGATCATGAAAATGTAGGGTTGACACTGCTGGTGTCTCTGAATGTTTCCAACTCCCGCATTACAAATGATGGTTTGCAATATCTGAAGCCTCTAAAGAATCTATGCTCGCTATCACTAGAGTCTTGCAAGGTGACCGCATCTGAGATCAGGAAGCTCCAGTCAACTGCTCTTCCAAATCTTGTGACCTTTCGGCCTGAATAGTCTCGAAGGATCTTCTGGATATTCTGTAAATAGCCTGCTTCATTATGCTACGTCTTTGTGTACAGTTTCAACTTTCAATGTGTATCGAACTTAGAAGTTTCTACCTCGTTCCTACCAGTATGAAAGAGGACGAAAAAATGGGAAACCACAAAACTGGTACATATCATACATGTGAATCTGCATGGCCCAAGTATGGCTTCATGTAAATACTGTCCGCAGCCGGTTGCTACCACTTTGGAACGACGGGTGGAAGCGCTAACATTTACGTAAAATAAATAAATTTGTCTAGCAGCATTTTGATTACAAAGTGTCACAAAACAGAAAGAAACTATACTGTTGGATTTGATTGCATAAAGTGAATTAGCATTTGTCTTGTCTTGAACAATGAGCGAGTCTCTGTATTGGTGTTCTATTTTGTCGTTTCATGTGTTTCTAGAGCAACAGGAATCTCTCTTGAGTATAATCTTTCAGGTGTGGTTTCTGTATGTTAATGCAGCCTTCTTCATGCTTGAACTATAGTAATGGATTAGAATATCTCGAAAACATGTTTCACTGCTTCCTCGAGAATTTATTAAGTTTGTGGAAAAGCTGGAATTTGTGAAGGCTTGGGGCCTGTTTTCTTTTCAATCTTTCTGTTATTGGATTCAAACACAATGAAATGAAAATTCAAGAATCCTTACTTTTGCAACACAGTAATAATCACAAATCTCAATTTCACTAAGCTGAGTTTGGTCATGGTTATGTTTTTTTTTTGTTTTTTTGTTTTTTTTCCCTATGGTTATATATTTTATAAGTTTATTATATTATGTTATGTTTACAAGCTTTCTTTCATTTTATTCATGGGATTCATGGGAATGTATTTTTATCAGTCTTTGTTTTCTCACATTTTTAACCATCTTAATATGAAATGAGAATTTATTTATATTAGGTTTCACTTTTATCCATATTAGGTTTTACTGTTACTTTATTATGATCTTGTTTCTTATTTTAGTATTTTTTGAAATGTTTATTTTTCTATTCAAATGAATTTCTCATATTAGGAACATATCATATTATTGTCTTTTGAAATTCAAGTTGATTGGAATTTTTAGAACCATTTTATAAGAGTTTCTAATTCGGAAATATTTAAATCTATTCTTAGATAAATAATTTATTGTCCGACATTGACGTGACACTATTATGTCAGGGCAACAATAAGACATGGCAATGGTATAGTCCATTCCCTTACTATTGTCCTAACGTGGTAGTGTTACGTTAGCGTCGGGTAACAGATTATTTTTATCTATTTTTATTTTTTAGGCTCTCTCAATTCTATAATTATGACTTTTTACAATGTTGATTAAATAAAAAATTTTGTCAATCACTGTAACAATAATCTTAGATCATTTATTTAACTCTAGAATACACAATTTTATCTACTTGTATAGATAATAAATTAATGTGGCTTCCATGTGAATTTATATTTTCTCCCTTTTTTTTTTAAATGAAAAGAGACAAGAAACTAATTAGTTAGGTTAAGAATCAAACGATGCCTCGCAACCCTCCTGCTTCTAAACTAAACTAAACTACTAACTACTACTACTACTATGTGATTGGGGTGAATCGTGTGTATTCTATTCAAACCATAGGGGTGAAACGCAAGTATCTTTGAAATAATGCAGACCTGTCACTCTGATTTTCTAGCAATGATAATAAGCACCACAACAGGCTTTACACGTACCATGCCTGCACCAAGCAGTTCCATAGCCATTCTGGGAAAGTAAAGATCACTAAACAGCTTAGTTGCATCATAGCCCCATGTGTCTGATGCCTGCGTGCCTTTGAATGATTGTGCCAACATGGTTTTTCATAAACCAAAATGGATTGCTAAATTAGCCACCAAAAGATTTAAATTGAAACGGAGGTTGCATTCAGGGATATCCGCACTAAATATACAAATCTCCAACGAAGAAGATTCAAGGGAAGAGTGAAGACCATGATATACAAGGTGTTTATTTAAGTTCGATGGTTCAATAAAAAATTAACTGCATGAGATGCTAAGGGTGTTTACAAAAGCATGTAACAAAAAATAAATAAGAAATCAGACTACAAAAGCAATCTTCTGTATGTTTAAATTACAAAAGCAATCTTCTGCATGTTCTCTGACATAGATAAATGCAGACCGATGCAGGGGAAGGCAGAAACCAGGAAAAAGAAATTTCTGCTACTTCAGAAGAGGTGTCGGTATCCTGTTTACTGACAAAACAACAACGAAACTGTTGAATTGATCTTTCCTTCTACAAGATCAAAGTTGAAGCCAGACCTTTGTGCTTGTGTAGGATGAAAACCTGCATCAGATAAGCAGTCATCTCAAGTAGCTATAAACACAGAATTGGAATTGATACTTCTAGCAGGATATATCAAATATCACAAGATCAAGCAGCACCAAGCAAGATAATCAACATGAACTTGAGTCCATAATCCGGTCTAATGTTCTATAACTGGACAACTGATTCAACAGTTAAATGTTATGGAGCTGATGAGTTTATCTGGTGCCAGCACAATAATTGGAACGGAAGGGTACTGTAAACTCCAAAGAATGTATAGATTGAGTAGGACTAGAAGAATGAAACAGAAGTGCAAGTTGTAATTTGACAACTGTATTTAACATTTGAAAACTTGACACCTCAGGAAACAGTCTGCTGTAATTGTGCTAATTAAGAAAATCAAAAGAAATATCAGTAATACTTATGCGCTAATGCAGGCTAAACAGATGCTAAGAGAGCCACAGAAGTTCTCATATAAAACATCAGAAATCCCATGAAATTCTAGAGAAAATGATCATTAAGAATGCAGTGATGCCCCTCAGATTTATTACCATCAGGAGATAGCACTTCAACCAACTCTGTACAAAAAAGGCCATCCGTTGTGCACAAGGCTCCCTGCTTTCTGAGGGCAGGGGGAGGGTTGAATTTGTAAAAAGCCTTTCCCTGCTCCCTGCTTTTTGAGGGCTGGGGAAGGGTCGAATTTGTACAAAGCCTTTCCCTTACTTTTTCACAACTTGAACACATCACCCTCCAGTCAAAAAGGAGAACCCTTAGCGTAGCTACCAAGGCTCACCCTCTTCCGCTAACTCAATACAGTTCACATAACTTTATTTCAGCCAAAATCTTCAGTTATTGATTTTGCCACTCTATTGAACTTATTCCAGCACTTTATTGAGTATGATTGTCAATGAGACATTCATTCTTCAAGGACTTCAGCTTTATTATGATCATAATGGTTAAGGATGCTTCCACAAACAAATATCACAAGACGCTACAGAGCGTTGGGCTTAGCATCCAATGATATGTTAGACAATCCTCAAATTTAGCATACTTTTCCCCATTTTCAGTTGCTAGCACCTATCACATTCTATGCTCTACCAAAGCAATTACTCACTGGAGCATGTGCTACATTTATGAATAGAAATAAGTGAAACTGCAAAATGACTAACTAATGCTAGAAATTAAAGTGCAAATGGCCAGTTATAGTATCATAATAGTTGTTGGTCATGTGAGAACTCAAGCTCTTAAAAGTGAAAGGAAAAATGACATAAATGAAACATTATATAAGAAAATATGACACCATATAAAAACAAACTAAAGAAAGTAACACTAGCCAAGGGCAAGTTAAAATGTATTTGGTACGAAAGTAATATCCTTACTGCTGTTTCATGAATGACTTGTTTTTCTTTTTCTTTTTTTTTCCCTAGATGAATGACTTGGTATTACTGGTGTAATGTTTTCAAAGAAGATTATCATCTTATGTGGTCACCATTTCAATTTCTGAATACCTCAAGATGATGACTTTTGCATTTAACAGCTATGCTAAACAAATTGGAGAAACCAATACCATGAGAGGATCCACACATGTTTTTATCACTTATTAGGATACTGGACTAAAATTTATGCTCCCCACATAAAATGATTGAGAAACAACCTAGCTGACTTGAAAGAGTGATGACATATTATTCAAGGTCACAAGGTAACAGGTCGTAAAGCACCATTTAATCAAAAGTGGCTCATTAGCAGGTGATTGCAATCTCCTAAAGCAAGGTGCTCAACAGTTTTAGGATGACATTTTTCAAGTATTGCATGAACATTATTTCTGCATCTGGTGAGGACTCTTATACTAAAACTTTTAGCATCATAAACATGGAAGTTAGAGGACCTAAGTACACAAAATGAATTGGATTGAATGAACTATAGGAGGTCTAACCTATGTAGTATGTGGGATGCAGATAAAAGCCAATGCACACTACCAGTAAGCGAGCTTCCAGCTTCTTCAGAAGTTGGAATGATCAAAATAAACTTATGCATGCTCCAGGACATGATAAAGTTTTGAAACTCGTCGCCGAAGCACTGGTTCCAACCGGAAAGAAGGAACATCACTCTGCCACCTTTTAGCTTCGTACATCTCATTCCATGCCTGTATTATCTCATCAATATTGAACCCTAAGCCTGGAACCATAGCACATGGTCAGAGACATTAGCATTCAAATGATAAAGGGAAGAATAAAAAAAGAAAAGATAGAAGGAAAGGAAGGAAAAATGAGAAGGAAAGAAAAACAAAGAAAAATGCTGCAAGCTGTTCAGGAATATCATTTATATGTTACCATCAAGTGCAGTGTCGTTGGAACAGTGGTTCTTCATCATAACAGCTATATCTGTGGTAGAGGCTCCAGCAAGTTCGAACTTTTCAATTGCAACCTCCAAACATTCATGCCAGATAGGAAGCTCTAGCTTGAATTCCATAATTGATCGTTCATAAAGCATGGTTCCCCACAAAAGGTTAATCTGCGACCTCATGTTTGCACCCTGGTCAGCAGCTTCTTCTGCAGATATGTCTTTATATAATCCATCTATACCCATCTGTTGCATCAGGTTTTTAACTTTGTTTGGCATAGATAGTTCATTCAGACGCTGCTCTTCTGCTTCCTCCCACATCTGCATACCCTTTTCCATATTGTCCTCGGCATCATTGTACAGCTGAAGAACCTCTGTAGATGACCAAGTTTCCAAATCAACATTGGTACTAACTGCATAATACCATGAGAGTTTTGCCTGCTCAAACTTCTGTTGGCCTAGAGCTAGAATGCCTTCATAGAAATCTGGTTTAATTCTCACAGCTTCTTCATATCTCTCTCCAGCTTTCAAGTATTCCTTCTGTGCCCAATCATATGCAGTTTGAATTTGTGTGAGTACAGATTCTTTTGAAGCATCTTCTGTAAAGTACACTCTCCTCCTTGCCCTGGACATGTGAACATTTCCCCAATTGAACAAGGCCAAAGCTGCCATCTCCTGGAACTTCTCTGCTGCGATGTTGAAAAGGTCTTGGGCTTCTTCACTTGTAACCGTTTCTTCCATAGCCTCAGAATAGAGCTTCATTCCAAGTTCGTGAAGATCCAAATATGTATCAGAATTAAATCCAACATAGTTCTTGAAAAGCTGTGCAAACTGGACAATCCAATCATCGACACAAGGTGGCCCCATCTCTGTTTTATTACCTTTCCCCAAACTTCCATTCTTGCTAGAGTTACTGTGTTTGGAATTAGGCTTGTGGAGCTCCTCCTCCGTTTTAACTTTACCATAGAATGGGTCTTGCTCTGGTTTAACTTCAAATATATGGAGCCTCAAAGAACCTTGATCAGCAGATGCTTCAGCCCACCTCAGTTCTTCATTACTGGTGATTGTGACCAAATCACCTTCTTGGTCCCTGTATTTTATGAGAACAGCTTTTGAGGCTGGAAAGCGGTCACGTATAACCTCCCTCAGTATTAAAATACTGCAATTGAAAGGCAGCTGAGCCCATCGTATATCATCCCCAAACACCAGTTTAATATTCCTTCTAGGCTCTTCTTCTACAACATTACTTATTTTTTCCTTCACAACCAATTTATCTTCAGCCTTCTTCTCCTCAACTTCTGCCCTCATCCCCTCAACGGTTTCCTCAGCTTTATCTTCAGCATTCTTCTCGACTTCTACCCTCATCCCCTCAACAGTATTCTCGGCTTTCTTTTTGCTAGTTTTTTCTTTTGTCTTCTTCTCTTCAAATTCATCCTTAACCTTATTTTTATTAGTCTTTTCCTTTGCCTTCTTCTCTTCAAATTCATCCTTAACTGTCTTCCTGTCAGTCGTTTCTTCTGCCTTCTTCTCTTCAAATTCATCCTTAACCACATTCTTATTAGTCTTTTCTTCTGCCTTCTTCTCTTCAAATTCATCCTTAACCACTTCCTTGTTAGCCTTTTCATCTGCCGCCTGCTCTTCAAGTTCATCCTTAACCATCTTCTTGTTAGTATTTTCTTCTGCCTTCTTCTCTTCAAATTCATCCTTAACCTTATGATTATTAGTCTTTTCTTCTGCCTTCTTCTCTTTAACTTTGTCCTCAACCTTGTCCACAATTTCACCATCAGTCTTCTCTTCAACTTTGTCCTCAACCTTGTCCACAGTTTCACCATCAGTTGCCATCCTCTCCAATTTCTTGCTCTTCTTCTTTCGTGTTTTGTCTTTTGATAATTTAGGAAGAACTGGTTCAACATATTCTGGAACCAAATCAATTGGTATTTCATTAGCTGTAATGCACTTTTTCTCAATTGTTGTTCTCACTCTTTCTTCAATCTCAGTAGCCATGATATTATTTGGTTCCATACCCAGCACTATTTTTACATCTCTCAGTGCCAAATCCAGCCTATTCAAAGCCTCGTAACATCTAGCTCTCTTTAAGAGTGCTTTACTATACTTAGGTGTGACTTCAAGAGCCAAATTACATTCATGAATTGCCCTCGGATACTCACTGAGACCCATCTGCATATAGCAGGCTGCTATGTTACTCCTCAGACAGGAGACGTCTATGTGGTTTCTGGGAAGCAACTTGATAGCTTTCTCATATTTTAACATGGCTCCTTCATAGTCCCTCTTCTGGAAAAACTTATTCCCATCATCTTTCAATTCCTGTGCCATCAAAACAAACACTGCTGTATCTTCATCATAGGCTTTCGAGCTGTTAGCCCTGACCTTACTTTCCTTCACACCTGAAACACCCGATTTTTCTCCCACCTGCTTCTTCTTCTTACCATTTTGCTTCCCCATCATGAACCCCACAATCAAATCTCGGAAACTATAGACCCAGATTCACCCAACTATAATAACTTCATTACAAATTGAAACCCCAATAGTCCAACTATAATAACATCATGGAAAAGCTGCAAACTCGAACAAAGATCTTAAATCTAAAAACACCTTAACTCAAATACCAATGCAGCAGAAGACCCTGGAATAGCTGTAAATCAAGGCTTCAACAAACAAGTCTCATAAATTTATACCTCTAAATCTTTTCTTCTCCTCACAGACAAATTTCCCTTAAAACTTGCTTTCCCAAGCCAAGGTCTTAGTAAAGATGTATAAATCCTCAAATCTGGCCCAACAATGGTGAAAGAGAACAGAAACCCCCAACTTGGTCCAAACTCAAATTGGGTTCTCACAGTATTGCATCAATATGCACAAAAAACACCAGAAAACTAGAAATGACCCCCCCAAAAAAATCCTCCCTCCAAATTAGGATTCGTTGCTGATAATTCTGCACAAACCCCAATTCAGAGACGGAGAGATGGAAAGAGAGAAGAAAGAGAGAAACTGGCTCTGACTATTCAGCTACAAAGACCTAATCTACAGACCCAAGATTCAATATTTGTGTCTTGACAGGATAACAGAACGAACACAAACAAGAGAGCGTGGGAGGAAAATAGAATGAACTTATCTGGTTGGCGAAGTGGTCTTCGATAACCTTCAAATCTGCAGGAGATTTTCCGGGAAAATGGAGAGGAAAATGGTTGCTTTTATGGGAATTAGATATATGTATGTATATTGTATGGCTTGGGTGTTGCAGAAATGGAAGGAAAGCCAACCAATCTTTGTTTTGTTTGTTGGTGTGATTTCTTTTTTTAGTTTCTCCAATAAACAAAAACGAAAACCCAAAAACAAAAAAAGACACAATTTTTCAGCTTAACGCAGACGCCAAAACAAAAGAAACTCTCTGAAGATAAAGAATCTTCCTTTTACTTGTACTAATTATTATCCCCCCAAAAAAAGTAATAATATATAAATTAATTTTATTTTATCTATATTTAAATATGAAATAATTGTAAATAAATAAAATAAATAATTTGTGGTTTATCATTTATTATTATAGGTATAAAATAAAAAATGCCTACCAAACAAACACAAAGTGGTGGGTCCCGCATTTCGTGGAGTCCAAGATGCTGGGAGACGTTTTTGATACGAAAGGGTAACGGTAAACGGTCGTCGCGTCGGCTTTGTCTATTTCCAGGCCCGTTTATACTTTGCGCAGTCCTCAAAGATGGATAACTTAAAACAAAACATATAAATAATGGGTAAATTAAGGGCACCATGGTAATGGGTGTTGATTAAGGTAACCTTATCTTTAATAATGCATATTTATTGTGTTCTATTTTAATTTTTATATATTTATAATAAAAATAAATATATGATATTTTAAAATATTTTATTCATTAATAAAAGTGATTGTAACGTGCACGTTAGGTATTCGAAGACTTCCGTTGACATTACCCATAAATAATTATTTACATAAAATTCACTAAATCTGTATTATCCAAATCTTAGTTAAATTTCATTATTAATTGTTACCAACAATAAACTCGTTACTGTATGTAAATTACATTTGATATTGCTGAAGCTTTAGTAAATTATAATGGATAATTCTTATATTCTAAAAAAGTATAATTACACTAATTTTCCATTAGTTAAAAAATTGTAATCGTTAACAAAATAGCATAATTTTATAAAATTTTAAGAGCAATTCGCATAACATAAATCTCATGATGTAGCTTTTAAATAATAAAAGTATTCAATTTAATTTTTGAAAATTGAAAAGTACTGCCTGCATTTACATAAAGTCTTAAGGATATTGATTGGATTTTACAAAATGTTTAATTTTTGGAAAATAAAAAAAAGATTCATAATCCCTAAAAATAAGGATGTGATTGGAGTAGAAATGAAGAAAGGGTAAATATTATTATTAGCTGACAGAGCATTGTTGTTGTTCCCATCTTACTCAGTACAGCGACAATCCCCACCACCACCACCACCACCACCACCACTGTGCAAACTGCAAACTTTGTGAAAGGATAAATAAAGAAAGGAAAATTGGTGGCCAACCCATCCTTCTCCTTCTGGAGGGCACTGCCTTTTTGTCCACCGCATGATAGGGTGCCCTTAAAAAGCTCTCTTTCTCTCTCTCACAGAAAGCATGTGATGTGAATAAAGGAAGGAATTCAAGGGATGTGGGGGCTTTCCATCACCTCATTGCGTTTGCTGGCCTCGAGATTAGATTTAAGAATATTGCTGTTGCAACGCAAGTTAATTTCCTTATACATTTTTCTAAATAAATTACATTTCACATTGATTTATGAAGTTGTATTAATATTTATATTTCAACTCATAAGTTAATAAGTTTGTAAATAAGTTTGTAAAGAATTAACATATATTCAAAACAATATTTTAATTCTTGTGATCTTAATTTTTGTTGGATGTTTTATTCTTAATTATATATCTTAATTTAGATATTATAATTTTACTTATTTTAATTTTAATAATATGTTTGGGAAAAATTTGAGACTAGTTCGACAGGAGTTAAATAGGAATTTTTAAACCAAGTTCTTGAAATTTATGTGGATGGGTTTAGAATTAAATTTGAATAATAATTTTTTAGGACCCTCATTTGACCCATGATATTGTTTACTTTCAGTCAGGCTGAACATAATTAATTACCTTTAATTTTTTCTCTCACTGAGAAGCAGTTTGGAGTTGAAGTTTGATTTTTTGAAAATAATTTTAGCAATTGGAACTGCAGGCGTAGGACAGGGAGCACACTCCTTGCCCTTCCTAGTTGCCAAAACGAAGGCCTTTCCGACTTCTAGGTGATCGGGGAGTGCCATCCCAAAGGAAAGGCCTCTCCTAGTGACACGGGAGTTGCTGATTGTCTCCTTAAAGATTGCATTTCCATAATTGCTTTGGTAGCGTAATGTATTTCTCGATTCTTTTCTCATACTTTGTTAATTTCTTATTATCTCATTATTACGAGGATCAATAAATATTTAGAATTTAACCTTAATTTAATCAGTGCGTTTCAGAGTGGTTCCACTGTTCCATGGGTATATAGATTCAACCCCGTTGAATCTAGCAAAGAAGGGTGCTCCTCCCAGTGGCTACCACTACCAGCCCTTCTGTGGGTTATTACTCTCTTTTGCCTCCCACTTAAAAGGTGTAAAATCTCTCTGTCTCTCTTCCATCAATTGGTAGCTCCACCTATTTTGAATCTTCAAGGCATCACGACAGTGCCATGTTAGAATGGTTGCATCTAGTCCTGAAATTTTATGATTACTTTGTAGAAAAAAAAATAGTTTATAACTATATAAAATTTATATAATTGACTCCACTTGGTGCAATTAATTTGGTATGTTCTTGTTTGATTTGTTTTTATTGTTGTCAAGTTATAATAATAAAATTTATTTATTCAAGAATCGGCCTGAGCAGAAGTATCCATTGATGTCAAAGGTCCAAGATATCATTAGCAAGACTTCAACGAATTTGGATTGAGTTGAAACTGGAATTCAACAAGGCACGGGTCTGAAATAGTTTTCAGAATATTCTCTGTGAGGTGTCTAGAAGGGTCTTCGGGTGACAAGCGACGTGGAACCCTAAGAGGGTCTTCAATAGGTTAGTCTTCCAAAGTTAAGAGTAAGCAGTCTTGGATTTAACTTGCGGGCATAACAACAGTTAGAAGGCCACGCAAGAGAGTCCCCATGCGGGCCCTCCGACGACTAAGTCAGATAACGTTATGAGAAATACGTCAAATGCATGTCGCAAATAATATGCATGACATTATCGATATGTGCATAAATGCTCATGTTTATACTGATGAATAGTTGCTGGTGAATAATAACTCATTCATGAATAGTACTGTTGAAATAATCGACTAACCCTGACAACCAGCTGGTCTTGAGAATTGACTGGCCCTAAAGAACCGACTAGCCTTTTGAATGCTTGATAGAAAAATAGAGTTCTTATCCCCCAAAATGATTCCCCTAATGAAGAGACAAACCGACTATTTATAGAGGAGGGAGTAAAGGACACGCGACAATCATCCTGAATTTCTTGGGGGACACATGGCAACCATCTAGAACTTCTCGGATAGCATATTTTTGGAATATTCCCAACATATTTCACAACATATTTGACTCAAGGGGTTTGAAGGAACACGGGGTCTAAAGACCGACTGGATCTCGGTTGTAGCCACCCAAGGGTGACTACAATTTCAACCGAGTGGGCAGGGCTGAGATTTTAGGGGCCCTAAGCGAAATTGTTTATAGGGCCCTCTACAACTATATTTAAAATAAAATTAATACGAATATAATTTTTTATTATATAAAATTCACAATATTTTACTTTAAATTTACTCTTTTAGTATTTTTAGATGAAAAATTAATAATTAAACTATTATAATTAATTTGTTGAAACATATGTTTTTCAATAGATACCATCGTCAATCCATTAATGTAGATTCACTAACAATATAGAGATCACAAATATTGAAATATATACACAAAATTAATTGATAATTTAAGGACTGATAAAAAAAATCAAAAGATATATTTGATAAGTCACATAATAGGATGATGAGGACGAAAATAGAATCGCTGAAGAGAAGACGTAGTTGTGAAATCGATTGGATTGAGGACATACGCCTACACAGATTAATGGAAAATGCCATTGACAATAGATGGATAAGAAATTAAGAAAGAAATGAACTAAGAAAGAAGATGGAGTCGCGACCACTGCCAGACACATAAAAATAGTTGTGATACAATCATATAAGGGGGAGATTAAGATTAATTAAAAATATATGGAATAGTTGTAAGGAGATAGGTGTCACTGCCAGATATGTAAGAATGAGATTGATTATTGATAAAGGAATGTAAAAAATTGAGATTTGATACGCGTGTGATTAATTATTAATAAAAAAAGATAAGAGATCGAGATTAATTAAAAATTTATAATGACTTGAAATGGCATAGCCGATAATGTCTCTTCAATTTTTAAATTTACTGTTTTTAATTAATTTTATTTTTTAATTAATTTAAAATTTAAAAATTGAAATGAACATGGCCTAGGTGGCTTGAAATGGGCAGCCTAGGCTCAGTGGCGGCCCTTGTCTCGAACCGTGTGGGGGCCTCTTGGCCCCCCTATTGCTATTGCTCCCCAATTGCTACTTCATTTTCGGCTTCGTTGAATCGTTTAATTGCTGTGCGGTCCAAGTTGCTTTTAATTCTCTGCATGCTATTATATATATATATATATGTATGTATGGCTGGTTGGACTTCCAATTTATTCTCCTACGTGCGCTTCCAATTGTTTAATAATATTCATGTTGCTTCAATTGTGTCTTCACGTGTAGAGCTTCAACTTCAATTGCCAAGTTTCATACTCCACTAACTGTTTAATTGATTAAATATTCTAATTGCCAAGGTTCATAAACTTACCACTTTACATTCACACAAATTCTTCAACAACTCTCATAACTTGTCAAGTGATTTAAGAGTTGATTAAGAGATAAATAAATGACTAATTAAACTATTTATGTAGCTTCAACATAACCTCTCTCTTTAAATGTGTTACGTTTCTGAAGCCTATTCTATTTAATGTAATTGGGCTAAGTCTAATTAAATGGTATTTAAATCCAATAGTGCCATTTGACCAAACCTAATATGCTAGTAAAAGGTCAAATCTAATTAATAATCAAATAATTATATTTATAATATAATTATTTAATTATTCTTATTTATCTAATAAATAAATATATTATTATTAGTAATTATAAAATTACTAATTTATCTATTTTTCTCTTTGAAAGTGATTTTTTCTGGGTGGCACTTTCTGAGTTCACAAATAAATTGACAACAAGAATAATCAACAATTAATTCTCGTAAATCACGAGTGACATCTAGTAATATATCATGATTATCTAATTTATTGTGAAGCAAACATTGTGAACCTTTTACTACGTTATCATACAATATGGTCCTTCTATCATCCTATATCCCGACAAGATATAAGATCATAGTTAGTAGGTTGAATCTCTTAATCTCGTCATATGTCCAAATCTAAAATCAATCTTGACTAATTATGACACAATCCTTATGGAACAAATTCCATTGTCATATTACCTTGGCCAAGGATTTATCCTCAAGTGATTACTGGATCGCATAGGATATCTTTCTCATAAATCTCGAGGTGATAGATTCCATGTTTGATGTACGCATACCTCATGTATCACTGAATCAAGCACATAGATACGTATGATTATCCTTGATTAGAACAACTACATAATATCGTTGATATCCTAATCTATAAATACATAGATATCCATGTCATCTCACGTCTAAGGGCTAGTTGCACAATCGCAGCTAACATTAAATCATTGACTCGTGAGAAATAACCCATGTGATTTAATGTTAACGGTATCGTTCAGTAAACTCATTCTTGTAACGAACACTTACTCATCTTCTTTTCATATCTCATACAGAATGGCACGAGACTCACCAATTGTGGAGTAACGAATTGTGGAGTAATTCTCGATCTTGTAATTCTTTAAATATTATTTATATGGCAAGTTTATATTTTTATTTAAATTGCAATATGATTTAAATTACAAAATATATATCCATTAATATAATAAGGAGTGAATACCATTCTTAAGAGTTAAAAATACGAGTTATGGATAATCTACAGTTCCTTATACTATAAACATATTCCTGACTATAGAATTCCTAATCTGGATAATAGTAACTCGTAAAGACCAGCACATCGTCTTTTTCCTTATTCAGAATGAGATACTGAAAGATAAGGTTTGTGAGTTTCATGCCATTCTGTATGAGATATAGAAATAAGATGAGTGGGTGCTCGTTATAAGAACGAGTTCACTGAACAGGACTATTAACATTAAATCACATGGGTTATTTCTCACAAATCAATGATTTAATGTTAGCTGCGATTGTGCAACTAGTCCTTTGACCTGAGATAACATAGATATCTATGTATTAGTGGATTAGGATATCAACGATATTATGTGATTATTCTAATCAAGGATAATCATACGTATCTATGTGCTTGATTCAGTGATACATGAGGTATGTGTGCATCAGACATGAAATCTATCACCTTGAGATTTATGAAGAAAATATCCTATGCGATCTTGTAATCACTTGACGATAAATTCTTGGCCGAGGTAATATGATGATGGAATTTGTTCTATAAGGGTTGTGTCATAATTAGTCAATATTGATTTTGAATTTGGTCATATGACGAGATTAAGAGATTCGACTTGCTGACCATGATCTCATATCTTGTCGGGATATAGGATGATAGAAGCACTGTATTGCATGGTAACGTAGTAAAAAGGTTCGCAATGTCCGCTTTACAATAAATTGGATAATCATGATATATTCCTAGATGTCACTCATGATTTACAAGAATTAATTGTTAATTATTTTCGTTGCCAATTTATTTATGAAATTACTTTAAAAAAGAAATTACTTTAAAAAAGAAGATGAAAAAATTAGTAATTTTATAATTACTAATTATAGTGCATTTATTTATTGGATAAATAAGAATAATTAAATAATTATATTATAAATATAATTATTTAATCATTGATTGGGTTTGGCCATTTTGTTAGGATATTAGGTTTGGCTCAATGGCACTATTGGATTCAAATAAATACTATTGGATTAGGATTGATCCAATTACATTTAATGGAATGGGCTTGAGAAGCCCAACCTATTTAATAAAGTAGGATTTAATGAAATCCTATAAAAAGCTCTCTTAACTTTTCATTTTGTAGAGGTGTTCAAAAAAATCGGCTTATCGTGAAAATTTGCCGAATTGTGTGATTTTCTTGATTGAGCAGTTCGGTGCGGTTTAAGAAATCTCCAAACCGCGCAGTCTGTGGTTTGGTGTTTTCGTAGTTCGATTTTAAACCAAATCACCCGAATAATATTATAATAAAAAATAAAATACAAAATATAAAAAGCATGTAACCCTAGCCTTCCATTCTATTTCCTCTGTGTTCTCTTTACCAACGCCGCACCACATTGCTTCTATGTGTTCTCTTCTCTCTACGAGCGGTGCGCTTCTAAGTTCTAACCCACTAGGCCAATCGTCGTCGCTCGCCGGTAAGTCCATTCTTAGTTTGCGATCGTCTTTTTCCTCTTCGTCTTCTTCGAACTTCATTTACAGTCGATGGCAACGCTGGAGTATGGTCGTCAGCCACCTCAGACCATCGTATTTAATTGCAAGAGAGAGAGAGACAGAGAAAGCAGGGTACCGATCATTCGATCAATTACCTCATGCATCTCAGTTCCAGATTTGAAGTACTCAAGAAGTATTTATCAATCACCGCTATCGAATTGATTCGATTCGTTCTCCTAGTTTTAATCCTTGTAAACGTTACTGGTTGAATGTATATATATATATATATATATATATATATACGAATCTGTAGGAAGGGGAAAGGGCGAACGAAGCTTGAGTGCTTGAGCGCTCATTCTTCTGGTACGTTGAATCGACGGATTTTCATCTGTTTTGCTTTCGTTGAGTTTGGATTTGGATTTGATGAGGAGAGGAAAACAAAAAATGAAAGATAGGAAAAATAAAGTGAAAGATTCTGATTGGCTTGTTTTTCCTGTCTGGTTTGGGAATGGGCCAAACCACGCAGAACCGCAAAAATCAAACCGGCCAAACTGCAAAAATCAAACATTCAACAAACCGCACCAAACTGCACTGCAAAATGCGGTGCGATTTTTGCTCACCAAACCAGATCATCATACGATTTGGTCTTATAGGAAAACTGCAAATGCAGTTTGACGTATTGAAAATGTTCAAAACCAACTGAATCAAATCGTGAACACCCCTACTTCATATCATCTTAATTTGTTGTTTGGCCAAGTGGCCTCTCGATGCTGGCTTGGAATTAATAGGTTGCGGCTTGCTGGCTGTAGGCCTACTTTGTTTTATTTTTGTTACTTTGTTGTTCTTCCGTAGTTGATTTTGGCGTATATTTAACTCGAGTTCCCACTAACGAATCTGACCCAGATTCATTACGTACGTGGGTCCGGTCTATATCTAAATTATTTACAGGGCATATCAGTTTTCTCCCAAACATAGCCTAAGAATTTAATTCTCTTTGTTATTTGCTCAAATCTCCTCACCTTTTCTATTCTCTCATTTCCTCTTCATTCCCCCTCCTTGCTTGATTTAAACATTATCTTTTATGTGAAAAAGCATAGTCTCATGATAGTTCTAAGTTATTAATTACAACTTGAACACGTGAAGGCTATCATTCCAAAGTTGAGAACTATAAGCTTGTTGACTTCATGCACAATTGAACATTTGTCGTTTGATTATTTGAATCCTTGTTATAGTTGTTCTTTTACATGCTGGAAACATGAATCTGATAATATGATTCATCCATATGCATCTTGTATTAATTTTGATTTCGATTCTTTTGGATAATTCTGCAAGCCCAGGAGATTGCGTTAATTTCTTAAAATCTGGTATCTTGCATGGACCATGGGCCATGGAGCACACTGGTATTTGGAAACATGAATTTGTGGCCTTTTCTAATGAATAACATAGATTCTGGTTCTTTTCAACGTTAAGCCTCTTCATTTTAATGTAATAGACAGATTATGACGGTATACATATCACTAATCAATTAGTAACATTCAGGGTAAAGATTCTGTTCAAATATAATATTTTCTTGGGACATCCTTGTACTTGAGTACGTGCCATGGGATACTCTTTTTTAGGGAGAACTATTCCCTATTCAGCAATTTCTCCTAATCTTTTTTATTTTTTATTTTTAATGAATGAAAAATCTCAACCATTCTGTAAGTTAATATTCAGTACTGGTCCATCCATGTAATCTCCTAACAGTCCCCAAAAACAGGGCAAAAAATATGGCAAAACCATACCCAGTACTCCTCTTGTTTTGTCTGCCAGATCATGAAGTCAATTCATTGCTTTGCTAGGTTTTAGTGGATCATGAATTAACAATGAATAGTTGGATTGGAAAACCTAAATTGACTAGGAGAATTATTAAGTTATTTTCTTGTTAGATCTAGGGGATCATGACCTGTTGATTCAAGATGAGAATCTCCGGGTTTTCTGTTAATTTTTTTAATGTTTAGTTCTTAAATTATTTAAAATTACTTTGCTTAGTGTCCCTACACAGTGATATTAATGCTTGATATGTTGTTACACGCATAATGAGATAAATAACTAATCTTTTTTTATAGATAAAAATGAGAGTTTTTTTAGATATGTATTGCTCAAAAATTACCTAAGCAGCCTAAGGTGTGGCCTGTGTGCCACATGGCTCGGGCCTAGTAGCACGACCTGGCAATTGTGCCCTAAAGCCCTTGAATTAGCATGGCACGACCTAGTTAGCCTATTTGACACCTCTACTTGAATATTAATTTTTAATGTACAATTATTTAAACTTTTACATAATGGCTTCATGTGTTTGGTAAAATATTTGACACTGGAAAGTAATGCACATATGAAAATATTTTACACAAAAAGTTAATTTTATTTTATTTTATTTTATAGTGTTCTGTTTGCATGTAAATAAAATATTTTTCAAAAATTAGCTATACTTGGGATTACCACTCTTATGCAATCCCCTGCCGGTCGTTGGTCATGTCCTCGATTTCAGTAAAAAAAGTAAATCACAAGTGGAGGCTTTGCCTACCCTAATCTATACTTATATATATATGTATGCATATTTATGTATTAATTTATATACATAAACATTTATCTGAAGGTGGTCTAATAGAATGAAAGAGAATTTATGAGTTTTTGTATGGAAAAAGAAGATGATTTACCAAAATTATTTTGGTTAAGTCATTTTTACTTTGTAAAACATTTTAGCTATAAAAATATTTTATCTAGTTTTTATCTTCCAAACATTGAAAAAGATGTAACTGAACAAAGCTTAAGAAGCAAAATTATTAAACTACTATTTTTTGGAACTTAAATTTCTTGATAAATTTGGCAATAAAGATTTATCTTGTAATTGATTTTTAAATGAGGTACGTGAATCATTGTGTGGCACAAAATATCAGGTGGTAAAACTCTAACATGTGAGTGTAACAGAGATAAGGATATTAAGGTGGTTGTCATACAAGAAAGAATAAGATTAGAAATTAGTTTATTTTTAATAAGATTAAAATGACTCCTCTTAAAATATAAAAAGATGCAAGATACAACGAAAGAATAAGATTAGAAATTAGTTTATTTTTAATAAGATTAAAATGACTCCTCTTAAAATATAAAAAGATGCAAGATACAACTAAATAATTTGGTTACTAGAGAAAAAGATCAATAGAGGTTCGTGCGAGGAGGATTGATGAAATATAATAATTTTTAGCAAGAGTGATAAAGAAAGACCAAAAAAAGAAAAACTTGATAGAAAATTCTTAGGTAAGATAGAAAATATATTTTTATAGATCAAGATGCTTAGCGAGCTAAGATTTATATAATTGACGATATTCAATATGATTATTGGTTTGTACTTTGCAATTGTCTAGAATTAGAGTTGAATGTTTATTTGTTATTTTCCACATTGTTACAAACAATAAGTGCTGCACCAAATTTTATAATTGTTATTCACCTAGCATGTATATTTAAAAAGAAAGGAGGACTTTGTTGCTTTTAATGCTGTTATTATTCTATCCTAACTTCTTAGATAGAATTAGCTGCTTTTAATCACCCAAAACCAATTTTTTGAAGTCAACCTTTACATAGGCGTGAGAAATATAAGAACGCTGATTAAGCAGTTTAGTTAAATGGTGGGTAACTCATTGCTAGATTGTGGGAAAAAAATAACTCATAAAGAGTTGCTAGGAGATGAGAAATATTAATGTAGTGTTCAAAACAAAGCTAAGATATTTCGGCATTGGGCATCAAATATATGTTAATCATTCACAGGTGCATGACAACAAAATTTAGAAAATCAAATTATCATGTATCTATCAAGTAGAACAAACTTGTTATGTACATTAAACCTTCTTTAGATGGGTGATCGCTTATGTAGGAACTTGGCTTTGAACTTCCAAAGGTTATCCATAACGAAGTAGTAGCAAGAGGCAATGAAAACCTCAATGAAGTGGAACCATACTCGTCTCCAATAAGGATTTATATATAAAATTCCTGCAATAACTAGTAACGCAGTCAAGTAAGACCCTGCAAAACTCATATAGAAAGTGCCCATGTCAATAAAGCCAAATTCCACTTCACTGCCATTGTTGGGTGATGCTGTTGGCGGGGGCGAATTGCAACTATTTGCAACTTCTTCTCCACAAAGGAGTGAATTTCCAATGTAGCTACTCCCATCAAAAGTTTGAAATTGGTTTGGTCCCTGAGGTATCCCTCCACTTAAGTTGTTGTAAGACACGTTGAATTTTTCCAGATAGTGTAAACCTGTGAGTTTATAGGGGATATTCCCTTGCAAGCTGTTGTAGGAAAGATCCAAGCTCTCTATGTTCTCCAAGTTGGAGAAAGTTGCAGGGATTGGTCCAGTCAAGTTGTTGTGGGACAAATTCAATGATTTGATATATCTAAGATTGCCAATTCCAGGTGGTATACAACCAGTCAATTTGTTGTTGGAGAGATCAATTGCTGAGAAGAGGTCTAGAGGAACTCCCTTGTAAAACATAGATATTCCTTTTGTTGTGAACTCCATTTGATTCTTCAATTTCAAAATATAAAGGGATGTATATTTGATGTTATCGGTTTCGAAAACATCTAAGGATGATGTGAATTCTGGACCCATAAAACCAACAAACTTTTCTTGGTAGTCACTTTTGACTTCGGTGGTATGCAAGCAATGTGGAATATCACCAAAGAAGTTGTTCCAAGAAAGATCAATGACAATTAAGTTGGACAGGTGGCATATTTGATTTGGAATATTTCCCTCAAAATTGTTATTTTTCAAGAGAAGCTTTTGTAGCTTGGAAAGGTTGCCAATCCACTTCGGAATATCATTGCTCAGGCGGTTATTAGAAAGATCAAGCACCCGCAAATCAGAGCTGTTACAAAAGCTCTCTGGGAAAGGACCACTTAGCCTATTATTTGACAACCAAACAAATTGTACCTCTGACAGGTTTGAAAGACAAGATGGCACAATTCCTGTGAAGTAATTATTTGAGAGGTCAAACTCATTCAGATTCTGAAGCTCACAAATCCATCCTGGAATCTTTCCTGCTAATTGATTGTGACCCATATTCAATAGAGACAAAGAGTTCATTGACAAGCTATCTGGAATTTGTGTGAAGTGATTATTGTCTAGAAGTAAATATTCAATTCTGCCTGAGTTTGTTTGAGGGGGTAGGATAGAACCTGTCAAGTTGTTGTTTGATAGGCTCAATATTATCAACGACTCATAAGCCTTGGCCAAATGCACTGGTATTTTTCCAGATAATTGGTTGTTTGATAAATCTAGACACTCTAAAGAGGTTAGGTCACCCAAGGAGGAAGGAATATCACCTTTGAAGCCATTTGTAGACATGTTTAAATACACTAAACGTGGAAAGATACTAGCAAGTTTGTAAGGGATGTAGCCTTCAATATGATTGTTGGATATATCCAAAACGGAAAGCCCTGTTATGGGATTCAAAGGCAACTGTAAAATTGATCCATGTAATGAATTGTCTCGCATAACAAGAATTTCCAATCTTGAATTATTCTCCAACAACCAATTCGGCCACTTCATGTTAAAATCAATTCCAGAGAGCTCAATCACTTGAAGTTCATTTTGATGGAAGAGGAAATGGGGAAAACATACGGAGCAGTTTTTGGATTCCGAATTAGATAGACGGATAACTGCTAATTGGAAGCTTGGGGTTGAGGAATGACATTCCCCTTCTACCACCAACCTATTGTTAAGGCTTTCAATGACCTTAAGTTTGGAATGGTTTAAAAATGACTTGAATGAGACTGGAACTTCAAATTGATTATATGAAAGTGCAAGGTATTTCAAGGTTGTTAGATTGACAAGAGGAGAAAAGGCAATATTTCCATTGAAAGAATTGGAAGAGATGTCTAACAAACGAAGTGATGTCAAGTTGGCAAAGCACCAAGGTAAGGTGCCCCCAAGTTCGTTTCCCTCAATGTTGAGTTCTTGAAGAGTCATCAATTGGCACAAATCTGAAAAATACACAACATATTGAAGAAATCTTAGTTGATGATTTATCAAGTAGAAGAATTTTTTTTTTTTACTTTTTGATATATAGAAAATAATAAGAAATGTCAACATTAAGGAACATAAGAAGATTTGAACTTATAACCTCTTGTTTACTAAGAGGAATGGTTTACCACTTTCGCCATCATCGGGGGACCTTTTTATTTTACCTTTCGTAGGGAGGCTGCTAGTGAGGTCGCATTTTTGCATTGACAACACTTGAAAGAAAGTCATTGTTAATAATACATTTTTATCCAAGAACAAATTTTCCAAACTACTCAAGCTCTCCAAGCCTAGCTACAAAAAATGTCGGGTTTAGAGGCAAAGAAAATCCGTCTCTAAACCCCAAAAATTTCTTCTCTCACTAGTTAGAGATGGATTTCGATTCATCTCTAAAATGAGAGTCATTAACCAATTAGAGATAGAGTTTTTGTAATACCCAGGAATAATTTGAGGTTATAAATAAATTTTGATGAAGGATACAAGTGAAATTTTCAGAAAAATGAGACTTTAGGGTACACTAATGCAGCTTTAGACGACCGAATTAGACGAATAGAGTACCCTGGATCCTATATAGCCAAGAAAAATAGTATAATATTGACGAGTAATTTGAGTTATGATTTTAGGCATCAAAAGAAGTTGGATCGAGAACAGTTTCCGGTACAGCTATCTACCAGGTTGAGAAAATCGAATAATCGTGAGAGATATAATACTCAAGGTTTTTAGATTCAAATACTTGAGGAAATATGATGTTTTAAGGGATTGTGGATGTTTGGAGATAAAAGTTTAATTTCTGAGCCAGGGGTAAAATCGTAATTTTTGAAGTTCGGGTAAAAGTATAATTTACCTAAAATTTAGGGGCATTAGCGTAATTAGTTTATTTTTCAGTGACTAAAATGCAATTAAAAATTAGTCCAAGGACCATGTTGAAAAGGGTTGAAGTGCAATTACCCAAAAGTTCAGGCCAAAGTGTAATTCTTGAAACCTTTTTATTAGGGGCATTTGAGAGATTCAAGAAAATCCTCATAAATGACTTAAGAGATAAGGATGAAGTGTCATGATGATATTAGAGATAAGATAAAGCCTCATGATGACGTTAGAGATAAGATGAAGGCTCATGATGACTTTAAGGATAAGATTTGGATAAGATTTGATAAGATTTGATTGGATAAGATTTAATTCGGATAACAATGACTGCAGAAAATCTTAGAAGATTTAGAATGATTGTAGAAAATCTTCGAAGATTTTGAAATGATTGCAAAAGATATTAGAAAATTTGGAATGATTATAGAAGATTTACAATGATTGTAGAGAATCTTAGAAGATTTTTGGAATGATTGCAAAAGATATCAAAAGATTTGGAATGATTATAGAAAATCTTAGAAGATTTGGAATGATTGGAAAAGATTTTGAAAGATTTGAAATGATTGCAGAATATATATTTCTTGGTGGCTAAGTTTCCTAAACATATAAAGAGGGGCTCAAGGTTAAGGATTCTCTCATTCGAAGTTGTGATACATTTATGCTAGACGAGAGTGCTTCGAGTTTAGTGGATAGAGGGTTTTTAAAGCATACGCGAGGTATCACATGCGCAGAGCACTTGGGCAGCATGTGAGGACGTGTAAGGAGGTGGTTTGGTTAAAATACTTGAGGAGTTGCATAAAAATCGAAGTTCGACACAAGATTCAAGGTGTTTTGAGTTTTGTTCAAGGTGAGTGGTTCTAACCCAAAAATTTGGTTTTAAGTTGTGAGTGTTCTGTCTGGAAAACTATTTGATTTATTGTGCTTGTTCTATTTGAACATGTGGTGACTTCATGCAAAATGGTTTTGTGCATTGAAATGGTAACCGATGACGGTTGGTTTTACGAGGGAGGTTCGTCCTTAAACGTTTTGAATTGTGCATTGCATTTTATAAATTGTTGTTTATATGGTGCATTGAATTATGAAATGTGGCATTGTCTTGCGTTTTGTGTGTACGTGTGGAATGTCAGCCTCGGATGTTGTCTGGATAGTGTAGCCATAATTCTTCAAGGGCGTGACGGAATAATAAGGGTATCCAATGCTGGTGTGCACGTCAGGATAGTCGCCTTGGTTTCCGTGCTAGGTCGTTTGACCGAAAAAGTTGGACTAGGACGATTAAGTGGTCCATACTGTGTTGTTCATGTGGGATGTCAGCCTAAGATGTTGTCTAGATAGTGTAGTCGTAATTCTCCAAGAGCGTGGCGGAATAGTAGGGGTATTTGATGCTGGTAGGCATGTCAAGATAGCCGCCTTGATTTTCGTGCCAGGCCGTTTGGCTAGGAAAGTTGCACTAGGATGACTAGGTGGTCCATGTAAAATTTTAGAGTTGAGATTGTATGGTGGTTCCTGGATGCTTAAGGTGGGAACGTATTCTGGTGAGGTGTATTGGCAGCCCCATTTAAGCTAGAATCGCGTTGCGTCGTCGTGTCGTCGAGTCGGTATGGTGGCATAGCTTTGAGAGAGATTGCTCTTTTCCCGTGGTGGGGTTAAGTGTTGGGGATTCTCTTGGGCTAGGACTTACCGTTTGTATTGGTTTATTTCATGTCTTGCATTCATTCATGAAAATTGTGTTTTGAACTCTCACTTAGATGATTCATCATCTAATTTGGACTATGTCCCTAGAATATTCAAACGTTCCAGGTGAAGGCAGCGGTGCGAAAGGAAAGGTAATCGCCGAGGAGTGACGACGATTAGTTGATAGCTTGTAATATGTCGCTTTGAATAATGTTGTTTATTTTGAGGACGTCATGTAAACGTTGGTTTGCTTTATATTATAAATAAAGTGGTTTCGGTTATGACCTGTTAAGGTTTTGATCTAGCTTCCGCATTTATGTTGGTGAACTTGTCTTGGTTTATTGATGGTTCATAGTTGATATACTGACAAGGTGTAACGGGATCTTCGGGGAATGGTTTGTGTTGGATTTTTCATGGTTTTTATTTGGAAAAAAATATCCCCGAAATCTTACGTTACGTTAACGCTCCCGGGAATTGGGGTGTTATAATTGGTATCAGAGCGAAGGTTTGAAATTTAAGGGACTCTGATTAGAGCAAGGGTTATTTGAGGATTATAGATTTCGTTGGAAATTTATAAACTATCAATTCGAGGTCAATAGTTGAAATTTTACGTGGAGAAATGAGGTAACTAGTAGTTATTGGGAGTGATCGAGTTAGAAATAATTCAGTTTGGATCGAGGATCCTAGGGATTTTGAACTTAGGATGATTCGATAAGTGTTGTGGAGAATCGAGTTTAAGGATTCTGAGGGTTGATTTTGATGATAGGGATCTCAAAATAGATGTGTTGAGAATCGAGGTAAGGTACCTCAAGGAAATGATTCGTGGAAACAAGTCAAGTATGTTTAGTTCAAGGGTTGACCTAGAGAATGAAATGGCCGGGATAAAAGATTGAATCTCGTAAAGGCTATTAGAGACTAGAAATTTTGGCTACTCATGATTTGAAATTTAGACAAGGTACTTCTGATGATTGTGGGACTCGAAAGATGTTTTAGCAAGATAGAGATTATCTTTAAGTGAGATTTGCACTGATTAAGAAAGTGTTTTTTTTTTCTTTTCAGATGGTGAAAACTTGGAGAGTCATGGATCTCAGCGAGCGAGATGAAAGTGACAGTAGTAGCAGTCATCGTAGCCGTTCTACGAATCGTGTCACGAACAATGGACGACAAGATGAGCGATCAGGTCCTAGTGAGAACAGACTTGATCGAATGGAAAGAATCTCAGAGGGCATGCTGACACATGTAACGAGGAATGAGTCGCGGAGGCATACAACTCATGTGTTAGATCAGTATCGCCAATAGAGACCCCTGGTGTTCAGGGGAAAAGTAGAAGACGACCCTTGCATGGTGGAATACTAGATGAAGCAAACCGAGAAGCTGTACCAACATTTGCAATGCAGCGATGAAGACAAAGTTAACTGCGCTACGTTCATGCTTGAGGAAGATGTTGCACGATGGTGGCAGTCAGCCCAACGAGCTTTGCAGTGGACACCTAAGCAAGTGGAGCAAGATCCAAGGCCGAGGCAAGCTCAACCTATGACTTGGGCTAGATTCAAGGAAGCGTTTGACGCAAAATATTTTCCTTGGAGCTGGAGAGAAGAAAAGACTTGGGAGTTTATGAAGTTGAAGCAGACTGACGAGATGTTGGTAACCCAATACGACGTAAAGTTTACTCAATTGATCCAGTATGTACCTATGTACGAAGCCGATGAGTGGCAGAAAGCCCAGAAATTTGTGGGTGGATTGAAAGTGGGACTGCAGCAAGCTCTTAGCTCGTGGACTTTAGACACCTACAATGAGGCGTTGCATAGAGCTTTATCCACTGAGACTAATCTACTGCGAGTTGGTTTGATTAGATCGAACGAGAAGAAGAAAGATCTGAACGATGGGAAACATAAATCAGATGGAAGGAACTCCAAAAGCAATGAGCCATGTTCCCGATGTGGCAAGGTACACTCCGGGAAACAATGTTTCCAAGGACATGTTCGATGTTTTTCGTGTGGTGAAGAGGGACACAAGAAAAATGATTGTCCTAAGAATAAATAGGCACAACCGACCGGGAATCGAATGAGAATTACATATTTTCCGTGTCAACAACCTGGTCACTACTCGAGCGAATGTCCAAAAAGGCAAAAGGTGGAGCAAGTGGGAAAAGCAAATGAGGCTCAAAAACCTCGCCCTGGACGAGTCTTCTACCTGTCAAAGGATGACGAAGATATCTACTGGACAAAGGAGAAAGGTATGTCAAGTTAATTCAATGTTATCAATTTCTGTGCAATCATGGCAACCAAGGTAAAAGTTCAATGTTATCAATTTCTGTGTGATTTTATCATATGCATTAGTGTAAGAGTGGGTTGGGAGGTTTAGAGGTCAAAAGAAATGTATTTTGAGGACATGATTGGAAATAATATTAAGTATTATGAATTATTTTGGATATGTGTAACCGCCTGTTTTGAGCTACAACGGGATATTCTGGAAGATAAGAGACATGTTTGGTAAGCTCAAATCATATAGAGATGTAAGTTATGAATAAATTCTAAGGATTAGTAATGGTAATTAGGACATTTCAATTGGGAGACATTAACAATAGTAGTGATACAATTATCACGGATCAAATTTCGAGAATGAAATTTATTAAGGGGGGAGAATGTAATACCTGGGAATGATTTGAGGTTATAAATAATATTTGATGAAAGATACAAGTGAAGTTTTCAGAAAAATGAGACTTTAGGATACACTAACGCAGCTTTTGATGACCAAATTAGACTAAGGGAGTACCCCAGACCCTATATAGCCAAGGAAAATGGTATAATATTGACAAGTGATTTGAGTTATGATTTTAGGCATCAAAAGAAGTTGGATCGGGAACAGTTTCCGGTATAGCTATCTACCAGGTTGAGAAAATCGAATAATCGTGAGGGATATAATACTCGAGGTTTTTAGATTAAAATACTTGAGGAAATATGATGTTTTAAGGGATTGTGGATGTTTGGAGATAAAAGTTTAATTTTTGAGCTAGGGGTAGAATCATAATTTTTGAAGTTTGGGTAAAAGTGTAATTTACCTAAAATTTAGGGGCATTAGCGTAATTAGTCTATTTTTTAGGGACTAAAATGCAATTAAAAATTAGTCCGAGGACCATGTTGAAAAGGGTTAAAGTGCAATTACCCAAAAGTTCAGGCCAAAGTGTAATTCTTGAAACCTTTTTATTAGGGGCATTTGAGAGATTCAAGAAAATTCTCATAAATGACTTAAGAGATAAGGATGAAGTGTCATGATGATATTAGAGATAAGATAAAGTCTCATGATGACGTTAGAGATAAGATGAAGGCTCATGATGATTTTAAGGATAAGATTTGAATGAGATTTGGTAAGATTTGATTGGATAAGATTTAATTCGGATAACAATGATTGCAGAAAATCTTAGAAGATTTAAAATGATTGTAGAAACTCTTCGAAGATTTTGGAATGATTGCAAAAGATATTAGAAGATTTGGAATGATTATAGAAGATTTACAATGATTGTAGAGAATCTTAGAAGATTTTTAGAATGATTGCAAAAGATATCAAAAGATTTGGAATGATTGGGAAAGATTTTGAAAGAGTTGAAATGATTGCAGAATATATATTTCTTGGTGGCTAAGTTTCCTAAACATATAAATAGGGGCTCAAGGCTAAGGATTCTCTCATTCGAAGTTGTGATACATTTATGCTAGACGAGAGTGTTTCGAGTTTAGTGGATAGAGGGTTTTTAAAGTATATGCGAGGTATCACACGCGCAAAGCACTTGGGCAGCGCGTGAGGACGTGTAAGGAGGTGGTTTGGTTAAAATACTTGAAGAGTTGCATAAAAGTCGAGATTTGACACAAAATTCAAGGTGTTTTGAGTTTCGTTCAAGGTGAGTGGTTCTAACCCAAAAATTTGGTTTTAAGTTGTAAGTGTTATGTCTGGAAAACTACTTGATTTATTGTACTTGTTCTATTTGAACATGTGGTGACTTTGTAATACCCCATGTTTAGATAAGATTGTCACGTAATTTCAATGAGTTTAGAACACCGAAAAATTGATTTTATAGCAATTTCAAGTACTGAATCAACTGTAGGGAATGCCTCGGAATGAAATTGTCTAAGGAAAATTATATGGTCTTGACGAGCGTATTGAGATAGGATTTATGGTATTGAAAGAAATTGAATTCAGAACGATTTTCGGTACAACTAAAATACAGCTGCCATTTAGGCTGAAAAACCGAATCATTGTAGGAGGCTCCCAAAAAATCAACGGACCCCTCGGGGGGCTTCAATTTTGCGTAATGACCAACCCTTCAGTGGTTCCGGGATGAAACGACAGCTTGGTAAGGACACTGGGGCGAATCGTTCTTTTGACTAAGTTTAGAGTTATTAATTTTGGATTTTCAGTATCAAAATGCAATGTAATTCAGTGTTTAAGAATGTAATTGCAATTAAGAAATTATCCTAATGAATTTAGAATAAAATGAGAGGTTTAAAAGTGTAATTTCTCTATTAATATAAGTGCAATATATATATAATTATATATATATAAGTGGGCGTAGCAGTGCTCGTGTGATGGCCAGCTTCTCTGAAGCTTTAATGGCCGAGATTTTGGCCGCAAAATAGGGAGATTGTGGCAGAATAAATTGAGGAAGAAATCTATAAGAGGTAGCGGCTGAAGATTTGAAAGATCTAGCCATTAATGTGATGTAATATATATACATAAATATACACACATTTGTGAGCAATGATCGCCTATAAATAGAGAAGAAGTGGGAAGCAAATGGCAGGGAGCTCGAGAGATAAGGCAAGAGAGAGAGAGAGAGAGAGAGAGCATTTGAAGCAAGGTCGAATTCAGCCATGGCTACGACCGGCAAGACGCGTGGAAGAGGAAGGCCAGCAGCAGGGGGCAGCCAAATGAGGTTGGAGGAGAGCTCGATGGAAGATGGAGCATCAGCCGGAGCTGCCGAAAGGCGGCCAAAGCTAGCCGCTCAATAGTGGTGGCCATGGCCGAAAGTTGCTGGGTGAGGCAGCAGCAGCCGCGGCCAATGGCGGCCACGAACGGCTGCCAGCAGCGGCAGAGGTAGCCCGCGGATGCTGCAGTTCGCGAAGGAGGCTGCGGTAGAGGCGGCTCACGGGGAAGGGCATGGTGCGGGTGGCGGTGGCTCGTAGCGACGGGAGGGGCAGCTGGTGCGCGGGCCGCGACGGTAGGGGCTGTCCGCGCAAGAAGGAAAGAAGAAGAAGAAGAAAAAGAAGAAGAAGAAGAAGAAGAAAGAAAGAAAGAAGAAGAAGAAAGGAAGAAAGAGGAAGGAGGGAGTTGCAGGAAACAGCCGCGGGAGAGAAGAGGAAGAAGAAGGTGAATAGTGAAGGAGGAATAGAAAAATAAAAAAAAAGAAAAGAAAGAAAAAAAAAGAAAAATTCTAAAAAATATTAGAAAAATCTAGAAAAAATAGGGGATTATGTTTCGGTAATATCCTGGAGATTTTGGGCAAGAAAATAGTTCGGGCACGCGTTTTGGGAAATATGACACACATATCGAGGAAATTGGAGATGTTGAGTTAAGGCAAGTAAAATTTTTTAAAAAATTCAGAAATTCTTGAATATTATTTTATGAATTTTCGTAGTGAAATATTTGAGAAAATATTTTTAGAAATATTTAATTTGAAATTATTGAGGAAAAATAGGAAGAAATAGAGAGAAAATTAAAGCAAATACTAGAAATTATGAAAACATAGGTTTTAATGTTTATTTGAATAATTATGGTGATTAAGATACTTTGAGGCTGAAGTTGAAAAGACTCGTGCAAATTTTGAGGTTGGCACGCAAATCGAGGTAAAGCACGAATATCGAGGTAGCCCAATAAGCTTGTAAAGGTAAGTGGTACTTTCTTGAAAATGTTTTCATCATATTGACATGTCCTGATATGTATCCATCACGTAGAATGCTTACATGACTATGAAATGCATGAATACACGTTGATATCAGTGATCACATGCATATGAGGCCGTAGGGAGTACGAACTGCACCGTTGCCTTACCAAGGGTGCACCCATACACCCCGGCTTCGAAAGAGGTGGCCACTAAAATGGTAGGTAGCATGAGGGGTGCAGTTGACACCTACGATGAAAGACATTGCATACACACATGACATAGCATTGTGTACCCTTACTTAGATAATTCATCATCTAACTTGGGTTTTGCCCCTAGAATATTCAAACGTTCCAGGTAGAGACTGTAGCAGATACGAGAATAAATGAGGCACGAAATGGCACTTAGCGGAGTGCATGAGAAATAAAATGTATGTAACGTAGTCCCTGTATTTAAGTTCTGCTACTTCAGATTCTGTACGTTTTGAGGAATATCGAAGATATAAGAATTTATTTATAATTAATGTTAAGATATCAGGTTTCGATCTTTGCTTCCGCACTTGATGTGTATAACGATTATCTTTCGAGAAAAAATAATTGGAAGTTCTGGGACCGATTCGAGGTCTGATGTGGTTTAGTTTTAGTATTTAAAAGAAAAAAAAATTTATTGTCCCGGAATTGTCCTAAGTTATAACGAGCCCGAAAAAGTGGGGCGTTACAGTTGGTATCAGAGCTTAAGTTTAGTGGAAGACTTAAGTGACCCTGATGTAACTGATATTAGAATTAAACCCTATTTGTAGATTAGGGAATAACAATTTAGAGACTTAAGAGTATCTGGTATTGATGGAACCGGTTAGTAGGAATCCCAAGTGAACGCTTAGGGAAAAGAGACAAGACGAAATTCCTATTTAAGGGATTCAGGGATTGTCGGTTGAAGGCTTAGAGGTTACTGGATTTCGGTGTTGAGTAGTGGAAGTGCATGTCTAGGCAAGTTCTAGCTAAGAAAAGACTTGGTATTTAAGTGTGTTCACTTGTGGCCCACCTCACTTTTTCAAGAACTTACCCGGTATACTATTCACATACAGACACTATTCCAGTATACGATTACTATTCTCGATGAATAGTAAAAGCCTGATGGAAGCTAGTACAATGATCTAGCTATTGAAGTTAGGATCCGATGATATGATTCGGGTGTAAGGTTGACTCGATAACCATGATTGTGGATCTGAGAGATCTAGAGACTGTTGATTTAAGGTCGTTAGTCAGAATTCATACAATAAAAGATATGATAACTGATGATTATCAAGGATGATTAAAATGAAGAATGATTAGTCTGATTTGACATGGCCTAGTTAAAGAGTTAGGTATTTTCGAGGATTATTTAGTGTCTCGGTAATGAGATATAAACATTAGGGATCCAACGGATTGGGTCAAGCAAGAGATCGAAGATAACCAAATGATGGCGTATGAGTTGCACCAATTAATGAGGTGACTGTGGTATAACTGATGTGACTCGCAGAGACGGGATAAGAAACCCTAGCAACGTGACGGCATTATTGGTTCGATGTTCACAGAGACAGATCTAGATCTAGGGACCCACGTACAGATAATTGATGGATAGCTTGCGATAAGGTACGAGAGACCCATCGATCAAAGTATCATAGTAGACTGCCTGGGAGATGATCAGATGCTAAAGATCTGGGACAGCATAGTAGGGTCTGTATCTTGTATGGGTCTAAGTCCCAATGATCTAGAAGCGAGGTGTACCACTAGCAGTGATTGATCGAGGCTGGAGAATCGACCCGAAATGAAATTGATTGGATATGAAACGAGTGTCGTATAAAAAAAAAAAATTGTATCAGGGTTCGCAGTCATCTTGGGAGTGGGGGACACGACAAACAAGGCGAAGCTTAAGGAGTAGAATACCTTGGTATTTAGTAAGATCATGAATGGTCGTGCATCGATAGTCAGCGGGATCTAAAGATTGAAATGCGAGAGTCAGTGAATTCTCAGCAAATGAGATTTCGGGTAATACAACATGGCCAGTAAGGCCCTGATGATGAGTAGTAAAATAGCAATCTCGGTTCAACGTAGAGTTCGAGTATTGAAAAAATGAAAAAGAATTGCTTAATAGGTCATATCAACCCTAAATGAATTATGAGAGACTTAGTCAATAGAGGTTGTGACTACGGTTTAGTGTGCCAAGTGGGCTTGAGGATTTGAAAGTCTGTAAGAGAAGACTCGCGAATAAGTTATGCCTTGTGCATTGGTATGTGGACCTAAATTGTTATTTGAGGTTTAAAGTATCATTCGGTAAAGAGTTCTTGCGAGTTTAAGATTCAGTTGTTTTTAATAATTGGAACCAGGTAACGTGATCTGAATAGAGATCTTCAAAGATGAATCAATTTTAGATTCGTGAGGAATTTCCTAAGGATTGGAGTACCATGGGAGACGTAGGTACTTACCCACTCCAGTTAACGGGATGGTTACGAATAGATGTCTTTGAAAGTCTTTGGCATGCTTGAGAGAGACAAGTAATGGCAAATGTGCCAGGATGTCATATTTCAGTAGGAAATGTTGCGTTCTTAATAGATCAAAATTTATTGAAGATCTAGAATTTTCGATTTTGAAGAATAAAGGTCATGTTGGGCTAGACAATTAGTCTAAAATAACCCTGGTAGGCAAATCGAGGATGCATAACTGGGCGACAATTAAAATGATGTTAGTAAAAAAAAATAAAAAATTTAGTACTATTTCTTAAATGATAAGTCTAAATTTACCAATGATGGCTTGAGATTATTGGATGCTAAGCTATGTGTGGACTAAGAGGTTAGAATAGTACGAATAAAGTTGATAGCACTATTGTCAAAACGATTAGATATTAGAGTCAGGGAACAAGTCTAGAGATTGCGAGTTGACAAGTGAACTTGTACTACGGTTGACTGGAAGTCAAAAGAGCCAATGGTGAGATGTGAGGAAAGTAATCAGATGATTTATTTATGGTAAAGTATGATTATAGTCAATTGGCATGAGATGGTGCCTTAAGGATCGAATATGATTAAAGTTAGCTGACATGAAACATTATTACTCGAGGATTAATTCAAACAAATTTGAGGATCAAATAATTAATTTGATGATATAAAATGATCACTTCGAAAAGTGCGAGGAGTTATTTGAGTTACGGGTATGGATGAATAAATACTAGTATTGTTAGTTTGGAAGACAACGTAAGATTTCAGTTAGTCTTAAAAGTAAAGTTACGGAAGGAAGCTTTGGAGACAGATAGAATCTATTAATAAAGATTTCTGAAGAAAATAATTACATAACATGATTAGAAGATGATTGTAGTCAATTGTCAGAAACTTGAGGTTATATTAGGTCATGAATACCTATGAGAATGAGGAAACAACAACAATAAGAAACCTCGAATAGGTTAGATCGAGTAAAATAATAATAATAATAATAATAATAATAATAATAATAATAATAATTTGATTTAAGTTTGTGATGACTTAAGGTGAGACGTAGCTAATTTTGAGGAAAAAATCATTTGAGGACATTTGATAAACAAGATGATATGATAGGATCACTGACTTGTTGTGGCAGTCTGGAAGCCTATGAAACAATCTAGTGATGACAAGATATGTAATGTTTGAGGATCCAAGGATACGTGAAATGGTTGATGACATAAAATAATTCTTTGAGGATCGATTTGATAAAAGTCAAGATATATCGAGATCAGGGGCTTTTGTGTTAAGGTTGGAAGATTATCAAAGCATGATTGATTAGTTCAAATGACATCATAGGAAATTGAAATTAGAAAAGTATCGCGATTAAAGATATCGATTGGATAACTCAGTGAAAAGCAAATTGAAAATTAATGAAATGGATATGAGAGCCGCGAGCTCGTTACAATAATTTGTGTACCGACTTAGATAGGAGCTCAAGTGGAGACTCATAGCCCAAGGACCGAGTTATGTGGTTAGTGACTTTGAAAGGGAAATCCGAAAGGAATGTGTTGTCTAGGGATTGATAAGTGTAGTCAGCCCAAGAGTTCTAATTTTGAGGTTTAGAATGTGGCAAATTTCGAGGACAAAATTTTTGTAAGGAGAGGAGAATATAATACCCCATATTTAGATAAGATTGCCACGTAATTTCAATGAGTTTAGAACACCGAAAAATTGATTTTATAGCAATTTCAAATACCGAATCAACTGTAGGGAATGCCTCGGAATGAAATTTTATAAGGAAAATTATATGGTCTTGACGAGCGTATCAAGATAGGATTTATGGTATTGAAAGAAATCAAATTCAGAACGATTTTTGGTACAGCTAAAATACAACTGCAATTTAGGCTGAAAAACCGAATCGTTGTAGGAGGCTCCCGAAAAATCAACGGACCCCTCGGGAGGCTTCGGTTTTATGTAATGAACAACCCTTCAGTGGTTCCGGGATGAAACGACAGCTCGGTAATGACACTGGGACGAATCGTTCTTTTGACTAAGTTTTGAGTTATTAATTTTGGATTTTCAGTATCAGAATGCAATGTAATTCAGTGTTTAAGAATGTAATTGCAATTAAGAAATTATCCTAATGAATTTAGAATAAAATGAGAGGTTTAAAAGTGTAATTTCTCTATTAATATAAGTGCAATATATATATATATAATTATATATATAAGTGGGCGTAGCAGTGCTCGTGTGATGGCCAGCTTCTATGAAGCTTTAATGGTCGAGATTTTGGCCGCAAAATAGGGAGATTGTGGCAGCATAAATTGAGGAAGAAATCTGCAAGAGGTAGTGTCTGAAGATTTGAAAGATTTAGCCATTAATGTGATGTAATATATATATATATGTAAATATACACACATTTGTGAGCAATGACCGCCTATAAATAGAGAAGAAGTGGGAAGCAAATGGTAGGGAGCTCGAGAGAGAAGGCGAGAGAGAGAGAGAGAGAGAGAGAGAGAGCATTTGAAGCAAGGCCGAATTCGGCCATGGCAGTGAGCTGAATCGGCCATGGCTGCGACCTGCAAGACGCGTGGAAGAGGAAGGCTAGCAGCAGGGGGCAGCCAAATGAGGTTGGAGGCGAGCTCGATGGAAGATGGAGCATCAGTTGAAGCTGCCGAAAGGCGGCCAAAGCCAGCCGATCAACAGTGGCGGCCATGGCCGCGGCTGCTGCTGCTGCGAAAGCTGCTGCGGCGAGGCAGCAGCAGCCGCGGCCAATGGCAGCCACGAACTGCTGCCAGCAGTGGCTGAGGCAGCGCGCGGAGGAGGCTGCGGTGGCGGCGGCTCACGGCGGAGGGCATGGCGCAGGTGGCGGTGGGGCTGGCAGTGGCTTGTAGCGGCAGGAGGGGTAGCTGGTGCGCGGGCGGCGGCGGCAGGGGCTGTCCGCGCAAGAAGGAAAGAAGAAGAAGAAGAAGAAGAAGAAGAAGAAAGAAAGAAAGAAGAAGAAGAAAGGAAGAAAGAGGAATGAGGGAGTTGCAGGAAGCAGCCGCGGGAGAGAAGAGGAAGAAGAAGGTGAATAGTAAAGGAGGAATAGACAAATAGAAAAAAAAAAGAAAATAAAATAAAAGAAAGAAAAAAAAAAGAAAAATTCTGAAAAATATTAGAAAAATCTAGAAAAAATAGGGGATTATGTTTCAGTAATATCCTAAAAATTTTGGGAAAGAAAATAGTTCGGGCACGTGTTTCGAGAAATATGGCACGCATATCGAGGAAATTGGAGATGCTAAGTTAAGATAAGTATAATTTTCTAGAAAATTTCAAAAATTCTAGAATATTATTTTATAAATTTTCGTAGTGAAATATTTGAGAAAATATTTTTAGAAATATTTAATTTGAAATTATTGAGGAAAAATAGGAAGAAATAGAGAGAAAATTAAAGAAAATACTAGAAATTATGGAAAAATAGGTTTTAATATTTATTTAAATAATTATGATAATTAGGATACTTTGAGGCTGAAGTTGAAGAGACTCGTGTAAATTTTGAGGTTGACACGCAAATCGAGTCAAGACACGAATATCGAGATAGCCCAATAAACTTGAAAAGGTAAGTGGTACTTTCTTGAAAATGTTTTCATCATATTGACATGCCCTGATATGTATCCATCACGTAAAATGTATACATGACTATGAAATGCATGAATACACGTTGATATCAGTGATCACGCGCATATGAGGCCGTAGGGAGTACGAACTGGCACCCCTACCTTACCAAGGGTGCACCCATACACCCCGGCTTCGAAAGAGTTGGCCGCTAAAATGGTAGATAGCATGAGGGGTACAGTTGACACCTACGATGAAAGACATTGCATACACATATGACATAACATTGTGTACCCTTACTTAGATGATTTATCATCTAACTTGGATTTTGCCTCTGGAATATTCAAACGTTCCAAGTGGAGACTGTAGCAGATACGAGAATAAATAAGGCACGAAATGGCACTTAGCGGAGTGCATGAGAAATGAAATGTATGTAACGTAGTCCCTGTATTTAAGTTCTGCTACTTCAGGTTCTATACGTTTTTAGGAATGTTGAAGATATAAGAATTTATTTATAATTAATGTTAAGATATCAGGTTTCGATTTTTGCTTCCGCACTTGATGTGTATAACGATTATCTTTCGAGAAAAAATAATTGGAAGTTCTAGGACCGATTCGAGGTCTGATGTGGTTTAGCTTTAGTATTTAAAAGAAAAAAAAATTATTCTCCCGGAATTGTCCCAAGTTATAACGTGCCCGAAAAAGTGGGGCGTTATAGACTTCATGCAAAATGGTTTTGTGCATTGAAATGGTAACCGGTGACGGTTGGTTTTACGAGGGAGGTTCGTCCCTAAACGTTTTGAACTGTGCATTGCATTTTATAAATTGTTGTTTATATGGTGCATTGAATTGTGAAAGGTGGCATTGTCTTACGTTTTGTGTGTACGTGTGGAATGTCAGCCTCGGATGTTGTTTGGATAGTGTAACCATAATTCTCCAAGGGCGTGACGGAATAATAGGGGTATCCGATGCTGGTGTGCATGTCAGGATAGTCGTCTTTGTTTTCGTGCTAGGTCGTTTGACCGGGGAAGTTGCACTAAGACGACTAGGTGGTTCATACTGTGTTGTTCATGTGGGATGTCAGCCTAGGATGTTGTCTGGATAGTGTAGCCGTAATTCTCCAAGGGCGTGACGGAATAGTAGGGATATCTGATGCTGGTGTGCATGTCAGGATAGCCGCCTTGATTTTCGTGCCAGGCTGTTTGGCCAGGGAAGTTGCACTAGGATGACTAGGTGGTCCATGTGAAATTTTGGAGTTGGGATTGTATGGTGGTTCCTGGATGCTTAAAGTGGGAACATATTCTGGTGAGATGCATTGACAGCCCCATTTAAGCTAGAATCGCGTCGCGTCGTCGAGTCGGTATGGTGACATAGCTTTGAGAGAGATTGCTCTTTTCCCATGGTAGGGTTAAGCGCTGGGGATTCTCTTGGGCTAGGGCTTACCGGGTGTATTGGTTTATTTCATGTCTTGTATTCATTCATTCATGAAAATTGTGTTTTGAACTCTCACTTAGATGATTTATCATCTAATTTGGACTATGTCCTTGGAATATTCAAACGTTCTAGGTGAAGGTAACGGTGCGAAAGGAAAGGGAATTGCCGAGGAGTGACGACGATTAGTTGATAGCTTGTAATATGTCGCTTTCAATAATAGTGTTTATTTTGAGAACGTCATGTAAACGTTGGTTGGCTTTATATTATAAATAAAGTGGTTTCGGTTATGACCTGTTAAGGTTTCGATCTAGCTTCCGCATTTATGTTGGCGAACCTGTCTTGGTTTATTGATGGTTCATAGTTGATATATTGAGAAGGTGTAACGGGATCTTCGGGGAATGGTTTGTGTTAGATTTTTCATGGTTTTTATTTGGAAAAAAATATCCCTAAAATCTTACGTTACGTTAACGCTCCCGGGAATTGGGGTGTTACATTTTTACTTCTGTCTCTAATTAAGAGACGAAACTTTTTTCGTCTCAAAACAAAAAAGTAGTCTCTAATTTAGTTGTGTAATTGGTCTTAAAATCAATCAAATTTTACATTTAGAAACGAATTTCTTTTTCCATATTTAAAGTTTGAGACACAATTTTTTCCTTCTCTGTTTCTGATTAGAGACTATCATTTTTGATATGTGTACTGTCAACTTATGAAGACTTGGCTGTCGACTGATGGCTTCAAGAATAGGCATGAACAATACAAGAAATGAAAAAATTCCCAGAACACAATATACACAACTCTCACACACACAACACCTGCAAATGCGTGTTTGGAATCTAAATGGAATCCTACTCATGACAGGGGTATTACCCCTAATCAATCCACTAATACATTAATCCAGAGGATTATAAGAAAAATTACAACAAGAATTCTCACCGTATCTCTCAAGGAGATTGTAGAGTACAAGCTCTTGATCCCAAGAGATTCCCAACACTCAACCCTTTTTTTATTTCTCACACAATCCAATGAATTTACATAGAGAAAATCAAGATACAAATGCTTTCTTTTTGTATGTCTTTCCTTTCCTCTTATTCTATATATACATAGAGGGGAATTTAGGCGATGATAGATATATTAGGCGAAAACAAAGTAGTCAATTAGAGCTGTAGTCTCTAAAAACTAAGATAATACTAGTGGTCGACAGCTTCGATTTAACAGTTTTAGACACTATTGGTCGACAACCTACAAGCTATATGTCAACAGACTCAACTGATTTTGAGTCACACCCTTAATAGAGACAAAAAAAAAAAAATTATCTTTAAGATGAGGTATGGATTAGAAAAAAAAAAAGAAAAAAAAGAAAGGTTGATTGCTGGGACTATCAGACAAGAGGAAAAGAAGGCGAGTCGACAGTTGGCAACTGCTGGTTGGGGAAGAAGAGAAGGAGACACAAGCAAGGAGAGGAATAAGCGAAGATAGAGGAGAAGAAGAGAAGGAGAAGAAAAAAATGAATGCGAAGGCGAGCTGACAACTGGTGGTTGCTGGTTGAAAAAGAAAAGGAGAACATGACACAGGCAAGAGGCAGAGGAACAGACGAAGGTAGAGGAAAAGAGGAGAAGGAGAAACAAATGAAGGCGAAGGTGAGCTGATGGCTAGCAGCTGCTAGTCAGAGAAGAAGAGAAGAAAGATACAGGCGAGAAAGAAAGGAACAAGCGAAGATAGGTAGAGAGGAAGGAGGAGAAACAATGAAGGCAGACATATATACATATATATATATAGAGAGAGAGAGAGAGAGAGCCGGGGGGGGGGGGAAGAAAATTAGAGAAGAAAAATTTCGTCTCTAATTTTCATCTCTGTTCAAATTAGAGACGGAAATTTTTGTCTCTAATTGAAATAACCATCAAAGGCAAAAAATTATTTTCAATCTCTAAAATCATAAACGGAAATTTTTCATCTCTAATTATGTTTTTGATGAAAAAACTCATATTCTAAAATAACCTTTAGATTCCATCTTTGAGAGCCTACAAAATTCATAGATAGAAATATTTTATTTATAATTTCGAAAAAAAAACCTTTAGATAAATTTAGAGATGAAAAAATTCCATCTCTAATGAAAAAACTTTCAGAGATAGATTTTTTTCATCTCTAAAGTCATCACTAAAAAAAAATTGGGTTATTTTTGTCATCTCTCTCAAAATCTGTCTCTATTATTCGTCTCTGAATTTGTCTTTTTTTTTTTTTTTATAGTGCTTGTAAATATGACATATCATCAATTATATGTTCAAGAAAACACTAGGTTGTGAGTATTTGAAGGAACTACATCTCAATAAGGATATTAAACTACTTAAAAGAGTTGTCATAACTCTACCTCGATTGTTAAATGTCACATTCATGTAGTGATACATAAGATTTAGTGTTTTGAGTGATTGAAATCCTCCTAGACCTTCATGGTTAACCACACCAAATAATAACTTTCCATATAAGGCAAGAGTTTGCAGCTCCTCAAAAGGAAGAAACAGATAAGCAAAGAAATAAATTGTCACATTGATGTAGTGGTGGTTCTCCATTAGAATCAATGTCTTGACCGATTGAAATAATCTTAGAGAAGGCTATATGATGTTATCCATGCCACTCAAAGACAAGTTAGGAACCTATAAGTCATTGAAGCCTAGTTTTACATCAAAAGCCTACTTTCACATATGGAATTATTTCTTTAATGTAGATCTTAAATGGCATGTTAGTCTCTACGAAGATTGGTTTCTAGAAGATCATCTCCTCCGTATAATAATAATGCCCCCAATATTAAGCCTTTTGAGTAAATGAGCAAAAGAAAAATGACAAACTTTAAAGCTTAAAGTTTGATGTGGAAGGAAAGGAGTAGAGATCACTTACTGTTGATATCAATTGATTCTCCAATATGATTATATGAAAGATCTAGAAACTTTAGGCTCGAAATACCACCAATAGATGTTAGAATACTGCTATTTAAATTGTTGTAACTAAGATGGAGGATTTCAAGATTGCCCAGTCTTGAAAGTCTTCTAAAACCTGTGAAAGGGATTGCTTAATATAGTGCTAAAACTCATTAAAATAGCTAAACAAAAGACATATATATATATATATATATACATAAAAGACGTGGCAACAATAGACTTTCATTTTCAACCCAGCTAATGAACTATAGCATAAGTTGAGAGACTAGAAATAGATCACATTAAAATTTTTGAATTTTTGAATTTATTTTTTATAGATTTGATTTTTGTTTAATTTTGTGTACCTTGCTGTATTCTATCAGCCGGTATACATAGAGATTCCCAATTTTTTCACAGGAACTGTAGTAATTCTTATAATCAAGTGTTTAGTTAGATGAACTTTTTTTGTGATTTACAAATACTGAACTCTAATTAAATATATGAGAGAGGCACTTAAAGTGATAGTTGGAAGTGAATTATTTTGAAAATTCCAAATTAAATAATCATTCAGATACATTCCTAAATGCAATATTATTTGCATAAAAAGCAGGAGAGAAACTTGAAAATATTTGAGATGATTTTACTTTCTGCCTTTTTATTATTAGGAATACAATTTTAATTGTAAGCAACCAAGGCTATGACTCTATCGATCTTCTTTCTTAAAGTTTGTGAATTTCTTTCTTGCACTTTGGAGGATGAAAGCTCCATAACTAATTCCCTTCTCAATCGTTAAAGGGCTATTGTTTTGTAAAAGTAAGTCTAGCATAGAAGTGAACTTACTATTCAAATCAATTGATGTTCCCATGTCATTGTCGGCAAGAGATAGGGATCTCAAAGATGAAATTTCAACAATAAATTCCAAAATGGTACCATTGAATTTGTTATGACTCAAATCAAGAACTTCAAGATTACTCAATATCGAAAGTTTTTTAAAACCTGTAAAAGAAATTGAATTAATTAATATTCTCCTCTAGAATTCAAAAAAGAAAAACCGAAAACATAAATAAAATACATAATAAACTATGAATAGAAAAACCTTCATTCTTAACCTAACTGAGCTAAATAATTGACACTCAAGTAAAGAGTCTTAAGCTCTTTAAAGGAAAAAAATAGTGAAGCTAGTGAAGCATATTGACATACCCCCATAATCTTCTAATCTCCAATCCCATGCACAATTAAGATAGAATTAGATAACTCTTTTTGAAGTGTTGCTACACTTAACTACTTCCCATTAATAGCAATTGGTAGATTAATTATCCACCCAAGAAGGTAATTGAAGAGTCCTATTTGGGTAGTTGATAGAGGCTTTGAGGAGCAGCAAGACAATCCCCTCTTGCTCCTAACACCCATGACATCACATCCCATTTACCAACACCAATACTACCATTAATTGTTATCAACCAAAGCCATGTACCAGGAATGGACTTCTGATATTTTTCACCAAGGTGTTCATCTCCTTGGTCATATAATTCTTTTTATTTGTTTTTCAAGAAACAAGCTACCACTTTTATTTCGATTCTAAAATTATTTATATAGGAAATTGGTCATGGTCTTTTGGTCTTATTTATATAGAGAGAGTCACGTGGAGGAGATACAATTAGTTATATAGGAGACTTATTTGGCATGTTTTACAATTTTTTCATACGTTTGTAAATGGTCATACTGAATTTTAAGTTACAATTAGTTAAGGAAACAAGAATATAGATCATTCTTTACTCATGAGGTATTTTTTCTCTTTTTTGATACACAAAAAAACTATAAATATCAGGGAAAACACGGATGTAGAAGTTTTGTGTGAAAGTATAAGTGATATATTGGAGTGCCACATGTTTTTTTTTTTTGTCATGCTCTATATTGCTGAACTAAAATCTTTAATTCATGAGTTGGATTTAAATATTTACTAGTGATTTTTGTACCCTTAACAAATGTAGCTCAAAAATCTTTGAATTATATATTAGAATTGTGTGGGATCTAGGACCATTGAGGCCAATCTTTAGGCTGACTAATTTATTTATTTATAAAAAAAATAAATAAATATAAAAAAAGTGCTTGAAGTGACATTATGAAAATAATTTATTTAGAAATTTCAAAAGATCATTGAATATTAAGTTCTCCAAACGAAATGTGATGGATGCATATAAAGAGGACAATATATGCACGGCATGCAAAATGAGATGAATTTTAATTATATATGAATTCGCTTATGCGAGATAGCAGATTTTGTATATGAATGGATTATTTTCTGCTATATAATGATCAGGGCATTATTTTTAAAATTTGAGCATTACTTTGTATTGCACTTTTTAGATGAGTAATCTTGTAGTTAAAAAAGATAGTTAAAATGTTTCATAATTAACCCATTGTCTAATAAATCAAAGCATTATTATTAAAATTTGCTTCTTCCCAAATTAAGAATTGTAAGATGATCTGCTTGGAAAGTCTTTTAAAATCTATAAAAGATTTAAAATTAATAAGGATCAGGATAAATACACTATAAAAACTGAGATGAATTTCAATTGCGAGCATAAATATATATGAAGGTATTGATTACTTTGGACAAATTATCAACATTAATTCTTCCAATCTGTGTTCATAAATTTGATGGTAGATATGAGATATAAGCTAGCCAAGCTGGATCATTATGCGACATCGGCTTTCCCTAAAGTTTCTATATTTCTCTCTTTAATTTTTGAAGATAATAAGCCCATTAAGGATGAGTAGTCTTCTAGAAAAAATTAGTTTCTTATGCTTTTTAACTAACTGACACCTTGTTTAACCTTTTATTTATTAAAATTTAATATACTCACAAACTTTATGATCACATTAAAACTTTTGTATTTTTAAATTTAGTTTTTCGACAGTTTGACTTTTGTTTAATTTTGTATCTTGCTATATATAGCAACTGGAATATATAGAGATTCTCAATTTTTGCTCAGGAACTGGAGGAATGATATAATGGAGTGTTTAGTTAGATGAACTTTTTTCGTAATTTATAAATAATGAACTCTCATCAATACATGAGGGGGGCACTTTAAAGTGACAGTTGAAAGTGAATTATTTTGAAAATTTCAAATTAAATAATCATTCAAATAGATTCCTAAATGCATTGTTATGTTGCATAAAGAGCATGAGAGTAATGTGAAAATATTTGAGATGAATTTGAATTATATGAATTATTTTATGAGTATATTACATATAAATGATTTAGTTTATGTCACTTTTTAATTGAGAATACAATTTTAGTTGTAGGTAACCTGGGCCATGACTCTATCTATCCACCTCTAGATTGCACTTTGGAAGAAGAGTAATCTAATCGCAATAGTGATTTCTTTTCTTTTTTTATATTTTATAACTGAAAGTTCCATAATTAATTCCTTCTCAATTATTGAAGGGCTGTTGTTTTGCAAGAGTAGTCTAGCATAGAAGTGAACTTACTATTTAAATCAATTGGTGTTCCCATACCCATATGATTGCCTTCAAGAGATAGAGATCTCAAAGATGATATTTCACCAACAAATTTCAGAATGGTATCATTGAAATAGTTATAACTCAAATCAAGAATTTCAAGATTGATCAACATGGAAAGTCTTTTAAGACCTGTAAAAGAAAATGATATTTCACTATGTCATTATATGCAAAAGTAAGTGAACTTATTGTTTTACAAAAGTAAATCTAGCATAAAGTGAACTTACTATTCAAATCAATTGATGTTCTCATAAAATTGCCTTCCAGAGACAGGGATCTCAAAGATGATATTTCACCAATAAATTCCAAAATGGTACCATTGAAGTGGTTATAACTCAAATCCAATACTTCAAGATTAATCAACATGGAAAGTTTTTTAACACCTGTAAAAGAAAATGATATTTCACCATGTTCTTATATACAAAAATAAGTGAACTTATTATTTTGCAAAAGTAACTCTAGCATAAAAGTGAACTTACCATTCAAATCAATTGATGTTCCGATAATATTGTATGCAAGAGATAGAGATCTCAAAGATGATATTTCACCAACAATCTCCAGAATAGTACCGTTGAAGTAGTTATTACTCAAATAAAGAATTTCAAGATTGATCAACATTGAAAATATTTTAGAATCTGTAAAAGAAAATAATATTTCACAATGTCATTATATGCAAAATAAGTGAACTTATTGTTTTGCAAAAGTCTATTATAAAAGTGAACTTACTATTCAAATCAATTGGTGTTCTCATATAATTGCCTTCAAGAAATAGGGATCTCAAAGATGATATTTCACCAATAGATTTCAAAATGGTACTATTGAATTGGTTATCACTCAAATCAAGAACTTTAAGATTGATCAACATTGAAAGTCTTTCAAAACCTATAAAAAAAAAAGACATTGAATTAGTAAGTATTATCGTCTAGAATTTTAGAAATAAAAACAAAAAGCATAAATGAAATACATAATAAACTACGAATAAAAAAACTTTTATTCTCAACCCAATTCAACTAAGTAAATATCATTCAAGTCAAGGGTGGGTCTTGGGCTCTTTTAAGGAGAAGAAATAGTGAAGAATTGAAATACTACCCGTAATTTTCTAATCTCCGATCCCTTGTATAATTAAGAGAGAATTGCTTCACTCTTTGAATTGTTGCACTCAACTGCTTCCTATTAATAGCAGTCGACAGATTGATTATCCACCAAAGAAAGTAATTAAAGAGTCACCATTTGGGTAGATGATAGAAGCTTTGAGGCGCAGCAAGGCAATCCTCTCTGGCTCCCAACACCCATTACGTCACATCCCATTTCGCATCCAAGTATACTTACTCAAGTTATTCGGTATTGTGATGACGTCAAAGGATAGATTCAGGGATTTCAAGGATGAAATTTCACTAACAAATATAAAAAATAGTGTAATTTAATTTGTTATAACTCAAATTAAGAATTCTAAGATTGGTTAGCATGGAAAGTCTTTCAAAACCTGAAAAAAAAATTGAATAAATAAATACTCTTTGTGAAATTCAAAAAATAAAAATTAATAACATAAATAAAATACATAAGAAACATATGAATAAAAAAAACCTTCATTATCAACCCAACCAACTAAACCATTTCCACTCAAGTTAAGAGTCTTGAGCTCTTCAAAAGGAAGAAATAGTGAAGCATTGAAATGCCACTCATAATTTCTTAATCTCCAATCCCTTGTACGAGCAATAGAGATTTGGATCACTCTTTTTGAATTATTGCTACATTCAACTGCTTCCCATTGACAGCAGTTGGCATATCGATCATCCACCCAAGAAGGCAAAGAGCTACCATTTGGGTAGTTGATGGAAGCTTTAAGGTGCAACAGGGCAATCCTCTCGTGCTCCCAACACCCATGACAACACATCCCATTTACCAGCACCAACACTATCATTGTTATCTCCCTAAGCCATGGAGGAGTAGTACTTCCTATGCTTTTCATGAAGGAATACATCTCTCTGTTTTTTCTCCTCTTTTTTCAAGAAGCAAGCGACACTTGTATCTCTATTGGAAAGCCATTTATATATAGAATTGGTCTCAATCTTCATTAAATAAAGAAACTAAGTGCTGGAGACTTGCATTAAGGGAAGACTAGGAAATATGGCATGCCTTACAAAATTATATAAAGAGATAAGTGGAGGAGACTTGCAATGACTAGGATATGTAAGATAATATTGGAAATACGACATGTCTTATAAAATTAATTATATAAAGAGATAGGCGGAGGAGACTTCCATTGACTAGGATATGTAAGAGAAGACTTGGAAATATGGCATGACTTACAAAATTATATAAACAGATAGGTGGGAGGCTTGCATTGACTAGGATATGTACGAGAAGACTTGGAAATTTGTCATTCCTTACAACTTATTCCATACATTTGGAAATGGTAGGGTTGATTTTTATGTTAAAGACGTGCGTTATAAATACTAGAAGTTCCATGTTAAAATTTGGAGGGATTTTTCTTTTTATTTACTTGCGTTTTTATATATAACTAGTAAGTGTAACTCAAAACTTTTAAGTATACATATTTCTAGAATATTTCTTTTCTACTTTTATATGAAAAAAATATTAGAATTTAGGATTGAAAACAAACCACTATCAAACCATTAATCACACAAATGAACGCATAATTTTAATTTGAAAAACCTAATCCGGAAAAACTACGAGCAGAAAGGAGAAAATATCACTAAGATAATATTGCTACCATAATAGTGATACGATATAACTGCTAATAATTCTAGCATATTGGGAACACATTTATAAATCTATCACTCATTTATAGATGTACATTAAAAAAGACTTAAAGAAATTTATATTCTAATTAAAAGATGAGCTACAAAGAAGATAAATCTTTACTTGTAGATGTATCCTAATCAAAGTCAAATTTGATATCTTAATCCTAGTCAAAGTTGAAGTCTTAATTACGATCAAATTAGAAGTCTCAATCAAAGACAAATTTAAATTTTGGGTCAAAATTATCACAATCTCCATCTTGATACAAAATTCAAATATATATGGAATTATTTATAATTCTTTTTAATTTCAAGCAAAATCATAGAGAACTAATCTTCCTAATAAATACCAATCAAATCCACACAACACTCACTGTAATGGATATTATCAGGCACAATTAGAACATAATTAACAAGATCAAACTCAGCATATCTTAGAGTGTTTGATATTTCTTTTGAGTCTATCTTTTGCAATACAATACTATGATGGATCAATATTTTCTTTTGGGCTTGACTTGGGGCTTAACTTAATATGAGACAAACACTCAGATGTGTGGCTATTATCAATTTTAAACTCCACTAAAATGTCAGAACTCTACTAACTTGTAAGCTTAGAATCTTTTAGAGACAAACCACAAAATATGACAATTTTTTTAAATACCAACCAAATTACAGTCAAATTTAAAGTCTTAATTACGATAAAATTAAAAATTTTAATCATAGATAAATTTGAACTTCAGGTCACAATTAATACAAAAAAAAAAAAAATATAATTTTTCACATTGAGAAACATGAAAAGATTCAAACTTATAATGTTACGTTTTCTTAGGCAGGATCTATCATCACCCAAGTCATTCTTGTGAATATAATGGTACTACACTTTGAACCATACACGAACAAAGTTTAATATTCTATAAAAATCATTTGAATTGAAAAAAGACAAAATAACCATGCTTTCTTAAATATAAATATTTATGTTCATAATTGAATGTGATTTGATATCCATAACGATCAAAATATAACAACGCTTTAGGCTTGTGTTCAACTTCATATATAAGTGGAGATCTATTGTATAACTCATGAAGGAGGATTTTCATTTTTTATATTCTAAAATGCAACACTTTAGCACAAAAATACTAATAATTTCATCTTTTTTTTTCCCCATTGTTATCTATTTTGGTTTTCTATGGCTGAGCCGGAAAGCTAAAGTTATATTTGATGGAAAATTTAATTAATTATGAAAGGAACATGTAATTGACAAAGCAGTTTGGAAAATAATTAACAGTTTGATATAGGATAGAAATACATTAATGAAAGAGAGCGAGCACCCATTTGAGGCCATTGAATGAATATTTCATTTGCAAAGTGGTCAGAAGACTTGATTTCTTTTTTCTTCTTCTTTTTTTTTTTTTTTTATGATCATGAGAAAACAATATTGTCGTAAAAACTATACGACCCTCTTCAACTCTCTTTAAAGAGAAATATGCATAAAAAAATTTATTAGTAATTATTAAGGATAACTAGGGACTTGAATTTAAATAAAGTTAAAAATAGTGAATATTATTATTGCCCTTCAACAAGCCTGCCCGCCATTCAAATTAGTCTTTTAAAGCTGATTTATTCCACACGTTATGTCATTGTTGAAGAATTAGATAGAATTAGTTAGTTCAACTGAATAAAACAGTAGTCCATTTAGTAAATAAATAAAGAGATGTTGCTCATAAAAGTAATTTAAAATGGGTCCTTTAAGCTTTAAAATGACTTTTATCAAATTAGTAGTTTTTAAAATAAGTTTAGCATTTAATTCTTTGATAAATATATAGCTGCAATAATCTCAATAATCAAGCACAATCAACCTACAAAATTTTTATAAAGGTTCGGTTTTCTTCTCACATATCCTAGTCAATGCAAGTCTCTTCCACCTGTCTCTTTATATGATGAGGATCAGACCAATTTTGTATATAAATGGCTTTACAGTGGAGGAGACTTGCATTTGGGACATGTAAGAAAAGACTTGGAAATATGGCATTTCTTACAAAATTATATAAAGAGACAAGAGGAGCAGACTTGTATTGACTTGGAAATATGGCATGCCTTACAACTTATTCCACACATTTGGAAATGGTAGGGTTGATTTTTATGTTAAAAACGTGCATTATCATAAATACTAGAAGTTCCACGTTAAAATTTGGAGGGATTTTTTCTTTTTATTTACTTGTATTTTTTTATATAACTAGTAAGTGTAACTCAAAACTTTTAAGTATATATATATTGCTAGAATATTTTCTTCTACTTTTACATGAAAAAAAAAACTATAATGTTCATTTTTAGAAACATGAAAAGATTCAAACTTATAATGTTATGTTTTGCTTACGAGGGATCTATCATCACCTAAGTCATTCTTATATATGAAGATGTTGGAATCTCACTTTGAACTATACATGAACAAAGTTTAATCTTCTATAAAAATCATTTGAATTGGAAAAACACAAAATAAACACGCTTTCTTAAATATAAATATTTATGTTCATAATTGAATGTGATTTGATATCCATAACTATCAAAATTTTAAAAATTTGTACATGTGTTCAACTTCATATAAGTGGAGATCTATTGTATAACTCATGAAAGAGGATTTTCATATTTTAGAATGTAACACTATAGCACAAAAATCCTCTCTTGCTCCCAACACCCATGACAACACATCCCATTTACCAATACGAACACTATCATTGTTATCATCCTAAGCCTTGGATGAGGAGTAGTACTTCCTATGTTTTTCACGAAGCCAAACATCTCTCCTTATTCCTACTGGTTTTTCTCTTCTTTAATTTTTCAAGGAACAAGTTGCACTTGTGTCTCTACTGTAAAGCCATTTATATACAGAATTGGCCTCAATCTTCATTATAGAAAGAAACAAGTGGAGGAGACTTACATTGACTGGGATATGTAAGAAGACTTGGAAATATGGCATGTCTTACAAAATTATATAAAGAGACAAGTGGAGGAGAGCTACATATTGACTAAGATATGTAAAAGAAGACTTGAAAATATGGCTTACAAAATTATATAAAGAGACAAGATGAGGAGTCTTGCTTTGAATAGGATATGTAAGAGAAGACTTGGAAACATGGCATGCCTTACAACTTATTCCACACGTTTGGAAATGGATATGTGAGAAGACTTACATTGACTGGGATATGTGAGAAGACCTGGAAATATGGCATGTCTTACAAAATTATATAAAGAGACATGTGGAAATTATATAAAGAGACAAGTGGAGGAGAGCTACATTGACTAAGATATGTAAGAGAAGACTTGAAAATATGGCTTACAAAATTATATAAAGAGACAAGATGAGGAGACTTGCATTGAATGGGATATGTAAGAGAAGACTTGGAAACATGGCATGCCTTACAACTTATTCCACACGTTTGAAAATGGTAGGGTTGATTTTTTCTTTTTATTTACCACAAAAACTAGAAGTTCCACGTTAAAAACAAGAAGTTCCACGTTAAAATTTGGAGGGATTTTTTCTTTTTATTTGCTTGTGTTTTTTTTATTTAACTAGCAAGTGTAACTCAAAACTTTTAAGTAATATATTGCTAGAATATTTTCTTCTACTTTTACATGAAAAAAACTATAATGTTCATATTAAGAAACATGAAAAGATTCAAACTTATAATGTTATGTTTTCTTAGGAAGGATCTACCATTACCTAAGTTATTCTTGTGAAGATGTTGGTATATATCTCACTTTGAACTATACATGAACAAAGTTTAATATTCTATAAAAATCATTTGAATTGGAAAAACACAAAATAACCTCGCTTTCTTAAATATAAATATTTATGTTCATGATTGAATGTGATTTGACATCCATAACTATCAAATTTTTAAAAATTTCTACACGTGCACAACAAGAAATTTTGGATTTAGCGATGGATTTTCAGCAACGGAAATTTCCATCGCTATTTTGTGACAGAACAGCGACGGAATTACGACGGATTGAGAAATTTTTTTTTATTTATTTAGCAATGGATTTTAGCGATGGAATTATTTCCGTCGCAAAAACATAAAAAAATTAATTTTTTTTGACGAAAATATACTTCCGTTGCTAAAAATAGCGACGAAAATAATTTTCTGTCGTTAGATTTTAATGATAATAAAAAATAAAAATTAAATTTTTATTTAGCGACAGAAAGAAAATTCCGTGGCAAAATTTTAAAATAAAAAATTAATTTTGATATTAGTTTAAATAATTAAAATTTAATTTTAAATTTAATTTTTTATTATTAAAATTTACCGACAGAAATATATTTCCGTCGCTAATTTTAGCGATGGAAATAAATTTCCGTCGTTAGATTTTAATGATAATAAAAAAATAAAAATTAAATTTTTATTTAGCGACGGAAAGAAAATTCCGTCGCAACATTTTAAAATAAAAAATTAATTTTGATATTAGTTTAAATAATTAAAATAAAATTTTAAATTTAATTTTTTTATTATTAAAATATAGCAACGAAAATATCATTCCGTCGCTATATTTAAAATAAAAAATTATTTTAAGTTAACAAATTAAAAAAAATAAAATTAGAGATGGATTATTCAAATCCGTCTCTAAATCCACGACGGATTATCCAAATCCGTCGCTGCCATTAATTTTTAATTTTTATTTGTTTTATTTAATTAATTTATAAATATTTATATTTGGAATGAATATTTAAATATATAAATATTTAAATTTTATAAAAAATTAAATATACATTTGACCATGAGATGAATATTAAAAAATTAATTTATAAAATTTAAATAAATATATTAATATTTAAAATCATAATATTGCTAAATTCTAACTATATCAATTAAATGTATAATAATTAATTATTTGTAATATTTATTAACTGTGTACAAAATGTAAACAAACACTATAATTGAAAAATAAATAAAAAGTTTAAAAATCATAATATTTTTAAAAAAAATTATTTTAAATTTTAGAAATCATAAAAATAAAAAAATATTGAGAGATTACATTATATGGAAGGGAGTCTAGGAGTTATCTTGTCAATCTCTTTCTCTTTATAAATATGAGAATTTTTTGCTAAGCTAAAAAGTTTAAAAACCAAACATAATGGGCATGTTTGTTGTAGCTTAAAAGCTATAATTTTTAGCTTCTAGCTTCAAAAAAATGATAGTGTATTGTTTGTTTTAGCTTGTAGAATTATAACTTATACCTTCTACTACCTTTTAGAAATGGTAGAAGTTGGCTTTTTCAAAGTTGGGGTACCCTATCTTCTACAGCTTCTACATCTTTTTGAGAAGTTGTAACAAACAAGTTCACAACTTATTTTAAGTTTTAAAAGCTATAATCTAAGAAATTATAAACTATAATTTATTTAATTAAGTTGCAACAAACGGGGCGAATATATGGACGACATTGTGTCTTATACTTGATAACAATATCATATGTCATTATCTAATATAAGTGTTATGTGTAAAACATTAATGTTGATCAAGAAAAAAATAAATATATCTATTTATTATTTGTCCTTTCTAATTTTGTCTCTGAGTTATAGATGAAATTCAACAATCTAAAACCTACTATGTTGATCAGATGGGTTCTGTCATTAGTATTGTTCTATTCTATAATTGAGAATTCTAAGTGTGATATCCCATGTTCGTATGAAGTTGCCACGTAATTCCGATGAGTTTAGAATACCGAAAAATTAATTTTATAGCAATTTCAGGTACCGAATCAACTGCAAGGAATGTCTCAGAGTGAAATTGTCTAAAGAAAATTATATGGTTTTGATGAGCATTCCGAGATAGGATTTATGGTATCAAAAGAAATTGAATCGGAAACAGTTTTCGGTACAGCTAAAATACAGCTGCTAATTAGGCTGTAAAATCGAATCGTCGTAGGAGGCTCCTGAAAAATTAGCGAAACTATAGGGGCCTCTAGTTTTACGTAACGAGCAACCCTTCAATAGTTTTGGGATGAAACGATAGCCCAGTGAAGACACTGGGGCAAAATTGTCATTTTTAACTAAGTTTTGAATTATTAATTTTGGATTTTCAGTATTTGAATGCAATCTAATTCAGTGTTGGAGGATGTAATTGCAATTAAACAATTATTCTAATTAATTTAAGATGAAATGTGAGGCTTAAAAGTATAATTTCTTTATTAATATAGTGCAATATATATATATTTATATATATAGTCTGAGCGTAGCAGTATGCGCGTGAGAAGCCCTGAGTCTCCAATTGCATCCCATTCCTCTGCAAGTTTCATGGATTAAATGGTGTGATTTCACGCAATATGTATGGGACAAGTAAGGTGAGCTTGATTTGATTTAAGTGATATATAATATATAATATATATATATATATATATAAGATGCGTGTGCATTTGCTGGCTGTGAGTGCGTGACTGCTGCGGCTACTCTGCAAATTGATTGTGCACGCAAACTTCATGCCTGAGATTTATGGGAGCTCTGCAAATTGATTGTGCACGCAAACTCCATGCCCGAGATTTACGGAGATTTTACACGCCAAGAGGGTCTGCACGCAATGGGGTGTGGCCAGTGAGGAGAGAAGTAGCCGAGCACCTATAAATAGGCATGAAGCTTGGCAAATGAGGAGCAGCAGGGAGAGAGAGAGAGAGAGAGAGAGAGAGAAGCACCCAGCTCGCGGCAACCATGGCCGCGAGCTTCCAGCAAATTCGAGCGGCTATGGCCGCGAGGCAAAGGTCTCAAGTTGAAGCTGAGCGACGCATGAACGGACCAAGGAGGTGGCGACGGAGGCCGGTGAAGCCGGTGCAGCTGCTGGCTGGGCCGAAGGCAGCCCAGTTTGGCCGCACAGCAAGCGGCCATGGCAGCCGCTGCAAATTTGCAGCGCGCATGGCTGCTGCGATGGAGTCTCGCGGCGAGGAGGCAGCGGACCATGGTGCATGCCGGCGACTGTGGAGGGCCGAGAAGCGACCGGCGGAAGGCCAAGCAGCAGTGGCCGCGGGCGGTGCTGGTTCGGCCATGGCTGTTCGTGCACTGGAATAAAAGCAGAGAAGATGAGAGGAAGAAGAAGAGAAGAGAAGAGAAGGAGGAAGAAGAAGAAGAAAAAGAAGAAGAGGAAGAAGAAGAAGAAAGAAATAAAGAAAAGAAATAAAGAAGAGAAAGAGACTTGGGCAGGGGGTGTGCACGCAGAGGAGAAAGGAAGTAGGAAGAAGATGAATAGTAGAGGGAGAATGAAAAAAAAAAAAGAAGATGAGAGAAATGGAGAAAAATAGAAAATAAATAGAGAAAAATTTTAGAAAAATCCTGAAAAATAGGAAATTATGTTTCTGTAATATTTCGGAGATTTTGACAAGAAAAAAAGTCCGAGCACGAGTTTCGAGAATATGGCACGCATACCGAGGAAATCGAAGATGCTAAGTTAAGGTGAGTAAAATTTCTTAGAAAATTTTAAAAATTCAATAATATTATTTTATGAATTTTCGTACTGAAATATTTGAGAAAATATTTTAGAATTATTTAATCTGGATTTGTTGAGGAAAAATAGAAAGAAATAGAGAAAAAATTATAGAAAATTCTAGAAATTATGGAAAAATAGGTTTAATGTTTATTTAAATAATTATGGTAATTAGGATACTTTGAGGCTGAAGTTGAAGAGGTTTGTGCAAATTTTGAGGTTGGCACGCAAATCGAGGTAGCTCGATAAGCTTGAGAAGGTAAGTGATACTCCCAAATTAAAGTTAGTTTTATAGAAAATGCTTGGTTTGTAAGTGGTACTTCCTCGAAAATATTTTCATCATATTGACATGCCTTGATATGTATCTATCACGTAGAATGCATACATGACTATGAAATGCATGATTACACGTTGATATCATTGATCACACGCATATGAGGCCGTAGGGAGTACGAACTGGCACCGCTGCCTTACCAAGGGTGCACCCATACACCCCGGCTTCGAAAGAGGTGGCCGCTAAAATGGTGGGTAGCATGAGAGGTGCAGTTGACACCTACGATGAAAGACATTGCATACACATATGACATAGCATTATGTACCCTTACTTAGATGGTTCATCATCTAACTTGGGTTCGCCCCTGAAACATTCAACGTTTTAGTCGGGCCTTGCAGCGATGATACCGAGATTGGAGATGTATAGTGACGCGAGATGTCAGGAAACGAGGAAATGTGTTAGGCTATGTTGTAATATGAATAGTTTAAGAATTATGTACATGCAGTTATTTTCAAAAGCTTATGTAAGAACTTTGTAATAAACACTATGTTCGGTTATTTATGTAATGCCATGAGAAGGTTCGGTTCAGCTTCCGCTTTGTAAATTGTATTTATCTCTGGTGTGTAAATTAAACACTAGATAGGCCTTAGGAAATTTCGAATGCATCGTAGTTAAAAAAAAAAAAAAAATAGACCAAATTTCCTAAGGCATAACACGCCCTGAAGAAGTGGGCTGTTACACTAAGTTCGGTGAATGTTTTGAATTTTTATTTTTTAAATTTTTTATGAAACTTGAAAATTACCTTAAAAATTTATAGATGTTATGTACATTTCGTTTAATATAATTTTTATTTATAAAAAAATTAATTAATAAATAATTTTTAAATAAATATTAATTTAAAATACAATAATTTAAATTATTTTATCATCACATTTTAGATAATTACAGTAAGATTTTAAAAAATGATTTAATAATAAAATTTTATTTAATATATATTATTTTTATCAATTAAATAATTATTAATATTATTTTTATAAGTTATATTATTTTTTATATAATTAAAATATTAAAATAAATAAATTTAAGAGGCCAGAATTTATTTTAATAATAAAAAAAATAAAAAATACATTTTAGATAGAAATTTAGATAGAAAATACATTTTAGATAAAAAAATACATTTTAGATACATTTTAGCAACAAAATTTATCTTCCGTCGCAAATATTAGAGATGGAAATAAATTATGTCCCTAAAGTTTAAAATAAAAAAAATTAATATTAGTTTAAATTAAAAAAAATAATAAATTCTGTCACTACTTTTTGCGACGCAAAACTATTTTTATCGCTAAAAAATTAAATTTTAATTGTAATTTTTTTGCTTTTCAAATATAGAGACGGAAAGTTTTTTTTGTCACAAATTTTAAAAATAACAAATTAAAATTTAATATGGAATCAAATAACAAAAAATAAATAAATAAATTTAGTGACAGATTAACTGAGTCCATTGTTGAAATAGAGACGGAACTTTCAATCCGTCACTAAATTTAATTTTTATTTATTATTTAATGAATTTATAAATATTTAAATTTATAAATATTAAAATCTATAAGAAATTAAATATATTAATGTATATTTAATTAAATATACATTTAAACATGAGATGAATATAAAAAAATTAATTTATAAAATTTAGATAAATATATTAAATTTAAAAATCATAATATTACTAAATTCTAAATACATCAATTAATATATTTCATGTGCATAAAAATAAAAATAAAACAATATTGAGGGATTACATATATAGAAAAGAGTTTATGAGCTATCTTATCAATGTCTTATTCTCTATAATTAGGAGAATTATATAAAAATGAAATAATTAAATATATAATTAAATCATTCATAATAAATAATAAAAAATAAAATATATAATAAAATATTTATGTAGCGCTTGTTAAAATGAGCAGGATAAATAAGTATGAAGATAAGTTTGAAATAGTTTTCAGATTAAAATATGGAATAATGGTTTTCTCTCTTAATAGTTATGCTATAAAAAAACTATAGAAGGTTAATTTTTATTTTTGAAGTTTAAGTGTTATGTATAAAACATTAATGTTGAACAAGATTTAATCCATATCTCTCTCTTTTCTTTTGGCAGTATTTGTTAAAATTCGATATAACCTATTTGTTTGTATGACAATATGTCGTTAGTTTTTAAAATGTATTATTTTTTAATTTCTAATTTTATTTTTGGTTTTTACTACTTTATTGAATCAAATTAATTAAAATTCGGTATAATCAAATTAATTGAATCAAATTAATAAAAATTATCATTTTTTTTAAATTCGCTTCTATTCAATTAATGCTTTTTAAAAAAATTAGTTTTTTGTTTTCGATTATATTTTTAGTTAAAAATAGTTGAATCGATTGGATTTTAAGACAATGATGTTTTTATGATAATAAAATGACGTCATTTTTGGCCTATCACACAATTTTTCAACTTGTTTGATTTTGTAGCTTATTTAGTTTATCGGTTAATTCAATTTTAATTAATTTTTTTATGTGTTTGTTCGGTTTATTGAATCGGTTTAGTTTATGTAGTCTATATTTAGTTTTTTTTTATTGTTAGTTAATTTAGTTTATTGGGTTTAATCTGTCAAGTTAGTTTAGTTTAATTTCTCAATTCAATTTGTTGATTTTTGATTAATTCGATAATTGAACCGATCGTTTACATACCCCTAACAATGAGGGAAACTCTTTATATATGAAAGAGAAAATAATCAAAATTTTCTTCTTTAAAAAATTAAAGACTAGTCAACATTCAAAATATATAAAGAATATTGTTACAAAATTTTTGAATTTTTTTTATCTTTTATGATTTTTTTTATTAAAGTAATATTTATAATATATCAAATTAATTTATTATAATTATTAGATTTATAATATAAGTATTTTTTAAATTAATATTAATTTAAAATGCAATGATTTAAATAATTTTATTATGATATTTTAAATGATTATAATAAAGTATTAATCAAATTATTTAATAATTATCATAATTTTAATAATTTTACATTAATATAAATTTTATTAATTAAATAATAATACTAATTATTTTAATAATTTTAATATTATATAAATTTATATATAAATTATTAATAAATAAAATTTATTCCCGCTTTTAATTTCCCTCTCCCCGTAAAACCCTGGTTCCCCCCATTCCCTTCCCCCCATAAAACCCTGCCCCGCCCCCCCTCTCTCCTTTTTTCCCTCTTCTCCCTTCTGCGTACCCTCTTTCCCTCTCTCTCGTGGCTAGCCCTTGCCCTCGCTCACTGGCTCGCCCTCACCCTCTGCCTCGTCCACACTCTCGCTTGTCGCAGCTCGCCCTCGCTCACTGGCTCACCCTCACCCGCTGCCTCGCCCTCGCTCTCGCCTGTTGCAGTTCGCCCTCGCCCTCGCTCTTGCTCGTCGTAGCTCGCCCTCGCTCATTGGCTTGACCTCACTGGCTCGCCCTCGCTCTCGCTCTCGCCTCTCGTAACTTGCCCTCGCCCTCGCCCTCGCCCTTGCTTACTGGCTCGCCCTCACCGGCTGCCTTGCCCTCGCTCTCACCTCTTGTAGCTCGCCCTCGCCCTCACCCTCACCCTCGCTCACTAGCTCGACCTCACTGGCTCGCCCTCACCGGCTGCGTTGCCCTCGCTCTCGCCTCTCGCAGCTCGCCCTTTCCCTTGCCCTCGCTCACTGGCTAGCCCTTCCTCGCTCACTGGCTCACCCTCGCTCACTATCTCGTCCTCACCCGCTGCCTCGCCCTTTCCCTCGCCTCTCGCGGCTCACCCTCTGCCTCGCCTCTCGGTTGGTAGTTGGGGAGGTTGCATCTCGGGCTACTTGATCTAGCTCTCTAAGTCTTGCTTTCGTTGGGTGACTGGGTTGCTCGCCACTCTGCATTGACATTGGGACACTTTGGTTCAGTCTTTTGAGGTTTGGTTAAATCTTTGGTGTTGTATTCTATTCGGGTTCAAATTCAATGCTAGTGACAAAAAATTCTTTTGTTTCAATCTTTGGTATTGTATTCTTGTTCTTGGCAGATAGGCAGTGGCCAGTGGACATCCCTTCATACTTTAGAGATCAAAAGATTAGAGGTAAGTTAATTTATTTGATTATGTTCTATTTAATGTGTATTTCTATTTTATTTTGGCTAATTTAATACCTATTATAATGAGTTTAGCAATTATGACTTTAGGTTTTTTGCTAATTGTTATTTGACTACTTCACTTAGTTAGGAATTGTTGTGGTTGAGATATGTTAATTGTGGCTGAAATTGTTGAATGTGATTGAATATTTGAATTGTTCATGCTAAAATTGTTAAATTTTTTATTTTATTTTTTGATATGATATAAATATTTATTTATTTATTTTTTAATATTTTATTATAAAAAATAAAATTTAAATATACATTAGGATTTAGAAGCCCATTTTTAAAATCTCAGTTAAAAGACAACAACAGATGATATAAAAGACAACAACAGAATTATTATCGTTAATTTTAAGTACTTGTATTTTTATATTTAATGAAAATATAATGACAACAACAGATATGTTAGTAATGTAATTTACTATTTATATTTTTAATGAAAATGATATTTGAATGCTCACTTGCGACAGTTCTGCAATGTATTAATGTGTTGTATTTATATTATATTAATATAAATATATAAAATATTGATATATTTTATATCAATATATTAATGTGTTGTATTTGTATTATATTAATATATAATGTATTAAAGTGTCACAAGTTAGATGGTATGAAAATGGTTTCTATGAAACAAATGCAAAAATGAAAAAATAATATTTTTTAAAATACAAGAAATAGAAATGAGTAAATAAAAAATAAAATAAACAAACATAAATATAAGTTCTAATCTTTAACTTATTGATTAAAAATAAATAATAAATTTAAAAAAAATAATTAAACATAACTTTGTTCGACACAGAAGTATAACCTAACTTCGTGGACGCAAATGAGTTTTCAAATAGTAAATATATTTTTGATATTTTTTTAATATTATAAAATAATCTCAAAATATTTTCGTAATTACAAAACAAACCCAAAAATGATTTTTTGGTGTTTCTCGATGTTTCAATACATGAAATGTTTCGAAGATGAGCGTTTTCATGCATTGTAGATCACAAATGAGTATCCAAATAATATTTCATGTATTTAGTTCAGACATGTTGAAGTTACAAATTGATATAGTACATACAAATTTTATAATAATTTTAGTTAAAATTAATGATAATAATTCAACTTAAAATTAATAATACCGAAGCAATCCGTTATTGGAACATAGGACAGTGCCCACATAATAATGAATGTACGTAGGTAAATAGGGTTACTTTCATTTTCTTGTTCACGAGAATGAGTCTAGAAAACAGTTGGGTTTTTTCCTTTTTCATACCTGCCTTAGTCCAATCACCCCACTATATATATATATAATATTTGAAACCTTTGAAAAAGTCAATTCTCTTAAAAAAAATTAAAAGTTTCCTTCTAGCTAACAAAATTAAGCCACTTAATTCCAAAATAAAAAACAGTGTTCGAATCCAAAGTGGGTTCTATTATGATTGAATGTTTTTTTTTTTCTTATGGAATGACTTGGTCATAAGTCAAGAAGTGATCAGTGGGGTTTGAAGAAGACAGAAACCTGAAAACCAACGAACCTATGTATCTTGTATGAACCCAACAAAATAAAGATTAATAATGGGAGAAAAACCCAATCAAGTAGAGAAAAAGAAAATTAAAGAAAACACACACACACACACACACAAACAAATAAAAGTGTTGGTAAGCAGTGGAGGCTGCTGGCTGGCTGGCTGGTTGGCTCATGCAAATTGATACACACAAGTACTCTCCAATGACCCCACAAGGAGGAATATGCACCCACCTTTCTCACCTTAACTAGCTTTTGGGGAATTTCATGCTCCACTTTTCACTAAAATTTTGCTTTATGTATCTTCCAACATTTGATGTCTTTTTTACTCATTACTCTTATGCATGTTCCTTGCTAGCTAACAAATAATTCTAAGTTCTTGCATTTATAAAGGGTATTTTATTTTCCCTTGTTTATCTGATCATAAAATCTATTGAATTTTTTCTAAAATAATATATTATTATCATACAGTGGGAGAAGGCAAGGCAATATATTATTTTATTTTCCCTTGTTGACATTTAAGCTTCAGTTAAAGCTTCTTTAGTTCTCGTTTATCGAATTTATTTATTTTATAGGATGATTATGAAGTGTATGATGTGTTGAGAATTGATGATGTTGCATTGAGAATTGATGATGTTACATATATTGAAGTGTTAAATTTTTGTGTTTTTTTTTTCTTACATAGGGTGTAGTCCATTTATAGGGGAGACGTTGTCGAATTTTCTCTAAAAATTATATTAAATAAAAAATATAATTGATTAAATATTTTTTAGGTATTTAATTAAATTTGTTGGAACTTAACCTTAGATTCCCGTTCGGTGACTTCCTCTCGATGGAGCGAGGAGATCATTGAATTGTCCAGTTGGACAGTCTGGAAATTTGGTGTCGTGTTGTGTGCCCAGCGAATACGCATTAATTTACTCATGTATGGTATGAAAATTCAGTAGCATTTCTTATTGTTCTCTGGTTGCATATAAGAATATGTTTTGATTCATGCAATTGACTCAAATTGAGTTTAACTTGTATGAATCAACACAATCTTTATCGTGCATCTGGAGAACTGTGCTGAGATGCTGCTGAAATTTCGTATCGTGACTAAATGTGTCCACTAGTGGTCATATCACAATTCATTTCCGGATGGAATAGGTCCTAACCTTCAAATTTTAAGGAGGAGTTATAAGGAGTAGTTCAGTGGAATAATATTAAAACAATTCAAATAAAAAAATATTATAATTATAATTTAATAATTTTTTATTATTTAATGGTATAGGAAAAAAATGAGATCAGATCGTCAGTGGATGTATATCAGGCGTAAGGAGGATGGTTATGCTTCTACGGAATTTATCAAGGGTGTTGAAAAGTTTGTTAATTTTTCTAAGAGTCAACCAGAGTGGATGGATGGGAATAAGATTAAAAGTCCTTGTAATCAACCAAAGTGTAGGAACACGGCTTTTCGTGACCAGGATACTGTGACAAGTCACTTGCTCACCAAAGGTTTCGTACTGAGGTATTATGAGTGGACACTTCATGGGGAAGTTATTGCTACGGTAGATTTGGTCGATATGTCTTACTCAACATCAATGCTTGAAGTAAAGCCAAGCAACTTATTTAAGACTATGGTAATGGATGCTAGCGGGCCTGATTTCAATCCGAATATGGAGGAGGAACCTCCAAATCCGGAAGCTCAAGCATTCTATGACATGCTTAGTGCTGTAAAAAAAGAGTTATATCCTGGTTGTCGAAAGCATACGCAGTTGTCGCTTGTTTCTAGATTGCTTAGCTTTAAGTCAGAACACCATCTATCTAAGAGGGGATTTAATCAACTTTGTGAATTACTTAAGGAGGTTCTTCCTGAACCTAATACGGTGATTGATAATTTTTACAGTACTAAAAAACTAGTTCGAGGGTTGGGCCTTCCTGTTGAGAAAATTGATTGTTGTAGAAATAACTGTATGATTTTTTGGGGTGATGATAGTGATTTAACAATTTGCAAGTTTTTTCATGAGAATCGGTACAAGCAAGTTGATCAAGCTGACAGTAGCAAACGACAAAAAACTTGTGTTCCTTATAAGAAGATGCATTATTTTCCTTTAACTCCTCGGCTTTTGAGATTGTATGCATCCAATTCAACAGCAGCAGAAATGAGGTGGCACGCAGATCATGTGGTCAAAGATGGCGTCATGCGTCATCCGTCAGATTCCCCTGCGTGGATTCATTTTAACCAGACTCATAGGGAATTTGCTGCCGAGAAAAGGAATGTCAGACTTGGTCTTTGTACTGATGGGTTTCAACCGTTTGGTCAATCTGGGAAGCAATATTCTTATTGGCCTGTCATTGTCACAGTGTATAATTTACCACCCTGGATGTGTATGAAGGATACAACAATGTTCTTAATGGTGCTAGTGCCAGGACCAAAGAATCCTAAGGCAAAACTTGATGTTTTCTTACAACCCCTTATTGCAGAGTTGAAACATTTGTGGGATTTTGGTGTGCATACATATGATATCTCATTGAAACAAAATTTCCAACTGAGAGCGGCTTTGATGTGGACCATTAGTGATTTTCCTGCATATTCAATGCTCTCGGGGTATAGCACGACAAGAAGGTTGGCATGTCTTTATTGCACGATTCAGTCGGACGCATTTTACCTATCAAAGAGTCGAAAGATTTCATGGTTTGATAACCATCGAAAATTCTTGCATCGAATCATCCGTATCGACGGAATAGGTATGGATTTCGAAAAAATACTTTGGTAAAAAAAACACCACCTCCTGTACTGTCTGGACTTGAGATACTTGCTTTCTTGAACGAGTTGGGTTTAGTGAAGGCGACACAACCCAATGCTGCACAGACTAATGCGGATAACAGTCATGGTAGTGGTTGGAAGAGTAAGAGTATTTTTTGGGATTTGCCTTATTGGAAAACTCAACTTATTCGACACAACTTGGATGTTATGCATATAGAGAAAAACATGTTCGAAAATGTGTTCAATACAGTGATGAATGTACCAGGCAAAACTAAGGGCACGGTGAAGTCAAGAGAAGAGTTGAATCAATATTGTCGACGCATTACTCAATCAACTTTTACTCTGAACAAGAAAGAAAAAGTTGTCCTGTGTGTGTGGGTAAAAAATCTAAAATTTCCTGATAGGTATGTGTCGAACATGGCTAGATGTGTTGACACAAAGAAGCTTAAGTTGTTTGGGATGAAAAGTTACGATTGTCATGTGTTCATGCAAAGGTTGGTGCCCGTTGCATTTCGAGAATTACTACCGCAAAAAGTACGGGAGGCATTGACTGAGTTGAGTCTTTTCTTCAAAGATTTGACATCGACCACTATTAAAAGTGAGCATATGATGAAATTAGAGAACGACATCCCCATCACTTTGTGTAAGTTGGAGCTCATATTCCCTCCAAGTTTCTTTGACTCTATGGAGCATCTTCCATTCCATTTAGCTTATGAAGCAAGGATAGCAGGTCCAGTTCAATATCGATGAATGTATCCGTTTGAAAGGTACTATTTATTAGATTGATAATTTTTTTTTCCTATTTTATAAGAAACATATTTATTTTGTAGTTCACTTATCTAATTACTATATACATTTTATATAGATACCTAGGAAAGTTGAGGAAAACAGTTAGAAATAAAGCTCGAGTAAAAGGCTCTATTTCTAATTCATACGTTGTGGAAGAAGCGTCATTGTTGTGTTCTCATTACTTTGAGGACCATGTTGTTACAAGGCATACACGAGTGCTGCGCAACGATGCTGGTGTTGTAAATGAAGGGGATGACCAGGAGGGGAAGTTATCAATTTTCAAGCATCCTTGTCGACCATTTGGATGTAAAAAGTCACGAATGTTATTCGGTGAAGAATATGATGTTGCACACAGATATATTTTGATGAATTGTCCAGAAGTTGAACGGTATCTGCAGTAAGATTTTGCTAATTAATTGTTGTTAATTTCTAAATTATATTTAAATTGAATAGTCTAATGTAGTTATTTTTATTTTTCTTTTTAATTTTTCAAGAATTTACGATGCTGAGCTAAGGCAACGTAATCTCGGCATTGGCGACCACATCATTGAACAATTAACAAATAAGGAATTCCCTTCTTGGTTCAATAATTATGTGAGTTGATTAATTAAAATATTAATTCTACTCAATTTCTTATATAATTATTTCTTATATATCTGTCTTATTTAATAGGCTCGTGATCCTACGAACAATGTGACCAATTCATACATAAGGGATCTCGCAAAAGGACCTTTTAACACTGTTACAACGTACCCTGGCTGCTTTGTTAATGGATTTAAATTTCACACGATTAGCCATGGTCGAATAAAGGCACTATGAATAGTGGCATGTGCGTTAAAGGATCCAACTATGATGATCTCGAGAAGGACTATTATGGTCGGATAACAGAGATTGTCGAGCTCGAGTATCCTTCAGTATCGTCATTCAAGAAAGTTGTATTGTTCAAGGACAATTGGTTTATTCTAACTTTGAACGAGGGGGTGAAGATTCATCATGCATATAAGATCGTCGAGGTCAATGAAAAGAAGAAATGGAATACAAACGAGCAATTTGTATTAGCTTCTCAAGCGATTCAAGTATATTTTTGCGAATATCCAAGCTTGAGGTGTAACAAAAGCGATTGGTTGATTGTAACAAAAGTCAAACCAAGGTTCATAGTAGAGGTTCCACAATCTTTTAATAATCAAGGGGCGACCATTCCACGTGAAGCGTTGCCTTACCAAGAGGATGACGTGGAACTACACGATATCGCAGTTGATGATGCCCAAATCCTTGAGACAATGAATGATGGTGACCGCGTTGATTTAAATGATGAGCCAGTTATGGAATCAGAATTTGATGAAGCTCCAGAGTTGAATGATGAGCAAGTTTTGAGATCTGATTCTAAAGATAAGTCTGAATCGTATGATGAGCAAGTTTTGAATTCAGACTCTGAATATTACTTTGAATCAGAGGATGAACAAGTTCTTCAATTAGATTCTGATGACGACTTAGAATCTAATGACACAGATGTAGAATTATATGATAGTGATTAGAGGTAAATTTTATGATTTAAATACTTATGTTTAATTATTAATGATATTGATTTTGTTAATTGATTTATTTCATTATAGGTACTAGTTCACCTCCCGTGTGATGCACGAAAGTTCATATATATTGAATTTATTTAAAATTAGCAACCTCACAATCATAAATTCTATTTACAGTATACAAATTTCAAGAACTACACATTTTTCACAAACTAATAATTAATTTAACATATGATAAATATAAATAGTTTATACAAAATAATAAATAATATGACAACATATAATAAATTAGTAACATAAATAATTAAAATATAAAATATAATAAAATTTTCAAAAAAAAGATGACAACATATGATAAATATAAATAGCCTATACAAATATTAATTTTGTCAAAATAAATTAAATAATTTATTTAAAATAATTCAATTTTACCTAAATAACTAATTTAACATAACCTACAAACTAATTATTTTTTAAAATTAAGTAATAACTTAAACATATATAAGATTTGTATTTTTTTTGCATGGTTCTGAAATTAATTAAGGGTTTTAGAGTTTTGAATAGTGACTTTATTGAGAGAGAATAAGAGGTAAATTATAGGAAATAAAATAAAAAATTAAATTTATTTTTTTAAAAAAATTACTTGGTAGTCGGTATTTGGCGGTACTACCTGATATCTCAAGATTTTTGTCGATTTAAAAAAAAAATCTTATTTTTCTATAATTTATTTTAATTAAAATTTTATGTTAATATTTAAAAATTAATAATATTGATTAAATCTTACCTCTTCATATACCAACATGTTTATACATTCTCCAAACACTATTTAATTATGAAAAAACCATCTACAGGTTTCAAGAACTACACGTTTTCCACAAACTTATATTTAATTAATGATTTATAAAAATTTCATTTTGGGTAAGAAAAAAATAAATAAAATATAATAAAATATCGAAATAGAAAGTGAAAATAGACGGGAAAAAATTTTGACAGCATTTTCGTTATAATATATATATATATATAGATGACAGGTGTTAGAGGACGATATCGTGCAGGACGCAGTGGTTCTAAACCTAACTCGTCTGGGTCTACTACTGCTTCCACCTCATCTACTGCAGCACCACATATTTCGGGGGATATTTCACTGGCCTCCCTCCCATCAGCATCTCCTGTAGCTGCCCCTGTAGTTGCTTCTTCACCGACCCTTCCTACAGAGTCACCAGTACATCCATCATCTCATTCGATTGCCAGTCATTTTACATCCGAACCATTACATGTTATAGAGCAAGATGGCGATGGGTAACTTTAATTTTTTTAATTTTTTTTTTACATTATGACATGTATTAATTTTTATACTAATTATTATTATTTGTATACAGGAGCATCTTTTGTCGTACAATAAATATCTCCCATATTATATCGACAATCTTCAAGAAACGTCTTCATAAGGAAGGTCATGTTTGGAAAGAAGTGCCTTCGGAGACAAAGGGCTTGTATTAAGATGAATTTGCGGTATTAAATTTAAATTAATAATATATATATTTCAACTATTAATGTAGAAATGTTTAAATTATTTAATCTTTTTTTTTTTACAAATTTTTTTTCAATAGGATCCTACAATTGATGCATTAGTGAGAAGAGAGTGGGCACAAAAAGCAACGAAACGATATATCGACAACATTCGTAAGTGGCATGCCAATGGAAAACCGATCTTTGTGCCAGATGATGTTCGGGATAGCTGGATGTAGAAATGGGAACAAGATGAAGCTTTCAAGAAACGGTCTGCACAAGCATCCCTGAACCGTTTGAGTGAGACAGGTGGCCTTGGGGCTGGTCCTTCTCGCCATACTGGGGGTTTTATATCTTCAGCAGAGCATAAAAGAAGAATGGTGAGAAATTTAATTTATTTAATTTGTTAATATTTAATTTTTTTTATTTACATGGTTAATTTTATATCATTTTTTTTTAGACATATGAGTTTGGGAGAGAGCCTACACTGATTGAATTGTTTGAACAAACTCATTCTAAAAAAACTAAGGAAGGACAGATAGTGTATGTCGACAGACGTTCTTCGAGTGTCGCTGTAAGGTTTTTTTAATTGTAAGTAATATCATTTTTATAATTAACATAAACTTTAATATTCATAATTGTTTTATTTTATTTTCTTCATTAAACTGTTGTAGGAAATGTATGGACAGTTGCTAGAGCAGGTAACTCAACCAAATGAAGGGTCTGAGGAGCCTCAGCAACCAGATTGCGATCAGATATTCATCCAGGCTGCCGGGGGGAAAAATAAGAAGAAGAGGATTTATGGCACGGGATCTTTATCCCAATCAAAATTTTCTGACGTTGGCAGCTCATCCTTTGTCTCATTTAATCTTAATGAAAACCCAGTTATACAAGAAATGACAGAGAAATTAAATTTGCAGGCGGAGCAGATAAATTCACAAGTGGAGCAGATAAATTCGCAGGCAGAGCAGATAAATTCGCAGGCTCATGAGCTGAGCGATGTTCGACGACAGATGTTTGAGATGCGATTTTTGATTGAACAACTTACTGCATCTACTCGCGGTATTGTTCCTTCTTCTTCTTCTTCTTCTTCTCAGCCACAATCGACTCATCAACTTGACTCACCTAATGTTGATGATGATTTAGATGATTAGTTTTTGCAGTTATTTTTATGTAACGATTGGTATGTAACAGACAATTATATTAGCATGTAATAGACAATTATTAGTATCTTGTTTGAATATAAATTTTTATATTATAAATATAAATTTTAGAATTTTTATATAATTTTTTTAATAAATAATTATAAATAAATTTTAAAATTAAATAATAAATTAAAATAAAATTAAAAATATATAACTTTTAGTGACGGAAACAAATTGTGTCGCTAAATTTTTTTAAAAAAATTAATAGATTGCGACGGAATAATTCCATCGCAACAAATTTTTAATATATTTTTTTTAATTTTTTTAATTTACTTCAGCGACAGAAAATTTCGTCGTTATAATTAATTTAATAAAAATTCTAAAACTTATAGCGACGGAATTTTCTGTTGCTATAATTAATTTAAAAAAAATTCTAAAACTACCAGCAACGGAAAATTCCGTCGCTATATTAATTGAATAAAAAATTCTAAACTAATAGTGACGAAAAATTTTCGTCGCTGTAATTAATTTAATAAAAAAATTAAAATATTATAAATTCCTTTTCAAAAATTATTCTAATAAAAAAATTCTAAAATATAGCGACGGAATATTCTGTCACTAATAAAAAAAAAAGAATTTTTTATTTTTTTAAAAAAATTGCGACGAAATTTTTCGTCGCAATATTTTTTTAAAAAAATAAAAAATTCTTATTTTTTTATTAGCGACGGAATATTCCGTCGCTATATTTTAAATATTTTATTTTTTAAAATAATAGCGACGGAATATTACGTCGCTAATAAAAAGAATTTCTTACTTTTTTTAAAAAAAAATTACAACGGAATTTTCCGTCACAATATTTTAAAAAAAAAACATTCTTATTTTTTTATTAGAATATTTTATTTTTTAAAATAATAGCGACGGAATATTCCGTCGCTAATAAAAAAGAATTTCTTATTTTTTTTAAAACAATTGAAACGGAATATTTCCGTCGCAATATTTTTTTTTAAAAAAAATTCTTATTTTTTTATTAGCGACGGATTATTCCGTCGCTATATTTTAAATATTTTATTTTTTTAAATAATAGCCACGAAATTTTCCGTCTCTAATAAAAAAATAAGAATTTTTGTTTTTTAAATATTGCGACGGAAATATTTCGTCGCAATTTCTTTTAAAAAAATAAACTTAGCGACGAAAATATTTTCGTCGCTGAGACGTCGCTAATATAGCGACGGATCCGTCGCCAAAAAAAATTAGCGACGCAGACTTTAGTGACTGAAAATGCCCGTCGCTAAAGACATTTTTTTTGATTTTTGGATTTAGCGACGGAAATATTCCGTCGCTAAATCCTAAAATTCTTGTAGTGGTGTTCAACTTCATATAAGTGGAGATCTATTGTATAACTCATGAAAGAGGATTTTCATATTCTAGAATGTAACACTTTAGCACAAAAATGCTAATAATTTCATCTATTTTGTTTTTTTCCATTGTTATCTATTTTGTTTTTCCATGGCTGTGCGGGAAAGCTAAAGTTATATAATTGATGGAGAATTTAATTATGAAAGGAACATGTAACTGACAAGGCAGTTTGGAAAATAATTAACAGTTTGATAATAGGGTAGAAATACATCAATGAAAGAGATTGGGCACCCATTTGAGGCCATGGAATGAATATTTCATTTGCAAAGTGGTCACGGAAGACTTGATTTCTTTTTTCCTTTTTTTTTAATGCATGGAAGACTTGATTTTTAGATTTAAACCCTTTATAATATGATCACTAAAAAACAATATTTCCAAAAAAGTTACACACCCTCTTTCACTTTCTTTAAAGAGAAATACACATAAAAACATTTATTAATATTATTAAAGATAACTAGGAACTTGACTTTAAATAAAGTTGAAAATAGTGATTATTATTATTGCCCTTCGACAAACCTGCCCGTCATTCAAGTTAGTCTTTTAAAGCTGCTTTATTCCACATTATGTCAATATTGTTGAAGAATTAGATCAATTAGACTGCAAATAGGAGTCCTATGTCTTTTTTTACTTCAACTTTTCAAATATGAGAATTAACTTAGCTCAAAAAAATTGGTTAATAAATAGTTATTCTGCTGTAATTAATCATCAATATACATAAAGTAAGTGTAAATTTGTAGGAGGAAGATTTTAGTACATATAGATAGAGTCAATTCAAGTATTAGACCAAAAAAAAAAATCTGTAGGATATAAGAAGATGATGCAATTTGTAAGTTCATAGAGAAATATTAGAGAGGAAAGAAGACAGACTTGAAAACATAAACCAAGTCTTTCAGCTAAAAAGTAAAATGCAAGCTGTCATAACAATAATAATAATTACCAAACGCCCAATTCCACAAAATGGACAACGATCACTGTCTCTGTGGGAAACCGTAATGGTCTGATGCAATGAACTTTCTTCAGGGATGCCTATTTTCCGCCAGAATCAAAAGACGGAGAGAGAGAGAGAGAGAGAGAGAGGATGATGGAACAACGACGTGTGTGAGTGCTTATCGTTGAATGATCTGTGTGTAGTGGGCAAGGGCAAATATCACTTCATTTCACAATCTTAAAATATTAGTGTAAGATATTAATTTAGAGCACCCTTATTTGGACCAGAGAATGGAGTCTTTTGAAATTTATTCTTAAAATATTATTTTTCAAAATATCATCTTTCACACTTGCCCTATACAAGAATTGCTGATCGTGGACAACCCTTTTATGCCAGAACCACTAATTTCATTAAGCATGTCAAAGAAGTTAATTTGGCCTTGGTTAATTTATTGATCTTAAAAAGACTAGTTAAGTTGGGTCAAGTCATTCAAGATAATCCAGACCAAGTCAACTAATTTATAAGACGGCACAAGCCTACACAAGACTTGCTAGCCGTGGGCATCGATCTTACACAAGAACTAATAATTTCACTAAGCATGTCAAACGAGTTGCCCTTGCTTGGGCTTGCTGGTTAAGTTGGGTTGATTTGTTTATGAGACGGGTCAAGCAAGGTTAGCTCATTCATGATACGAGTTAGTCCTAGTCCTAAACTAGTCTTCTTCAGCTCATGGACCTACCTAAGGAGGTGAGCGCAATGCGTTGAGCTCATGGGTTGAAATAAGTTCAAGCTCACAAGCTTGAACAAACTTATTCCAACAGACGAAAATGTTATGTTGTTCACATCAACCAACATAAGATTTGCTCAATGTGAGCAAAATGAGAGGGGGCGTGGGCCCCATCTCCTGCTAACCCACGTTTAGCAAAAATTGATCTAATAGAAGTTTGTCAAGAGAGTTTATTTTTTATATAGTTTTAAAATTAATTAATTTATTTACTAAATATGATATAATAATATTTTTAAAAATACAAATTTTACTTTTAAAATAAAAATTTAGAACTTAGAAGTAAGAAGGTAAAAGTTAAAAGTTCAAAAATTAAAACTTTTATCTTTTAATAGCTTATACTTTTTAGTTTTTAATGATCCACATATATTTTTAAAATTGAATTAAATTCTATAATAATAAATATATAATAATAATTGGATTTATGTGTATATGTATATACATATAAAGAAAGAAAGATAGGCTAATCCAGGTTGGAAGCGCCTACCAAGAGGGAGGGCCGACTAGTACCAATCGGGTCGGCCATAAATAGCATGGGGGAAACCCAAAGGTCTCCCCCACCAATTCTACTCTCTCGCTCTTTCATTCTCTCAAGAAACCCTCTGTAAATCAATGATTTTGCAAAATCTAATTGTTTAATCGTTGATTCGATCATGTTTTCACCTTAAAAGTGGCCTCAATCTATAAGGAGGTAAGTCTTTTAGTTCCATCAACAATTTTTCTAGCAAAAATCCATGGATATATATATATATATAGATACATACGTGCGATTTGGGTTTGACCGTAAGTTTAAACTTGATCTACACAGATCCAGCTCTTGAATTGTGCTGATTTTTTAGTATATTGGTCAATGAGGGTCTAGGCATCAGATGGTTGCCTTTGATCGCCAAAAAATCCCCAGCCACTATGGCCTTCAGCTACTAACAGTGTTATTCCGTTTTAACCAAAAATTAAAAACTAGATCTACGAAAATTTAGTCGTTAGATCAAGCTCATTTTTGGATATATTAACTCCTTTGGCTTAAGTGGTGTTCTCTTTGTGTTTCAATTTTGAGTTTTGAATTCATTTTGAATTTTGTGTTTTGAATGTCTGTTTTGAAATTTTAGAAAACGCGTTTTTTTTGTTATTCTAAAAAATTGTATCTTAAAATAGGAAACTAGAAAACCCGTTTACTTCGAAATTTTGAGAAAATTTATTTTAGAATATTTTATTTAACAAATTTGATTCAAAGTTATAAATATTTATTAATAAATTATAAATTTAATTCAAAAAATTTAAAAAATAACATAATAATCTAACCATATATAATATATTAAAATTATAAATTATATTTAAAATTATGATCTAACCATAACTGATAGTTTGTTTTGAAATTATAAATTATTTTTTACATTAATTTTGAGATTTAAATTACTCATAACATAAATATTAAAAATAATAATAAATCATAAAATAACAAAATGTTGATTTATTCAAAAATTTAAAATATATACTTAAAAAGAAAAATTAAAATAAAAAAATGGGAGTGGAGAAAGGGCGATGGCAGATGAAGAAATGGCTGAAGAAAGAAGGAAGAAATGGAAGGGCAGGAGGCGATGGCAGCAAGCGATGGTGGATTTGGGCATGGCAGGCGGTAGCGTGTATGGCGGATCTGGAAGAGGAACGGCGCAAGTGAATGGGGAGGCACGACAGATCTGGAAGGGATAACGGCGTAGGCGAACGACTTGCAGCGGCAGCGTAGGCGAACGACGTAGACGACGGTGGCCGACGCTGCGATGGTTGACAAGAAAGAGATGGAGTCTGGAAGGGAAGAGGCAGTGATGGAGAAGATGGTTGGGGCAGTCACAGTGTTTTGGTTGAGGCTTGAGAGAGAGAGAGAACGAGATTGGAGGGTTGCTAGGGGGTGGGGGGTGCCGCGCGACTGTTTTCCATGTTTTTGGTGTGTTTTCACTGAAAACACCCAAAAGAACAAAATGTTGTTTTGGGTTTCCTTTACAAATTTTTACCTTATTTTTGAAAATGTGTTTTTGAAAATAACAAAGAGAACACGCTTTCAGTGTTTTGAAAAACTGAAAATTCAAAACGGGTTGAAAACAACAAAGAGAACAGGCCCTTAGTGTTTCAAACGGTAGGCTCCTATTACTAGGTGACACGACAAATTAATACCAAAATTAACCGTTAATTTTAAAGTGGTCAAAATTTATTATTAAGTTGGAGTTGACTTAAAAGGATTCACTGTTCTTTAATTCATTCCAATTTGTATGATTGAGCTATTCAACATGTCGGGTGATTTCTCACACGTAGGTGCACAATGCTTAAGTAAGCTGTAAGTTTCTTGATTTGGGATCAAGAAAATGCCCTTCAGTCATTTTTGCGGCAATTGAATCACAAAAGTCATTAACTCTTAATGTACAAGGATCAACAACACCAAGTGTAATGGCCCGCCTCTCAGAGCCCCTATTAGCATAGAGGATCCGTGAAAGGATTATTACTTAAATGATATTGAACAATAACGTAACTACAACTCAAACACCACCCTTATTTAAACCATACCTTTCACATACCTTTCTCATAGTCGTTCTTACATAAACATTCATACCGTGAGCCCACCCAGTTTACATAACATATATCTAACTCAAAATTATAAACATTACATAATGACACCCAAGACCTAGGTTCGAGAGAGCTTTGCACTTGCTATCATAACTCAACGATCTAGACCCAACTCCGTTGAACGCACCTACAGTCTCAAAATACTCTTACATGGAATGATGGAAAACAAATGTGAGTCGCAAGACTCAGCAAGCTCTAAAAAGAAAGGCTGTAGAATATAGATAGAACTCTTTCCCTAACACCCCGTGTAATTCATGTCAATGTAACATCATACCATGCCATGCCTAATACCTGCCTTATTTCTAGATGTGTAAACATATAATAAACTTCACATAAACGGTCCTTAGGGCCCACATCAACACACATTGGCGCCCGCTCGAGAAAAGAGTACCGCGGCTGGCGATGTAATACCCTAAGTTATTACAAATAAAATTAATATTATAACTAGTTATATTTTTGTTAGCTTAACTTGATATTTAATTAAGTTACTAAAGTGTGCTTATGTAAAATATAAATAAATATATAATTATGTAAATGAAATAGTATGATTTAAGATTAATATGATTAAATGAAAGATTAAATGAAATTATAAATTTATGTAAATATGCATGTATGTATGTCGTGTGTATATATGGTATATATATATGTAAAAAAATAAAATAAAATCCAAAAATTCGGATTTGCAGAGCAATGCACGGCCAGAGCATGGTCGCGCTTGCAAATTGATTCTTAGGGGTAAAGGAAGGGTTTTTAATGCCGAAATGACCAAGGTATGGCCTCTGGGACGCGTGGCTAACGATGGGGAAGCGAGGTACGTCGAACTCGGGCTATAAATAGCCTCGTTCTAGTGAAGCAAAGCACTAAAAATTTTAATTCAAAGATTGGCCGATTGGGAGTGAGTTTGAGAGATTTAAGAGTGGGGTTTTGATCTTCAAGCCGTGGGCAAGCATTCTGGAAACTTTGGGGGCCATCGGAGCAAAGGAGAAGGCAAATCGAAGCTTCGCCGGAAAACATGCGATTCGCCAGAGCCGAGGGGTATTCGGTCGATTCAAGGTTAGTTCGATCTTATTTTTTGTTAATTTTTGTACCATTGTGTTCGTAATGTCGAGATCTAGAGGTTAGGAGAAGGAAAATCAAGTTTCGGGGTCAAATCGTCGGCCGACGGCGAAGATGTTCGCCGGAGAAGAAACCAACATGGGCGAGTGGCTACACGCGCCCGCGAGTAGGAAGACGGAGCGTGCAGCCCACGCGCCAGTCCGAAAAAAAAATAAAAGAAAATAAAAATAAATAGAAGAAATAAAATTTTGAAATTTTTTTATTAAGTCTGAAATATTGTTTATGATTTATTTAATGTAGAATTTTCTGGAAATGCTAAATTTATTAATTAATTAAGTAGATTTTCTATTATGGAAATAAAGAAAAAATAGGATTTTAATTCTGAAAATTCCAAGAAAATTTCATAGTGTTATAAGTATTATTTAAGAAATATTAGTGAAAATAAATTGAATAAAATGAAAGATTAGGTAATTATTATATAATAATTACATATTTAGCTATTATAAAATAAGGAAAAATAGGAATTAAAGTTAGAAAATTCCAAGAAAATTCCAGAATACTAGGAATATTATTTAAGGAATATTGGTAAAAATAGATTAAATTTTTATGAATCCTAGATAATTATTATGTAATTTTGAAGAGATAAAGCTTAGGAATAAAAGAAAAAATGGAAGAAATTATGAAAAAAATAGTAAATGGAATTCTAAAAATAAATTTATGTTGTAGGAGTCCTTGTGAGCAAGGAGGTTAAGGAATAGCCGCTTGACACGTAGTTCGAGACAAATTAGCTGTAAGTATGCCGCCTGAATTTAATACAGTTATAGATGTAAATATTGAAAATACTTTTATCATATTGGCATGCTATGATATGAAATCATCACGTAGACTGCATCAATGACATGACTATGAAATGCATACATACACAATGATACTGTTGATCACACGCATATGAGGCCGTAGGGAGTACGAACTGACACCGCTGTCCTATCAATGGTGCACCCATACACCCCGACTTCGAAAGAGGTGGCCGCTAAAATGATAGGCAGCATGAGGGGTGCAGTTGACACCTATGATGAAAGGCATTGCATACACTCATGACATTGCATTAGGTATCTTTACTTAGATGGTTCATCATCTAACATGGGTTATGTAATACCCAGTATTAAATAAAAAAAGAATGTTTGAAGATATGGGTCAAAATGATATTTAGCAAAGTTTCGGGCCTAAGTGTAATATTCGAAACTTAAACGAAAGACGAATGACTAAGTTAAGATGAGCCAATCGAGGAGAAATGGCACAATTGGATGATATTTGATAAAAAATCAGGGATTTTCAAAGGTTTGAAGTCAAAAACACGCAATTAGAAGAGTCCGGGCAAAAGTGCAATTTTTGCAAAATATCAGTGGGAGGTCGAATCAATGAATTTTTCAGAAATTTCAAAAGGAAATGGAAAATATACAACTAGAGGGTTGTTGTGAAGGTGTTGGATAGTTCAAGGGTGTTTAGAAATAGGAGAAAATGCAATTAAAAAGTGACCAGGGGCTAAAATGCAATTTTAGTAAAGTTTCTTGGTGTGAAACCGATCGGCCGCCTATGGCCGTCGGCGGCCGCTTCTGGGGAATCGGGCAGGTCGCCAGGAGGCTCTAGGATAGCCTCCAGACGATGATGGCCTCGTTGGGAGCTTCCATTGGCCGGAAATGGGTCGGATGTGATCGGAAATCATGGCCAAAAGATTTCCGATTTGGCTGGATCTTTCGAGGGCTTAGGCTCGCGATTTGGTGCTTCTTAATTGGTTTAGAAGCTAGATCTAGGGTTAAGGGGATAAGGGCGATCGATCTATGGTGGAAAATCGGGTCGAGAGAGGGTATAAATAGACAACCAAGGCCAAGGGTTTCAAAACGAATCGAGGGAAATTCAGGGCGTTCGGGCTTGAATCGAGGCACAAGGATAAGGGGCTTTTGTTCTTAGTGTTCTAAGGATCATTTCTGGAGCATTTGGGATCGTTTGGTGTAGATTTGGAAGGGTTTTTGAAGTTGGCCGGAAAATCGAGTTGGTCGCCACCACGACCTGCAACCGCCATTTAAGGCATTTTCCGGTGATGGTTTTGGGCATTTGAGGGTGCCATTGAGGCCGCCTCATCGAGATCTTCAAGGCCCCATAGTTGGTTTAGCAAAAAGGAGTCGCCGGACCCGGAGAAGAAGGCCGGAGAAGACGACTGTGCGGCGGCGCGTGGCAGCCACTCGCGGGACCTCTGGGTGGCGCGTGAGGGCACGTGAGGTATGATTTTTATGTGTTTTTAATTTCAGAATTTAGGTTGAATTATTTTAGGAATTTTCATGGAAGAATATTTTGAAAAAAAATGATGTTTGGTATTTTTAATGAATTTCCGAAGGTATAGATGTTTAAAAATTAAATAAAAATAGAGAAAATTGTGAAAAAAATAGAAATATTGATTCCAAAGGTCTTAAATGATGAAATAGGAGTCAATTGGGTCATTGGAAGAAGAATTACACAATTTTCGAGGTGTGACACGTTTTTCGAGGCAAAATCCAGACTTTTCCGAATTGAGGTGAGTGGTTTGATTCTAGCTTATCCTTGTCTTGAAAGTGTTTTAAAGTGCTTTTGGTGAGTTCTAGTGAGTAATTATACCCTCCTAGACTTAGCTTATTTTACAAGGCTTTTTACCTACGTTTCGTTGTGTCGATAATCACTACATTGCATTAACTGTTTGTTTATTAAAATGTTTGTGCATGGCGTGTAAATTTTTATATCATGTGGGGTCATGTTTAATTGCATCATTGGGTCCGTGTGGGGCGACATGGGGTCTATTTGAGATTGGGACAGTATTAATCCAGGTGAACGGGTGTCACACTGGGGCATTCGAGGGAATAATGTTAAACCAGGTGAACGGGTGTCACAACGGTGCACCCGAGGGATTAATGTTGGACTAGGTGAATGTGTGCCACAGTGGGGCATTCGAGGGATTAATTAAACATGTCAGGGTGATATCTCGAGTTAGACGTGTTTTGCATTTGTCGTATAGTATGTCATGCTCGTATGTCTTTCATGCATTATATATATGTTTCATACCTTCACTTAGATGGTTTATCATCTAACATGGGTTATGCCCCTGGAACATTCAACGTTCCAGTCAGGGATAGCAGCGAGGTCAAGGATACGACCGAGGAGCCAGTGGTGTATGTTTGATAGTTGTTGTTGTTATATTATTTTGGAAGCGTTGATGTTATATATCGCTTGACGATGTTGTAATAACTAGTATTGATGTTATATTCATATGACGGTATGGGAACAATTTGTGTGTAACTCGTGGCAGGCCACGTCATTTTGGTTAATTAAGTATTTCCGTTGTGTTTATATTGTCTCGTTCGGTTAAGATTATGTTGATGTTAACTAAACGAGTAAGGCTGGAACTCTCGGGGTTTATATCTGCATGTGGAAATTGTTCTTTAGATCACCGCGGGTGTCAGCTGTAGTTTTGCAATGAGTGTTTCATCTGCATGTGAAGATTGTGCTCACAGGCGCCGCGAGTAGCAGACTTGGAGGAAAAAAAAAAAAAAACCCCGGGTTTTTCCTTATAGTGACACGCTTGTATAGGACGGGGTGTTACAGGTTAGCCCCTGGAACATTCAACGTTCCAGCCGGGGCTTGCAAAAATGATTCTGAGATTGGTGATGTGTAGTGATGCAAGACATGTGTAGTGATACAAGCCATCAAGATGCAAGTAAATGTACCATGTTATAGTATGACTAGCTTAAGATATGTGTCCATTGTTCTATTGTCAGACGCTTTATGTATCAACTTGTAATGTGTGCCATGTACAGTTATTAATATATGCATTGCCATGAGCAGGTTCGATTCAGCTTCCTCTTTGTATTTATTTTCTAGCCTAGATATCTCATTTAGCACTAGATACGGTCTTAGGGAATTTTGGAAATAACAGATTTTAAAAAAAAAAAATAGACTAAATTTCCTAAGGCATAACATGCCCGAGAAGGCGGGCTGTTACAGTTGGTATCAGAGCTCAACCTAAAAGAGTACCTAGGAAGAAAATTTAGACTAGGCCTAGTAGGTGGGAGTACCAACTCGAAGACAGTTAGGGGTACTAACGGAAGTTGTGATGACAGATGGCTGGAAATTTCTCAGAGTAGGTTCTGGTCGATCATTGGGCCCATCGTATGGAGCATCGGATTCCAGAGCCGAACGAGGGAATCATGGAATACCTCGCCCAAATAGAAGAAATTATTGACGACGTGCCCCCAAGCTACCGACTTTGGCCTGATCTCGCTCAGTTTCAGATAAATATGATCGTCGGTGTGTTGAGAAATGAGTTGCAGGAATTCGCAGATTGGGTCCGGCATCAAGACGAGCAGTTCCCCGAATTCCGTCTTTACTGCGCACGCGTTCGTGAGCTACTTGTAGAAATGTACAAGCCAGTACCAGTGGGGGAGCTCGACGAAGACATGAAGGAACCGCTCGAGGAAGGAGAGGAAGAAAATATGGAGAACTCGATTGAGCCTGGAGAAGCAGAAGGTATGGGAAATCCGGTTAACGCGGAAGAAGAAGACGAAGAAGAAGAAGACGACATACCCATATTCTAGGCCGAAGACGACTTCGAGGTCTCAGACTCGGAGGATGAGGAAGAGGTTGTGGAGGTAGTGGACGACCCTGAGGCACCCTTGTACGACTCCGAAGATGAAGAGAATGTTTGGATCTGGAGGTCATTAGGACCAAAATAAACCCATCTTAGAAACACTCTAACTACTTACGTGACTTGTATAGTGTTATCTGTAATCTATGTGACTATGTAGCATGTACATATAACATTTTACAGCCAAATGTATAATATAGAACTAATCGAATGGCAAGATCCTGTTGTCTAATCTCGAATGCTATTTTCCTTTCAGATGGTGAACACTCAAAGAAGGTTAGCAGTTGGGCCTAGGACGCCCATCCCACAAGCTGGTAACACCGAAGGAAACACAAGTGGGCACCCAGAAGGTGACTCCAGCCAAGAAATTAGGAGTAGTAGACTGGATCAGATTGAGCGAATTTTGGGAAGTGTGGTGGTTTTCATACACGAGACTCACTCCAGGGATGGTCACGTGGCCAACATGCTTAACTTATACCGACTGCAGAACCCTCCCGTCTTTTAGGGGAAACTTGGAGCCGACCCCAGTAGAGGGGAATTTTGGATCAAGCAAATGGAGAAGCTGCTAGACCACCTTCACTGCAGCTAAGAAGAGAAAGTTAATTGTGCCACCTTCATGCTGTAAGGAGAGGCAGATAGATGGTGGAGAGGAGTCAAGAGAACAATGACCCCTCAAGCCAGGACACCTTACGTTACTTGGGAAAAATTCAAGGAGCTCTTCAACGAGAAGTACTTCCCTCTGAATTTAAGAATGAAGAAAGAGAGAGAGTTCATGGAGCTAAGACAAACTGGGGACATGTCTGTCGCCCAGTACGAGGACGCTTTCAGTCGACTAATCCGATACATGCCTATCTACGAAGGGGACGAAAGGATCAAGGCTCAAAAGTTTTTGGGAGGGCTGAATCTGAAACTTCAATGGGCATTGAGTAGTGTAAGTACTTAGACCTATACAGAAGCGGTACTGCAAGCCTATACCACCGAGGCTAACCTGAGCCGGATTGACGCTATCCAAGGAGAGAGTTAGCAAGGGAGCAGTCATAGGGCCGACAATAAGCTGGAACCCCAGAAGCTGAAGTTCAAGCCTAGTACCCCATGCGCAAAATGCCAGAAGCAGCATTCGGGAAGGCCGTGCCGGCTCGGGACAAAGGGTTATTACAATTGTGGAGAAATAGGGCATCTCAACCAGAACTGCCCAAAGAAAGGAATCACTTGCTTCAACTGCCAGCAGACAGGTCATTTCGCAAAAGACTGTCCTAAGCCGCGACTGATAAGTCAACCCTAGGGGACATCCGAGAATGCCAAAGCACATCAAGGAAGAGTGTTTCACCTAACACGGCAGGATGTGGCAGAAGATCCAGCGGTGATTGAAGGTACCATGTTTCTATCCGGTATTCCTATGCATGTTTGAATAGACTCTGGAGCAAGTCATTCGTTCATTTCACATGCATTCACTGAAGTGCTAGGAGAAAAATCAGAAAAATTAAATTGTCGCATGATTGTGGCAACCCCAATGGGAAAATCTCTAGAAACCTCTTTAGGATACAAAGATAGGAGGATTCAGATAGGGGAAGTTGAGTTCCTGGTGGATCTGATCCTTCTGAAATTTCAAGATTTTGATGTGATCTTAGGAATGGACTTCCTAACAAATACAATGCCACATTGGACTGTAGAGCTAAAACAGTCTGCCTTATGAGTGGAGACTTGAACGTCAAGTTTCGAGGGCAAAGAATGGCAAGTGAACGAAAGTTGATCTCGGCCTTAAAAGCTGAGAAACTATTACATCAAGGGGCACAGTGATACTTGGCTTGTGTTCAAGAGAAAAGTAAGGAGCCCTTAAAAATCGAAGAAGTGCGAATCATTAAAGAATATTGGATGTGTTTCCTGAAGAATTGTCTGGATTGCCACCCCAGCGAGAGATCGAGTTTTCAATAGAAATCGTGCCAGGAGCAGGTCCGGTTTCGATACCCCCATATAAAATGGCTCCTGCAGAATTGAGAGAATTAAAAACCCAACTCCAAGAGTTGTTAGACAAGGGGTTCATCAGACCAAGTATGTCGCCATGGGGAGCACCAGTACTCTTTGTCAAGAAAAAGGACGGGAGTCTGAGGATGTGTATCGACTATCGATAGCTAAACAAGATAACGGTCAAGAATAAGTACCCACTCCCCAGAATTGAGGAGTTGTTCGATCAATTGCAAGGGGCCAAGGTCTTCTCAAAGATTGACCTAAGATCAGGGTATTATCAATTAAGAATCAAGGCAGAAGATGTGCCTAAGACAGCTTTTTATTCTCGATATGGGCACTATGAATTTTTGGTGATGCCGTTTGGACTAACCAATGCCCCAACAGCTTTTATGGACACCATGAATCGAGTCTTTAGGCCATTTCTGGACAAGTTCGTGATCATGTTTATAGAAAACATACTGATATATTCTCCCTCGGAAGAAGAACATGAATCACATTTAAGGATAATATTGCAAATATTGCGAGAACATAAGTTGTATGCCAAATTCTCAAAATGTGAATTTTGGTTATACTAGGTGGCATTTTTGGGACATGTTATATCGGCCAAGGGAATATCGGTTGACCCAGTCAAGATAGCAACTGTGACGAATTGGAAGCAACCCTAGTCAGTTACCGAGGTTAAGAGTTTCTTGGGATTGGCAGGGTACTATAGGAAGTTCGTGGAAGGATTTTTAAAAATTGCGACACCCCTCACCAAGTTAATTTAGAAGGGGATAAAGTTCGACTAGAACGAACGATGCGAAGAAAGTTTTCAGACACTTAAGGCTAAGCTGACAACCGCTCTAGTCCTGGCTATGTCAAATGGATCAGGAGGTTTTATGGTCTATATTGACGCCTCGAGAAACGATTTAGGATGTGTGCTGATGCAGCACAGGAGAGTCATTGCCTATGGATCTCGACAGCTAAAGAACCATGAAAGAAACTACCCGACTCATGATTTGGAATTGGCTACAGTTGTATTTGCTCAAAAGATTTGGAGACATTATTTGTATGGCGAGAAGTTCAAAATTTTTACTGATCATAAGAGCCTATAATACGTCTTCTCACAGAAAGAGTTAAACATGAGGCAACGGAGATGGATGGAGCTGTTGAAAGATTACGACTGTACTATTCAATACCATCCTGGTAAAGCTAATGTTGTGGCAGATGCCCTAAGCAGGAAAGAAACCACTTGTGTAGCTAGAATGATGATGGCAGAATGGAAGCTAGTTGAAGCATTTAGCCTGATGACGGTAGGAGTAGTTTCCCGAGGAAACTCAGCCTACGCAGCTACTCTCACGCTACAACCAGAATTAATGGATCAGATACGACAAGCCTACCCCAAGGATGCTCGAATAAAAATGTGGGTTGACGAGCATGGGCGAGTAAAGAGACCAGAATTCGAAGTAAGAAAAAACATCCTTCGATTTCAGGGAAGCATATATGTACCTCGTGTAAGGGAATTGCGACAGATAATTTTGGGAGAAGCCCATTGATCTAGATACTCGATCCACCCTGGAGCCATCAAGATGTACTAAGACTTGAAGGCTGTGTATTGGTGGCCAGGAATGAAGAAAAGCGTGGCAAGGTACGTTAGTCAATGTGACACATGCTAGAGAATTAAGATTGAGCACCAAAAGCCTGGTGGGAGTTTGCAACCATTGGAAGTTCTAGAGTGGAAATGGGAGCACATTACGATGGATTTCATAACTGGATTGCAAGGAGTCCTAAGGAAAATGATGCTATTTGGGTGATAGTTGACAGACTATCTAAGTCTGCTCATTTCTTGGCTATAAGGGTAAGCTAACCAATCAGCAAATTAGCTCAACAGTATGTAAACGAGATTGTCAAGTTACATGGAGTGCCGGTAAGCATTGTATCGGACCGTGACCCAAGATTCACCTCTAGGTTTTGGGGAAGTCTGCAAGAGAATTTGGGTACTCTGCTTAGGTTAAGTACAGCCTATCATCCCCAGACTGATGGTCAATCAGAAAGAACTATTCAAACGCTAGAGGATATGCTGCGAGCTTATGCGATTGATTTTCCAGGTAGCTGGGAAGAGCATTTACTATTAGTGGAATTCGCTTACAATAACAGCTACCACAACAGCATTGGAATGGCTCCCTATGAAGCCCTGTATGGACGAAAATGTAGGTCCCCGATATGCTGGACTGAGGTAGGTGAATGTCAAATTTTGGGTCCCGAGATAGTTCAAAAAATGACAGAAAAGATAAAAATCATTCAAAAGAGAATTAAAGAAGCTCAGAATCGCCAGAAATCCTACGCAGATACAAGAAGAAGGAAATTGGAGTTCCAAGTGGGCGACAAAGTATACCTGAAGATATCTTTACTAAGAATGGTGATTAGAAGTAACAAGAAAAAGGGCAAGTTAAGCCCTCGGTATATAGAACCATACAATATAGTGGAAAGAATTGGACCAGTCGCTTACCGACTCGCTCTACCCTTGACTCTATCAAACCTCCACGACGTGTTTCACGTATCACAATTTCGAAAGCATGAGCCAGATCCCTCCCAGGTAATGCCAGCTGAAGCTATCGAGATTCAAGAAAATCTCTCGTATGTAGAAAAATCAGTCAGCATTTTGGATCATAGGGATCAAGTCCTAAGGAACAAATCAATACCCCTGGTGCAAGTTTTGTGGAGAAACCCAGTAAGTAAAGAGATGACTTGAGAGCGAGAGGAAGATATGAGGCTAAATTTTTCATACCTATTTGAAGAGCCTATAGTTAGAGTGAGTGGGGAATGATCAAATTTCGAGGACGAAATTTTATAAGGAAGGGAGAATGTAATACCCTAAGTTATTACAAATAAAATTACTATTATAACTAGTTATATTTTTGTTAGCTTAACTTGATATTTAATTAAGTTACTAAAGTGTGCTTATGTAAAATATAAATAAATATATAATTATGTAAATGAAATAGTATGATTTAAGATTAATATGATTAAATGAAAGATTAAATGAAATTATAAATTTATGTAAATATGCATGTATGTATGTCGTGTGTATATATGGTGTATATATATATATATATATGTATAAAAAAAATAAAATAAAATAAAATCCAAAAATTCGGATTTGCGAAGTAGTGCGCAGCCAGAGCATGGTCGCGCCTGCAAATTGATTCTTAGGGGTAAAGGAATGGTTTTTAATGCCGAAATGACCAAGGTATGGCCTCTAGGACGCGTGGCCGACGATGGGGAAGCGAGGCACGTCGGAGTCGGGCTATAAATAGCCTCATTCGAGTGATGCAAAGCACCGAAAATTTTAATTCAAAGATTGGCCGATTGGGAGTGAGTTTGAGAGATTTAAGAGTGGGGTTTTGATCTTCAAGTCGTGGGCAAGCATTCTTGAAACTTTGGGGGCCATCGGAGCAAAGGAGAAGGCGAATCGAAGCTTCGCTGGAAAACACGCGATTCGCCGGAGTCGAGGGGTATTCGGCCGATTCAAGGTAAGTTCGATCTTATTTTTTGTTAATTTTTGTACCATTGTGTTCGTAATGTCGAGATCTAGAGGTTAGGAGAAAGAAAATCAAGTTTCAGGGTCGAATCGCCGGCTGGCGACGAAGATGTTCGCCGGAGAAGAAACCAGCACGGGCGCGTAGGTGCACGCGCCCGCGAGTAGGAAGACGGCGCGTGTAGCCCATGCTCCCGTCCGAAAAAAAAAATAAAAGAAAAGAAGAAAAGAAAATAAAAGAAAATAAAAATAAAATAGAAGAAATAAAATTTTGAAATTTTTTTATTAAGTCTGAGATATTGTTTATGATTTATTTAATGTAGAATTTTCTGGAAATGCTAAATTTATTAATTAATTAAGTAGATTTTCTATTATGGAAATAAAGAAAAAATAGGATTTTAATTCTGAAAATTCCAAGAAAATTTCAGAATGTTATAAGTATTATTTAAGAAATATTAGTGAAAATAAATTGAATAAAATGAAATATTAGGTAATTATTATGTAATAATTACATATTTAGCTATTATAAAATAAGGAAAAATAGGAATTAAAGTTAGAAAATTCCAAGAAAATTCCAGAATACTAGGAATATTATTTAAGGAATATTGGTAAAAGGAGATTAATTTTTTATGAATCCTAGATAATTATTATGTAATTTTGAAGAGATAAAGCTTAGGAATAAGAGAAAAAATGGAAGAAATTATGAAAAAAAATAGTAAATGGAATTCTAAAAATAAATTTATGTTGTAGGAGTCCTTGTGAGCAAGGAGGTTAAGGAATAGTCGCTTGAAACGTAGTTCGAGACAAATTAGCTATAAGTATGCTGCTTGAATTTAATACAGTTATAGATGTAAATATTGAAAATGCTTTTATCATATTGACATGTTATGATATGAAATCATCATGTAGACTGCATCAATGACATGACTATGAAATGCATACATACACAATGATACTGTTGATCACACGCATATGAAGCCGTAGGGAGTACGAATTGGCACCGCTGTCCTATCAAGGGTGCACCCATACACCCCGGCTTCGAAAGAGGTGGCCGTTAAAATGATAGACAACATGAGGGGTGCAATTGACACCTACGATGAAAGACATTGCATATACTCATGACATTGCATTGGGTATCCTTACTTAGATGGTTCATCATCTAACATGGGTTCACCCTTGGAACATTCAATGTTCCAACTGGGGCTTGCAGAAATGATTTCGAGATTGGTGATGTGTAGTGACGCGAGACATGTGTAGTGATACGAGCCATTAAGATGCAAGTAAATGTACCATGTTATAGTATGACTAGTTTAAGATTTGTGTACATTGTTCTATTGTCAGACGCTTTATGTATCAACTTGTAATGTGTGCCATGTACAGTTATTAATATATGCATTGCCATGAGCAGGTTCGATTCAACTTTCGCTTTGTATTTATTTTCTAGCCTAGATATCTCATCTAGCACTAGATACGGTCTTAGAGAATTCTAGAAATAACAGATTTAAAAAAAAAATAGACCAAATTTCCTAAGGCATAACATGCTCGAAAAGGTGGGCTGTTACAGGCGACCCTGCCGCTGCCCACGCTGGCCACGTCCCCGCTTCCCTCGCTACTTGCTAGCGCTTCCGCCAGCGGCAGCACCGGCCGCACCGCGCTCGCCGCCGCGAGCTACCATCGCGGTAGCTCCTTTGCCTTTTGTCCAGCCGTGGAGCTCGGGCCATGGCCGTCTGCAACTGTGCAGCCAACTTTGGCCGTATTCGGCCTTGCCGCTCGTCGCTCCCACCTCAACCGAGCTCACCTCCATCCACATTAGGCTACCCCTGCTTGCTGCGGACTGCCATCGCTGTAGCCATGGCTGCTGCAACAGCAGTTTCGCGGCTGCCATGGCCGTGCCTCCATTTCCCTTTCATCTTTCTCTCTCTATCTCTCCCTCTTTCCCTGTCTCTCCCTTTCTCAGCCAAAGCTCGAGCTCCCTGCCATTTGCTTCCCACTTCTTCTCTATTTATAGGTGGCCATTGCTCACGAACGTGTGTATATATATATATATTACATCACATTAATTGCTAAATCTTTCAAATTCGGCTGCCATATCCTCTTAAATCCCGCTGCCATTCTCTTTCAAATTGCGCGAATCTCGCTTGGCCATGAAAATTTTGCAAAGGGTCCATTACTTCATCGTTTGAATAATCCACCTGTAGCAACATGAAGCTTCATGGAAGCTGCCATTCACGCACACACGCACACGGATGCTCATATATATATAACCTCACCACCATATAACCTATGAAGCTTGTGGAGGAATGGGATGCAATTGGAGACTCGTGGCTTCCCACGCGGCACATTGCTACGCCCATACTTATATATATGACTATATATACATATAGAAATTATACTTTTAAGCCTCACATTTCATCTTAAATTCATTAGAATAATTGCTTAATTGCAATTACATCCTCTAACACCGAATTAGATTGCATTCCGATATTGAAAAATTCAAAATTAATAATCTAAGATTTACTCGATAAAGACGATTCTGCCCCAATGTCCTCACTAAGCTGTCGTTTTATCTCGAGACCACCGAAAGGTTGCTTATTACGCAAAATCAGAGCCCCCCTCGAGTTCCGTTAATTTTTTGGGAGTCTCTTACAACGATTCGATTTTACAGCCTAAATGGCAGTTATATTTTAGCTGTACCGAAAATTGTTCCCGATCTAATTTTTTTCTATACCATAAATCCTCACTCAGAACGCATATCGAGACCATATCATTTTCCTTAGACAATTTCACTCTGAGCCATTCCCTGTAGTTGATTCAGTACTTATAACTACTATCAATCTAATTTTTCGATATCCTAAACTCATCGAAATTACGTGGCAACTTCATACGAATAGGGGGTATTACACTACTACCGTGGGTCTCACTCCCAAGATCTTTTTGCCGCCATGGGTCTCACTCCCAAGGTTTTACTGTGGACCACGCACACCATCCATACTCATCACTTAAAACTGCACATTCTCACCATGTAGTGTAACAAATAAGAAATGCAATGGCTTTTGTAACATAAACGTGATGATAAGGCCTCCATAAACCAAGCATCAGGCCATGCTATGCCCACATAAGAATCCACACATGCGATATGCTCTAATGCACTAGCTCACCTAGGTACCCAAGTTAGCTCTTAGACTAATCAGGTTATGCAAATACTCACACATCCCATCACACACAAAGCATGTCCTAGCAGTGAATGCAACCCAAGCCCTATGTAGCACACACATCATGATATGCATAAATGAAGGCAGAAATCTGATAGTACTAGCTCTTCTAGCCCGTCTAGCGCTTATCATAACAACTGATGATTGGCGCCCATACATCCAGTCATCAACTGCCATGACCCATAATCAACAGTCAATGGCTTTGTACCCCATACCCTTAAGACACACATAGACAATATTAAACTTAGTCACTTAAGCTCATCATTTCACACACTTTATCCATAACAACATAAACACCATTATGTCATTCACGATCTCATCACTTCTCATATATAAGAAACCATTTTCATATTCATAATAAATTATTAACATAACCCCATAGTCTTGACCATAACCACTTTCTAAGAACCTAACCCTAACGGGTTCGACATCATTCCCAAGAAAAGCAGAGCGATACGAAGCTCCGTAACGGTCGAAATTAAAGACACCAAGACATCATTGCGTAGCTCATTCCATTAACAATAATCTCATTAATAAAATATAAGTCATAGGGTAGTTATCACACTGATTATTATTATTAATGCATGGAATCGAGTCACGGTAAGGGAGGGAATAAAATACGAAAAACTACGAAGACTTTCACGGGAAATAAAGAACACAAGGAGAATGTTAGGAGCTTGCCTTTAACCAGCTGATTTCGGCCTCTCTTATGCTCCTGTTGCAAAGTAAAATGTTTGCTAATCTCTTTCCATGCCGAAATAATCCCAAAACCTCTTTATTTTTCATATATTTTTCCTTCTTCCTTTTCTTTTCCTTCATTTTCTTTCTTTTTCTTTTCTTTTCTTTCTTTCTTTTTCTTCTTCTTCTTCTTCCCACATTTTCTTTCTTGCACGCACCAGCGGCCACTGGTTGCTGCCTAGTGCCACTAGCCGCAGCAGCCTCCTGCCAACGGCACCATTGGCCAGTCCTGCTTCCGGCTCCGCCACCGACGGTCGTGCCACCATTGTCTGTCGTTGCTTGACTACACTCTCACCCTGCAATTAAAACACAAAACAAAACACAATAAAAATTTTATATTTTTTTTTCTTTATATTGGTGAGAGGTTTATACTCATCAGTGTACAAGTGCAGTTGTAGTCCAAATTTAAATTTATATTTTCTGGATGAGTCCAAGTCGTCCACTAAGAGATTTATTTATGGCAAAATAAAATGAATGTCACACACACGCACACGCATTTGGACAAATTGGCAACAAGGTTTTTTTTTATGGTTTTTTAGACAACATATACGAGGAAATAAAATAAAGCAGAAATTGAAATAATTACTCAATGTAAGAATATGAAATTGGATAGTACTTGGGTTAAAACAATTTCAGTGCCAACTCGTTGATTCCCAAATTTTAACATACAAGGTTAGTAACATTAATTTAATTTTAGATATGAGAGTTTGTTATTAAATGCAATTAGAGATGATGATAGTTCTAATTTAAGCAATCCCCATACATGATATGTGAGATTCTAATTTAAGCAACTACCATAAATCCAATTACAATTAATACACAAAACAACTAAATTAATCATCCGGGTTTGGGTATGATAGCATTTCTAGTTCTAGTAACTTTCATACATGGCATGAAATCTCTAAGTTAGGCTTACGCTCCAATTCAAACCTAGTGATTTCTTAATTTAAAAATGCACACTCATATTGAAATTTAAATTAATATCACTCATTTAAAGCGTAACTTTCTTTGAGAATCATGGGCGTTGGATACTGTCCTTGCCTTAACCCAAGATTAGATTTAGCTACTCATTTCCAGTTGAAAGTTAATTGATAGGAATTTAAATAACGTAATTTAAATAACAGAATTTAAATGACAAAAATTAAAATAGTAGAAACTAACTGGCCATTTAGGCGGTGGATAATTAAAAGACTGGAATTAAAATTGTAGAAATTTAAAGGCATAAATTAACTGGCCATTTAGGCGGTGAATAATAAAGTAACAATAAATGACATAAGAATTTAAAAAAAGAAAGAAATGAAGTAAGATCACAAGAGAAAATAATAAAGAAAAGGAGAAAGAACAAGAACAATTATCAAAGAGAGAATTATAAGGAAACAACTAAACTTTGATTCAAGAATAATAATCATACTTACAAATGCAATCAAGTGAGTTATTTATAGCCCACAAGATGCAATAAAAATCACACAATTTCAATTATTTAACTAGACATAATTATATCTAATGAGCACTCACACATTTAAAGTTAAATGGATTTTAACTATAATACACAATTAAAGTTAAATGGATTTTAGCTAAAATACATACCTAATAAAGCACTCATAAAATTAAATGGATTTTAGCTATAATACACACCTAATAGTTAAATGGATTTTAGCTAAAAAAATCACACCTAATAAAGAACTCATAAAATAAATATTTAAAAATAAAAAAAATAAATCTCTACAATTAGGTTTTTGATTTTCATTAGGATTAAAAATAGTCCTTGGGCCTTTTCCAAATGATGCTTTCCATGGATTACTCAAGTTGGGCTTTAATTCTTCATGAGCTTTAATTCTTCATAGGTTTTAATTCTTCATGGGCTTTGATTCTTCATGGGTCTCCAAGCCCACATTCTTCATGCCTACAAATAAGCAATTAAGTATTAGTAATAAATTATATATTATATATATTTATATGATATACTATATGGTATATTATATACTTATATATTATATAGACAATCAATGCATGCATTCCATTGAGTATATATATGTATTATATTTACATGTTTATTATAATATATTATATATTATATATATAGATATATATTACACATAACTTATTCAATTAAACCAATTTAAAATCAAAACGGGGGTTATAATTATAACAAAAATTTTATAACATTAACCACTAATCATTGCTCTGCCCCGCTCCAGCATCAGCCATGGCCGCCCGTGACCGCACCAGCACGCTGCCACTGCCTCCTCGCACCGCACCCGATTGCCTTTGGCCACCAACTCTCTCTCTTCCTCTCCCTCCCTCCCTTCATCACTTAGTTGAGCCATCTCCCTCTCCCAATCTCTCGACTCTTTGCTCTCTCACAAGCTCTCATTCTCTCATTCTCTCTCTCTCTCTCCCTATTTTAAGAGAAAATGGCCCCTGTAGCATGCTTGGGGGCCACACACCTATATACATATATATATATATATTACTTAATTAATTTGATTATTATTATTATTATTATCTCTTTTATTAGCATTATTTTTACCATTATTATGATTTCTTTTATTATTGGTATTATTTTTACTATTATTTGGTTACCTTAAATTCTCAAATATTCAATACGGACCTCAAATACCATAATTTAATAATTATTATAGTCTCCAAAATTTTGGGATATTACACCAAGCCTTAACTTAAACATGAATTCTAGCTTACTAATATGTATTCTATCGTTTTATGTGAGTGTTAATCTAATCTGAAATTTTTGAGAATTAAAGTTAATTTGATGTTTATTTGTCAACTTCCACAATATTACAAAATAATAAGAGTATCAACAAATTTCAAAAATGGCATTTGCCTATCATGCACATATCATTAAAAAAAATATCATAACTTCTTAGATGAATAATAAAAATTACTAATCAACCAGTCCTTCTTAATGATCTAAAATCAATTATGCGAGATCGACCATTATAAACGCACATGAAAAAAACATTCAAGAATGCTAGATATGCAATTTAGAGCATTTCCAGCCCATTTTTCAAATTTGGTGCAACTTTCATACCATCTTAAAAATCATTTTCAACTCATTGTACTAAATTTGGTGCAAAATAATAGTGTTTTCATACTTTCTCTATTTTTTTAGTTCTCAACTATTGTTTAGTTTAAAAGTTTATTTATTTCTTATTCAAATTTACTACTAAAATTAATAATTACAAATTATATATTTTTAACAAAAAAAAACATTTAATAGTAAATGTTAAAAAAAGTGAAATTACACTTGTCGCTATTTAGTTTTAATTTTTATGTCGTTGCTCGGCTAAGTTCGTGTTAATAATTAATAATCATGAGATTGTGACGATTGTTGTAACGCCCCTCTTACTCAAGCACATTATAAATCCAGATAATTCTAGAACAATAAATTTTTTTTCTTTCAAACTAATCCTAAATCACATCATTCCTTGTATCTGTCTCAGAATTTCCAATTATTTTTCTTGAAAGAGAATTATTACACACAACAAATGCCGAAGCAATGATCGAACCTGATATCTTAACCTTAATCATAAATCAGTTTTTACATCATCGTTCCTCAACATAACTTAATACAAGGCATAAGTCCTCACTAACCATTAATCCTAAATAGGGTGTTACATCAACATTAACCAATGGTTGTATATCATCATTTCTCAAAACGTTCAGAATTCAAAGTAGTAGAACTTAAATACATGGACTACGTCACATACACTCAACTTGACATACCATTCATCATGCATTTTGCTAAGTGTCATTTCATGCCTCATTCATCTTCGTATCTACTACAATCTCTATCTGGAACGTTGAATATTTCAGGGACAAAGTCCAAATTAGATGATGAATCATCTAAGTAAGGGTACAAAATATTTTATCTTGCATGTATGCAATGTCTTACTTCATCGTAAGGGTCAACTGTACCTTTCATACTACTCACAATTTTTACTGCTACCTCTTTCGAAGGCGGGGTGTATGGGGGGACCCTTTGTAAAGTAGCGGTGCCAGCTCGTACTCCCAACGGATCCAATGCACATGATCAATGATATCAACGTGTACGTATGCATTTCATAGTCATGTAATGTATGCAGTTTACGTGATAGAGACATATCAGGGTATGTCAATATGATAAAAATATTTTCGAGAATTGGGGTTTGACTATAAATCACTTACAAACTAAGTATTTTCTATAAAAACTAAATCCTATTGGGAACTACCACTTACCTTCTCAAGCTTATCGAGCTACCTCGATATTCGTGCATGTCTCAAAATTCGTGCAACGACTCTATTTGCGTGTCAACCTCAAAATTTGCACAAGTCACTTCAATTTTAGCCTCAAGGTATCCTAATTACCACAATTATTTAAATAACCATGAAAACTTATTTTTTCATAATTTCTTGCATTTTCTTTTTTTTTCTCTCTATTTCTGTCTATTTTTCCTCAATAAATCCAAACTAAATATTTCTCAAATATTTCACTATGAAAATTCATAAAATAATATTCCTGAATCTTTAAAATTTTCTAAGAAATTTTACTTACCTTAACTTAGCCTCTCAGGCTTCCTCGGTATACGTGCCATATTCCCGAAACGAGTCCCCGAACCGTTTTCTCGCCTAAAATCTCTGGAATATTAATAAATATTCATTTCCTATTTTTTCAGAATTTTTTTCACATTTATTTTCCTTTTTTTTCCCCTTTTTTTTCTTTTCTTCTTCTTCTTCTTCTTCTTCTCAATGAACGTTTTGAGATAAGATTTATGGTATAAAAAAAAATCAAATCGGGAATAGTTTTCGATACAGTTAAAATGCAGCTGCTATTTAGGCTGTAAAATCGAATTGTCATAAGGGACTTCCGGGAAGTCAACGAAAGCCTGAGGTACTTTAGTTTTTCGTAAGGATCAACCATTCAGTGGTTTCAGGATGAAACGATGGCCCGGTGAGGACACTGGGGCAAAATCGTCATTATCGAGTAACTTTGAAGTTATTAATTTTGCGTTTTCGATATTAAAATGCAAATTAATTTGAGATTTGAGGGCATGATTGCAATAAAGAAATTGCCAAATTGATATTAAGATGGAAATTGGGGTTTAATGTGCAATTTTCTTTAGATTATAGTGTAATATATATAGTTATATATATATATACACACACGCTTGTGCGTGGCTGGCTTCGCGAAGTTTCTAGAAGCTTCATGGCCGAGTGAAAGAGTGGTGGCCACGTTTATTAGAGTAATGGCCGAGGTTTGAGGTGGTGGAGTCTCTATAAATAGAGGAAGAGATGAAGTGTTTGAGGAAGCAAAAATGCAATGGAAATGAAAGCTATGGCCGAGAGCAGCGAGGAGATCAAGGGAAAGCTAAGAGGTGAGCAAGAGGTGGAAGGAAGCAGCCGTAGCTAGCTGCAATCGGCAGACAACAACCATGGCCACAAGTCGCGGCCGAGGCAGCACGAGCGCGAAGCTCACAACGGCTGGTCAGCGAGCGTAGGGCGGCCAACGACGATGCGATGATGGAAACATGCTGCGATAGTGATTGACAGGCTCTATGGAGGCTCAGGAGGCAGTCAGAGAAGCAAGGGGCGCGGCCATGGCCGTAATCGATTGCAACGAGGCAGTAACTAGCCACAACCGCGAGCAGCTGCCAATAGTGGTGCAGTGATCACAATGGTGTCCGAGGAGGCTAGCGGTAGTTGGTGAGGCAAGCGACTTATGCGCGGGAGGTAGTTGGCTGAAGTTGGTTTGCGCGTGGGAGTTGTAGGCGAGAGGAAGAAGAAGGAGGAGGAAGAAAGGAAAAAAAAGAAAAAGAAAAAAGAAAAGAAAAGAAAAGGAAAAGGAAAAACAAGAAAAAGAAATGGAAGAAAAAATAGAAAAAATGGAGAAATTTTTCGAAACATCTCGAAAAATAGGAAGTGGATATTTATTAATATTCTGGAGATTTTAGACCAGAAAATGGTTCGGACACGTGTTTTGAGGATTTGACCCGCATACTGAGGAAGCCTGAGAGGCTAAGTTAAGGTAAGTAAAATTCTCTAGAAAATTTCATAAATTCAGGAATATTGTTTTACAAATTTTCATAGTGAAATATTTGACAAAAATTTAGTTTGAATTTATTGAGGAAAAATAGAAAAAAATAGAGTAAAAAATAAAGCAAATGCAAGAAATTATGGAAAATAAGTTTTAATACTTATTTAATCAAATATGGTAATTAGGATGTTTTGAGACTTAAAGTTGAAGTAACTTGTGCAAATTTTGAGGTTGGCACACAAATCGAGGCGATGAACCTATTTTGAGACAAGACACAAATATCGAGGTAGCCCGATAAGTTTGAGAAGGTAAGTGGTACTTCCCAACTGGATTTAGTTTTATGAAAAATATTTTATTTGTAAGTGGTTCTACCCAAAATCTGATTTTAAATAAATGATTTTTATCATGTTGTCATGTCTTGATGTGAATATATCATGTAGATTGCATTTACATGTATTGATGATGAAATGTGCATATGTTCAAAATGATATTATTAATCATGCATCGCATAAGAGTTTGGGATTATGGACTGGTATCGCTGCTCTGTCAAGGGTGCACCTATGCACCTCTGCCAGGTAAGGAGGTTGTAAAAATAGGGAGCAGTAGTTGGGTGCGGTTGACTCAAACCAAAATGATATGGAAATGACATTTTGCATATTATATTCATGCACGAAATACGTTTATTGTTCCCTTATTTAAGTTCTACTACTTTAAATTCTAGATGTTTTGAAAGATTGATGATGTGTAACCCTATTTAGGGTTAATGTTAGTTGAGAACTTATGCTTTGTATTAAGTTATGTTGAGGAGCGATGATGTAAGAACTAAATTTTGATTAATGTTAAGATGTCAAGTTTTGATTTTAGTTTTCGCATTTGGTGTTTATGATGAATCTTTTTCGAGATAAATGTATGGAAATTTTGGGATGGAGAAGAGCAATTATGTGGTTTAATTTTAGTAGTATTGAAGAAAAAAATTATTATCCTAGAATTATCTGAATTTATAATGAGCTCGAAAAACTAGGCATTACACAGTGATATCAAAGTGTGTGTGTGTGTGTGCGCGCGTGCGCGCGTGTGCGTGTGCGATTTGCTATCTGTCTGCGCAACATGCCACAACTTTGACACTACCTAACATCTTATGTGTATAGAGTCTTCTTTGATCTCAAACTTGCTCTAATACCAAACTATAACAACCCACCTCTTAGAGCACTAGTTAGCATAAGAGATTCGTAAAAGGGTCATCGAAGATATGGTACAAAAATAAATCAAACATAAACATCCACAATCATATCATTAATCAACAAAGACCCACAATATATATATATATATACATCATTGTTCATTAGACATTCTAGTTAGGTCCAAACTACCCACACAACACAAGAAAAAGGGGCAATATAAATAAATTACAAAACAAACTCTATCTTCATGCCCTTGAGCCCACTCTCAAGGACCTTCTAATTGGGACAACTCTGTACACAACCTACCTTGAACCTCATGCACTTCTATGCCTGCCTCTTTCCTTAAATTTCCCTTTAACTTGGAATGGCGTAGAGTAAACAAAGTGAGTCACAAGGCCTAATAAATATATGTACAAAGAAACAATCGGGAGCATTATGAATATGAAGTATGAACATAACAATCTAGAAGAGTTCTCCTTGGGTAACTACATAACCCCTTGTTCTTCATTCATCACATCACAACTCATCACATCTTTTAATGCAACATTAAACAACTATATGCTTTAGTGTCACACTCATAATATCCAGGTATAACACATGTATCGCAATATCACAATCATAATATCCATGTATAATATATATATATATATATATATATATATTGTGGATCACCATCCACACATGCCTTGGCTTAGACTAGGCGAGCTTAGAATATCCATGGATAGTATATATATAAATAATGTGGATCATTGTCCACACATGCCTCAGCTTAAACTTGGCGAGCTTAAAGTTAAGACTCCCACAGTCAAGCAAATGCCAACCAAGTTTGAATGGGATATCTTTTTTCCACGCGGCATTGTCGCAGCGCAAAATATGGCGCACACAAATAAAAATAATATTCATAAGTGCATAGTCACCATATCACATAAATGGCATATGCAATCCCATGCTCGTTCCCATCATTCCATTCACAAATGTTCATATTTCTCATAATCAATACTTAAGCTTTGTTCTATTTCTCTTTCTTTTTATAGCATGTTTCCCTATTACTTAAACACATAATCCTTTGTCTTAGTTTATGGAGTATTGGAACATTATGTTGGATGTGGCATGCTCCCAATGATGGTCATTTATTTCCCAGGAACATCCATTAATGATCTAGAAGCAATTGAAACAAGGAGATGGAAGCAGAACAGAGAACAAAATCAGTCGATAACTAGAGTTTGAGCAAAGATCAACTGAACTAATTCGAATCCAAATAATTCAAGTAATAATTCAAAACAAATCTTATCAATTCTAATTTATGGAACAAAAAATAGATTTTAATTTGGACATCGCCACATAAAGTTATGCCCAAAAATCGAAGCATAGGCAGATTACAAGGAAACCAAAAATTCCCAGTTTATGCATCTATTTCACTAGGAACTAATAGGATCAAAACTTGGACAAATGATCTCAAATTTTATATTAAATTGAATCTTATCGAGTTTAGTTTACAATACAAAAATCAGATCTCAATTCTGATATAACCACAAAAAGTTATAACCAAAAGAGTACCAGCTGCACATAATTGATCCAAAGGTCGTACCTTGATATTTGGAAGGTAGACCATTGGGTATTAAAAGGTCAACTTTTGAAGCCAAAAATAGAAACGAAACAGAACTTGTCAAAAGCCATTACACCCCAACCAAAACCAATTTTGTTATACTCAAACCTAACCCAAAATACATCATTCTGGAAGGAAGATGAGGTGATACAAGCCTCATTAAGACCACGAGTTCAATTTGTCAAAATCTGAAGAAAAACTACATGAGGCACAATCAACCAGATTTATGTAAACCCATTTATTAGAAGTAATATTCCAAGAATTTGATCCCCCCAAAATGGAGAAAACCATGACTCATACCAAGAAATATATGAAAAATCCACTTTTTAAACCAAGAGGCTTTACATCCTTTGGAGCAAGAGAAGATGAAATTGCACAAAAGGTAGCATAGCAAGAAAAGTATATCAAGGAGAGATGGAAGGGAAAGAACTTGCCTATTTTGAAATTGGTAGCCCAATCCAGAATCCAATCCACCAAATTGTTATTTTTCATTCCCAAAAGCTTCAAATCCAAGATGAGAAGAGGAAGAAATGGAAGAGAAGAAGGAGAAGAATGAGTAGGGGAGAAAAGGAGACTAAGGGCTGCACAAATGAGCCCCCATTTCCTCCTTTTTAAACACATTTTTTCTTCCCAATTTGCCATTCTCAGTTCTTGCATAATTCCCCACATGTCCCTACTTCAATTCTTTTAAATAAATAAAGAATATATATATATACATACAATTTCTTTCTTCCTATTTTTCTTGTAAATACAACATAATCATTCACACATGGATTTGACTTTTCTTTACACACATATAATCCCATTTAGATTAAAGTTAGACACACTCATTGTTGAACCTGTTCATTTTGCACAAACCAAACAACCACAAAATCAAAGAAACAAGAACAAGAACTAGGTGCCACAGAATAGAAATGTAAACCCTTGCTCACGCATGCAAAGAGGCAACAACTTATATGTTCGAATCAGTAATGGGATCCTAATCACGACAAGGCTTCACCCTAGTCAATCCATTATTTATTGAAGAGATTACAACAGGGATTACAACAATTTAAACAAGAACACAACACTATTTCTGGTTGCTTCAATTCATTCGTGGTACTGTGAGTTCTTGGATGTTTGATTACTTACAGGATTAACACTCGTATTATTTATTTCCAACATATGGAATATATTTTCAATAAATGGAACATATAATATCGGAATATTACACACATAAAAATTATAACAAAATAATAATCTAGGCCCACTCACGGGTGGTTGCACAATTTACTTATGCAACTACTCGTAAAGCTTTTTTTTCTTCTTAATTAATAACTTTACTTGAATTCATTCCAAATTTTTTGTTCGTAAAATTTTCTTTAAACCATTATTTGATTTTCTTTTTATCTATTATTGCATGATATAAGCATATAAATGTCATTAGATACATCCAAGCATTGAATGTTTATTTGTTAGTTAAGGTTGATATTATTTAATGGATCCTTTTTTATACACTTAATTAATGCAACTCAAAATTTAAACTGTATATTAGCGAGAGAGCAAAATTTAGATTTATTCTGTTGTAAAACGAATCAAAATTTCTCTTGTTAGAAAGAATGTATACAAGAGGAATATCAAAATAAATAAATAACAAAACTTTCTTTTTGCTTGGGAACATCACTTTCTTTATGTCCGCAATTGAATTTCTATAACTGTCACAAAATTTGGAAATTTATTGATACTAAGCTCTTTTTAACTTTATATCTTTCATTTTATATAATATGCAGGTGAAAATTTTTTCATACCAATCATAATTTCTATGAAAAGTCTGTATATTATATTTAACTGTGTTTTTCGTTTGAATAAATTCCATGGGGATGGATAATACATGTTAGTTTGGCATTGTCTCATAACAAAGCATAATTTGAGTTATGAATAGATTTCACAAATGTAGATCTTAAATGAAATGTTACCATCAAATCATATGAAATCATTTCGTTATATGAAATTATATATCTAAATTATATGAAGTGAGAAATTGGTGTAGAATGGACTTACTATTTGTATGAATTGATTCTCTCATATCATTATATGAAACATTTAAAGAGTTTAAGCTTTATAGGCCATCAAGATATCTTAAAGTACTGTTATTACAACGATTTCTAGCAAAATAAGGAATTATTTTCACCTAAGGCAAGAGTGTTTTTTTAAGCAAGTGAGAAATAATTAAAAATATCTATATTAAAGGATATATAAAAAGATTTAAACTCACAATTTACACGGCATACGGCGTTGGCCATCACTTAAGTCGCCTTGAAAAAGTTTGATATCTTCCAGATAAAACAATAATAGACACAGGAAAACCTCTCTCTCTTTCTCTCTCTCTCTCTCTCTCTCTCTGTATATGCATATATATTTGCTCTGTGCCGCCGTTTTTTCTGCAACCCCGATTGCCTACTAATAAAGCTCCCCCCTTGCAGTCTTCGATTGTTCCGTGCCATCGGTGCAACACGAATCGTCGCCGATTGGTTGATCCCTTCGCATCTGCACCATTCTTCTTCTTCTCTTATCGGCAATGGCAGACGGCGAAGGGCGATGGAGACGGGAAATGGAGGCAGCGGCCGAGGCGATGGCAGATGCGCCTGGCCATGGCTGTGACAGCGTCCAGCGGCGAAGAAGAAGGGAGGAATGTGAACCGGCGGCGGCGGAGGCGGCGGCAGCGGCAGCGGCTTTGGGTAAGCTTGAAACCCTAGCTAATTTCAAGAAGATAGGCTCCAACTCAAATCTGGTGGGTGGGTCGGACCGCGGGTGTGATCTGCGATTCAGTTCGGGTTGCACCCAATTTCTCTCTTTTTTTTTTTTGCGATCCGCTGGCTGCCCTGATCCACTAGACTATCGGTTTTTAACCGACCCATTAGCCTGACCCACTTGATATTTATTTAAAAAAAAAAAAAAGTAATAATTTAAATTTAAATTTTTTTATTTTATCTATTGGGCCTAATACACTTAATAATTTTGTACTGGAATGCTATAATGACTTATTTGACGATCGTAGGTTAAACTGATCACATGTGTTATTTATTATTATGAAATATACTTTATTATTTAATCTTGGGCGTATTTAATTTTCATTTTAAAAATAACATAGATTAATGTGAGCAATTATCGCTAAAGTGATTTGCTCATATTAATTTATGTGTTTTTATCTTGCTACTGAAAATTTTTATTTATTGCGTATAATATCGTGCCTAAAAGGGATTTGTTATATGTCAATTAGTTTTTTTTTTTTTTTGGAGTGGATGAAACATGCAGAGAAGATACACTAATTTTGGAGATTTTTCCACCCAAAAGTAATAATTTTTTAATACTATTGTGTTTTCTCTATTGGCTCCACTTATTTCATGTACATATTGTATGCTCTGTTCAAAGGGAGTGTACAAGTATGTACCTGACACTTGAGATATAACTTGTTCTGTAATCAAGTTATTTTATATCTGTTTTGTCCATTAAATTTAATAAGTTGTGTTCTATTTATTTTCTATATAATTTCTTTTGCTGTGAACAACAATACCGCTGTTGTGTTCTTTTCCAAGGACAATAAAATGTCTAGTGGGTCTATCTAATTGCTAGTGGGATGCTCTTTTTTAGGGAGAATTATTCCCTCTTCAGCAATTTGCCCTAGATTGTTTTTATTTTAAATGAATGAAAAATCTCAACATTTCTGTAATTTAACATTCACTGACCCATCCATGTAATCTCCTAGCACTCGCCACAAACAGGACAAAAAAAAAATGGCAAAACCATACCCAGTACTCCTCTTGTTTTGTCTGATGGATCATAAAGTCAAATCATTGCTTTGCTAGGTTTTAGTGGATAATGAATTAACAATGACTATTTTTTCTATTAATTTTGTTAATTTATTTAATGTTCAGTTCTAAAATTGTTTAAAATACTTTGCTTAGTGTCGGTGCTAGCTAGCCTTACATAGTGAGATAAATCTTTGATATGTTGTTACCCACATAGTGAGATAAATAACTAATTTTTTGTAATAGATAAAAAATGAGAGTTTTTTTAGAGGTGCATTGCTCAAAAATAACCTAAGCAGCTTAAGGTGTGGCCTGTGTGCCACTTGGCTTGGGCCTTGTAGCAGTTAGCCTATTTCACACCTCTACTTGAATATTAATTTTTAATGTACTATTTGACACCTCTATTTGAATATTAATTTTTAATGTACAATTATTTAAACTTTTACACAACAGTTTCATGTGTTTCGACGTAAAATATTTGACATTAAAAGTAATTCACAGGTAAAAATATTTTTCACAAAAAATTATTTTCATTTTATCTTGTAGTGTTCAGTTTGCATGTAAATAAAATATTTTTTCAAAAATTAACTATAATAATATTTATGTATGTATACCTATTTAGGTATTAATTTATATACATACATTTATCTAAAGGTGTCCTATAGAATGAAAGAGAATTTATGAGTTTTTGTGTGCAAAAAGAAGATGATTTACCAAAATTCTTTTGGTAAGTCATTTTTACATTTTTGATGTAAAATATTTTTCATACAATATATCAAGTCTTTATTTCACTAGGTGAGTTGCTTATATGGACAGAAAACATTTTAGCTATAAAAATATTTTACCTAATTTTTATCTTCCAAACATTGAAAAACATGTAATGGAACAAAGGCTAAAAAGCAAAATTATTAAACTATTAATTTTTGAAACTTAAGTTTCTAGATAAATTTGGCAATAAAGATTCATCTTGTAATTGATTTTTAAATATGGTACATTAATCGTTGTATGGGACAGAATATCGAGCGGATAAAACACCAACATGTGAGTGTAATGGAGATATGGATATTACGATGGCATTTTTACAAGAAAGAATAGGATTATAAATGATGTTATTTTTAATGAGGTCAAAGTGACTCCTCTTAAAATAATATACAAAGATGCAAGATAGAGCTAAATAATATAGTTACGAGAGAAACGCTAGAGGTTGTTGTGAGGAGGGTTGATGGAATGTATAGTTTTTAGCTAAAGAGATAAAGACCAAAAAAAAATTGATGGGAAATTCTTAGGTACCATAGGACTTAGGGCCTTAAAAAAGATATTGTTATAAATAGAGATAATTCACGAGTTAAGATTTATATAGCTGACCACATTCAATGTGATTAAGGCTTGATAAGAATTTATAACACAAAATCCCTACAGAGATGACAGGGATTTCAAGTGATTATTGGTTTATACTTTACAATTGTCTAGAATAAGAGTTGGATGTTTATTTGTTATCTTCCACATTGTTACAAATTGGAGATTTCGAACAGAAAGCTTGCTTAATTCATTTACATGCAGCCCTAGTTATAGGGTTGGAATGTACAACCATAGAAAGATTACAATTGGAAGGGATTACAATATTTTTAGGAAAGATTATAATACAAAGGATTAGGTAAGTTACTTAATTTGTTTTAAGAAATTAATCTAATCAACACCAAAAATAAAACATTCTAAAAAACTGACTGCCGCCTCTTCTTCTTTCCTTTCTCATGGATTCTTCTTCTTTCCATTCCGAGAATTCTTTCACGCCAACACAAACAATACGTGTTGCAATAAATTTTATAATTGTTATTTACCTAGCATGTATATTTAAAAGGAAAGAAGGGCTTTGTTGCTTTTAATATTTTTATAATTATTCTATCCTGACTTCCTAGATAGAATTAACTGTTTTTAGGATAATGCTAAATGTCCCGGGACTCTTTACAGGGACTCTTACAGAAAAATTTTTAATTTTTATTTTATTTTCTCCACATTTACGCCCCCCCAATTTCTCCCGCCCACTCACTGAGAGAAAATTTCCCCCCCTCCATCTCTCTCCCTATCTCCCTGTGACCCCTTGCCTCCCACCTCCGCGGGAACCCCATCTCGGCCCAGCCCCATTGTCGCCATCGTCGTCCCCTCCCCTCTCGTCACGGCCTCGCCGTCGACGCCCCCCTCCGCTGTCACCGCAACAAGATGATCACAAGCTGTCACCGCCATCTCCTTTGATATCGTTGTCGCCAACATCGCATGCCTGCGATCGAACATCGACCCCCATACCATCTTCATCGCCAACGTTGCTACAATCTCCTTCAAAGCGGCCTAGATTATGAAATGTTATATACTCTTCATTTCCAGTTGACCTGGCATGTTCTTGACTTGTTCACGCCCAAAGGATTCCCATAAACATTCCATAGATTAGATGGAGATTTTTTTTTCTTCACTTTTTGGTGTTCTTTTGCATTAGTATAGCTACAAAACTGTATATGCTAACTGGAAATTGCCACTGTAAGTGTGAAACTCATGGCAGATAAATTGTTGGGAGAAAACCTTGTGTTACTGTTTTCTTCTCTGTGTAGGAGATGAAATTTTGCAAATATACGAAGTTCCCCTAATTTTTGTGGGGTGTTAATAATCGTGTACTCTTTTCATCCATATTCATTTTGGTAGCTCGATAGCATAAGAAGTTAAAGGCTGAAATTTTGTGGATTCTACAGGTTTTGAACCCTCTATGGTTCAAAGTTAGATATTAGACCTATGTTCCCGCTGTCCATGTATTGCCTCTCTTTGCAACTCCAACCCCAATATGGGTGCAGTGCAAACAATTGGCACTGTGTTTATTCCTTAAATCTCAATTTGTAATCTTGCCCAGCCTATTGTTGTTGCTTTCACCTCTTAACACGTTCGTAAGTGTGGTTATATTTCTTATTTTTGCAGTTGGTTTCAAGCTCGGATAACCAGCCCTCAAAAAGGCATATCCAGCGGCTTCCAGAAATGGACCAAATTTCCTTGGCTTTTTGACATAAAGAATAAGATTGTTTGGTAGAAAAAAGATGTCATCTACATTCATTATCCCACTCAATCTCATGGGATTTTGGGAGGATTCTGTTGTAAAGAACAAGCCAACAAGAGAAGGGGGTGGCAGCGACGTCGGAGGGGGGCGGCGACGGCGGGGCTGGGCCGAGAGGGGAGGGGGCGACGACGGCGACGATGGGGCTGGGCCGAGATGAGGTTCCGGCGAACGGCGGAGGTGGGAGGCAAGGGGTCGCGGGGAGAGAGAGGGAGGGGGGGAATTTTCTCCCAGTGAATGGGCGGGAGAAATTGGGGGAGGGGGTAAATGCCGAGAAAAGAAAATAGAAATAAAAAAATAAATAAAAAATTTTCTGTAAGAGTCCCTGTAAAAGTCCCGGGACATCTAGCATTATCCCTGTTTTTAATCACCCAAAACCAATTTCCAATTTTTTGAAGTCAACCTTTACATGGGCGTGAGAAACCATAAAACATATATAAGAACTAGGGAATGTCCGTGCCTAAAGGCACGATGTAAATAATATTAAAATTAAATTTTGAATAAAAATAAAAATTACAGTAATTATATAACGTTGTATAATAAAAATTAAAAAAGTTGAATTAAAAAAATACTCTATAATCTAAACAAATGAAATTAAAATTTAGTGTTATTGTTGTCAATCAAATTATAATTTCTATTGTTATAAATAGAAACTAAAATTAAAATGCGCATCAATTAGTATTACTGCTACCAATCAAATTATAATTACATAAGATAAATAAACATTATATTGTTTGGTGAATAACAATATAATGTGGGTTACAAAAAGTGGGTTAAAATTTGTAAGCTTTAGAAAAAGTGGGTTACAAAAAGTAGGTTAAAGCTTTACAAAATATGTATGCTTTACAACAAATGTGTCAATAACGTGTCCTCAAACATGTGTTTGCCTGAACTTCCTCCTCATTACTTTCCAAAAAGTCTTCGTATCAACTTGTATGTATCCCCAATGAGGAACATGCACAATAATTTGGTAATTTATGAAACAAAAAAAAATATAGATTAGTACATTTCTTGTAAATATACATATATCAAAATATACTTTGAGATTGAAATTACCTTATTACATCCCCATCGAAGCAAGGTTGTTGTATTTCTCCTTTTAAGCTCCATGTATTTTTTGATCTAATCATACAAAAGTCCATATTTTTAATTATTATTAAATTTAACTTTTAAAAAAATTATATAATCAATAAAAATAAATCTACATGGTTACCTTTTAAACACTACAACAACACTTCAGGATAAACAATATTTGTAGTAGAATCCAAACAATCTTTAGGGAGCAGAATACTTATACGATCAAATGATGTACATCTGGATAATGCCACATATAATTGTCCATGGCTAAACACTGGTATGCGCAAATCAACCCCAACAAATTTCACAGATTGTCCTTGAGATTTATTAATGGTCAAGGCATATGTCAATCGGACTGGAAATTGACGTCTTGTCATTTGGAAAGGCATTTCTGAAGAAGATGGTGCCAAAGATATCCTTGGTATGAATGCCAAATTGCCAAACTTTTCTCCAGTTAAAATTTGAGCTTCAATTATGCGAGTGTCGCACCTAATAACCATCAATCTTGTACCATTACATAGTCCATCTTTCGGTGTAATGTTTCTCAACAATATTATAGGACAACCCACCTTCAACTCTAACTTAAAAGTTGGCAACCCAGGAGGATCCAATGAATTTAAATATTCATTAGGATATCTATTTGTAATGGTATGATTGATTTCATTATCTTCAGACATTTTATCTGCTGCAAGATAAGTATATAATCTTCCTGGAAATATATTCAACGCAGTAGTATTGATATCACTGACATCATCGTTACGCGCAGACAGAATTGTGCGTTCAGTTAAAAATGTTGGGGTTGACGTCTCTATCATGTTCAACTGTGGGTAAACTGTACAGAGTAATTCATTCAAATCTTGGCATTTGTGTATTGTTGATGGAAGGTTAACGATTTCTTGAGGATTGGTCCCAATCTAAAAAAAGTGAAATCAATAAAAAAAATAAAAATTAAAACATAATTTATTAATTTAAAATAATCTATATAATATGGTACAAAGCTTAAAGTAGTGTTACCTCCATTAAGAAATTTGCAAAATTAGCATTTTCACGGCCTTCATGATTTAAGCGCATATTCAAATCCAAAGTTAAGATATGTATATGCTTCCATAGAACATAGTGTCTTAATGATGCATTCACAATTTGCTCACGAACTCCTTTGGGTATAACTGGTAAGATTTGTCGAAAGTCTCCACCAAGAACAACAGTAATACCCCCAAATGGCTTTTCACTATCACAAATATCTCTCAATGTACGATCTACTGCCTCAACACAATGTCTATGTTGCATCGGAACTTCATCCCAAATTATGAGTTTTGTTTCTCTAAATAACTCAGCTTGTAATGATTGTTTGCTAAACCCACAATTTGAATTTTCCAACACATCTAATGGGATGGAAAATGTTGAATGTGCAGTGCGACCTCCGACCAGTAACAATGATGCAATTCCAGATGAAGCCACAGTAATAACGATATGCCCAAGATTGCGACATTTTAATGCTATCGTATTGTACAAAAATGTTTTTCCTGTTCCAGCACCCCCATTCAGAAAGAAAACAATTCCTTTATTTTGAAAAACTGAAGAAGTGATTGTGTTATAAGCATTCCGCTGTCCATTATTGAGACAATCAATAGAAATTTGTGGACCTGTCTGTTGTGCTTCACTCTGCAGTTGTCGATGTTCGAATATCAATCGATTACCAACTACTGCACTCCAATTTCCAGTAACTCGTGGCATGGGTGGGAAGTCAATTAAACTTTTGCCTGATTCATGAAGCATTTGATTCAAAAGATAGAGACCATAATCTTCAATTTGAGCATCAATTGGGTTAGAAATGGCAAACAATGTACGAATCTTATGTGCAAGGTCATCACATATATGCGTTGAGAATTGATTCCATAATGCACATGGATTTAGTGGAGAGCACTGAGTGAGAATAATACTAAACAATCTCCTCAATTGATATCCAGTTTTCATAACTGCAGTCTCTTTCAAGCATTGTATCCATTCTTCATCATCTTCTAAAAGCCCCCTTGCAACACATGCTAATTTAAATGTATCATGCACAACATTATCGACCGTGCGTAAAGATTGAAACGACTTTGGTCCTTTGACAACGGTTAATAACAAACGCAGATAAAATCTTTCACCATAATTAGGGCTAGCAAAGTACATTCTACAAATTGCATATCCCCTTTCTCTTGATTTCCATCTCTTTTCTGACTTGAGCCAAACATAATGTTGTGGAAATTCTTGATAAGTGAATGGACATTCATCTTCACTGCCAGCACAATATATAAAAAAGCCAGTAAGAGTTGACATTTGTTGACCAGCTCTAGATTGAATCGTTTCCAATGACTCATCTGGGTTAAAAACAACGCGATGCATTCCAGGTAAATGAAGTGCCAATCGTACAACTGTTGGCATCTCTGCATGCAAAGGATGACTAAATATTCGCCAAGCAACTTCTGGAGGTCCAATATACCTTGCATCGAGATATTGTTGAATCTCATTTATCATTCCTAACACCATCGTTGTACGATCATGACCCTTATAAATGTACTTGTGTATATACTTGACACATCTCATCCCGGCACAAACTTCCACATTTATATGACAGTTGAAAAGTTTAGAAAGATATGCATTGTATGGTACCACATCTCTATTATCAACTTCTTGCCCCCTCATAGTATGCACTTGACCATTATTGCGACGACGATAGATAGGATATCCATCTTGATCCATAGTTGTTGTTTCTGTGAAAACTCGAGGGTATCTCTTAGTGCATCTACCATTTTCCATACATGGTGCTTGCGGATTTCGAGCACCACACGGTCCATGTACCATACAACATTTGATAGTTTCAAAAAGCACAGAATCATCTTTTGGGTCTGGAAATTCTGCACAAACTAATTTGTCTACTTGCGCACATGTCCGAATTTTGTCTGGACCCTTAAGAAATAAAAGTGCATGCATATGAGGGAGGCCTCGTTTTTGAAATTCAATTGTAAAAACATGTGCAACTTTATTTCCAAACACCTTATTTGTTTCTATCACCTTCATCAAACATTTTCTCTTCAACTCAAACACACGGACAATTAAATCAGGATGATCAATAGGTTTTTGATGTGGTAATAATGCTGAAGTAATTTATGGCCAATTGGGATTTGCAGTCATGGTCAGAAAAATATCTGGGTGTTGATTGTATCGCGTGATAGCCATTGAATCTTAAAAAATTTCAAACATATGTCTTGGACTACCAGTAAATGAAGATGGCAAAATAAACCTTTGACCAATTTGACCAGGCCGCATACAATCTGGATCCATATCTGACAACTCTTGGAAAAGTTCAGCCCGAAGTTTCACTTGATTAAGCTTGTAGTATGTCAATCGATTTTGTTCAGTTGCAGCCTAAGCATCTACCAAAAACTCTTGAAATAGTTTTCCACCTCTCAAAATTGTTGAATACTCTGTGGGTCGTTCAAACAAACGATAACTATAAAAATCCATTTGAGTAAGTCGATCTGTTGAAGGTCGATCATATTGAACATTCCACAATTTCAATTCAGGTTCCCATCCAAGCTCACCATATAGAAATAATAGAACATAATGTAATGGCAAATATGCTGGGTGACATTCATTAATTTGCATCAACTCATTATTTCCTCGAAAATGTAAGATAATATCTCTCATTCCACTTGTCTCTGTTCCATCACCCGGTATTACAATCGCAATCTCATCTGCAGTTGGTAGGTTATACCGACGTCGATCAGCTCTTGGATTGTAATGAAGATGAGCAGGTAGATTGTGTCCTGCCGAGTCTAATTGATGTAAAATGAGATGAGCCTGGCGAATTTATCTACAAATGCATTGACTTGCAATAAACTATCCTGAATAGTTTTTAGAACATCCCTTCTCAACATATGATTTCTACGATTACGAATTTCTAAAGCTGAATCAGGGTCATAGATATACAGTTGAGCATAACTCGCATCCTGCCCTGGTTGTGGTTGTAGTGATCCTGTTCGATGTCGCAATTCCCCATGAATTGTGAATGATGTAGGTCCCCTTCCACTGAGTACTCTAGGATCTAATGTAGCACCAAGACTCGTAAAAGCATTGGCTGCGTTGTACACTCGAGTATAACTTCGAAAGGATTTTGATTGATCATTATTCCCATCATACAACGCCTGAAGTGGTGGAGGGGGTGTACTAAGTAAAGGTAGCCTAACATTTCCTTCCAAACAGCAAGTTCCGAATAAGGGACGTTTCATAGATGATTTTGTCAATTTTTCATCCATCCAATGTCGGGCTGAACAATAAGGACATAATACATCCATCTTGCCAAGATAATGACGACAAGAATCCTTGTGTACCCGGATGTCAATTGATGTACTCATTGGCATGTCTTCTAATTCATCATCAGTACATAAATCTTCTTGAAGAAATTGATTTATAAGAGTAGACCTATGAATATTTGTGTATAAATAAAAATTTGTAAAACAAAACGATATGAGTGAAAGTATGTATTTCAAGATTATACACAGTAGTTTACCGATTCCCTTGCGGAGTTAAAGATGTAATTGGCATAGAAGACGAACATGTAGAATGATGGGTAACCATTATTCGTTTCTGTGCCGAATAAGAATCTTCAGTTATTGTTTCCCATCCAACCCAATGCGATCGCAACGAATTGGTGTTAAAGAAGATTGTCTTGGGTTAATACATTCCTTTGATCTTTCTCGTTCTCGTCGCAGACGTTGTCCCAATTGGTATGCAGAACATGACTTTTGATTTTTTTCACGTTCTCGTCGTGCACGTTGGGCCAATGCAGCTTTTGATAACACGTTATCATTATGTGCCTATAATGAGAATATTTTAGGAGTATGCACTTGTTGGTTTAAAGACACTACTCGTCTCTTTAGTGTGTAATGCTTTCTACTTTCCTTTTTATTTTTCATGTTCTTTCCCTAAAAACTTCTTATAAGAAAAATAAAAAATTAAAAAAACAATATTATGTAGTTTTCTATTTTTGTTTATGTTTTTCTCTTATAAATTTTCTTCTCTTATTCATTTTCTTCTATTTTTAATAGGCAAACATATAAAAAATTCAGATTAATGCTTATTTAACATGCTTTAGAAAAACATTCCACATTCAATAAAAAGAGTACATAGAAAAGAGTACATGACACTTGTTGAGAAACCATACCACATGATGTGCATTTTTCTTTCCTTTGCCAGAAGGGATAGCCTTTTCTTTTTCCTTTGCCTTTGCCTATAATAAAAAATAAATAGAATATATTTATAAATTATTTTTAAAATGATAAGAAAATGTATATCCTTACCTCACGAATGCGAATAGTATTAAGATCACGCTCATCGCGAATAACAACATTAACATTTCTTTCTTGAAGAAATCGAACCTATACATACAAACACGTTAGAGTGATAAATAAAATTTTATACACATAAATAAAAAAATTAGTAAACAGAATTGATATTACGGTTCGGTGTAAGTCTTCATCCACCTATAAAGTATGAGGAAAAAAACAATATATTAGAAGAAAATTAAATATGATATGTTTTACATTATAAGAAAAAAATAGGCCTTACATTATATTAGAAGAAAAAAATAGGCCTTACATTATAAGAGAGGTACTTAAAATTATATGAAGAAAAAAAAACTTACTTGACCAAAAATAGTGATATTGTCCATAACTGTTGTACTTCAACCTAAAAATATTTGGTTATATAATTTTAGACACCAAAAAATAAAAAATTAGTAATACTAAATAGTTAACATGGATTTAATTGGCAATGTCATGCTATTTCCAAATCAGTTGCTACCAAATTAAATAATAAAATTTAATATTTTATTTAAATAAATAACTGTCATGCATAACAAATACTTAACGGGTTATATCGAGATGTATTTTAACAATCACATTAAAATGATAAAATTAAAATTGGAGCACAACAATTGTCCAAATTTAAACTTTTATCTTTCCTAACTGACTTCACTTTTAAATACATGAAATTAAAATTAAAATCAAAACCTAGTATAAATAATTATCACTTGAAAAGTTCATGTCAATCACCGTCCGTTGCTGGCCGCCATGGTCGTGGCCATCAATGGAAGGAACCTGATTCGGGATCGAAGAACTTTGGGTTCTTGACCATGAGTGGTTGGAAACCATTGTGTTCCCCGACCCCCATGGGTCGTGAGTGGTTTGAACTCTTAATTAAAAAAAAATTAATTATAATAAAATAAAAAATAGAATTAATAAAATAAAAAAATAACACAAATAAATGAATTATTTTTTAATAACCAATTTCGATTTAAAATCGCCTTTCATCACCATTAAAGAAAGAAGTTTTTATTTCTTTTGAAATTAAATAATTTATGACTTACACGATTGTTTTTTTTTTTATTTAAAAAATTTCAAATGTTATATAATCCGTAATTTTTTTAAAAATTGATATTTAGAATACTTAATATTAGATTCCAAACATTTTAAACGTGAGCATCTATGATAAGTTTGCTACTGTGCATACACAGACACATAAACTGTTTAATGTTTATGTATGCACATAATCAATTAATGTTAATTAAAAATTTTAAAAAATTTTATGTGCATACACATACACAGACACATAAACTCATGGAGTATCTTTTGATGCCCATATACATACACAAATAAAGAGAGAAACGCTCCCATCTCACTTCATTTGATAGAAATACATTTGATAGAAACACTCTCCCTTGTGTATCTCACTTCATTTGAGATGAGAGCGTTTCTATCAAATAGATTAAACATTAAGATCTTGCATAAATATTACATAAACATTAAACAAAGAACAACAAACAAAAATATATACATAAAATATATTTAAACGAACGCCATTATTTCTGGCGTACATTACATACATACACAGAAATACATACACAATGGCATAGGTGGCGGGGGCGACGGGGACGGCGAGGCGAGTTGCACTGTGGCCAGGTGGCGGCGACGACGGGTGTGAACGGCTGCAGGGACAACGACGGCAATGGCACACGTGTATATCTATATAATACACTAAATTAATAATTTTAAAATATCAAATGATACACATAATCAAATACGCAATTAGATACACACATACACATAATCAAATACACTAAATTAATAAACAAAACTAAATTAAATTTACACTAAACTAAATTAACACACACACACGTGTACACAAATTAAACTAATGAAATGTATACATAAACTAAACTAAATTAAATTAACACTAAATTAACTTACACTAAACTAAATTCACTCAATAATGCAACACTTGGTGATGAATTTTAACCTTTAAAAATATTGTAATTTACACTACACCTTCAAATACACAATGAACAGTAAAAGGATTACAATATGCTGTGATACACTACATATTGTAAGATTGACCTTATTAGGATAGAAATAATGAAATTAACACACATATTTGTATACACTAAATTAATTTACACTAAATTAAATGAAATTAACACTAAATTAAATTAAATTAACACTAAATAAATTTACACTAAATTTATATCTATTACATCTAAATTACATTAACACACACACATAAACATTAAGTTTAAATTAACAATACACTAAAAAACCAAATAACCAAACACTAAGTTGAACAGTAAATTTAGAATTAAACTAAACTAAAAAACCAAATAACCACTAAATGAATAACCAAATAAAAAACCAAATAACTAAGTAACAATTTGAACATTAAACTAAACTAAACTAAATTTAAAATTAAATACATTAACAATTTGAACAGTAACTAAGTAACAATTTGAACAGTCAACTAAACTAAACACTAAATTATACGACTAAAAAACCAGTAAATTATCCCTAAAAAACCCGTTATACACATAAATAATCAGTGTTTGGTTTTTTAGTAAATTATCCCTAAAAAACCCTAGGGATAACCAGTGCCTGAAGGCACGATGCAACTAAAAAATAATTAAATATTAAATTTAAACATAAAATATTGTGTTTAAATTATTAATATTTAATTTAATAATTAAATATTAAATTTAAACCGGCGCCAGCTGTCGGCCTAGGCCCTCGCTGACCATCGCCACTGCCATCTGTCGCCCCCTAGCCACTATCACCGATGCTGGCCTTCAATCACCATCACCAAGCCTGCTATTTCTAGCCGCCAAGCATCGTTGCATCCGACCACCATCGCCACTACTCAACCGCTTTTAAGTTATATAACTTTTAAACTAATTATCATTGTCAAATAGATGTCATATAACTTATGAAACTTATAAGCGATCAAATTGCTAAACTAAATAGACGCGAAGGGATGGACGCAATAGGATTAATCTCTCCACATCAAAAGCTTTACCACCCATTATTAAATGCATGGCATTGGCTACCCCAAGATAATAATGAATCAATAATAGAATTTATTTTTTTCTAACTTGTTAAAGTTTAGCACTCTCAATATAACTTCATTAAAAAAAAAACACTTCTTTTAATATAACTATTAAAAAACATTGAACAAAATGATATAATTTAGACACTTTTATTTTGACACTTTTATGATTATATAAATTTACATTATTAAAATGATATAATTTAGACAGCTTAACTAAAAGCAAACACTAAATTATCCCTAAAAAACCAAAAACTAAATTATACACATAAATAATCAGTAAATTAACCAAACACCAAATAATCAAATACACATAAATATAAACTAAACTAAACTAAATTTAAATTAAATACATTGAACTAAACATTGAACAAATAAACAGAAATGAATAATTAAACTAAATGAATAACAGTAAACTAAATGAATAATTAAACTAAATGAATAACACTAAACTAAACAAATAAATAGAATAACAGTAAACTATATACATTAAACTAAACTATATACATTAAACTAAACATAAACTAAAAACTATTATTAAGACTAAATTTTCATTGGCTTAATTTATGTACATACATATAGTTTTGATCTCTTCTTAATCTCCCCAATTGAGTTTCAGACTCATCTTCGTGTTCATCTGCTATGTATAGCAGTGTTATAATGAAGAACAAACAAATTACAGAAAGATAATCAATTAGCAGTGTTATAGTTTTGATCTCTTCTTAAATATATTGTGGCCTTAGAAGAGAGCTTGGGATCAAAAAGGGTATATATATAGTGGGTTATTGAAGAGAGCTTAGGAAATTTTGGATAATTAAACATAAATGCCATTATATATGTTGATGTATAACAGATAAACATATACAACTAAACTAAACATAAATGAATAACAGAAATGAACTAACAAATAAACAGAAATGAATAACAAATAAACATATACATTAAACTAAACTAAATGAATAATTAAACTAAACATTGAACAATTAATTAAACTAAATGAATAATTATAAACATTAAACTAAATGAATAACAGTAAATGAATAATTAAACTAAATGAATAACAGTAAACTAAATGAATAATTACACACACGTTTATACAGAAATGAACTAAACTATATATAATCAAATTCACACACAGAAATGAACTAAATACAAAATATAGAAATGAATACAAAATACATATTAATACATACAAAATACATATTAATACATACAAAATACATATTAATACATACAAAATACACACACGTTACCTAGGAAGTAGGCGGTCGCGGCGGCGTGGCCGGGGGGGGCGGCGAGGGGCGGCGACGATGTAGGGGCGGAGAGAGAGAGGGAGAGAGAGAGGGAGAGAGACAGAGAGAAGGGGGCGGGCGAGGGACGATGCAGGGGCGGCGATGGCGGGCGAGATGCAGGGCGACGATGGCGGCGAGAGAGGGAGAGGGGCCGCGACGATGGCCGCGGGCGAGGGGCGGCGACGATGGCCGCTGGCGAGGGGCGGCGCGGGTGAGAGAGAGAAAGAGAAAGGGAGAAGGGCGGGCGGCGATGGCGGGCGAGGTGCAGGGGCGGCGATGGCAGGCGAGGGGCAACGACGATGGCGGCGATGCAGGGCGACGATGGCGGCGAGAGAGGGAGAGAGACGCGACGACGATGGCCGCTGGCGAGGGGCGGCGACGATGGCCGCTGGCAAGGGGCGGCGCGAGTGAGAGAGAGAAAGAGAAAGGGAGAGGGGCGGGGATGATGCAGTGGGTGAGAGAGAGAAAGAGAGTCGCGGGTGAGAGAGAGAAAGAGAGAGGGAGACAGAGGGGAAGAGAGGGGAAAGAGAGAGGGACGATGACTGCGGGGAAAGAGAGAGGGAGAGAGTGAGGCAGGGGCGGGTGCGAAACACAGAGAGGCAGAGAGCAAAACAGAGAGAGAGAGAGGCGTGATGCGATTGTTTTGGGCGGGCGGCCACGCGGGAGAGGGGTGGAGATATTAATCTCAGCCGTTTGATTGATCTCAACCATGAATCTCAGCCACCCAAAGACAGTTTGTCTCTACACATTTTCAAAAACAATGCTGCCTTATTATATAGATATAAGAATGCAAAGTAAGCAATTTAGTTAAATGGTGGGTATCTAGCAATGATATTTGGGATTGGGTATCAAATATATGTTAATCATTCACAAGTGCATGACAACAAAATTTAGAAAATCAAATGGTCATGTATTTATCAAGTAGAACAAACTTGGTATATACATTGAACCTTCTTTAGATGGGTGATCGCTTATGTAGGAACTTGGCTTTGATCTTTCAAAGATTATCCATAACGAAGTAGTAGCAAGAGGTGATGAAAACCTCAACGAAGTGGAACCATACTCGTCTCCAATGAGGATTTATGTACAAAATTCCTGCAATCGCTAGTAGCATAGTCAAGTAAGACCCTGTAAAGCTCATATAGAAAGTGCCCATGTCAATAAAGTCGAATTCCACTTCACTGCCATTGTTGGGTGATGCTGTTGGCGGGGGTGAATTGCAACTATTTGGAACTTCTTCTCCACAAAGGAGTGGATTTCCAATGTAGCTACTCCCATCAAAAGTTTGAAATTGGTTTGGTCCCTGAGGTATCCTTCCACTTAAGTTGTTGTAAGACACATTGAATTTTTCCAGATAGTGTAAACCTGTGAGTTTATAGGGGATATTCCCTTGCAAGCTATTGTAGGAAAGATCTAAGCTCTCTATGTTCTCCAAGTTGGAGAAAGTTGCAGGGATTGGTCCAGTCAAGTTGTTGTGGGATAAGTTCAATGATTTGATATGGCTAAGACTACCAATTCCAGGTGGTATACAACCAGTCAATTTGTTGTTGGAGAGATCAATTGCCGAGAAGAGTTGTAAAGGAACTCCCTTGTAAAGCAAAGCCATTCCTTTTGTTGTGAACTCCATTTGATTCCCCAATTTGTAATCGTATTGAGATCTGGTCATTTTTGAAACGATTTTGAAATTATCTAATAATGATATGACTGGCATAGGAACACCTAACTATCCAGGATAGGCACCTTCGACTTCGGTGGTATGCAAGCAATGTGGAATATCACCAAAGAAGTTGTTCCAAGAAAGATCAATAACAGTTAAGTTGGACAAGTGGCAGATTTGATCTGTAATAATTCCCTCAAAACTGTTATTTTTCAAGAGAAGCTTTTGTAGGTGGGAGAGGTTGCCAATCCACTTCGGAATATCATTACTCAGCCAGTTATTAGAAAGATCAAGCACCCTCAACTCAAAGCTATTATGAAAGCCCTCGGGGAAAGGACCACTTAGCCTGTTATTTGACAGCGAAACGAATTCTAGCACTGACAGGTTTGAAAAACAAAATGGCACAATTCCTGTGAAGTAATTATTTGAGAGGTCCAACTCAAACAGATACTGAAGCTCACAAAATTCAATTGGTATAGGTCCTTCAAAATTATTATTGGACAAGGAAAGGGTTTGTAAAGTCGAGAGATTCCAAATCCATCCTGGAATCTTTCCTGCTAATTGATTGTGACCCACATTCAACACAGACAAAGAGTTTATTGACAAGCTATCTGGAATTTTTGTGAAGTGATTGTTGTCTAGAAGTAAAAATTCAATTGTGCTTGACTTTGCTTGAGGGGGTAGGAAAGAACCTGTCAAGTTGTTGTTTCTTAGGCTCAAGAATTTCAAGAACTCACAACCCTTGGCCAAATGCACTGGTATTTTTCCAGATAATCGATTGTTTGATAAATCTAGAAATTGTAAAAAGGTTAGGTCACCCAACGAGGAAGGAATATCACCTTTGAAGCCATTTGCTGACATGTTTAAATGTACCAAACCTGGAAAGATACTAGCAAGTTTGTTAGGGATGTAGCCTTCAATATGATTGTTGGATATATCCAAATTGGAAAGCCTTATTACGGGATTCAAAGGCAACCATAAAATTGATCCATGTAATGAATTGTCTGGCATAAGAAGAGCTACCAATCTTGAATTATTCTCCAACAACCAATTCGGCCACTTCCCGTTAAAATCAATTCCAGAGAGTTCAATCATTTGAAGTTCATTTTGATGGTAGAGAAAATGGGGAAAACTAACGGAGTTGTTCCTGGATTTCGAATCAGATAGACGAATAACTTCTAATTGGAAACTTGGAGTTGAGGAATTACATTCCCCTTCCACCACCAACTTGTTGTTAAGGCTTTGAAGGACCTTAAGTTTGGAATGGTTTAAAAATGACTTGAATGAGATTGGAACTTCAAATTGATTATCTGAAAGTGCAAGGTATCTCAAGGTTGTTAGATTGATAAGTGGAGAAAAAGCGATATTTCCATTGAAATAATTGAAAGAGATATCTAGCAAGCGAAGTGATGTCAAGTTGGCTAAGCACCAAGGTAAGGTCCCCCAAAGTTCATTTCTCCTAATGTTGAGTTCTTGAAGAGTCTTCAATTGGCACAAACCTGAAAAATACACAACATATTGAAGAAATGTTAGTTGATGATTTGTCAAGTAGAAGAATAACTTTTTTACTTTTTGATATATAGGAAATACCAAGAAATGTCCACACTAAGGGACAAGAAGATTTGAATTTCTAACCTCATGTTTACTAAGAGGAATGGTTTACCACCTTGGCCATCATTGGGGAACATTTTATTTTACCTTCCATAGGGAGGTTGTTAGTGAGGTCGCATTCTTGCATTGAAAACACTTGAAGGGAAGTCATCAATCTTATGCTTGAAAGAAAGTCATTGTTAATAATATTTTTATTCAAGAACAAATTTTCCAAGCTACTCAAGCTCTCCAAGCCTAGCTACAAAAAATGTTGAGTTTTGAGGCGAAAAATATCCATCTCTAAACCACAGAAATTTTGTCTCTCACTACTTAGAGATGGATTAAAATCCGTCTCTAAAAGCCCTTCACCAACCAATTAGGGAGAGGATTTTTGCTTTTGTCTCTAATTCAATGAAATTTTTTTTGTCTCAAAAAACAAAAAAATTTGTCTCTAATTTGTTTATGTAATCGGTCTTAAAATTGATCAAATTTTACATTTAGAAACAAAATTCTTTTCGTATCTAAAGTTAGAGATGGAATTTTTTGTCTCTATTTCAAATTAGAGACAGAAAAAATTCTGTCTCTAAGATGAGGTATGGATTAAAAAAAATTAGGGATGGAAATAATTTTGTCCCTAAATTAGCTATGGAGAAAAAAATAATAATTTCTATTTCTACCACTAGTCGTCGGCCACCGTCTATGGCAAATTTCGATGATTGGAATCGATCATTGATACTGCCTTGGTCTGGTGACCAATATACCCAAAACCCAAGATAATCCAACGGTCAAATCTTAATAGATCTAGAAATTAATTCCATGGAAAATGTTACCCATTTCTAGAACGGCATCGACAGACATAGTCTATGGTAGATTCCAACAATCGAAAACCTATCATCAGAATGGCCTTGGTTTGGTGACCAACATACCCAAAAATCAAAATAATCCAATGGTCAGATTTTAATAGTTCTAAAATTTAATTTTTTTTAAAAATGCTACTCATTTTTGGAAGGGCATCGTTGGCTAGCATCAATGGTAGATTCGAACGATCGAAACTAATCATCAGATTCATCTTGGCTTGGTAACCAACATATCCAAAAACCAAAATGATCCTATGGTTAGATCTGTCTGGATCTAAAAATTAAAATTGGAGAACTTTAAGTTCTTATCTTAAATCAGGGAAACTCCGATCGCCGATATTCAGGACAACACAGAAGAAAGATAAGGACTATCGAACGAGAGAAGGAAAAGGCAAGCTAATGGCCGACAGCTGCTGGTTGGGGAAGAAGAGGAGAATGATACACATGCAAGAGGGAGAGGAACAGAAGAAGGCAAAGGAGAAGAAGAGAATGAGAAGAAAAAAATGAATGCGAAGGTGAGCTGACAACTGGTGGTTGCTAATTGAAAAGGAAGAGGAGATCGATGGAGACACAGGCGAGAGGAAGAGAAATAGGTGAAGTGGAGGAAAAGATGAGAAGAAGGAGAAACAAATGAAAGTGAATATGGATGGTTAGTAGTTAATGACTGGAGAAGAAAATGAGAAGGAAACAGGCAAGAGGGAGAGGAATAGGTGAAGATAGAGGAGATATATATATATAGAGAGAGAGAGAGAGAGATAAGAAAATTATAGACAAAAAATTATTTTTGGTCTCTAAAATTAGAGACAAACATTTTTCGTCTCTAATTTTGTTTCTAATGAAAAAACTTAGGTGGTGTTCTCTTCGTGTTTCAGTTTTCAGTTTTGAGTTTTAAATTTATTTTTAATTTTGTAGTATTTTGAGGGTCTATTTTGAGATTTTTGAAAAAACGTTTTTTTTTGTCATTTTTAATTTTTGTGTGTTTTAGCCTGTTTTTGCTGAAAACGCCCAAAACAACAAATAGTTGTTTTGTGTTTTCTTTACAAAACTTGTTCTTGTTTTTAAAAATGTGTTTTTAAAAATAACAAAGTAAACACATTTTCAGTATTTTGAAAAACTGAAAACTCAAAACGGATTAAAAACAACAAAGAGAACACAACCTTAGGCTGCGTTCTCTTTACTTTTCAATTTTCAGTTTTGAGTTTTGAATTCGTTTTTAGTTTTCTATTTTGATAGTCTGTTTTTAGAAAATTGAAAACGCGTTCTCTTTATCATTTTGAAAAATTATTTTTTAAAACAGAAAATTAGACAACGTGTTCTCTTTGAAATTTTGAAAATAATTTTTTAATGATATTTTATTCAATAAATTTGATTATTCAGTAAATTAGAAATATTTAATGTTAATATATTATTAAAAATATATATACATTTTAAAGTTAATGAATTTTATAATATTTTTTTCATTACAATAATAAAATATAAATAAATAAATGTGCTTTGAGTTTATGATTTATTTTGGATGAAAACACTCAACAACTTTTTGTTGTTTTGAGTTTTCTTTACAATTTTTTTTTTCAAAAATCCATTTTTAAAAATAGCAAAAAGAATGCGTTTTCATTATTTTAAAAAATAAAAAACTAAAAATGACTTGAAAACAATAAAGAGAACCCAGTCTTAGATTTTAAAATAACCTTTAGATTCTGTCTCTTAGAGCATGCAAAATTTATAGACGTAAAAATTTCGTCTTTGATTTTGAAAAAAAAAAAATAACTTCAGATGAATTTATAGATTGAAAAATTCCATCTCTGATTCCATCTTTGACGAAAAAACTTTCAGAGGCCAACTTTTTTTCATCTCTAAAGTCGTTTCTAGAAGAAATTTCAATTATTTTGGTTAGTTGTCTCAAAATGCATCTTTGTTATTCATCTCTAAATTTGATTTTTTTTTTTTTTTGTAGTGCCTGTAAATGTGATATATCATCAATTATATGTTTAAGAAAATACAATCTCAATTATATGTTTAAGAAAACACTAAATTGTGAGTATTTAGAAGGAAGTACATCTCAATAAGGACATTAAACTACATAAAAGAGCTAGCTATCCTCATTGTACCTCAATCGCTAAATGTCACATTCATGTAGTTGTACATAAGATTCAGTGTTTTGAGTGATCAAAATCCTCCTAGACAACCAAATAATAAATTTCCATATAAGGCAAGAGTTTGCAGCTTAAGGAAGAAACAGATAAGCATTGAAATAAATTGTCACATTGATGTAGTAGTGGTTCTCCATAAGAATAAATGTCTTGACCGATTGAAATAATCTTAGAGAAGGCTATATGATGTTATCCATGCCACTAAAAGACAAGTTAAGAACCTCTAAGTCATTGAAGCCTAGTTTTATATCAAAAGCCTACCCTCACATATGGAAGTATTTCTTTAATGTATATCTTAGAGAAGGCTCTACAATGTTATAGTCTCTATGAATTTTGGTTTCTAGAAGATCATCTCCTTCGTATAACAATAATGCCATCAGAGTGTGCAACTATCCAAAAAACATACCAAGTTGGCGTGGAAGGAAAGGAGCAAAGATCACTTACTGCTGATTTCAATTGATCCTCCAATATAATTATATGAAAGATCCAGAAACTTAAGGCTTGAAATGCCACCAATAGATGTTAGAATAGTACTGCTATTTAAATTGTTGTTACTAAGATCGAGGAGTTCAAAATTGCTCAGTCTCGAAAGTCTTCTAAAACCTGTGAAAGGAATTGATTAATATAGTGCTAAAACTCATTAAAATAGATAAGCAAAAGACACACACACACACATAAGAGGTGGCAACAATAGACTTTCATTTTCAACCCAGCTAATGAACTACTATAACATAAGTTAAGAGACTAGAAATAGAACACATTAAAATTTTTGAATTTTTAAATTTATTTTTTATAGGTTTGATTTTTGTTTAATTTTGTGTACCTTCCTATATTCTAGCGACTGATATACATAAAGATTCCCAAATTTTTCACGGGAACTAGAGAAATTATTATAATGGAGTGTATAGTTAGATGAACTTTTTTTTTTATTTACAAATAATGAACTCCAATTAAATATATGAGAGAGGCACTTAAAGTGATAAGTGGAAATGAATTATTTTGAAAATTTTAAATTAAATAATCATTCAAATACATTCCTAAATGCAATGTTATGTTGCATAAAGTGCAGGAGAGAAACGTGAAAATATTTTAGATGAATTTGAATTATATGAGTACAATTTTAATTGTAAGCAACCACTTTCTTAAGTTTGTGAAATTCTTTCTTGAGCTTTGGAAGATGAGTAATCTAATAGCAAAAATGATTTTTTTTTTTTTTACATCCAATAACTAAAATCTCTATAATTAATTCCCTTTTTCTTGAAGGGCTATTAATTATATAAAGAGACAGGTGAAGGAGACTTGCATTAACTTGAAAATATGACATGCCATACAAATATAAAGAGACAGGTGGAGGAGACTTGCATTGACTGGGATATGTAAGAGAAGACTTGGAAATATGTCATGCCTTACAACTTATTCCATACGTTTGAAAATGGTAGGGTTGATTTTTATGTTAAAGACGTGCGTCATAAATACTATAAGTTCCACGTTAAAAATTGGAGGGATTTTTCTTTTTATTTACTTGCATTTTTATATATAACTAGTAAGTGTAACTCAAAACTTTTAAGTATACATATTGCTAGAATATTTTTTTCTACTTTTATATGAAAAACTGTTAGGATTTATGATAGAAAATAAATCACTATCAAACCATCAATCACAAAAGTAAATTTAAAATTTTAATTTGAAAAACCTAATCTGGAAAAACTATAGGCAAGAAGAAGAAAATATTATTAAGATAATATTACTACCATAATAATGATATGATATGACTGCTAATAATTTTAGTATATTGGGAACACATTTATAAATCTATCACTCATTTATAAATATAGATAAAAAAATAATTTAAACAAATCTATATTCTAATAAAAAGAAAACCACGAAAAAAATAAATCTTCACTTGCACATGTATCCTAATCAAAGTCAAATTTGATATCCTAATTCTAGTCAAATTTGAAGTCTTAATTACGATTAAATTTGAAGTCTCAATCACAGATGAATTTGAATTTTAGGTCACAAATATTACAATCTCCACCTTGACATAAAATTCAAATATATATGAAATTATTCATAATCTTTTTTTAATTTCAAGCAAAATCATGGAGAACAAATTTTTCAAATAAATACCAATCAAATTCACAAAACACTCGCTGCAAAGGTAAGTGAACTTTATTGTTTTTGCAAAAGTAAGTCTAGTCTAAAAGTGAACTTACTATTCAAATCAATTGATCTTCCCATATAATTGTGTGCAAGAGATAAAGATCTCAAAGATGAAATTTCACCAACAAATTTCAAAATCGTATCATTGAATTGGTTACCACTCAAATCAAGAACTTCAAGATTGGTTAACATCGATAGTCCTTTAAAACTTGTAAAAAGAAATTGAATTAATAAATATTATCATCTAAAATTTCAAAAATAAAAACAAAAATGAAATACTCAATAAACCATAAATAAAAAAAAAACTTTCATTCTCAACCCAACTTAAATAATTAAGAAGTTTTATGTGAAAGTATAAGTGATATATCGGAGTGTCACATGTTTTTTTTTTTTTTTTTGTCATGCTCCATATTGCTAGGACTAGACAAAAATCTTTCATGAGTTGAATTTAAATATTTACTAGTGATTTTTTGTACCCTAAACAAATGTAGCTCAAAAATCTTTGAATTATATATTAGAATTGTTTGGGATCTAGGACCACTGACGCTAATCTTTTGGCTGACTAATTTAGTGTGCATGGTTTGAGTTATTATGTACACTAGAGTTTTATATAGAACATACATAAAGAGTTACATGCAATTTTTTTATTATAAAAAAATAAACAAATTTAAAAAAAAAGTGCTTGAAGTGACATTATGAAAATAATTTATTTAGAAAATCCAAAAATATCATTGAAATTAAGTTCTCCAAATGAAATGTGATGGATGCATATAAAGAGAACATATGTGGAGCGTGCAGAATGAGATGAATTTCAATTATATATGAACTTTCTTGTGACTGATGGCAGGTAAATCACATCAAAGGTCACAAAATTTTGGTTTTCTTTTTAATTTGGTCACTAAACTTTAATTTCTTGTAAAGTGATAATAAAATTTTAAAATGTTTTACAATATGGTCACTAAAGTGATTTTTTGATGGTTCTTGACCGAAATTGCTGACGTGGCATTGATGTGGCGCTAACGTGGCGATGATGTGGCCATTACCACGTCAACAATTTTGGTGAGAAATTATTCAAAAATTATTTTAGTGACCATATTGCAAAACATTTTAAAGTTTTGTTATCACTTTACAAGAAATTGAAGTTTAGTGACCAAATTGAAAAGGACACCAAAGTTTTGCGACATTTGGTGTGATTTACTCGACTGATAGCTGATTTTGTATATGAATGGATTATTTTCTGCTATATAATGATCAAGGGAGCAATTTTTAATGTTTGAGCATCACTACCGTATTGCACTTTTTAGACAAGTAATCTTGTAGTTAAAAAAGATAGTTAAAATGTTTTATAATTAAATGTTGTATTTTTTGAAGATAATAAGCCCATTAAGGATGAGTCTTCTAGAAAAAATTAGTTTCTTCTGTTTTTTAACTAACAGACACCTTGTTTAACATTTTATATATTAAAATTTAATATACTCACAAACTCTAAGATCACATTAAAATTTTTTAATTTTTAAATTTATATTTTTGCAAGTTTGATTTTTGTTTAATTTTGTGTATCTTACTATATTCTAGCAAATGGTATATGAGGACTCTTAATTTTTGCTCAAAAAATGGAGGAATGCTTATAATGGGGTTGTGGGTTAGATGAAATTTTTTGTGATTTACAAATAATGAACTCATATTAGAGGGAGGCACTTTAAATTGACAATTGGAATTGAATTATTTTAAAAAATTTAAATTAAATAATCATTCAAATAGATTCCTAAATGCATTGTTAGGTTTCATAAAGAGCATGAGAAAAATGCGAAAATATTTGAGATAAATTTGAGTTATGTGAACTATTTTATGTGTGTATATTACATATAAATAATTTTACTTTTTGTCATTTTGTAATTAAGGATACAATTTTAATTGTTGGCAACCTAGGTAATGATTCTATCTATCCCCCTCTAGATTGCACTTTGGAAGAAAGATAAGTAATCTAATCGCAAATGAAATTTCTTTTTTTTTATATATTTTATAATTGAAGGCTCCATAACTAATTTTTTCTCAATTTTTGAAAGGCTATTGTTTTGCAAAAGTAAGCCTAGTATAGAAGTGAACTTACTATTCAAATCAATTGATGTTCCCATGTCATTGTCGGTAAGAGATAGGGATCTCAAAGATGATATTTCACCAACAAATTCCAAAATGGTATCATTGAATTTGTTACCACTCAAATCAAGAACTTCAAGATTGATCAACATCGAAAGTCTTTTAAAACCTGTTAAACAAAATGATATTTAACTATGTCATTATATTACAAACGTAAGTACCGAACTTACTATTCAAATCAATTGATGTTACCATGTCATTGTCTACAAGAGATAAGGATCTCAAAGATGATATTTCACCAACAAATTCCAAAATGGTATCATTGAATTGATTATGACTCAAATCAAGAACTTCAAGATTGATCAACATTGAAAGTCTTTTAAAACCTATAAAACAAAATAATATTTCACCATGTCATTGTATGCAAAAGTAAGTGAACTTATTGCTTTGCAAAAGTAACTCTAGCATAGAAGTGAACTTACTATTCAAATCAATTGATGCTCCCATGTCATTCTCTCTAAGAGAGAGGGATCTCAATGATGATATTTCACCAACAAATTCCAAAATAGTATCATTGAATGAGTTTTGACTCAAATCAAGAACTTCAAGATTGATCAACATTGAAAGTCTTTTAAAACCTATAAAACAAAGTAATATTTCACCATGTTATAGTATGCAAAAGTAAGTGAACTTATTGTTTTGCAAAAGTAAGTCTAGCATAGAAATGAACTTACTATTCAAATCAATTGATGTTCCCATGTCATTGTTTGCAAGAGATAGGGATCTCAAAGATGATATTTCACCAACAAATTTCAAAATGGTATCATTGAATGAGTTATCACTCAAATCAAGAACTTCAAGATTGATTAGCATCAAAAGTCTTTTAAAAACTATAAAAGAAAATGATATTTCAACATGTCATTATATTGCAAAAGTAAGTGAACTTATTGTTTTGCAAAAGTAAGTCTAGCATAGAAGTGAACTTACTATTCAAATCAATTGATGTTCCCATGTCATTGTATGCAAGAGATAGGGATCTCAAAGATGATATTTTACCAACAAATTCCAAAACGGTATCATTGAAGGAGTTATAACTCAAATTGAGAACTTCAAGATTGATCAACATTGAAAGTCTTTTAAAACCTGTAAAAAAAAATGATATTTCAACATGCATTATATTACAAAAATAAGTGAACTTATTGTTTTATAAAAGGAAGTCTAGCATAGAAGTGAACTTACTTTTCAAATCAATTGTTGTTCCCATGTTAATGTCATTGTTTGCAAGAGATAGGGATCTCAAAGATGATATTTCACCAACAAATTCTAAAATGGTATCATTGAAAGAGTTATAACTCAAATCGAGAACTTCAAGATTAATCAACATCGAAAGTCTTTTAAAACCTGTAAAAGAAAATAATATTTCACCATGTCATTGTATGCAAAAGTAAGTGAACTTATTGTTTTGCAAAAGTAATAAGTCTAGCTTAGAAGTGAACTTACTATTCAAATCAATTGATGTTCCCATGTTATTGGATGCAAGATATAGAGATCTCAAAGATGATATTTCATCGATAAATTCCAAAATGGTATCATTGAATTGATTATAACTCAAATCAAGAACTTCAAGATTGATTATCTTCGAAAGTCTTTTAAAACCTATAAAAAAAATTGAATTAATAAGTATTTTTGTCTAAAATTTTTGAAATAAAAACAAAAAACATAAATGAAATACATAATAAACTATAAATAAAAAAACCTTCATTCTCAACCCAACTCAACTAAATAAATGTCATTCAAGTCAAGGGTCTTGAGCTCTTTAAAAGAAGAAATAGTGAATAATTGAAATACCACCCATAATTTTATAATCTCCAATCCGATGTATAATTAAGAGAGAATTGGTTCACTTTCTTTGAAGTGTTGCTACACTCAATTACTTTCCATTAATAGCAGTTGGCAGATTGATTATCCACCGAAGAAAGTAATTGAAGAGTCACCATTTGGGTAGATGATAAAAGCTTTAAGACGCAGCTAGGCAATCATCTCTTGCTCCCAACACCCATGATGTCACATCCCATTTTGCATCCAAGTATACTTACTCAAGTAATCCGATCTTGCGATGACGTTAAAGGATATAGATCCAGGGATTTCAAAGATGAAATTTAACTAACAAATATCAAAATAATGTAATTTAATTTGTTATAACTCAAATTAAGAATTCCAAGATTGGTTAGCATGGAAAGTATTTCAAAACCTGAAAAAAAAAATTGAATAAATAAATACTCTTGTGTAAAATGTGAGAAACAAAAATTAAAAACATAAATAAAATACAAAAGGAATTTACGAATAAAAAAATACCTTCATTATCAACCCAACCAACTAAACCATTTCCACTCAAGTTAAGAGCCTTGAGCTCTTCAAAAGGAAGAAATAGTGAAGCGTTGAAATGCCACTCATAATTTCCTAATCTCCAATCCCATGTACCAGTAAGAGAGATTTTGACCACTCTCTTTGAATTTTTGCTACATTCAACTGCTTCCCATTGACAGCAATTGGCATTTCGATTATCCACCCAAGAAGGTAAAGAGGTGCCACTTGGGTCGTTGATAGAAGCTTTAAGGTGCAACAGCGCAATCCTCTCTTGCTCCCAACACCCATGACAACACATCCCATTTACCAATACCAACACTATCATTGTTATCATCTTGAGCCATGGATGGTAGTACTTCCTGCGTTTTTCACGAAGGTATACATCTCTCTTTATTCCTACTGGTTTTTCTCTTCGTTTTTCAAGAAGCAAGTTGCACTTGTGTCTCTACTGTAAAGCCATTTATATACAGAATTGGCATCGATCTTCATTAAATAAAGAGACAAGTGGAGGAGAGCTACATTGACTAAGATATGTAAGAGACTTGAAAACATGGCTTATAAAATTATATAAAGAGACAAGATGAGGAGACTTGCATTGAATAGGATATGTAAGAGAAGACTTGGAAACATGGCATGCCTTACAACTTATTCCACACGTTCGGAAATGGTAGGGTTGATTTTTTCTTTTGATTTACCACAAAAACTAGAAGTTCCACGTTAAAAACTAGAAGTTCCGCATTAAAATTTGGAGGGATATTTTCTTTTTATTTACTTGTGTTTTTTTATATAACTAGTAAGTGTAACTCAAAACTTTTAAGTATATATATTGCTAGAATATTTTCTTCTACTTTTACATGAAAAAAACTATAATGTTATATTAATAAACATGAAAAGATTCAAACTTATAATGTTATGTTTTCTTACTAAGGATCTATCATCACCTAAGTCATTCTTGTGAGATGTTGGTAGCTCACTTTGAACTATACATGAACAAAGTTTAATCTTCTATAAAAATCATTTGAATTGGAAAAACACAAAATAACCACGCTTTCTTAAATATAAATATTTATGTTCATAATTGAATGTGATTTGATATCCATAACTATCAAAATTTTAAAAATTTCTACATGTGTTCAACTTCATATAAGTGGAGATCTATTGTATAACTCATGAAAGAGGATTTTCATATTCTAGAATGTAACACTACAGCACAAAAATACTAATAATTTCATCTATTTTGTTTTTTTCCATTGTTATCTATTTTTTTTTTCCATGCCTGAGTCGGAAAGGTAAAGTTATATTTGATGGAGAATTTAATTATGAAAGGAACATGTAATTGACAACTTAAATTTGCTTTATTCCACACGTTATGTCATTGTTGAAGAATTAGATCGAATTAACTGGTTCAATTGAATAAAACAGTAGTTCATTTAGTAAATAAATAAAGAGATGTTGCTCATAAAGATAATTTAAAATGGGTCCTTTAAATTTTAAAATGATTTTTATCAAATTAATAGTTTTTAAAATAAGTTTATTATTTAATTCAATGATAAATAGATAGCTGCAATAATCTCAGTAATCAAGCACAATCAACATATAAAATTTTTATAAAGGTTCAGTTTTATGAGCCTATTTCTTCTCTCTTCAAAGTTTAACAACTTAAATTGGTTCCACTAAAGATGAAAGAAATAACCCTATCTTTTGTACAAGAGTTAGAAGCTTGATTACAAAATAATCTTGATAATTAGATTACATTTGTTGCAATTTAAATCCCTCACAAAGTGAGATCACCTTACAGGCAAATGATTAAAATATAAATGACTGATTTACAACTATTTTAATCTTGAAATAAAGAAGTACTTTTGTTGCCCTAGATCTTCTACACTTAAACGCCTTAAATATCTTGAAATTTGAAGCTCAATAAGTAAATCTAAGTGCTGGTGGTTGAGAGGCTTAAGTATACCAAAGAACAGAAAAAAACTACCATTGGATGCAACATCATCCTAGGTCAATTTGAAATTTAAAATCACTCCATATTGTATTTAGACTGCAATAGGAGTCCTTTGTCTTTTTTTAACTTCAGCTTTTCAAATATGAGAATTAACTTAGCTCAAAAAAATTGGCTAATAAATAGTTATTCTGCTGTAAATAATCATCAATGTATAAGAAGTAGGTGTAAATCTGTAGGAGGAAGATTTTAGTACAAATAGATAAGAGTCAAATCAAGTATTCGACAAAAACAAAATACTGTAGGATATAAGAAGATGTAGATTTGCATCATTTTCATTTTAGTTATTTGAAATATGTTCAAAGTAATTTGTAAGTTCAAAGAGAAATATTGGAGAGGAAAGAAGACAGACATGAAAGCACAAACAAAAGTCTTTCAGCTAAAAAGTAATGAAAATGCAAGCTGTCATAACAACAATAATAATCACCAAGCGCCCAATTCCACAAACTGGACAACGATAACTGTCTCTGTGGGAAACCATAATGGCCTGATGCAATGAACTTTCTTCAGAGACCCCTATTTTTCGCGATAATCAAAAGATGGGGAGAGAGTGGACGATGGAACAGCGACGTGTGTGAATGCGTAGACATCGTTGAATGATCTGTGTTTGTTGGGCAAGGGAAAATATCACTTCATTTCACAAGCTGGACAACGATCATGTCTCTGTGGGAAACCGTAATCAGGGGCGGATCCACCGTGGGGGCAGGGGGGTCGGCTGCCCCCCATGCTCACGCATTTTTTTTTTAAAAAGTTATTATATTTATTTTAAATTTATATTTTTGCCCCCAACTAATTTTTTAGTTTAAAAAATTTTGAAGGCTTGGGTTATTATGATAATTTTAGTTATAATTGTAATTCACCCTAAATATCATCTCTCTTTCTTCTCACATTTTCTAAACCGACCTCTATTTTTATTTTTTTCAGTTTGTATTCTGACTTATTTTTATCTCACAAATTTCTTTGATATTTTTTTTTTTATCTCTCAAATTTTGTTAACAAGTTATGGAGTATTGAAGATGATTTTCAATTTTCCTAAGTACACTACTTGGGCTATTTGATTTTTAATTGAATTGAGAAATTCTCAAATCGCAAATCGCACGGTATAAGGATTTCTCAAATTATGTCAAATCGCTCTTCCCAAAAAATCTCGTAGTTTGTTGGTTTTTTTGAACACTCATAACTGCAGGCAAAATCTCCTTATTAGTTCATTTATTTTTTGACATTTTGATATTTTTAAAGTAGATTAAAAGTGATTTACCTTATTTTCCTAATTTTGATTTGTTAATGAATATGTATATTATGGATTAAAAGTGTTTTTGATTTCTACTTGTTTAGATCTCATTGCTCATAGTTTGTCTCTATAATCTCTATATTTGAACAGATGAAATTTAAATCAAAAGTGTAGAATTACAAGGCCTTATTAATCTTACACAAAAGTTAGTAGTGACGAAAAAAATAATGTGTATCTATTAATTTACAGAATTGTGATACTAGCATTAATTTTTCTTGTTGCTTTTGTTATAGTAGAAAGAATATTTTCTGTCATAAAATTTATCAAGACTCGATTACATAATCAAATTAGAGATTAATAGTTGAATGACAATTTAGTTATGTATATTTAAAATAATATATTTAATAAAATTAATAATGATATCATTATATGATATCATCAAAATATAAAAATGGATCAAAAACAATTATAGTAATTTATTGATATATTTTTTTTATATTATATTATTTTAAATTTTTTTTACTCCTTAATGTTTATCCACTTAAATAAAAATTTCTGACTCTGCCCTGACCGTAATGGTCTGATGCAATGAACTTTCTTCAGAAATGCCTATTTTTCGCAAAAATCAAAAGATGAAAAGAGAGAGAGAGGCAGCGGACGATGTAACAGCGACGTGTGTGAATGCGTAGGCATTACTTGGAGGAATCTGTGTTTGGTGGGCATGGGAAAATATCACTTCATTTCACAAACGTGCTCGTCTTAAAATATTATTTTAGAGCAGTCTTATTTGGACTAGAGAATGGAGTCTTTTGAAATTTATTCTGAAAATATTATTTTTCAAAATATCACCTTTCACGTTGCCCTACAAAAGAATTGTTGATCATGGACAACCCTTTTATACCATAACCACTAATTTCACTAAGCATGTCAAATAAGTTGATTTGACATGGTTCATTCATTGGTCTTAAAAAGACTAATTAGGCCGAGTCAATTCATTCAGAATAGCCTAGGCCAAGTCAACTCATTCATATATAAGACGACATCAACCTACACAAGACGTTCTAGTCATGGGTATCAATCTTACACAAAAACCACTAATTTCACTAAGCATGTCAAACAAGTTGGCCTCACTTGGGCTTGTTGGTCAAGTTGGGTTGCCTAATTCATTGGCCTCGCGGGGGCCAACGACAATTGGCAATGTTATTTTGTTTTGGCTGAAAATTAAAAGTCATATATACAAAAATTCAATCATAAGATCTAGTCCATTTTTAGATATATTAATCCCCTTGGCTTGGTGTTCCAAATAGTAGGCTCCAATCATGGAAATTGTTGGCGGTAGTGGCTATAGCTGCATCTACTGGTGGTGACATTATGGCTGGTTTAAGTTATTTTTGGGGTTGGCCCAAGTTGGTAGAGGCCCAGCTGGTTTATGGGCTAGATCAACGTGTTGGGCTAGGTTTGGCCCACTTGTGGCAGTCCTTAGGTCTACCCAAAACCCAAGTTTGTTGACCCGTTTAACTTTGACTGTTGATTTTGACCCCTTATTCTGTTCATTGTTCATTGTAGGGTCGAATTTTCAGGATTTACTAAACCTCCTCCCCAAACTCATACTTGTGTTACTCATTTCTAGGGGAGGAGAAAGGCTATGTTATGTTTAATTTATTTTTCTTCTTGAATATACTACTTCATGGATAATGTATATATCATCTTTACATATAATTTCTTAAATAATATGCAAATTGTTCTAAATGCATAAAACATTTTCATCCTACTAAGAGATACATATGCATGTTGATTATGATATGATACCTTGAATGTTTCTTATTTTTGGATTATACAAATTTTTGAAAAATGATGCATTTTTTTTCTCTGTAAGTAAAATTATATAAACAGTAAAACATAAATCTTACAATCTCAAGCAGGGCATACCCTACATCAAACAACTAAAAGGAAAATACACCCTCAAAAAATGAGGAAAACCAAAATCAACAAGGACAAAAGATCTAAACGCACAAAGAACTAAAAATAGACTTGTGCCAGATCTATCTGTAATCACAAGTCAACTGACACTAATAACCTAAATTGCCTTAACACGCCCATTTTTCTTCTTTCTCGTTTTTTCTGAGAGTTGGACATGACAGGAACATAGTCAGAATTCGAGTCCTTTGATTGAGAAGATTGAACATCTTTTTCATCACGAACCTACATAGATGACTCCTTACCAACCATATTCATCTCAACCACAAATCCAATATCCATCGGATAATACAATTCCCCAAGAGATGGGATATCTATATCTTTCTCTGGAATAGAACAAAAACACATTGCCACCGATCACTAGCATCTTTCAGAGTACTGGGGTAAGCTCCATTTACTTGTTTAGTAACCTTGATTAAAGACCCACTGGGCTTAGCCCTCCCTTGTATCTGCTTACTATCCTTCCTTCCTTTCATTGCCTGACCCTTAGCTAGACCCTGCCCTGTCTTATCGAGATTCCTTGGGCATCGATAAAGAGAATGACCAAAAACCTTACAGAGACTACATCTCGAGAGAACCCACTGATACTCCACTAGTATTCTAAATAATTTAAACTCCCCTAAACCTTCATCAATGCCCTGATCAAGAGTAACAAATTTGGAAAAAGTTGAAGAAACATCCATCTCAATACACCCCCCAGCAAATCCAATTCTATAGTGGTCCTTGGTCGTAAAATCCATATGTATGGGATGCCCAAGAACACTTACAACAGAGGCAATACCCTCTTCATTCCACCCCTCAAGAGAAATATTGAATATTTTAATCTAAATAGGTAGCAATGGATGAGCTTTCCTGGACAAATCCGTACCAACCTCCCAAATTTTTAAAATCAACAAACACCTCGCAAAATGCCAGAGCCCACCATCAAAGACTTTCAACATATTTATCTCATTATCAAATCAAAATAAAAAAAACACCCAAAGTTATTAAACAGTACCTCAAGAAGCCCAAAACTCTGCCACATGCTCCGCGCAATTGCCTTCACCACTTGGAATGTGAGGCGTTTTTCAACAAAATATCCAATTATAATATTTTTCCAATACTTCACACCTTCATTAATAACCTCATCTGAAAATCGCATTATAGACCCATTAGCAAAAGAATTAATAGACGGATAATACGGTAATTTCCTTGGCATCCATTACTCATTAGATCCGACCAAACTAGCCTAAGACTTTTTACCACACTCATCTGGTCTTATTCCTTGAGCGCGCATGCATCACATCCTCAAGCATGGGCTTTCCCATATCATTCCTAGACATTGAATTAACAAGCTTGATGGACCCAACTGGCCTAATACTTGCTAGAGTTGTGTTTCTAAAATGGCCTAGAGCATTATTCAGACATCCAAACAGGGGTTGGACTCCCTGAAGCCCAACATCAGCTGCAATATTCAGACCACCAAGCTCCCTCACACATGGCCCAAACCCCAAGCACCCCACATTACTCAAGCCCATAGTCCCATTACACCGCTCAATCCCCACACGCCTTGCATACCCATTAATTATCTGTCCATCAAACCTGACACAGGATTAAAAATTATGCATTTTAGGCACCATGTACGATGACATACAGATTTTGGTATACTCATAAGTATAGTATCATTTGACAGACTAGTAGATTCCCTAATGTTCACAATAGGAAAAGATCATGGTATGATAAACCTTGACATGTCTTGGCCATGGAGCATCGATAGTATGTTTTAACACTACTATCAGGTGAGGTATTACGATGTTGCACAAGTATTATATTATATATTGTGTGTACATATATATATATATATATATGCCTTAGCCAGTTTCTATTAACCGGTCCTCAACTTTGCTTCATGCACATCATACATAATCAAGGGCATAGGGAGTTTGGGTGGTTACATAAGCAACTTATAGGGGTCGTTCCTAGGTACCTATTTTCCTTATACCATGTTTTTCTACGAAAGAACGAGGCTTAATGGAGAAGGATAGTCGAGCGACCTTATCGCTGCCTATATTTTCTCCCTCGGTTCTTTAATTTTTCAACCTACGTAAACTTGTGTATATTTGTCACTCATGATATTATTATACTATTGTACTTATGATGTCCTTTTGCGCATTTTATTACATCCAGCATACCTTATACTCACGAGTCCCCTAGACTTACTCTTGTTATTGTCCACATTTCAAGAGATTCTCTTGATACTAGTCCAACAGATCTTTTGGTATGATGTTAGACCTCATTTTGGATTCTAATTTGTTATAAGATGCTCTATGGAGACATGTACACTTTCTCAGGTCTATTGTTTTGTACATTTATTTTGTTGATATACACTTGTACTATGAGCTCAATCTTTGAGATTTTGTACGAGCTTTTATGGATTTAGGATATGGATATTCATTATGTATTTACAGCATGAGGGATATTGATGACATTTAAGTCTTGGATGTGGATATATATTATTTTGATTTTCTCATTCATTCCATTTGATTGTATCTTATTGAGTCTTATGATTAATCATACAAGGGAAAAGACTTAGTACTAATTCGTAGCAGAATTGTTTGGCCTAGGGATTAGTGCCAGTCACAACCCATCTAGAATTCGGGTTGTGACAACCATCCTTACCAATAAACAATATCAAAATAGTTTAGACTTGATAAATTTTAATAAACTAAGCTAGAGATACAATTTAAAATAAAAATATTTTATTTTCATCAAAATGATCAAAGGCATATGAATTGTGCCCATGAGATTCGACCACCCCTGAGCTTTCACTAAAATGCACCATCCATCTTTGTGTTTTTAAAATTAACACTCATCTACCTTGTCATTAACCTATCACGAAAATTAATCACTTTATTCCTAATTTTTTTATACTTCTCCCTCATCTCCCCTCTCACATTTATTTTAGCAGGAACAACCATGGTTGTCGATGTGCTCCCTTTCTTTTCCGTTTGACACTGATCATTTAGAGTCAAGGAAGAAATCCTCATCACCTCTGACAACCTTACGGCATGGAGATCTAGAACCGAGCTCCAATGACCATCGTGATGGAGATCAACAGGGGCAATGATGGAGAAATGTGGCAAAATCTCTCTCTCTCTCTCTCTCTTTCTCTCTCTCTCTCTCTCTCTCTCTCCCCTTGAGGATTTAGACTAAATCGATGTACATAAACTGGATCTTAATCTTAATAGATCTGGATTTTACAAATTTGGATAAGATCTAGTTTTTTTATAGGCCTATTAAGAATGGCTAATTTTCTATTCTATCAAGTCATCTTGCAGTCATTTGAAGTGTTATCGTCCAACAAACACCATCATTCTAGCTAATGCTTTGAAATTCTATGGGGAGAACTGTAACGTCCCATATTTTGAAAAAAAAGAAACAGAAAATTTACCTGTGGAGCTAAAGAAAATTATTCATAATTTAAAAGGGGTTGCAGTTTTAAGGAATTTAATCAAATATATTAATTATGCTTGGAAATAAGAAAAATAATTGGAAATTTATGGAAAATGTGGATCTATCATAAATTATCCAGAAATTTGTGTCTTTGAGAAAATATTTATATTGTCTTGAGGAAATAGGAAAAATATTTGGTAAATTCAGGTATAAGTGTAATTATTAGCCTGGGGTGTATGTGTTGAATTTCAAAAGTTTTGGGCACTAGTGCAATTTTGGGAAAATGGTTGTGGCTCACCTTAAAATTAATTGGGTGTTTATATAGGGTGAAGGCGAGTGGCAGCACAGACGATCGAGCGCGCAAGGGATCAATCAGGTAACCCAAGTTCGAGGTGGAGTAGTCACACCAGCGGTGATGCATGCGCCATGCGTAGCCAAGGCGCGCCACGTGGGCCCGCGTGGCCCTTGCCGCACCAGTCACCCACCTCCTTCCTTTTGCTACCACATGGAAGCCTCTGATGCATTCTTGGCCCTCAAGGATTTTCCTTCAGCCGTGTAACAAAGGCATAATTAGCCTTGTGCCTTGTGAAGGTAATTCAGTGGATTTTACCGTGGGTTTGAGGTTAAACAGTGGGTGGTTGAGGCTTATAAATAGAGGAAAGTGGCACTGTGAGTGAAATTGAAGGCAAAAGAAGAAGCTCTCAATGTGAATTTGAAGAAGGGAAATTCGACAATAAGGTAAGAACATTGGAGCTTTGGTTTATTCAATAATTAGCTCAACTGGGTTGAAGGTCAATAAATTAGTTAGTTAAATTGGTGAACTAGTTGAATTAGTTAAAATTAGTAAATTTAAGCCGTGGCTATTTAATTAATTACTTAGCCTTATGTATATATATAATTGTGATAAGAGTGTTGCGGGCACACTACCGGTTTATTCAACGAAACAAAGCTAATATCAAGCGACAAGCAACTTGAGGTAAGGGTTTAATATACTCCGTGTATAAATTATTTTCGTCGTGGCTTACATAAAATGTTGAGGGAGTGCCTAGGCATGGGGCGGTGGATATTTTATCGTGAGAGTCTTAAGACGAAGTCGCAGAAGGAACCACTAGGGGTCACCTAGAGCCTGAGATGGATGCGGTGAACGGGTTTACATGCACCCTGCACTTCATTTTTATCAATGATGTCATGCTCATTAATTTACTACATTAAATATTGCCTTTATTGAGTCTTCAAACTTACCTCTTTACCCCCACTAACCCAACAGATGGATCAGGGTCTAAGAAAGAAAAAGCAGTATTGGTGGAAGAGTTGACGGTTAACAATGATTGCAGATTGTGAGAATGTGGGTCATGTTCTTGTGTCAGTTTTGTAAATATTTGATTACGAGAGATGGCTATAACTTAAATAAAATTTGTTTAAAATTGAATTAAGGTTCTCGCTATGAGTAACTCAGTATGTGTGTGTGTGTGTTTGTGTGTTTGTTAGGAATTTGAATCGGTCAGTTGCGATCGAGACCGTAAAATATGCGTGACTGTTGGAGTATTTTATGGAGCATCTTGGTATTCATTTTTTATTTGTTAACAAAAATTGGATTTATATTTTAAAAGCGTAATTGAGCACTAGAATCAAGAAAAATTTTGCCACCTCTGTATTTTAAACTCGAATTCTCGACAGTCAAAAGCGGCGAAACCTGAATTTCACCCAGGACGTTCATATTATTTTAATAATTTATATTAATAGGGCATAACCGTCTTTTGAGATAGGCGAAAACATTAACCATGGATTACAGTGACACCTGGAGATTAGGACCAGGGTGTCACAAGAACTTTGGCCCTATTAAAGTGGAGATTGGAATTTGGTTGGTGATCTTGGATAAACTAACACAAAGGAATCCTCGTCAAAGTATATTTTATCACAAAACAATAATCGATGTACTATGTGCAACACTGGTGTACGTGTTGAATGGGTGTGCCTACCTAGTTTCCCTTTAGCGTCTTTATCTAGATACTAGATATACTCTCCAAGATTAACTAAAATGGAATGTGAATGGTCTGACAAAGTTTGAACCAAGCTAAATCATCATCTCAAAACTAATTAGATAACTCATGTATTTAATTTGGATGATGCTACACAAACAAACGCAACGACAAACGGGTTGACAAACCCAGATTAAACGACAAATTTATGCTTTGCTTTAATTACAAATCTACCCTCAATCAACCAAAAAATTGAAATCCCGCCCAACCCTTGTTTCTTCTTCACCTTCTCTCTTTCTCTACCCGCCCAACACCTGCTTCTTCCTTACCTATTCTCTCTCTCCCTCCCTTTCTCCCTCGTGCGACTACATTTTCTCTAGCATCCCATCGCACCAACTCAGTAGCGGCCTTTACGTTTTGGATCAACCCGAGCATCTCAAGGCCCACCGCATTGTTTTGTACACCGGTAGCGACATCAAGAGGTCTGGCGAGCTCAGCAGGATGTTCAACATCTCTACCACCGACCCCACCCAACATACACTCGCCCAGCCCTCATGCCCCTCCAACTTCTCTTCTCAGCACAATAGTGGATCCCTCAGATCAGGCTCCAACTCCACGCGAGTGCATGACCGGCGACTGCATCTTATCCACTTTCAACTGTCTGGCATCCCTTGGGTCTCTCGCTCGTGCGTGACTGGCTAAAGATTTCCCTTCCATGGCTTCAAACCCTTCTTCTTCTTCTTCTTCTTCTTCTTCTTCTTCTTCTTATTCTTCTTCTGTATAAACTTAATTATAATATCTGAACTTATAATGTTGTTATATCATTGTATACATTGTGTATGGTTATATGTTTAGATGAGATGTATAAACTTGTAGAGTACAATGATTGGTTGTTAAGAGTAGCTTGTGAAGTGGTTATACGATTGTGAAATGGGTTTTGTATGGATTAAGAGTAGCTTGGAGGTAGGAATTTATGCTTTATATATTGTGTTTAGCAGATTCCATAATCAGTATTTTGCTGGTGATCATGTGTGGGTGCTACTTCTTTTTGTTTTATGTTCTCTTTATATAATTCTTGTTGGTTGTCCAAGATGTTTAAAATTTTCGTCTTTTTTCTAATCTCTTTGTGAAAGCAGTTATTGGTGATGGAGAACAAGATCATGTTTTACTTAAAAGATGTATCTAAATATTCTAAATGTTCTTTCTCTTTCAAAACTTCTTCAGTATCCCCTATAAAATTAACAGAAAACAATCCAATCTAACAAGTAAGGAAGAATATCCAATAGAGAATTTCAGCACAATGGGTGCACAATGGGTTTGGATGCATCAGACATTAGCACCAAAAAAAACAAGACTATATCGAGGCATATCATCCACCAATCCAAGCTCTCATTAAAAGACAAGGCCATTTAGCACCCACAATCATCCACAATTCACATACTATCAATGGTCTATGGTCTTCCAAGTTACTTACACTTATATTTCAATCCGTAAAATGTGAAAACTGGAGTCAAGGCTCTAGTATATTGTAGTTGCAACAATAAATGAACACTTTGTAGAATGACAAATTAAACTATCCTATTATAAGTTTCATGTGTTAGGCCTAAAACAACAATAAATAGAGAAAAAAAAAGAGATCGACAGTAGACATCGAGCATCGACCACCAGCCACTGACGTAGCCAAGCTCACTGGCAACGTAGGCGGCTCCTTCCTCTTTGAGCTCGCTGGCGACCGATTTCCTTCGTCTTCAAGCTCATCGAATGCTCCTTCATCTTCGAGCTCACTGGCAACGTAGGTTGGATGGGTAAGGAAGAGAGAGAAAGAGAGGCACGCTGACACCCAACGCTGCTACTAGTGGAAATCTGACGACATCAAGAATGAGCACCAAAGGGCCGTAGGTGGAGGAGATATGTTGGAAGTGGAGAAGATGCAGTAGAGAGAGAGAGTGAGAGAGATAGATGGAGACACACTGGAGAGGAGAGAAAGAGAGACACTCTGGAGTGAGAGAAAGAGAGATAGGGGCAGAGTACAAGATAAAGCTCCAATTTTGGCCACTTCTTCAAATAATTTGGATTCAAGTTCTCACGATATTTTAGTGTCAAAATCTCGCGATAATCTGGGTTTGTCAACCTGTTTGTCGTTGCGTTCATCCGTGTAGCATTATCCATTTAATTTTGTGTGTGGGAATGATTAGTTAAGGTTAGAAAAATAAAAAATATTAATATTAATAAGCTCGTCACCACATTTAATTATTAATCATTGCTTTTTTCACATTATTTTCACAACATAAGATGACAATTACTGCGTGACACAACAAATTAATACCAAAATTAACTATTAATTAGAGTTGAAAGTGTCAACAAATTATTATTTTTGAAAGTGTCAAAAAATTTTAATGAGTTAAGAGTTGACTAAAAAAGATTCACTGTTCATTAATTCATTCTATTGGGCTATAGTTGTATGATTGGGCTATTCAACGTGCTCGGATAATTTCTCACACGTAGGTTTGCAGAACTTAAGTGAGCTGCAAGTTTCTTGATTTGGGATCAAGAAAATGCCATTTACTCATTTGCAGCACTTGAATCACTAAAGTCATTAACTCTTAATGTGGAAGGATCAACAACACCATGTCTTAAACTTAAACATGGATTTTAGCTTACCAATCATCACTTAACTTAGGGTAGTCAGTAGGGATTCTATATTTTTATGTGACGGTTAGTCTAATCTGCAATTTTTGAGAATTAAAGTTAATTTGATGTTTATTTGTCAACTTCCACAATATTACAAAATAACAAGCGTATCAACAAATTTCAGAAATGGCATTAGCCTATCATGCACATATCATTAAAAAAAAAAAAGCTAGCAGAACTTCTTAGATGAATAAGAAAAATTACTAATGAACCAGTTTTTCTTAATGATCCAAAATCAATTATGCGAAATCGACCATTATAGACGCACATGAAAAAAGCGTTCAAGAATGTTAGACATGTAATTCATTTGAGTGGCAGGTAACTCGTCTCTACTCGATTGTGGACAAGGAAGCTTTAAGAAAATCTGTTAGGAAAGAGGAGATAGTAATGTACGTAGTGTTCCAAGAAAAGCTATGATATGCGTACAACATTCATGTTTATCACTTTGAGTATGACAACTAAATGTAGAAAACTAAACTATATATCAGGTACTTAATTCAAATTTACAAGCAGAACAAACTTGGTAGGGTACATCGAACCGTATCCAGCTGAGCGATGTTATTTATGAAGGAAACAAGCTTTGATCCTCCAGAGATTATCCACGATAAAGTAGTAGCAAGAAGTAATGAAAACCTCAACAAGATAGAACCATGTTTTTCTCCACTGAGGATTTATGTACAAAATTCCTACAATAGCTAGTAATGCAGCTATGTAAGACCCTGCGAAGCTCATATAGAAAGTGTCAATGTTAATAAAGCCAAATTTCGTTTCACTGCCATTGTTGGCTGATGATGTTGATGGAGGTGAACCAATTGCAGGATTGCAATTATTTGGTAATGGTTCTCCACAAAGAAGTGGGTTTCCAATGAAGCTACTTGAGTCAAAGGTTTCAAATTGGTTTGATTGTTGAGGTATCCTTCCACTTAAATGGTTGTATGACACATTGAACTTTTCCAAAGAGTATAGACTAATAAGCTGGTCGGGGATATTCCCATTCAAGTTATTGTAGGAGAGATCCAAGCTTTCTATGCTCTTCAAGTTGGAAAAAGTTGTAGGGATGGCTCCAATCAAGCTGTTGTGGGACAAGTTGAGTGATTGAATATGACTAAGGTTGCCAATTTCTGGTGGTATGTGTCCAGTTAACTTGTTGTTGGAGAGATCGATTGCTGAGAAGAGGCCTAGAGGGACCCCTCTATAAAACAAGGACATTCCTTTCGTTGTGAACTCCATGTGATTCTCCAATCTGGGAAAGTAATCGTAGTGATCGCCAATTGGCTCTTTCACGCTCTTGAAATCATCTAATGGTGTTTGGAATTGCATAATCACATAAAATCTCTCTTCTACAGCATGGTCAGATGCTCCTTGAGTTTTGGTGATGCCCAGGCAAGGTGGAATATCGCCAAAGAAGTTGTTCAAAGAAAGATCAATGACAGTCAAGTAGGACAAATGACATATTTGATTTGGAATATTTCCCTCAAAATTGTTATTTTTCAAGAGAAGAATTTGCAGCTGGGAGAGGTTGCCAATCCACTCTGGAATATCATTCCTCAGGCGGTTATTAGAAATATCAAGCACCTTCAAAGAAGTGCTATTACGAAAACCCTCTGGGAAAGGACCACTTAGCCTATTATTTGACAACCAAACCTCTTCTATGTTTGCCAGGTTCATGCAAGATGGTATTGTTCCTGTGATGTAATTATTTGAGAGGTCCAACACAACTGGATTAAGATCACAAAGTTCAACTGGGATTGATCCTTCAAAATGATTGCTATGCATGGAAAGCATTACTAAAGAACGCATATTCCCAATCCATCTTGGAATCTTTCCCAATAATTGGTTGTGACCCACATCTAACACCACCAAAGGGTGTCTTGAAAAGAGAGGATGAATTTCTGTGAAGTTATTGTAGTCCATAAACAGATATTGCAATATAAATAAGTTACTTTGAGCGGGTAGTACTGGCCCTGTCAAGTTGTTGTTTGATAGGCTTAGGAATCCAAAGGACTTGCAACCCGTGGCCAAATGAATTGGTATCTTACCAGATAATTGGTTGTTTGATAAATCTAGAACTTGTAGATAAATTAGGTCACCAAATGAAGAAGGAATATCACCTTTAAAGCCATTTGTGGACATGTCTAAATATATTAAACTGGGAAAGATATTGGCAAATTCTGAAGGGATGCAACCTTGAATATGATTGCTGGATATATCCAATTCAAAAAGCTTTTTCATGGGGTGTAACGGTAAAATTATCTCATTTACTGAATTTTCTGGAAGAAGAAGTATTACCAATCCCGTATTGTTCTCCAACAACCAATTCGGAAACTTCCCTTTGAAATCCATTTGAGAGAGTTCAACCATTTGGAGTTGAGTTTGATGGTAAAGGAAGTAGGGAAAAGCTATGGAGCAATTGTTGCATCTGGAATTAGACAGACGGATGACATTTAGCTGGAAACTTGGGGTTGAGGACTCCAATCCCTCTTCCGCCACCAACTTGTTATCAAGGCTTTCGAGCAACTTAAGTTTGGAGTGGTTAAAAAATGATCGGAGTGAGATTGGGACTTGAAGGCCATTATTTGAGAGTGCTAGGTGTTCCAAGGATGTTAGATTGATAAGAGGAGAAGCTGCAATGTTTCCAGAGAAATCATTGGAAGAGATATCTAGCAGACGAAGTGATGTCAAGTTGGCTAAGCACCAAGGCAAGTCCCCCCAAAGTTTGTTTCCGAAGATGTTGAGCTCTTGAAGAGTCTTCATTTCACACAACCCTTGAAAACATTCAACATTTTGAAGAAAAGTCATCAGTTGGTGATCTATCCAAGTGGAATATTTCTTTTTACCCTCCATTGGGAGAAATCAAACACTTAGAAAAAGAAAAGTCAATCGGGGATTGCCAAAGCAGAAAAATATTTTTCTTTTTTTTTCTTACCTTCTGTTGGAAGGCGACCAATGAGGCCACAGGATCGCATTGACAATACCCGAAGGGATATCATCCCTTTTATGCTTCGAAGAGAACCACCCTTAATAATATTGTGATCCAAAAACAAATCTTCCAAACTACTCAGGTTCTCCAATTCTGAAAATATGATGTAAAATTCATTTTATATGTGCAAGAAACATGTCGTGAGTATTTGAAAGAAAATACATCTATGTTATTATTGGTGTTGAAAATAAATTATTCTATATATAGGGCCACAAATGTATTGTGAAATGTGTAATGCTATCTTAAGGATTAGCCAAGTAAAAGTGATCTATAAAGTTTATTTTTTGGGCTATTGGGTATTAAATTATTATGGAATTAATGTGTAGAGACATAAGTTATATTTCTAAATTGATGAGGGGCTAATTTGGAAATATTAAAAGTTGTTATTAACTGCTATATAAAGGGGTTATGGTCCCCAATTGATTATGTAGTTTTATCTCTCTGCATCCCCATCAACAGAGAAATTCTAAGAAACTAAAAATCAATTGGAAGATCAAAAGACCTGTTTTGATCAATCATCACAATGAATACAGGTACGTTTCCGTTTATTATTTATTTCGTTCTTCTTGATTTGACATGAATATTCTTGGATTTAGATAATAATTCTACAAGTGGTATCAGAGACAGGTTTCATGTTAAATCATTAAGAATCGTATTATTTTTATCTATGATTTACTTTTCACGATTATAGTATTTGAGTTTTGTCATAGATTCAATTTTAAAATTAAGGTTTTATATTCGCTTCATGGCCGCGGCATTAATCAAATAAAAGGAATTAGCCGCGGCCTCCAGGCCGCGGCGTATGGCAGTGGCCAAATGGCCACTGCATTAAAGTAATGACAGCAGCGGCCATTTGGCCGCTGCATTAAATAACATGAAAAAGCCGCGGCCAATGGCCGCGGCATTAAGAAAAGCAGCGGCCTTATTAAGAATAAAAAATGGCCACGGCCTCCAGGCCGCGGCATCGTGGCAGAGGAGCGGCTAACCGCTGCCTCTATCCCTAGGGGTTGAACCCCTAGGGTTATCAATTAATTAATTAATTAATTATTTAATTAATTAAATTTCACATAATTTTTAATTATAAAAAAAAAAATTGAAGTTCACAATCAATTACCATTGGCATGCAATTCCAATCTCAGTGGCGCATGCATTTCCAGTCTTGGGCACCACTTTGGATTTTGGTGCATTTTGTTTTGTAAATTCAAATATTAGCTTGCTTATATATATTTTGAAATAAATTAATTGAAACAATATGTCGCCAAAGTGACCTCTCTTGTGGAAATTAATTTGTTTTGAAATGTAAATGGTTGTGTGGATGTAATTTGTGTGAATATTTATCGGCCCAAAGGAAGGTAAATATTTAACATAATTACATGTGCACCTGTGGTAATAAATACGTGATAGTTGTTTGGTTTATACATGTAATCAATAAATCGGCCTAAAGGAAGATTTTTTGTTTGATATGTAATTATTATCAGTATTTGATTACTACCCCAAGAGTACCACTTACAATTAATATTACTGTCCAAAGACTTTATATTAATGTTGTGCTAGGTATCTTGAGATGGGGCTCTCCATTATTTGAGTTTATTGATTGATTTATTATGGAAATTAATTGAGTATGTTTTTATTTGGTTATTTTGTTCTCTATACAGCCAATGTGTTTGCTACTACAATATCTGCCAATATAAATTCTATTCCCATGCTGAATGGGACAAACTTCAAGGATTGGAAAGAGAACATTTCGATTGTTCTAGGCTGCATGGATCTAGACCTTGCACTCAGGATTGAGCAACCCGCTCCTCTTACGGATGAAAGTTCACTTCATGATAGGAGGAACTTTGAGAAGTGGGACCGCTCAAATCGCATGAGTCTTATGATCATTAAGCGCGGCATTCCAGAAGCCTTTAGGGGTGCAGCGTCCGAAGGGATAACTAATGCTAAGGAGTTCCTTGCCGAAATTGAGAAACATTTTGCGAAAAATGATAAGGCTGAAACAAACACGCTTTTGCAACGCTTGATTTCAATGAAATATAAAGGCAAAGGTAACATAAGGGAGTACATCATGGAAATGTCTCACATTGCTTCAAAACTTAAGGGATTAAACCTTGAGTTGTCTGATGACTTGCTTGTGCATTTGGTATTAATCTCACTTCCAGCACACTTCAATCAGTTTAAGGTCAGTTACAACTGCCAGAAGGAGAAATGGTCTCTAAATGAGCTCATTTCCTATTGTGTGCAAGAGGAAGAAAGATTGAAGCATGATAGAACTGAAAGTGCTCACTTGGCAAGCACCTCTAAAGATAAGGGCAAGAAAAGAAAGAAAGGATATGAAGCTGCTCCTACGGGTCCAGCACAGAAGAAACAACAGCAAGACAATAAGGGTTGTTTTTTTTGCAATAAGCCTGGACATGTGAAGAAGGATTGTGCCAAATATCACGCTTGGCGTGCAAAGAAAGGTACAATTCTTACTTTGGTCTGTTCTGAGGTAAATTTAGCTTCAGTACCTAGAAACACTTGGTGGTTAGATTCTGGTGCTACTACTCACATAAGTGTTTCTATGCAGGGTTGCCTGAGCTACCGAAAGCCAACTGATGGTGAAAGATACATCTTTGTTGGTGATGGCAAATCGGTAGAAGTTGATGTAATAGGCACTTTTAGGTTATTATTAGCAACTGGTTATTATTTGGATTTGAAAGACACTTTTGTTGTACCGTCTTTTAGACGGAATTTGGTTTTTGTTTCTTTATTGGACAAATCTGGATATTATTGTTCTTTTGGAAACAATCAGTTTAGTCTTTCATTAAATTCAAATGTTATTGGTACTGGTTTATTATGTGCATATGATAACCTATATTTGCTTGATACTGTTGCGTCATATCACGAAACCTTGCATGTGGAATCTCGGGGTACTAAATGCAAGTTAAACAAAGAAAATTCAGCGTCATTATGGCATAAGAGATTAGGTCATATCTCCAAAGCTAGAATTGAGAGACTTGTGTCTGATGGCATTTTGGGTTCCCTTGACTTCATAGACTTTGATGTCTGCATTGATTGCATCAAGGGAAAACAGACCAAAATTAAGAGATTAGGTGCCCACAGAACTTCAGACGTCTTAGAATTGATTCATACAGATATTTGTGGTCCATTCCCTACGGCTTCCTGGAATGGTCAACAATATTTTATCTCATTCATAGACGATTACTCGCGTTATGGGTACCTATATCTCATTCATGAGAAATCTCAGTCCTTAGACGTGTTCAAAGCTTTTAAAGCTGAAGTTGAGAATCAACTCAACAAAAGGATTAAACTCGTCAGGTCTGACCGTGGTGGTGAGTACTATGGTAGATATGACGGTTCAGGCGAACAACGTCCAGGACCGTTTGCTAAATTCCTAGAGGAATGTGGAATCGTCCCACAGTACACTATGCCAGGATCTCCTAGCATGAATGGTGTAGCTAAAAGACGAAACAGAACTCTTAAGGATATGGTAAGGAGTATGATTAGTCATTCTACCTTTCTGGGGAGAAGCACTAAAGACTGCAGCTTATATTCTAAATAGAGTCCCAACTAAAGTAGTTGCCACAACACCTTATGAGCTTTGGACAGGCAAAAAGCCTAGTTTAAAGCATTTTCACATTTGGGGATGTCCAGCTGAGGCAAGGCCTTATAGGCCACATGAAAAGAAATTGGACTCCAAAACAGTGAGCAGCTACTTTATTGGTTATTCTGAGCGATCTAGGGGTTACAAATTTTATGATCCCACACTTAGGTCAATTTTTTGAAATGGGAACTGCAACATTTTTTGAGGATATTGAGTTTGGGGGGCGAAATAAGGTTAGAGACATTGTCTTTGAGGAGGAATCGGTCTCGATTCCTACTATTTTTTTTTGATAATGTACAGGCTTCTATACCTGTCATTGATCAAGAAAGAAATCAGGAATCTCAACAAGACAATGTTGAACAACCTCCCATTCAGAATGAAATAATTATTCCTGATGAACAAACTCAACAACCTCAAGAACTAAGGAGATCCACTAGAGAAAGAAGAAGTGCTATCCCAGACGATTATATAGTATTTCTTCAAGAACGTGAGGAAGATATTGGAATGGTGGATGATGATCCAATTAATGTCTATCAAGCCATGCAGGATTCTAACTCTCAAAAGTGGATTGATGCCATGAATGAGGAGTACAAGTCTATGCAAGACAATAAAGTTTGGGATCTTGTCCCATTACCAGTAGGCGCGAAACCCATTGGTTGTAAATGGATATTTAAAACCAAGAGGGATTCGAAAGGTAATGTGGAAAGATATAAGGCTCGTCTTGTAGCTAAAGGCTTTACCCAAAAGGAGGGCATCGACTACAAAGAGACTTTCTCTCCAGTTTCTACGAAAGACTCTTTTAGGACTATTATGGCCCTTGTTGCACATTTTGATCTAGAGTTACATCAGATGGATGTTAAGACGGCGTTTCTCAATGGCGACATTGATGAAACGATCTATATGGTGCAACCAGAAAACTTTGTGTCAGGAGACCCAAAGAATATGGTTTGCAAATTAAAGAAATCCATCTATGGGCTCAAACAAGCTTCCCGTCAATGGTACCACAAATTTCATCAAGTCATTATCTCGTTTGGTTTTGAGGTTAATGCTATGGATGATTGTGTGTATCAAAAATTCAATGGGAGTAAACATATTTTCCTAGTTTTGTATGTTGATGACATATTGCTTGCCACTAATGATATATGCTTGTTGCATGAAACCAAGAGATATTTATCAAAGAGTTTTGAGATGAAAGATCTTGGTGATGCCTCTTTTGTATTAGGGATTCAGATACACCGAGATCGTTCTCAGTATATTCTTGGATTATCACAAAAGAGCTATATCAATAAGGTCCTTAAAAGATTTGGCATGCAGAATTGTAAGCCAGGTGACACCCCTGTCGCTAAGGGAGACAAATTTAGTCTCGGTCAGTGCCCTAAGAATAATCTTGAAGTTAAGGAGATGCAGAAGATTCCCTATGCGTCAGCTGTCGGGAGTCTAATGTATGCTCAAGTTTGTACACGTCCAGATATAGCATTCATTGTTGGCATGTTAGGCAGATATTTAAACAACCCTGGCATGGATCATTGGAAAGCAGCAAAACGGGTTATGAGATACTTGTAGAGAACAAAAGATTACATGCTCACATATAGGAGATCGGATCAATTGGAGATCATAGGGTATTCCGACTCCGATTTTGCCGGATGCCAAGACAGTAGAAGATCCACTTCAGGCTACATTTATCTGCTAGCTGGAGGAGCTATATCTTGGAGGAGTGCCAAACAGACACTTATAGCATCTTCTACCATGGAAGCAGAATTCGTAGCGTGTTATGAGGCATCCAACCACGGAATATGGTTGCGAAATTGTCACTAGGCTGCGCATTTTGAATGGTATAGAAAGACCACTTAAGTTATATTGTGACAATAAATCAGCAGTTCTGTATTCCAATAACAACAGGAGTTCATCTAAGTCTAAGCATATTGACATAAAGTTCCTAGTTGTGAAGGAAAGAGTGCAGAGTGAACAGATTTTCATAGAACACATTAGGACAAACTCCATGATTGCGGATCCGTTTACCAAGGGATTACCACCTAAAGTCTTTCATGAGCACACTGTCCATATGGGTGTTGTATTGTGTGAGGATATCATGTTTTAGTGGGAGTTTGTATTCTCGTTGTTTTATGTTTGTTTATAGAGACATTCTTGTATTTGAATATTTTATGTACAGAAATAAAGTATTCAGTTCATTTCACTCTGATATATTATATTCAGTATTGATCTCACTAAGGAATAAGGTAGGACCAGTTGGAAATAGACATGTTTGGATCACATCACATGTAATTTTCATGCTACACATCCATGATTGATCTATGTCATTTGGTTGTATTGGTATACGTGACCATTGATGAATTTAGTCACGCTAAATGTGACGAAGATCACTTTGATCCTATATCAGTATAATTAATGGACGAGATTGTTCGGAAATACCCTTAATAGTGATAGCAAAAATTTTGGAGCTCATAAGGTTGTGCACATTTGTAAGGTTACATATGTGGCCCAGTGGGAGATTGTTGAAAATAAATTATTCTATATATAAGGCCACAAATGTATTGTGAAATGTGTAATGCTATCTTAAGGATTAGCCAAGTAAAAGTGATCTATAAAGTTTATTTTTTGGGCTATTGGGTATTAAATTATTATGGAATTAATGTGTAGAGACATAAGTTATATTTCTAAATTGATGAGGGGCCAATTTGGAAATATTAAAAGTTGTTATTAACTGCTATATAAAGGGGTTATGGTCCCCAATTGATTATGTAGTTTTATCTCTCTGCATCCCCATCAACAGAGAAATTCTAAGAAACTAGAAATCAATTGGAAGATCAAAAGACCCGTTTTGATCAATCATCACAATGAATACAGGTACGTTTCCGTTTATTATTTATTTCGTTCTTCTTGATTTGACATGAATATTCTTGGATTTAGATAATAATTTTACAATTGGAACTTCACTTCCACAAGATAAAAAAAAAAAACTGATAATTTTTCACAAATGTAGATCTTAAATAATGACTGCTAGTATGTGATTTGATTTATATAAGATCATTCCCTTCAAAAATAATGAAACGACTACATGACGTATCTATACATCTAGAAAATAAAAAGTCGAAGTTTAGTGAAATATGGAAACTTACTGCTGAAATTAATCAATCCTTTAATGTCATTGTCTGAAAGATCAAGAGACTTTAAATTTGAAAGGCCACCAATAGATGTTAGAATACTGTTACTGAAATTATTGCCACGAAGATTAAGAAATTCAAGATTCCTCAGTCTCGAAAGTGTTGCAAAACCTGTAGGGAAATGCTGGGCGTCATGACTGATGACAGTCATGACGCCAGCTGGCAGCACACCATTGGGTGTGCTGCGCCTCACATGTGAGGCGCAGCACACCCAATGGTGTGCTGCCACGTAGGCGTCATGACTGTCATCAGTCATGACGCCTAGCATTACTCAAACCTGTAAGGTTGATGAATGTCATATTAATTGTTTATTAAAAACTAAACATGTAGAAGGTGGTAACAAACCTTCGTTCTCAACCCAACCAACTATACATAATGAATTGTTAGTTTTGGGTAAATTTTTTATTAATCTATCAATTCAACAAGTCTTTTTAATATTGATATTAGTTTTATAAAAATGTGAATTAAACTAAATAGAATGATTAATTAGGAAAATTTATACTTAAAATGCACCCAGTCACATGTACATTAAAAAATAATAATTAAAGTTTTATATATTTGACAATTTACTTATGCAACTCCTTGTAAAGCTTTTTTCTGCTTAATCAATAACTTTGCTTGAACTCATTCCAAATTTTTCGTTTGTAGAATTTTCTCTAACCGATTATTTGATATTCTTTTTACCTATTATCGCATGATATAAGCATATAAATGTCCTTAGATATCATTTGTTAGTTAAGGTTGAAAATTTTAACTGTATATTAGCGAGAGAGCAAATTATAGATTTATTCTGTTGTAAAACGAATCAAAGTTTCTCTTACTTCAAATTAATTTAGAAAGAACGTATGCATGAGGAACAGAAAAATAAATACATAAATTACAAAACTTTCTTTTTGCTTGGGAACAACACTTTCTTTATACAAATTAATTTTATGAATAACTATGTCCGCATTTGAATTTCTGCTAACTGTCACAAAATTTAGAAATTTAATGTTACTAAGCTCTTTTTAATTTTATATATTTCATTTTACATAATATGCAGGTGAAAATTTTTTCATACCAATCATACTTTCTATGAAAAATCTATATATTATATTTAACTGTGTTTTTTTGTTTGAATGAATTCCATGGGGAAGGATAATACATGTTAGTTTGGCATTGTCTCATAACAAAGCATAATTTGAGTTATAAAAGGATTTCACAAATGTAGATCTTAAATGAAATGTTACCATCAAATCATATGAAATCATTTCATATATGAAATTATATATCCAAATTATATGAAATAGGAAATTGGTGTGGAATGGACTTACTGTTGATATGAATTGATTCTGTCATATCATTAAATGAAACATCTAAAGACCTTAAGCTTGATAGGCCATCAAGATATCTTAAAATACTGTTATTGCAACGGTTGCCAGCAAGATTAAGGAATTCAAGATTCTGCAGCCTTGAAAGTCTGGCAAAACCTGTGCAAGAAGCTGATTAATGATAGAACTAACCATCAATTAATAAATTCCCACGTAAAGAAAGAGTTTCGAGTGTTTTTTTAAGCACACGAGAAATAATTGAAAAAATCTATATTAAACGATATAGAAAGATTTAATCACAATTTTACAATTAACATGGCATAAGGTGTTAGCCATCACTTAAGTCACCCTTGAAAAAGCTTGATATCTTCGAGATAAAATAATAATAGACACATGAAAACGTTTGATTTCTATATGACCATCTTCTTCAGGTAATATTGAAGCAATTCAATTGTATATTTACTTAGAAAATAGGAAGTCGATATTAAATAAAAGATTCATAGACTTACCATTGAAATAAGTTGATCCTTCGATGTTATTAATTGAAAGATCCAAAGACTTTAGGCTTGAAAGACTGGCAATAGAAGTTATAATACTGTTATCGAAACTGTTGCCACCAAGATTAAGGAACTCAAGATTGTGTAACTTTGACAATCTTGCAAAACCTGTGACAGAGAATGATAATTATTTATGTTAAGCTTATTAAATAAGTAAAAGGCACAATGTATATAGGAGGTGGTAAAAGACCTTCACTCTCAACCCAACCCGCTAAAAAGTTATAAGTCAAGAGTCTTGAGTTCTTCAAAGGGAAGCAATAGAGAAGCATTGAAATACCAATCTCCTAATGTCCAATCCCTTAAAAGATAAAGAGAGAGTTGGATCACTCTCTTTGAAGTGTTGTTGCACTCGACTCTTTCCCATTGACAACAGTTAGCAGACTGATTGTTAACCCAAGAAGGCAAAGAGACACCATTTGGGTAGTTGATGGAAGCTTTGAGGTTCAAGAGAGCAATTTTCTCTTGATCCAAACACCCAAAACAACACATCCCATTCACTAACACCGATGCCATTGCTATCATCAACCATAGCCAAGGAGAAGGAGGAATAGTATTTTTCACTAAGGTATACATCTTCTTCTCGTTTTCTTCTTCCCACACTTCTTATTCCGTTATATAGAGAATTTGGTCTTGCTCTTAGCTGTAGAGAAACACAGCTGGGATGGCTTGACTAGCACTATCAACAGAAGACTTGGATATAGTGGCACGGACTTTGAAATTTCAACTTATTTCACGCGTTTGAGTATATATTGTATATTTATATATATACAGAATATATTATATATATTTGTGTGTTATATTACATATTTTATATAATTATGCATACTATATTAAAACTATATTAGTATTATAGTATAGTGAAATGTTATATTGTCCATGTCCGATAACATAAAGTTTGTCTGACACGAACAAACTCCAAGAAGAGTGGAGAGTGTGGGGTAACAGATCAGTTTGTTATTGTATATTTATAGTAAGTGTTAATGTAAATATATATATATATATGTGTGTACAATTTTTATATAGCATATATTTATTTATTTGTTTTATGTTTATGTTTATGTTTATTATATACAATTTGAATCCTGAAAATGTTTATACAATTTGAAAACATAATTGTATATAATTGTTTTATGTTACGCATAAGTAAACATTATTTTTGTCGGCAAGTATAAATAAACATTATTAATATATCAGTTTTTGATACATACACACAAACATAATTTATGGGCAACCCATCTCATCAAACTTGAGCATAATGATTTGAATTTATAATTCTCATTGCTTACAACATCAAACTTTGAGGATATATAATGGTTTGAATATATTCTCATTGCTTTTAATATCCGTATTATTCTTACAGATAACAGGAACAAGTAATATATTGAAACTATAAATTTGTACATAATAGCACATAATCCCATCATGTAATTTTGAAAAGTAATTTAAAAATAAGTAAATTTGAAGTCAAAGAAGCTGATTATTACAAATGTGCTGTCCACTTAGAAAAGAAATTTGTAACAAAAAATGGTATACCTAAAGTAAGAGATTAATATTTAAACATTTTATTTTATTTTTGATTGAACTGCTTAAGCATCGTAACACTAAAATACCAATAAATTTTTACTAATATAAATTTATATGTTAATATATATGTTCATGATTAATGTATTTTTATATAAATATTCATCAATCTAAATTCTAGAAGGGTGTCCTTTCATTTTGAAAATAAATCACAAATATGTAACATTAATATGACAAATCGAAATTCACACAAGTGGGGCAATTTGAAATGGTCCGAAGATAAGTCAACGGGGAGGATAAGGAAATGGAAATGGAAATGGAAATGGAATTGGTCATCTGTCTAGTGATGATAATTTTGACTTCACAATTCATTGGGTTTTGCCCAAATTAGCCACCATCGCCTGGGTCAATATAGAATAAACTTGCTCCCAGATATGGGTTAAGTGATAGATAAATAATACGTTAAAATTAGTATCACTAAATTACGAGTTCGATATTCGATTTAAATAAGAATTAAAGATCCGCTTGTGATTTACCTTTTCTATCAAATTTGGGAGTATGAGCAGCAAGAAATCGCGCAAGAACAATAATTCCAATATAGGACAAATATTTTTATTTAAATATCTTATTTATTCTCGATCTCAATTAAAAACTTGCTCATCTTATAAATAATTAAAAATAACACCTTATTGCTAATTAAAAATAATAAGAAAGAAGCAAGAAAATACAAACTTAAAATTATAATTGTTATCATGACATTCTTAATTCTGTTTTTATTGTTGTCATGTCTAATAATCATATATATACTAATTTCATTACTTTAAAAATAAATAAATGGATCAATTAATACATAATAGATTTTAGCTTCTCTTTTCATTATTATCTAGGAGAATGGTTAACAATAGAATTAGTCGTAATATAATAACAATAAAGTTAGTCCAAACCCAAAAATTAATTAGAGAAAATGAAATTGGTGTGATAACAATACAATTAGTGAGAATATAATAACACATAATCTCTTATCACCTAATTTTAAAAATTAATTTAAGAACAAATCTATTTTAAGACAAATAAACTGATTATTGTAAATAATCACTCCACCTTAAATTATAAGTTTCAAGCAATAACTGATGAATTTCAAATAAAATATTATAATTTAAACATTTTAGCACTAAGATACTAATATTTTTTTCATAATATAAAGAGTTCTCCAATATTTATGTTTATGATTGATTTATTTTTTATTTAACTGTCCAACAATATAAATTTTAGACGGTGCCGTTTTAATTTTGCGAGAAAAATCAACAAACATAGATAACATCGAATATGGCAAATCCCGAGGCATGGAGAAAGCAAAGTAATTTTTTATATTATATGAATATTTATAATTATTTTTTATGTATAAAAAGTGTATAAAATTCTAGCAAAAATTATCAGAAGGGACAAATGGAGACGGTTTGACCTAGACTTTAGAAATAGTGATTATTTACTGATTCTCTTCCACAAACGGATCTATCATTGAAAATAGTGCTTTCTAGCAAGAAATATCTTATTCCATCCACACCTTAGGCCAATAGTATTAGAATCAAGTTGGATTGTCCGATCAATTTTTGCATGAGTGGAAAAGCTCGAAAGTCCAAGTTCGAATTCTCCTAGGATTATTTATTTGGGTGCGTTAAAATTTATCTCCTTTTTACATGACTAGTGCCTTGATGGAGAGACGCCAGCAAAGAAGATTATTTATTTGGGTATGTTGAAATTTATCTTCTTTTCATATGACTAGGGCCTCGATACTGGGACCGCCGCAAGGAAGCGCTTCCCAAGTTGGATTGACCAATTCTATTAAATAATTGATTTGGTGCATGAATAAAAATAAATGAGAGAAAGAGAATTGTCAAGACATTCCACTATTACAAATAATATTAAATATTTTAAAAAACTCACATTCAATATAGAGCCAACATGTCAGGATATGCCCATCTCGTCCCGCACTAAGTGCTCTAAGGTACCCTTTCTCTCTGTGTAAAATATTAGGTGCGCAAAGATAAATAATATTATGTTTCATAATATGATCATATTGAATGTGCATCAAACGTGTCATGCATTCACTTCTAAAATTCATGATGCATTTACATCATGAATTTCATCTCACAAATTGTTACCATATTTATATATATTTTATGCACATCTCACAATACTAGATAGTTTTTCACTCCTATCAAGTATGCACGGGAGATATAATGATTTACTCAAGAATTAATTTAATCAATTTACTCATGAATTCTTTACAATTTATTTGTATGCATACCAAGCATTTATATATATATATATATATATTTATACATATAATTTGAATTATTCGATTTAAGCCATTAGAATCAGATAGAATATATTCTGATATATATATATATATATAAATAAATAAATATAATTAAAGAAAAAAAAGAAAAAGACTTCTGTATCAAAAATTCTCCTTTACAAAAATGATTACGAGAGAGAATTATTTTATTTTAGAACACAATATAATCTGATATCATATTTTCCGTTGAGTTTTAATGCCCTCACTTTCTCTCTCTACTGATGCACGTATATATATATATATAAGTGGGTTGGACACATATTTAATGTAACACCCAAGAATAATTTGAGGATTAAAATGATATTTGATAAAGGGCATAATTGGAATTTTGAGAAAAATAAGACTATAAGGCACACTGATACAGCTTTGGACGATTGAATTAATCAGAAGGAGTACCTCGGACCCTAGATATCCAAGGAAAATGGTATAGTATCAACGAGTAATTAAAATTATGATTTTTGGTGATAAAAGAAAGAAGATCGGGAACAGTTTTCGGTACAGCAAAAATACAACTGCCAATTAGGTCGTATTACCGAATTGCTATAAACGACGTCCAAAAAGTCAACGGAGAGTGTAAAGGACTAGTATTCGATGTATAGAACAACCCTTAAGTGGTTTCAGGTTGAATTGAGTGGATTTAAGGTCAAATAAATTAGTCGGGCCTAAATGTAATTTTCTAAAATTGTCCGAGGGAGGTCTAAACGGAAATTTTTCAAAAGTTTCAAGGGAGAAATGAGAAGTACTAATCTTGAGGGTCTTAGTGAGGATGTTAGAAAGATCAGGGGCTTAAGGTTAAGGGCCAAAATGCAAAAAAAAAAAAATTTCAGGGGGCTAAAGTGCAAATTTCAGAAAATCGCACGCACATGGCAATCTGGCCGCGAGTTTTGGCCAGAAAATCTGGCCATTTGGCAGCCAAATCTTGTCAAGGGATGGCCGAGGACAGTCCTGGTGGCGTGAAGGGGAAGAAATGGCCGAAAATCGGCCACGTGGGGGTCGTTTTTGCCTATAAATACCGAAGGTATTCGGCCGAGAATGAAGCACCAAATCGAGCTCGTTTTTGAATAATTTTTGGAGCTTTGATAGAGGGCTTTTGGTTTCTAGGCATCAAGGATCATTTTGGGAGTGTTTTGAAGCGTTTTGGTGAGCGTTTGAGGGGGTTCCGAGTTTGGCCGAGGGTTTGAGGCGGTCCACCTAGCCGAACCTGTAACCGGCCATTTGAGCCATTTTTCGATGGCCTTTTGGACTGATTTTTGTGGCATCGTGATCGATTCTCCAAGGGCTTTCGAACGGCACCGGTTTCATGGCCATCGGAGCAACTGCCAGCAACCGGCTAGAGGTAGAAGACGGTGGCGCTTGACTGCCACGCGCCAGCAAAATTTGTCCATCCACTTGCCCACGCGTGAGGGTGCGTGAGACCTCAGGTAATTTTGAAATTTTTTTATTATTTTAAGAAAAATAAATTATGAATTATGGTGGAAGAAAATTTGGAAAAATGTTGGAGAAAATGGTCATTTTGTAATTTTCAAAATAAATAAGGCTTATAAAAATTAGGATGAGGTGTTGGAAAATTTTCAGAAAATTCTAGGAGTTAGCAAATATTTATTTATGAATTTTTGTGAAGAAAAATCGAGGAAAAACCGTGAGTAGGCATTTATTAGAATTTTTAGGAGAAATACAAAGAAAATAGGAAGAAATTATGGAAAAATCATAAAAATAGACATTGATATGATTTTGAACAAACATGATGTCTAGGGTATCGTTGAAGCTCGAGGTTGAAGTATAAGAGCGTCGGGCGCGAGAATCGAGGTCGGGCACGCAAATCGAGGTGACTCGCACTCTTCAAAAAAAGTTGAGTTACAAGGTGAGTGGTTCTACCCAAAAAGATTTCAAGTAACATGTGAATGGTTTACTGTAAGTGTTCATCCCTATGGCTTGGGTTTTGTGATGAATTGTCCAAATGATTATTTACACGTGCATTAAATGTCGATTTTAAGTGTTGATTTTAAATGACACATGTTATGAGTTTAAGTGATGCATGTTATGATTTTCGACATTGGCTTGATTTGTGTCATCCATGTGGACATGGGCTGGTAACTCGAGACGTAGCCCAGAGTGACAGCACTCGAGATGCGTACCTAGGATTAATGTTAGGTGACCCACTTGGGACGGGGCTGAGACGGACTTCACCCTACGGGACCCAAGTGGCGGGGCTGAGAGTGGACACCACCCCGGTTGTTGGCTCAAGTGACGGGGCTGCGAGTGGACACCACCCCAAGTTCCTTTGAGCAATAACATTAATGCCGAGGTGACGTCGATTCCGAGGATAGTGCTGATGTGACACTTTTGGGGCTAGGGTTGCGTTGAATTTTGGAATGCTTTTGAGTGGGAGTGTAAAGCCTAACAATGACAATAGGGTGATTCCCAAGTTCATATGTCGAGGTTGTCCCTCTTAAGCAGGATCGGTTTGCCAATGGGTTAATGTGGTCGTGTCGCCTTTAGAGAGATTGCATTTTCCCCGGTTAGGGCTAAATGTTGTGTGGGATTCTCTTAGGCTGGTGCATGTGGGATTTATCGATTTTGGAACATGATTTTGCATACATTCACGAAAATGTTTTTTTTTGAACTCTCACTTAAATGATTCAGCATCTAATTTGGACTTTGTCCCTGGAATATTCAAACGTTCCAGGTGAAAGCAGTGGCGCCAAGGGAAAGAATGTCATCGAGATGTAGCTGTTATGTTTAGTCGTCGTAAGATTTTGTTTATGATTACGATGTTCAGAAATTATGTAATATTTTGATATTTTCATGTGAAACATCGATTTGGTTAATGTAAATGGAATTATCAGTTGTATATATATCTGAGGTTTCGATCTTGCTTCCGCTGATGTGATTGATAATGCCTGTCTTAGTCTAATTATTAAATTTTGTTATACTGAGAAGGTACGATCGGGATTGTTGGGAAACGATTTTGATGAAAATATGCCTATCGAGAGATTTATGTGGTGTTTGATTTAAAAAAAAAAATTCTCGAAATCTCAAGTTAACGCACGCTTGGGGAAAAGTGTGGCGTTACATTTAAGCTATATTGCACGGAAACGGGAAACGGGGAAACGCGGAAATGGTATTTTTCAAAAAAGTTAGGAAACGGAAACGCAGGGTAAACTGTAATTTTAAAAAATATAGGGGTGTATGTGAAATTAATATATCATTTATATACTATGAATAATATTAAATTATAATTTTACAAACTAAATATAATATTACATTATTACCCTATACTGCAAGCTCTCAGAGATGAGAGACCCCTGCCCTTGCTGAGTTGCTGTCAATGGCCGATTGCGCCGCTTCCTCCGCCTGCCACCGTCGCCGACTCGCCGCCTCTCTTGCCGTCGACGCGTCTGTTGCCCTCGCCTTCGCCCTCGCCGTCGATCTCGCCTCTCTCACAGTCGATCTCTGCCATCGTTGTTGCCTCTCTCGGTCGCCATCGACGAGTCTCTTGCCCTCAGATTCGCCTTTATCTCGCCTCTCTCACAGTCGAAGTCTGCCAAAGTCTCTTGCCCTCGCACAGTCTCGCCTCTCTCACAGTCTCGCCTTCGTCTCTCTCACAATCCAAGTCTCTTGCCCTCGTCGCCGCCCACTGCCGTACACGATCTCTCGCCTCGACCGTCGCTACATACTCCATATCTCGCCTCGCCGCCGCCTCGCCTCTCAGTGACGATCGTCTTCCTCGCTGCAAGTGAGTGACTGTCGCTGGAAACGCGTTTCAAGTGTGAAACGCGTTTCCCAGATTTTCTATAAATTGCGAAACGGCCCCCAAAACGTTTCGCAATTTACAGAAACGTTTCGAAGGCCGTTTCAGGCCGTCTTCACGTTTCCGAAACGGGAAACGGTTCGGAAATGCCGAAACGGCGCTTCCGAGCCGTTTCCGTGCTTCATAGCATTTAAGAGTTGTTAAAATCAAACGGTGTGCATGAATGAGGCTAACCGAATCATGGGGCTGATGAAAACAAAGGATTCATTTGGTGACAGCAGCGATTGAGAGAAAGAGAAAACTTCCAGTTGACCAGTTACACTGCCATGCATGGAAGTATATATGTATGTGTATATATAAATGGTTGGGTCAGCTAGAACAAGGGGGGACGACCGAACAGTGGTGTGCGTATATATACATACAAGTGGTCACTGTGATTTGGCTGGGACAAGGGGAACCATCGGTGTGTGCGTGATTATATATAGGTGTGTATATATATATATGTAGCTAAAATCGATAGAAGGCATTTGAATGGGGTTGCACGTGTATATATATATATTAGCGATTCAAACAGGGTATGAGGGGTATTAAGATGAAACGGAGAGAAAGAGAGCTTATATTCCCAGCTTCTCTGCTATGAATATATATAATGTATATATGTATATATAAATAAGTGGGTGGCCAAATAGAAGTAGGGCATTGGAATGGCTTATGTAACAGACTGTATATGTATATATATATACATATACATTGGGGTTCAAATCGGTACAGGGGCCTTGCGAATTGAGTATATACGTTTATATATATAAGTGGGTCAAGTGGTTGACTAAAACAAGGGGCATTCAAATGGAGGTATGCGTATATGTATATAAATGGGTGGCCAAATGGGACATGTGGGATTTAAATGAAGTTGTATATATGTATATGTATATGATTCGAATAAGGCATAGGGGTTTGCATGGTTGTTTAAGTGTGAGTATATGGTGATTCGGTTGGGTAGGGGCATGGTTCTAATAGGCTTTTCAAATCCGTGAGGGCATTTGTACGATGTTACAGAGCTGATTGGATCTGCACTAACATTTCCGCCATAGTGCACGACTATGCTCAACAGATACAACAGTGGACAAATGCTTTGTATCTATTCCTATCAACAACATTCCATTCACTGAAAGAAACTTGGGGGGAATAAACCCCACCACAAGGGGACTCACAAGGAATAGAAAAACAAAACAATAGTTGATCATATTTCATGCAATACATAAGGAGTGTATAAATGGAACTTGGACTTGAGAATAAAATAGAAATACATGAGAAACTTGCCTAATGAAAGGTGTAAAACTCAACCAGCACAACGAAAACACGCAGCAAGTGAAAAAAGAAGAAGCAATGCAACAGTGGGGGCACATGGGTATATAGACGCTGAAAAATGGGGATATGGTATAAGCATAAAGTAAAAAGACACAGTAGAAATAAGGCTGTTGGACTGCACTGGTCCCCCTCCCCCCCCCAAAAGACTGATTTGCCCCTCATTTTTCTGGTAACGGACAAGTTTGTTTTTGGAGAGTTTTTGATATTTGTTAATTATTTTTATTTTAATTTCTTTTTCTTATTCACATAATAAAATTTAAATCTCCTTTATCATTGGGCTCAAGCCCAAACCCAACAATTTATTTAACTCACCTGATAAATCCATAAACTCATTTAACTATTTAAATGGAGTCAAAAATATTAATTTTTCAAATTCTTAAAAATTAGACCCATACACTTAAATTCAAGATCACATGCACTAAGAAAATTTCATATTAATTCAAAATCATATTATGCCATTAAAATAATTTATCATAAATTATTAAAATACTTTGACCCACATTTAGAATGCGCTTGAGCTAAAATTATATATTAAAAACACGTACACTCAATTTAGGGTCATTACAGGTAATTTATAAACATATATATAATAAATTTGGGTTAATGATTTCTTATATGTTTTTATACTAATTAATTTATTTTTCATTTCTTGAGGAATGGTTTTGAGATTTAGATTGATTTTGTAAACAAATGAAATAGTAATCATAATTATGGAGTTGTAAACTTTTTTTATACTCATCACATTAATTATGAAGTTATAATAGATTTTTTTCTGAGTTAAAAATTTATTTATTTGATGACATGATTTTTTTTCTTTTTTGTAGATGATATGATTTTTTTATTATATAATTGTTGTTATAACTGAAAATCTACTTAGATGGAGCAACTAGTCAACCAATAGTGGAATTTTTTTATTATGGTTGTAACTTAGGTGTTGGGAGAAAGATATTATTTATTATTATCCTAAATTGAGAGAAACTACTTGTTATTATTATCATTGTAAATTATTTTTGTTTATTATTAGTTCACTACAACAAAAATGATTTGTAGAGACATATTTTTTAAGACATTTTTTAGAAAGTATCCTCTAAAATACCATTTTAAGACACAATCTAAAAAAATGTCTAAATATAATAACTTTAATGAGACAACAATTAAGTGCCCTATAAAATATCATTTTAAGGCACAATTTAAAAATGTACCCCAATAAAACAATTCTAATGAGGCACGACAATGAAACACCCTAATAGACAAATATAAGTGTCTTAATACATAAACCTAATAGGGCAGAATTTTTGAAATGCTCTATTAAAATAATTCTAACAAGACACTCTGATGAAGTGCCCTAATAGATAAATCTTAAGTGTCCCAATAGAATAATTTTAATGAAACTTAGATATATTATAAAATAAACATAGGCACATATATTAATAAGATGATGTGTAGATTAGGTGGTCACGCGTGTGCAAGAAAAAGGAAATGTTCAGGATTCAAGCTGAGGGAGAAGTTAGAGTTAAGAGAGAAGACCTTGTGGGGGATATGAAAAATAAATTTATAGTGATTTTTGAGGCATTTTTAAGTGTCGCAACAAACTTAAATTTATAGTTGTTTTTGAGGCATTTGTAAGTGCTTCAATATGTTTTGGGGGCACAATTACACGCGGCATTATTATTAGTTCTCTAATAGTTAAAATGCCCCAATAAACTATCTATTAAGGCATTTTTAAATTCCTCTTAATCCAAAATTTGTTGTAGTGGTTGGACAAACTTAGGAATTTCTAATGAGGTTTAAAATTTATATCTAATGGCTGATATTTTGGTTTGAGGGAAAATCATAAAAATATTTCAATTTCAAGTTATCCAAAAGGTGACACGCATCTCAAAATACTCAAAAGTTTGGATATGGGTTCAACCCGACTAGGCCCATTTCGCCAGTCACCCCAATCCCAAACTAGATCTTCATTTGTTTAAGATGGCTCGTGAGCTACAATTTGGCCATTGGCACAATTACGACCCTTTTCTTTTTGATAGTACGCTAATATAAAGGTACAAATTGCAAGAGATATATCGAAGGACTAAGTGATGGATGCCCTAGTTCTTGGAAGGTTGATTTTTGCCTAACTATCACAGGATAGAAGGTAGAAATCGAATTTGTGAAGAACGCTCCACTAGTTACGTTTTTTTTATTAATCAGTAGTCTCAAATGAAAGGAGATCAAGGCCTTATATAGTGGTTGGCAATGACCCCTTAGATGCCTAAGTACATGAATGCAGAATTGTAACTTAAGCATTTACATGAATGCTGGAAATAAAGAGATACATCAATACTAGAATTAAAAGAACAATTAAAGGAAATACATAAAGAAAGTAATTATTTATCTATTAAAGGAGCCAGATCAAGTGAACTGACTTGGCTCTTGGTCTCCATCTGATAGGCTAGACAAAATGGGCTGATGGTTCTGCTGGACTAGGCCTGTGTGGGCTTAATCTGGTGGGCTTCATCCTGTTGAGTTGGGCTGGCCCCCTGTGGTTGCACTGTGGGCTGACTCTACATGTTGTTCCTAGGTTGAGACCTCAGATGGCACCTGCTAGTCCACTAGATGGTAAGGTGGAGCCTCGCTTGGTATAGCCTGCTTCTCACTTCTATTGGGTTGCCGAGAACTTTCGCCAGTTGCGCCAACGCCCGAGCTGCTGTCCGAGCCGAGTGTGTCCCGAACCTCAAGGGCAGAGACTTGAGATCGTAACACTAAGCCCTACCTTTGCAAATCAAGCATGGTTCAAATGCACTTAGAATTGAGGGGTATTATTGGACACATCGAGGGTCAATGACAAATTTGGTAGTTATCTACTCCAACCATCATCATTTGGCTGAGAATGATTCATCTCAAGAAAGTACAATATTTCAATGGCACAGGGACGAAGAGGAAATTGGTAATGGTTCAACCGTTCAAGGCATTTACATATAAATTACCAAGGAGCTCTTGGGAGCCTCATAAGCTTGGCGAGCTTTAGATGAGAAAAAGAGTAGTCATCATCGCAAAGCTCAAACCGGTGAATGAGTACCTAGGTCGTATCTCTATGGAGGTGAATAACCTCCTCAATTAAAGGGGTGTCTAAATCAGATGGTGATTTCCTTGGCCACCTTGTGGGACAACTAAGAAGATACTAGGACTTGGGCAAGCGATATGTCGGTGTTAATCTAGTGGGTTATAAGTTTTAATTCTCGTCCTGAGCAGTGAGATGAAGGCTCAAACCTACGATTTACCTTTCTTAACGTAATCGAAGGCACAAATATCGAAGGTCACGCAAAGACGATTATCAAAAAAAAAAATACTATAACTCCACTAAACAACCTAAAACAAATATCTAATCTCAAAGTTAGTTGCCAAAGCTCAAGGAAGAGCCCAGATCAAAACTTGAGCTTGCTTCACAACTTGAGTTCATCCTCTCTACATCTATTTGATTAGAGGACATACGAAAATAGGGCAAGGAAAGGCTTGACCAAGGACTCTAATTTGAGCATGAATAAGCAAGAATGTTGAAGGCACAAATAAGAAATGATAGCCCTGGGTCCAAAGCCCTTTCATAGGTGTCGAGGGGAGGTAAGTTAACATGAAAAAAAATGCGAATAAGTGACATGGCATCATCTCAAACGTCCATCTCTCTGCCCAAGAAGGCGTGAATGAAGCAATCATCTTGTTAACAAATGAGTATGTAATAGAACAATAAAATACTAGTGTATTGCTGGCATGAATCTAAGAAGCACCTTCTTAGCTACTCCTTGATCTGACTTTTGGAGCTCAGCTCAGGGAGTGGGGGAGGGGGGCAAGTGAAAATGGATATTTGGTCCTAGGAAAAATTATGAAAATATCCATTTTCTAAGTTACCATGGGTGACACATGTCCCAAGACACTCAAGTTTGGATATGGGTTCAACCCAACTTGACTCGTTTCGCCAAATCCACTTTAATTCCAAACCAAATTTTTACTTGTCTAGGCTAGCTTATAAGGTAAAATTTGGTTGTCCACTTGGCACAATCAGGGTTACATAAAGCAACAAATTTTAAGAAATAAAATGTTACTTGTACAAATAAATGGGTTATTAAGAGAATGATTGAAGATACCAAATCACAAAAATAACATCACCCAATTTACAGATTCACCACCCTTGTCCTTGGTTGTCTCCTTTCTTCTAAGCCATGGTCGCCTCCAGCAAGCTCCACCTCACCCCGCCTCATCTTATCATCACCCCACATCGCCTCAACACGCTTCTCGCCTCCTTTACGCCGCTTTTCGACGCGTCTCGTAGCCTTTACGTCGCCTTTTGACGTGCCTCGTTGCCTTCATCTCACCCTGCGTGGCCTCGCAACGCCCCTCGCCGACTATCGATGCATCCTATCATTGCCCCGTTGCACCGCCTCACGTGATCACCGTTGCATCTTGTCATCGCCTTGCTGTAGCGCCTCGCACCAATCGTAGTTGCCTTTGGATGAAGTGCCAAGTTTCATCCTAGATGAAGCCTGATTATGCTTTATGAATTTCGGGCTTAATTCACTAATTAAGCCCGATTAGACTTTATAAATTAAGTTCAAATAGGAAGAAGTCCGGGCAAAGAAGTCCGAACTTCATCATAGAGATGTCAAAAGGGCCGGCCTGGCTCGGCTCAGCTCGAGGCGACCCACGGGCTTTTTAAAAAGGTCGGGCCGGGCCCGGACCCTTTTGCCATGGTTAGGGCCCAACCCAGCCCACGGCCCCCCTACAAGGGGGCTGGGTGGGCTAGAGGGTTGGGCTGGACCCTTAGCCCATAGGGCCTAGCGGGCCAGGCCTGGTGGGCTCCACCTTTTTTTTTCTTTTTTTAAAATAATGTTTTTAAAAATAATGCATATAATATATACATATATAAATATCAAAATAATACATATATAAAAATCAATTTTTTTCTTTTTAAAATATTTTCTATCTTAATTCTTAAGTTTTAAATATTATTTCATCATTTTATATTTCAAAATTCTATATGCCTTATAAATTTTCTAGTGAATTAATATGAAAAATAATGTACATATAAAATAGAGAATGTTTATTTATAATTTAAATATATAAAAAATTTAACTTAAAAATTTTAAATAAATTGATGGCTATTATTTATATATATTGCGAAATTAAATTTTTTAGTATCCAATATCAATAATTACTAAAGAATAACAAAATTAAAAAAAATAAGTAAGGGCCTAATTGACTGACCTATAAGGGCCTCATGGGCCCAGCCCAAAAGGGCCCAACAGGCCACGAGCTGGGCTGGGCCATAGGCCCAATTTCTTTGGCCCAGCCCGACCCGACCCCTTTTGACACCTCTACTTCATCGTTAAATAAAGTTCGATTCGATCATCGAATTTGTACATATTCTTGGTACATTTAGCACCATCCTTTTAAGAAATAGGTAAATCATTAGTTACACATTATCACATATTAATTACTTAATTTTATTTGGGTTATCGAGTCATTCTTGATCCTCGAAAATTATATTAAGAGATTGAGCTCTGCCTTGCAAATCAAGGACGGTTCCGATGCGCTCAAGATCAAGGAAAGGACTACTACGCACAGAACACATCCAGAGTCGAACAAAATTTGCTAGTGATGAGCTCCAACCATCATCAATTCTCCACTGAAGCACAAAGTCCGGGACAGTTAAACAAAACCTTGCCTTGGCGCACCCCATTTTCACTCCTAGCAAATATACTGCTAACTAATATCAAAATTGAATATGAGACACACACCATGAAATTAAGAAATATTTCTTTCCACAAGTAGCTAATTTTTAGTTCATTTGCAGAGGATTCCTCCTAGTGGACAAACAGTTGAAAACGGTGAAGAATTGCAAGTCTGGACCATTTGATATACCAAAAAAATAAAATCACATAAATTCTACAGATGGATAAACAATATTTATTAAGCTCCCAAAAAATATTTTACAGAAAAATTTACTATAGAAAACAGTATATACAAACATACCCAAAAAAAAAAAAAAAGGACCAGCTGTACAGTCCCATTTTGGAGACAATGGCAGTACACAGACCTGCAGTCTTACAGGCAAAATAATCATAGGTCACCACACTTGCCAATCAATCTGCAAATAAACATCTAATACAACTTGAATAAACAATTACAGAAAACTATGAATCATCAGTAGAAGATTTAGTAATGGTTTAGAATATAATACCTTCATCGATCAGTACAGATTAGTCGTCATATTTGAGGAGGTTCTCCAAATGGCATTCAGTTGAAGAGAAACCTAAGTTTGCTGCCGCACCATTGGTTGTCATTCTCCAGAGTACAGAACCATGGAAGTATAAGCTTTTACCAAATCCAAGGCTCAAAATATTACCTAAATTAACACCTTTGAATAAGAGCAGTTTTTTGTACAGTTCAACCAGCAAGATAACAACCCCCCGAATCCCTCCTCCCGTTGAAAAGAGGCTGTCGCTTCGCGTCTTTGTAATACTCGTAGGAACTCATCCGAGCTCAAACTCCCATCGCGATTAGTGTCAAAGATGTAAAATATCAAATCGACCACATTATTTGTCAGAGAGATACCACAAGCCTAAAAACAATGCAGAAATGGGGTTCTGTTAATATGATATGAGGGACAAAGCGCAAAAACTTGAGAAGAAGATCAATAGGACAGCAGAGTGAAAGTACATGATATGCAGCTCTTTGGAAATCTGCCTTTGTTAATAGCCCGTTTACTTTCCCATGGGCAAAGATTGCAAGGGACAAAGGCCTTAATCTTTTACGAAGCTCTGCAAAATTCTTGAACTCTTCAAAGGTGATGCGTATGTCTCTGAGCTGTTGTTCATCGTTTAATTCTTCAACCCGATCAAGAAACTTATCTATGTGATGCAGGTCGGCAGATGCAACCATGGACAGTGCAAAATCTTTTGCTGATATGGTTCCTTGCGACATGTAGTCATAATGAGCAAATTCCAAATGCAATATCTACAATAGTCATAGACCTTGATTGAGATAAAAGATAGATGCGAATCATTTCCTATATAGTATCAATGTAACTGCACAGACTTACTTCATCGTGCAAACCTCTCAAAAACTGGACAAACTTGCCATGTTCAAGGCATTCTGTGCCATCTTTGCCGAAGAAGTACTCAAGCAGACCCCCATTTTCTACAGAACTCGAAACTTTTAGCCCGATTCGCAGTCCATCTCTATGGCTTGCTCCTTGTCTGTTATGAGTTCGCATCAAGGCCATCACCTTCTTAAATTCCTCTTTGTCTATATGTCTGCATATTCAGATCATAAGTGAGAGCACCATAATCTACAAAATATACAAGCAGCAGCTGCCATCCTATGAGATTCAACAATTCATAAACCGTTTACAGGGTATAAATAAATTAAAGAATCATATACTATCTGGGGTCTAATAAACAAACAAATGAATTCACCCAGTGCCATTCTTATAAGATGTGATAATTCAAGATGTTATTCAATAATGTCGTCAACTATTCAAGCATACACAACACTTGGGCTACATTTGGATTAAGGTTTGGGGGAATTGAAGGATGTGGAAGGGATCATAGTTCTTTCTTATTTAATTTAATTATGAAACACAAATGAAATAGATGAAAATAGCGAAACATGAAAGGATTCACTGACAGGAGTAAAAAAAATAAAATGTAAAACAACACCAAGTAGTGAAACTGATTTGGTAGACCACTGGATGAATATTAGATTCCATAGTAATATGACAAACGTGCATGTGTCTGGACCCACCCATTGTTGTCAATGTCGAACATTTTAAATGCCACAGAAAAGCTTGATTCTGGTATGCTGAGTAGCGTGACAAAAAAGATATATCTGTTACAGAAAAATTAAGCAAGAGGTCACTAAACTTAAGAAATGTTGTGGCTTGAGAAATCTATTCAAAGAGGTTCAGATGTGTAATAATACACCCCTTCTCTGGAGATGTTACAAGCAATCTTAAAGGCAGAGTTGCCACTCACTCAGAAAAGGATATAAGTCCATCATTGTTGGTATCAAAAAGCATAAAAAATTTTGAAGGAGCACAACGTAATTCACCGGGGACAAACTCCCCTTTCAGATATCCCTCTCTAACTTGATTCGATTCAGATGGAGGAAATACAGGGACGACTGCTCGCATCAAGTCTGCTGGAGTCATAAGTACCTCTCGGCTTGGAGTTTGGATTGATGCGAAGTACTCAAACACCTGAAACAACAAACAAATAACTTGTCATATGTAGTATACAGATCGAAAATGCAACTTGTCGTGTGTTTACAAATCGAAAAAAGTTGCTTAAAAGAAGAAAACCAAATGTACCTTCTCAGGAGGACTTTGCATTCTTATGCGTTTTTCATACTTGAAGAAAACTTTACGCCTGTATGCATCTGAAAATACAAACAAGACCGCAGTATAAGATTTAACATGCTGCAAATAGAGGGGGTATAACAATTGAATGCATATGAGCAAAACCGAGAAAAGAAAGAAAGAGGAGCCCAAATGCAACCCATTAACTTTCCACTTCATACCTATTATGAAAATTATAACTTGAATTTTGAAACTTCAATTTTCATTTCAGCCTTTGTGCATAAACTCACCCATGCTTGCTGCATGGATCATTAAATTAGGTAGCAATTTTGAACTCTTTCAAACAGTTGCAAAGAAACTGACCAAAATGACATTATAATAAAATCTTTTATCCTTGGTTAGCAAAAAATAAAATAAAATCTAAAATTCAAATCAAATTATGTATTTCTAATCAATTGCCTGATAAAACATCATCAAATTCCAGAATTGGAAATCCCACCAAAACACAAAAGCAACCACTAACCCCTCCGGGGAAAAATAAAAGGCATCTTTAGTTTGAGAGTAGGAGTTATGAGATTATCGTTTTTACTTTTTATATGCAGTTTTACTCTTAATTTGAAAAAATAATGTTTTTACAACTAGAATCCATAACTTTTCAGTTACAAAAGAGTGATCTTACTACTAACAAGGGCCTAAAAAGATCTCTCTCTCTCTCTCTCTCTCTTACAAATAAGAATAAAAAAATAAAATAAAAGGAAATAGAAAACAAAATGTGGATTGGCAATTTAAACCTTCTTCCAGTATGAATTATAAAGGATAGTTAAAGAAAACACTTGAGATGGTCAAAAACTAATTCACTCATTAAAATGATTTTTTTCAAAATGGAGAGTTTTATACACTAAAGAGGCCCTTTTTTATTCAACTTTTATGGGTTTAACATTTTTGTAAGTGGCAATATAAATTACCAATAACAATTTGTTTCAGCGTACCATTTTGGATATATCAATTATTTTCCACAAACAAATACTTATATTTACTTATCTCACAATGAATGAATACGTGTTAGTGGAATTAAAATGTAAGAATTTTTCTGAAATAAGTTGGAAAATAATTTAATTTGACATCAAAGAATAGGAGCTGGTGCTTACAATTTATTTGCGGAAACATCAAACTAATGACACCTAATTACCGAACAAATTTACTGACTTAATTCCGTGATCCTACCAAGTCATTGCCATTGCTATAACATGATACCAATGTCCCCAATTTAACCACAAATATGTACTACAATACCAATTTGGGTGTCAGCGACGCAAAGCACCATGAATATATGTATCTACACATATATATAACATTATTCTATGAAGGTGGTATCCAAGTGGTTAATGGTCACTTTGACTATTTCTTATGATTTGGTGGTATCTTGACCATACAAACCACGAGTTTAACAGGGTAGGGACTTAGGATGCTACCCATAAAACTTTAGCAAGGTGGTTTACTCATAAATAATAAATAATTAAGTGTTCAGACTAAATTTTTGTATAAGCAATCTTAAGACTCACCCCATAGACAATAGATGTATATGTACACATTATATATATATATATATTTATACGTATGTGTAAGTGTGCATTTATATGCATATACATTACAAATAAAACCACTGTCTTCGTAACCATTGATTACCTCCAAATAAAAACTTGGGTTTCTTCCCAGTCTCCGAATTCTGCCCCAACTCATCAGCAAAGGACAAGAAAGAACCAAGATCAGAAGCAGCAGACCCAAAATACAGCCCTAAGCCCGCCCCAACAACGACGAACCCTGAAGACAGCAATCTCACAAGCAGCGACTCCAAATTCGACCGTCCCCTCTTATTCTCGCCGTGGCCGGACCCGCAAAACGATCTCGACGATGCTGAAGAAGAGCCGTCCGATTGGGTGAAGATCGAGCGGGTGGTAGAGCGATGAGGTGCCGCAGCGGCACGACGGATCGACAGCGAGGATGATCTGAGCAGTGCCCAAGAATGCATAGTATTAAGAAGATTTTGATAGCATTGATTTAGAGAAGAATTGACATCGATTTGTGGCGCGAATACATATAGACTGTGTTACAGGGATAGGCGCGACAAGCTGGAGATCGGGGGGTCGTACGGATTTGTTTGAACGAGAACAACGGTGGGGTCGGATATCTTCCCAACGGTCTCCTTGACGTTAGCTTGTCCACCGGACTGAATAGCGTACTGAAAATTTTAAGTGTTGTTATTATTATTATTATTATTATTATTATTATTATTGGAATTAATATAGAAATAGCAAAGTGTTTTATAAATATAAAATTATTAGTTTAATATTTTTCTATATAAATATATTATTTTCCTTATAAGAGTGTCAAATGTAATGATAGTAGAGTGGAAGTTGTTGGGGCACCAAATTTGTTTTAGTAGTACTTTTCATTTAAAAGTAAAATGAAATTCAATCATCAAAATAATAAATGTGTATCTAACGACAAATTTGCTTCATGGCATAGCAACAGTTTGGCACTCTCTGCCTTTTCCATGACCTAACAATATGGTTTGAATTTTGTTTCCTAATAAATCATATCACTGCGTTAGATGCTTTGTATATAAAACAATTGCATTTGTGTAATATTACTTTAAAGATATGAAAACAGTTTCGTTTGCAGAAGCCAGAAGAAGTAGTGTAAACAAATAAGGCTTTTCCAATCCTCCTAACTACACTAAAGACCCAATTCATAACGATATTCTTGCAAATGGCCCAAAAAACTAATTTCGGTACAATTTACCCTTTATAATATTACATAAAATCGAAAACCAGTTAAATTAATGAGAATTTTAAGGGGACAATTGTTTTCGTATTTGCTTCCCTGGAGACTGTTAGTTGGCATGCGTAAATAGGTGCAGCTGAATGGCAAGTCCTTGGCTTCCAAGATCATTGATGCAGTCTTAACTCCAATTAAATGAGTGAGTAATAATCCCCCCCAACCTCCCTTCTATTCCTATTTCAAGTTTTTCAACTTCAACATCAATTATGGGCAAGTACAATAATTTTGTCTAATGTCTTCACTACAGCCAACAGTTCCATGGAAAGGAAGCAAATATTTCTGCCAAAATCGGAATGGAGTTTCCCAAATGATTGAAAAACATTTGGCCTTCCTAGTTCAAAACTCCGAATTGATGAACCTTCTTTTCTGAAGCAGCAGTTGGGATTTAGAGCACAAGTTATGGAATTGGTTGAGGGGGTGTTGGAAAAAATTAAAGGTGGTAGCCTACAAGCTAAATTAAGTACACACCTAACAATTTCGCCACACTTGCAATCCATTTAGAGGGCACCTACAAGTTTTCTGCTTCATTTTCATTTGCATTGTTTCTGTTGAAATATGAAAAAATAGAAAAATGTGAGAAGAAGAAAACCAGAATTGGGAGAAAAAAATAACTTCTTCTTATTAAAATAAAAGCTTGCAATAAAGCTCACACTACACCAAAGGGTAGAAATGAAGTCCTATTTATATAGGACTTGAATACATAGCATTAACCAAATAAAACTGAAAAGCTATAAATAAAACTTTAAATGCGTGATGTTTTGCATTCTAAAATTGAATGCCAAACTTCAGTTACAAATGGAGAATATAACCGAAAATATAATAATGGAGACATAAATGAAAAAAATAGAAAATTAAATCAACTTTAATTAAAGAAAAATATCACAAATCTCAACACTCCTCCTTGAGATTTTTCTTTGTCAAACCCAACTTGTTGCGTAAAAATTCAAATTGACCACACGGTAAAGCTTTTGTGAGGATGTCAGCAAGCTGAAATTCTGAATTGCAATGAGTGAGCTTGATCTCGCCTTCTTTCTCTGCTTCCCTCAACAAATGAAACTTCACTTTAATGTGTTTTGTTTTACCATGTTGTACTGGATTGGAGGCGATAGCAATAGCAGATTTGTTATCACAAAACAACTTTGTAGGCTCCTTCTGTTCATATCCTAGATCACCAAGCAATTTGCGAAGCCATATTGCTTGATTTGCAGCACCTGCTGCTGAAATATATTCAGCTTCAGCGGTGGATTGAGTCACAACTTCCTGCTTCTTTGAGTTCCAAGAGAAAACCCCAGTGCCAAGAGAAAAAATATAACTAGAAGTGCTTTTAGAATCATCAACACAACTAGCCCAATCACTATCAACATATCCAATCAATTTCAAGTCACCAATGGACTCAAACTCAAACCAAATTCCAAAATCAAGAGCACCCTTTAAGTATCTAAGCACCCTTTTAGTAATACCAAAATGAACTTCACTAGGAGAATTCATATATCTTGAGAGCATACTTGTAGCAAACATTAAATCCGGCCTGGATGCCGTCAAATATAGCAAACTTCCTACCAAACTTCTAAAAATTGTAGGATTGGAGAGTTTCTCACCATCATTCTTAGAGATTTTTAAATTCAAAGCTAGAGGAGTGGAAACTGCTTTGCATGTGTCCATCTTGAATTTCTTCAAAATGTCTTGGGCATACTTCTTTTGAGAAATGAAAATACCCTTTTCTTCGTGATGAATCTCCATGCCAAGAAAATAATGCATGTAGCCTAGATCTGACATCTCAAACATCCTTTCCATCTCAACTTTAAATTTTTGTAGCATATGACGATCATTTCCAGTTACAAGCATATCATCAACATAAAGAGAAAGAATGAGTTGCTTAGAATTATCACCAACCTTTACGTAGAGAGTAGTTTCACTCATACTCCTCCTGAATCCTTGATGAATCAAGTAAGCATCAATTTTACTGTACCAAGCTCGTGGTGCTTGCTTCAGTCCATAAAGAGCTTTTTTCAGACGATACACTTTGTCTTCTTTGCCTTCTTCTATGAACCCTTCAGGTTGGCTTACATAGATCTCCTCCTCAAGATCACCATTCAAAAAAGCTGATTTGACATCCAAGTGGAATATTTTCCATCCCAACTGTGCAGCTAAAGCAATAATCAACCTTATGGTGTCATGTCGTGCAACCGGCGCAAAAGTGTCTCCATAATCAACTCCAGGCTGTTGTGTACACCCTTTTACCACCAATCTTGCTTTGTATTTATTGATGGAGCCATCAGAATTATACTTCACCCTGAACACCCATTTCACACCAAGGACGTTCTTGCCTTGAGGTTGCTCTACAAGCTCCCATGTATCATTTTTATTGATCATCTCCATTTCAGCTTCCATAGCAGCAATCCAGTCAGTAGATTGTGAAGCTTCATAATAGCTGTTAGGTTCAACAACAACAAGGTTGCATCTTTCATATACATCAGCAAGTGATTTTACCTTATAATTTGGACTGTCTCCAGTGGCTTCAACTAAGGCATCATTACCCAAGGGAGGATCTTGGATAACAGAATCAATCGAGTCAGAAGAAGACTCAACTAATTCCAAACCATCAATGTTGGTGGGGGAGTCTCTCACAATTTTTTGTTGCTCAAAATCCCAATAAGAGTCTTCATCGATGATGACATCACGACACAAGATAACTTCTTTAGTTTTCATATCAAAAATTCTATACCCCTTGGAATTAGAAGCATAACCAATAAAGATTCCTTTGATTGCCTTCTCATCTAGTTTGGATCTCTTCACAGAAGGAACAAAAGAATAACAAATAGATCCAAAAATCTTCAAGTTTTTAACAGAAGGTTTTATACCTGACCAAGCTTCATAAGGAGTCTTGCCCTCTACTGCCCTTGTGGGTAGTCTGTTGAGCAAGTAAACAGCAGTACAAACAGCTTCTGCCCAGAAATTCTTTGGCAATTTCTTTCCAAAGAGTAAACATCTTGCCATCTCCATCACAGTTCTGTTCTTCCTTTCAGATACACCATTTTGCTGTGGTGTGTAGACAATGGACAATTGGTGTTGAATTCTGAAATCTTCACAAAACTTGTCAAATTGCTTGGAAGTATATTCCTTGCCATTATCAGATCTCACAGTTTTGAGCTTGCAGCCACTTTGAGTTTCAACCAAATTCACAAACTTCTTGAAGACGTCAAAAACTTGAGCTTTCTCACTCAAAAAATAAATCCAAGTCATCCTTGTCAAATCATCAATAAAAAGAATGAAATATTTATTGTTGCCAAAAGAAGTAGTACGCATAGGACCACAAACATCAGTGTGCACTAATTCAAGCTTCTCCTTAGCTCTCAAACTACCACCTTTTGGAAAAGGTAGCTTGTGCATCTTCCCTTCTTGGTAACTTTCACAAATCTGGCCAGAAGAATCAAAATCAGGAAAATCTTCAACCATGTTAGAAGAACGCAAAATTTTCAAAGCTTTGTCATTGTAGTGGCCAAAGCGTTGATGCCACTTTTTGCTTTCTTCAACTTTGGCATTTAAAGCATGATGACATAGAGAGTCCTCATTCAAAAAGAATGTGTTGTCAACCATATTGACCCTTGCAATCTCCACTCCTTGTGGGTCATAAATAGTACAGACACGATCTTTGAAAACCACAGAAAATTTGCTAAGCATCAACTGAGCAATGCTAAGCAAGTTTTGAGATAATCTCGGAACAAATAAAACATTAGAGATTTTCTTTTCACCTTGCTTAGTATGCATGATGACATTACCTTTACCTTCAGCTAGTACCGTCTCTCCATGTCCAAGGACCACCTTTGTCTTTATAGAATTGTCAATTTGGCTAAAAAGACTGATATTTTTAGCCATGTGGGTTGTGCAGCCGCTGTCAATAAGCCATGAGTTTATATCTATTTCAACAACATGAGAAGCCATAAACAAGAAAGCTGTTTCTTTCTTTTGATCATCTGCACGATTAGCTTGCTGTGGGGGCTGTTGGGATGATTGGTTTTGCTTGGCACGACAAAACTTTTCAATATGACCATTCTTATCACAATAATCACAATGGTAGACTTGCTTGTTTTTGTACCAGCAATTTTTCTCAGCATGATTGGTCTTTTTGCAGAAACGGCAAGGAGGAAATTTTTCCCTCCTTGATACTCCTTCTCTTCCCTTGCTCCCCTGATCTTCGGTTGCCTTTCTATCATCCCTTGCAACAGGTTTCTTGCCTTTGAATTTGGCATTAAAGGCACCTTCAACATGCTCCTCATTACGGATTGCATCCCTTTGCTCTTGGGCTTGTAATTTGCTGATTAACTCAGCTATAGAGAGAGTAGTCAAGTCACAGGACTCCTCTATGGCTGAGATCTTCGACTCAAATCTGTCAGGAACACTTACCATTATTTTTTCCACAACCCTTTGATCTGGAAAATCTTCACCAGCTAATCTGATTTGGTTCACAATAGTCATCACTTTGGTAGTGTACTCCTTCACAGTGTCTGAATCCTTCATCTTCAGCATCTCAAACTCTCTTTTGAGAGTTATTAATTTAACAGCCTTCACCCTTGTGCTTCCTTCAAACTCCTCTTTTAACTTATCCCAAGCTTTCTTGGCCAAGTCACAATCAATAATCCTTGCAAAAACAGGATCTGATAAAGCAGCATGAATACAAGATAAAGCCTTGGGCTTCTTTGACTTCTCCTCCTCATGCTGTCTTATTTGATTCAAGGTTGGATTTGCTCCCAATGGTGGAGGATCAGCATCATTCAAAACAGATTCCCAAAGGCCAAGTGCTTTGAGATAGAATTGCATTTTAACAACCCAAAATTGGTAGTTGTCACCATTAAATTGTGGAGGGGTGGAAACACCAAAATTAGAAGACATGCTGCAAAGTATAAAACTGGAATTCTCTTTTCTCAAATAAAATCACAGCCCTTTAGGCTCTGATACCACTGTTGAAATATGAAAAAATAGAAAAATGTGAGAAGAAGAAAACCAGAATTGGGAGAAAAAAATAACTTCTTCTTATTGAAATAAAAGCTTGCAATAAAGCTCACACTACACCAAAGGGTATAAATGAAGTCCTATTTATATAGGACTTGAATACATAGCATTAACCAAATAAAACTGAAAAGCTATAAATAAAACTTTAAATGCGTGATGTTTTGCATTCTAAAATTGAATGCCAAACTTCAGTTACAAATGGAGAATATAACCGAAAATATAATAATGGAGACATAAATAAAAAAAACAGAAAATTAAATCAACTTTAATTAAAGAAAAATATCACAAATCTCAACAGTTTCTACCATTCCATTTACAGAACAGAGAGGGGAGCAAGACGAACCTCCAAATGCTGAAATCAGATCATCGGGTTGCCATGGACTGGTACAACTGGTTGTCGAAAACTGCACTCGAACGCTCGCTTGTGTATGAGTATGGCCTCCTCTTCACCCGGAATGAGCTCGAACAGGAAGATGTTGCAGCCTTCAACCATGAGTTTCTCCAGAGCATGGGCATATCTGTGGCCAAACACAGGCTGGAGATCCTCAAGCTTGCCAGGAAGGAGGTTGGGGAAAACCCACAAAGCATTTCAAGGCTCTTGCTAGCAATCAAGCAGGCCAAGAAGGGCTTCAGCAAGTGGGTCTTTCGGGGTCAGTCGGCTGGCAGAGCCATGTCAGATTTGGCCCCTTTCCGGGCGCATTGGACCGGAGCATTGAGGAAGTACAAGAGTTCCAAGGAGTTCAGCAATGAGAAGGTGGCGATCACTAACAGGAGGACACTAAAATCTGGCCCATTGGACAGTACAGTGCAGGGGAGTTTGATGGTCACAGCAGGGAGGAGCCTGCAGAGTGTATCGGGGCCACTGGACCGAGACCTGCAAGAGAGGATGACGTCCATAAACAGAAGCCCAACGGCATCAGTACCTCCGGGTGGAAGGGTACTGCAGGAGAGGTTCTTGATTCCTAACAAGCATCAAGATGAAGCCTGGCATTTGGATGAGAGGTGTTTAAGCCCCAAGCTCAATGGCTTTCATGGCAAAGGAAAGATGATTGCTGGTAAGGAAATTCAGCCCCTCTGGTCTATAATGTTTCAGGATATGAAACCCACATGAGTGAGAACACTCTCAAATGCTCTATGGTTTGTGATCCTGAAGATCAGGTGTCAACAAGCAACATCAGATTAATTAAGGTCCACATTTGCAAGATTACTAGGTTTTGAGGAACTCTTCTGTGCAAGAAAAACCACACAAAAAAAAAAGGGGGCAGCTATACTAAGAGTGTGCTAAAATTAATAAATTTCCTAGTCTTTTCTGTGCATTATGCATCTTTTTCCTCTTAATGTTCTTTTGGGTCTGATAGTGCAAGAATAATGTAGTTCAAAAATTCAAGTATATCAACCTTTTTGTCTCCACTTCTTACATGTCCAACGAGCAGAGGAAAATGTGAGAGATTGAACATTAATTTCCTAATTGCTTTAAGGTTATTATCACTTGAGAACTACATCCTTAGCTCACAAAACCTTCACCATTTTGTTTCCATTTAACAAATTATGCAAGCCAAGAAAGAGCAAAAGTTAACTTGGAGGTTCTGAACTTTTATAGTCCTCTCATAGATCAAATATGATCAGGATTCCCCCATTTGGAACCATAACCCTAATTCAACTCAACTTAGCATTTTCTCAGCTACGTCGGTCAGCAATCATCTAAATAGTAGGATTGTTTGAGGGAGATGTATATGTATATGTTTATGCATATCTATCAAGATGATTCAGTGCTTCATATCACATTCTGAACAACAAGATCATGCCTGCCCTACATCACATATATACACATAAGACTGACGAGCTTGGTTGTGCATTTGAAAGAGAAGAATTGTAATGCATAAACAATCAAGAGCTCAAAAAGGCTCTCCTGTGTGTTTCACCTCTTTTGCTCAGATTGACTTTTTTACTAAGCAGAAATAGTTAACAACAAATACAGAAAGTTCATAATAGCAGCAGTAGCAGCAGCAAAGGAGAACACTCACTAATGCATACAAACAACTGCTCTTATGACTTCAACTAATATTCAGATTAGAACAAATTTCAAATTATCCAATTCCATGCTTTCCCTTACTGAAAATCGACAATCATGAAAAATAAATAAATGGCTATAACTGGACCCAATTGTTACCATTATTATATTCATACAAGGTACTGGCTTGTGACCAGTGCAGTAGCTTCAATTTAAAATTTTTTTAAAAAAAAAAAAAAGTCAACAGTCCCCAGTGCAGGATCTGAGGTGGAAAAAAAAAAAATCTAAAGTTCCTCAGTCTCCATTACTTCGGAATTTAACCTACTTTTACCCTCCTACAATATACAGAACTCCATTTTTCCTAGATCTTAAGTTTATGATAAGCATTTCATGCTCAACCAAACCTCACCCTTTTGCTTCAAGACCTTGGTTGGCCTACCACAGAATTTAATCTATCAGTTTGAATTTTATATTTTAGTTTTCCTCCTTTCTTTCTTTCTCTCATCCACTTCCCGATTGGTTAATCTGGACTGAGATAAAAAAAAAAATGTCCACACATAAAATCCATGGTGGCAGCCAAGATAAGACATTAGATTAGTAGTAGGTTAAACATTATATTTCAGTCAGGAGCTTCAGTTGCTAAAACATTTCAAGGTTCAATTTTTTTTACCAACTTGTGTTCTGAGTAGATAAATTTTGCCTGTGGTTTATTATTCTAATTCGATGTTTTTGTCTCAAATATTCATATACTTAATAGTCGTAGAAGTTTCAACCACTGGTTCAACATCTTGCTAAATGCATAATGCTCATTCATTTGGAGTCTTCATTGAAATGAATCCAATGCATCCGAAATATAATGCAATGAGAAAATATATAAAAGCAAATGAGTTCCATACAAATATATAATTTTATATATTAAGCAGCATTCAAGAGCAATGATCAGTAATATCAGGAAGAATGCTCATATACCACATATATAGCGTCAGAAGAAGTTCATATGAACAAATTAGAAACAAGATCTGCAATGATTTGACAATGTGGGGCTCGTAAATACATTTAATTGGTTGAAGTTCATGGAGAACGTGCCTACTGAGGCTCAAGTAACAAGATACAATGCACTCTATGTGATTTCTTTCCAAAAGCATCTTCATGCTACACTTCATTCTACGCTCAATGACTTGAACTTTGAGGCAGCCTGAAGGAGCCCCCAGCATAAAGCATTTCATAAACAGGCTTGATTCTCTTCGTCAGAACCATACTAAGGATGGCGCCAATAGCACAGTTACCAGCCAGAACAAGGAAGGTGAGCCTAAAGCAATTTGGACCCAAGCAAGAAAGGGCATGCTGCTTAGTTGCTTCTTTATCGTATATAAAACCAGCAAGTAGACCAGAGAAAAGGAGAGCACCAAGAGGATTCCCGAGCGACATGAAATTAAAAATTATACCAAAATGCTTCAGTCCAAAAAGCTCAGAAGCAGTTGGGACCATTGTAGAAAATTGCACACCGTAGCAGATGCCTAGTACTGCAGTTGCAACATAAAGTGTACCATCAAGAGCAGATGCAAACAAAAAGTATGTAAATATCATAATCGTTTGAGTGAATGCCATCCAGATTGTCCTCGGGATTGTTTTTGACCTGCAAATAATGTGAGATCCATGCAAATTAAACAAAATTCTTTAGAGGAGCAACGTGAAATATATGACACTGAATGTTTTTGTGTGTCCTGTACATGGTAAATAGAGAATTGATGCCTAGTAAGATGTGAATGTCATGCAATTTTGTGGGAAAACACAAGTTTTAACATCCAAATGCCTAGAAATAGTATATAAAAGATTCTAACAAAGCATTAGAATTGTTAAAGATTTAGAAATGCAAGAGGGATCATGGCCCAAATGTGAGATTTGTTTCTAGCAATCCTAACAATTTAATCAACATACAGTTTTCCTTATAAAATTAATTCTGGAAAAGGTCAAACAATTGGAAGATGAGGATATAAATCATGCATTTGGAGCTTTCACTTTAATTAGAATTCACAGACAAAAAATTAGCGGGGCATTACCTGACAAAATGTTCAGAAACTGCACCACCACTGAGACGACCAACAAAATTGCAGAAGCTGAACAGAGATAGCAGGACTGTAGTATCATGCACACCTTGAGCTATTCCTATCTGAGCCAAGTTGTTGAGGACAGTAACCCCAGAACCAACACCAGTAAAGTAAACCAAGAATAGAAGCCAGAAATCAGCCTTGACTAAAGCTTCACGAAACTTGAAATCCTCCCCTCTTCTAGGACGCCTTTTTCTCTTTACTGCACCCTCCCCCTCAGCTAGAAGCATATCCACATCTGATGCACTATCACCCTCATGAAAACTTCCAAGATTTGATGTCGATGCAGATGGTGTGAGCAATGGTTCAGTTTTATCTGCATTTTGTTGGCTTGTGGAACCAACCACTTGACCAAGTTTCCCTAACTTACTGAGACTCGAGGGGTAAAATGTCATCTTTACTGGGATAGCAAGTGGAGCCATGAGAAGTAGTACCATTACGACAAGAAAAGTGTAGGAAATGGAAGGACTTAAAGAAAGAAAGTGATCCAATACTGTGGTTGTGATAAGATATAGGCCAAGGACAACACTAGCAGCTTGGATAAAAAGGAAATGTCCATGCTCTGCGGAGTCTTCCCCGGATGCAGGAGTACAAGGTCTGACAAAATACATCAATATGATACAGAGAATTGGGATCCCAAAAGTGAGAAACATCAAGAGCTTGGAAGAGGAATTATGAAGTATGATGCCAAAAATTTCAGTATATACAGCGGCAGCGAGCCCTCCATAACCTTTGAGAATACCTGCTACAGTACCCCGACTGAGGGGGAAGTTTCTCATGTTCGTTACGAGAACAGCTGTCGAGAGCCAAGCATTGCTATTGGTGGCAATGCAAAGCGCAATCCATAACTGCCATGGAACAAAAACTTTATCAGTTGTTAACCAAAAAATTAGGGTTCAGGAACCTGGCTGCTAAATATATTCATTAGATAATCACCATCACAAAAGGTCAAACCATGTTACATGCAGAGACTGCTGCATGTAGAGTGTGCAATAACACTTGAACGTTGGGCACCATCTCCCTTGTTTAAAACAGAAAAAAAAAAAAAAAAAAAAAAAAAGAACGAAGAAAAAAGATAACCAAAAGCTCCTAAAATTGCAATTTGGCATATTTTCTTTCCTTAAATGCCTAGTATTCTATAAAGTCCTCAACTGAAATTTACTGCCATCCACAGAGAAATTGGGTGGACTACCCCAAACCCTAAATGCCTAGATGGCATTTTTTTTTCCTCCTTTGCATCTGGCAGGTGATGGGTTCAAGTTGTTGTAACGACCCGTTGGGTCTAGGAGTTTATTAATATTTTATTTATAGAAATTGAAAATTTTGCCCTATTAAAGTAAATGGGGGAAATATTTTTATATGGAAAAATATATGTAAGTGAATTATGTGTTTAATTTAATGGATTGGGCTTGAGCCCAATTGCAAAATTGTGTTTTAAATTAAATGAAAGTGGTGGGTTAGAGAAATTCCATGGGCCTAAAATGAATTGGACTTTTAAAATTGGGTTGAGGGCAAGTGTAGCCTTGTTGTGATTTACATGAAGTGAAGTTGTATAGCCCATTGGGGCCTATGATGAAAATGGGCCATTCTTTTTAATTGGGCCATTGAAATGGGCTTTGGGCCCATGTGTATGAAATGATATGTATTAATGAGTAATGAAATAAATGGAAAAATAAAGAAAAGTGGCAAAAGTAAAAAATGGGCATGCTTTATGAATAAAGGTGAGAGCAAAAAAGGGGATTTGCATAATTGGTTGATAAAGAAAAGAGAAAAGAAATGAAAATGTAGCAAAATCCCAAATGGGCCTTCGATATTTTGTGTAGTGTGTTTTGTAGAGGGGCAAAATGGGAAGATGAAGTGGGGGTAGATGGAGTTGGCCTGAAAGCCACTCCTCTCCCATTCCTCTTCCTTTCTTCTTCTTCTTCTTCCTCTCTCTTTCCTTGGTTCACTCGGCAGATTCTTCATCATCTTCATCTTTGTCTTCTTCTTCTCTTTTTCTTCCATTAAGTGTGGTAGAATCAAGCTCAAGGTGGGGAGATTTAGAGCTCTTGGAGTGCTTTTCTTCCCTTGGTTTTTCATCAAAAAGGCAAGCATCCATCTTCTCTCCTTCTATCTTTTAATGCAAGACTATGTCCTCATGTGTAACCCAGTTGTATTTTCATATCTCTAAATGGTGTTTAAAAAGTTTTAGTTAAATAAGTTATTTTCCATGTTTTCCTAAAGTTTGTGGGTCTCCTTCAATGGCTTCATTGAGTCTTGTTCTTGGTCTCTATGGGGCTTGTTTTCCCCATCTTTATTTCATGGAATGGCAACTTGGGGGTTAGGGGATTCGCCATGGGTGGTTTTTGGGTGTTTTGTGTTCATTTCGGGTTGTGTCGAGTCGACTTGTTTATGGGTTAAGTCGACTCGACCGAAACCGGTTTCTTTTGGTCGTTTTTTCCCGTTTTCAGCCAAGTCGACTCGTCCAGGATGTCAAGTCGACTCGTCCAGGATGTCAAGTCGACTCAGTTTCGGGCAAGTCGACACGGCCGTGACTTGATTGCACTGCGCGTGCCTCGCTATTTTGGCCATAACTTTTGATGTAAAAGTCGGAATTACAATCCGTTTGAAGCGTCATAAACTAGACTTTGAGGGCTTCAATTTAATATATAATATCGTATATTTTGAGTTTTATTTGAGTTGGTTAAGGCTTTCCCAATCCAAATTAAGCATGATTGTTAAGACAAGTTGTTATTCAATGGATGGGCATTTGCTTTTCGTGATGGAACCTATTTAACTGATTGAATTTCTTGTCATAACCATGTTGAATCCACTTAACCAATTGGGTATGCAAGTTAAGTCGAGAGGACTTTAGAAGTGATAATGTGATTACATGTGTGCTTGAGTTAAATTATGAAGTAACCTAGTAATGCCCTAAAAGATCTTTCATGATAGAAAAGAGCCTTCCAAGAAGAAAATTCATCCATAAAACACTAAAGATATTATCCACAATATGTCTTATGATTTTGAATTGGATGCATGATGGTGGGGTCATGTCATACATGAAACACGTTAACCATGGCATGGTAATTACCATTAGGCACTCATAGTATAAAGAAGGGCATGCATGTATTATATATATATAGCCATGGGTACACACTACGTGAAAAGGGCTTGCATGTATTATGGTGTTCACTCATGATGTGGCATGTACTTGAAGTTGCATATGCATCCTTGATATTATAATTTGCACCATTATTATTATTTTGGCGGGGCAGCTACGTTTGCGTGTGTGGAAAAAGGATACCCTACAAGCGCCTAACGCAGGTGAGGTGGCCATTAACCCGGTAGGCGTGCTCAAGCCAAGATTGGCTAGTGGAATTTTGATATATGTGCATATATATGTATGTATCTGCATGTATGTGGTGATTTATTGAGCTATTGTGATGCATGTGTATTGCATCTCTTGTAAATTGTAACATGAGTATGAAACGATTCTATAAAGGCATGACATTCAGTTGAATGATAAGTATCTTTCATGATATATGCATACATGCATAGTAGTGGCAGACTTGGGAGCCACGTGGGTTTCACTATTATGGATGCATGTGCATGATGATGGAATGAGTGCATAGTGCATATCAGAATGTGGCTTGAAGAGAGGGAAATTGATGTCTATGTGTGAGATGCATAATGAGGTACATGTGGTTAGAGGGGCCTTGTGTGCCAATTTGTTATGTATGGGCATGGTTACATTATGGAAATTTAAAATGTGTCTTGATAAATCATAAAATAATTTTTTTCTTTGAGAAGGTGTTGATGAAATGTAATGAATTATAATTTCTGTGAGGTTATTGTTGTCAAGTGTAGAAGATATGAACCCAGTCAATATTTATATGTCGGGTAATAATTTTCTTTTAGCTCTGAATTGTTCGTGCCTTCATATATGGACCTGTTGATGCTTCCCTTTTGCTATATGTTTGCTGAGCCTTGTAGCTCACCCTTGCTTCTTTTATCATTCTACGAAAGTGGAAGATAATTATTTGGGGCGAGTTCTGGATAGATGTGTACAGAGATGTCCCAACCTCAAAAATCCATAGGTGTAGTTTGAGGGTATGAGTAAAGGGCTTCATGATGTAACTAAAGTTAATGCTCTTGTATATTTTAAAATGTATGGGTTGTAAACCCGAGCTTATAATGTAAGGAATGATGTATAATATTTATTTTGGCTCCTATTGATAGCGAACAAATACAGGAATGAAAAGAATTTTTAGCAAATTTTGAATGATATTTGTATCTGTATCCATTTTGAATGGACCTTCTCTCAGACTTCCTATGCTAGAGAGTAATCCAAAAGCGGGCCCTGACAGCTTGGTATCAAAGCAAAGGTTGAGACGACAAGAGTCTCTGCACACATAGGAATGTCAAGTAGAGTTAGGACTATGTTTAGTAGTCCGAAAACGAGAAGTTAAATTAAAGTGATAATTATAAATAATTGGTTACATAGTAAATGGGTGCTTGTAAAGAGACCATTGAATTGAGCCCGAGAAAAGAGTGCCCCGTTACTTGCATTGTTGCCCCGTGAAAAATTTACTAGGGATGTATGCTAGGATATTGAGCGAGTTGAGAAGCAACATGGGAAGATGGCGAGAGAAGCTTAGATAGAGTTTTGTTGGTTGGGGGCTAAATTATGTTGAGTTCTGAGAGGCGTTTGAATGGAGACCATTGTCTCGAAAGGATTAGGGGATAAGGACCTATGGGTCTACTAAGATGGTGTGAGGGAGCACACTGGAGGCATAATAGGAGGTAAGGATCACCTGCTTAGCTCAAAATGTCTTTAAGTTAGTGGTCATAAGGATGAGAAAGCTATCCAAGTTTGGAGAGGCCAACGTGTGGAAACCCAATATGCATTGGTCGGTACCCGAATTAGGGATTGCCCCATGATAGTGTAGATGGTCTATGCAATTGTAAGCGACAGAAATGAATGAAGGTTAGGGCAAGTGGTCTCAAGAGGAGTCTACTATTTTGGTGATCGAGCAGTGCATAATTGGAAGGGCTACCCTCGGAGCCTAGATGTATTGGATGTTGGATTAAATGCAATTTGTTCTCGGTGTGGCTAAAAGGGGCACCGATACTAAACACTTTTGCGATGTTGCCACAGTATGGGGGATAGAGGCCGAGAGGTCAGAAATAGAGATTGGATCAAAGGCTGTGGAGCCAGATGTAAGGAGCAGTTTCCCTATTAGTATTGTCTCGAGTTAAGTGTTGTGCTACGGTTGATGAACCCCATGGCCAGGGGAGGATAATTGTGATGATAGTAGTTAAAGCAGGAAGGGATTGACACCCTCTAAGGCAGTCTCACTCTATGAGAGATGAGTACCTAATGGTGTGTCGTATTTTTACGATATTTGGTGTGACGAAGGTAAGTTGTATCCCTATTCCTAAGGAATTGCGGATTTCTGGTGCATGAGGATGCCAAGGATGGACATGATGGGTGGTGAATAATTAGTGGATACAAAGTTGAGGCACACCACCAGAAGTTCTTTGGTGGGAAAGGCCACGTCCCGTGCCGTGAGAAACGGGAAGGGTACTGTATAGCCCCTAAGTATATGGTTACACTAATAAGGAGGAAAAAATGTGGATTTAAGTTGGAGTTCTATGAGAGGCACGTGTATTACCTGCCTGAAATTTCTGGTTTGACTTTAGTATGATGGTGAGCGTGGAGAATTAGAGGAAAAAGAAAGAGTAAGAGCTACTGTATGAACGCACGCGTATGTATATATGTAAAACCTAGACTAGGTTAAATCATATAAAAATGTAATGTGATTCATCGGTTAGCGAAGAGCTAAAGGAAAGAAAATAATAACGTGAGAGCCTATTTCAGCATGGCAGTTGTTGACCAATGGTAAGGAGTTGTCGACCAGTCGCGAACGGTTGCCCGTTTCCTTTCATCTGTCGACGGTGTTTTTGCTGAATGTGGTTTTCTAAAACCATTAAAATAGTAATGCAGTCAATAAATATATATATATATATGTATGTATAGTCAAGTTCGATGCGTGATATTATTATATATTAATAGAGCTTAGATGATCATGCATCAATTCATAAAGAAAGGAAGAAATATGGTAGTGTAAGGACGTGCACAACTGATGGTGCTGGTGGTGCCTAGAATAAGTGACCATGACAGGTAAGAACCCCGCCGTAAGAGGATGATTGTTGGGATAGCTATTGAGGCGGGGCATTATCTAAGAGTGTCATGTGGCTTAGAAGATATCAGTGAATGGTGAGACAGGGAAGTAAGTAATCTCAAAATCAATATTATAGTTCATCGATAATATGGGAATATACTCGCCGAGTGAGGAGCCTCGCCAGGAGTATTTAAGGGTTATTTTGACCAAGTCGGGAAATCGCAAGATGTATGCTATGAGTAGTAAATGTGAATTTTTGGTTGAAAGAAATAGTCTCTTTATGGATCTTACCCAGGGTTTGAGCGGTAGAGAAGTGATCACTATGTATGACCGTTGCAGATATAAGAAGTCTCTTAGACAACAAGGTGTGTCGTAGGTTGTTAAAGAGATTTTGAGCATCGTTGCTCCGTTGTCTTGAATGATTTGTAAAAAAAGGGTCAAACTTATCGGGAAAGACCCTCGATAGGGAGGTTTGTAGAACCTAAATGTCAAATGGCATGGGATTTGGCATTGGCCACATCTGTGGGCTTGAATGACGCTTGGCACTATGTATTGGGGTCCAGATTGAAATCTAGGGTTGTATTTCGTCCGCAGCTATCAGGCGTACAATGAGGATATTCTGATATTGGAGGATATGCTGGGAGTGTGCGTAAGGAAGTTCCACGGTGGTTGGGATGATTATTTGCAATTGGTATAAGTTACCCACAATAGTAGTTACAGTAACTCTAGCATTAGAAAAGTCGCCTTATGGGGCATTTTGTATAGCAAGACATGTAAGTCACCTGTGTGTTGAGAGAAGGTTGGATATTGGAAATTGGCGGGACTCGAAGCTGTGGAGCAATCATCGAAAAAAAAGGGTCCAAACCATTAGGGCCCATTTAAAGGCGGCCCAAAAGAGGCAAAGGAATTACTCGGATAGGAGACGACGCGACTTGAAGTTGTCGTTAAAGATCGTTCATGATAGAGGACGATGCCCAGGATGGGTGTATGCTGAAGTGTGACTTCAAGGAAGTTTAGTTCCTGCTACATTGATTATTTGGGATTTTGGAGTGAATTGGATCTTTGGCATATGACTTAGCCATGTTTGGCCAGTGTGCATAAGATGTTTAGTGTGTCAAGGATAAGGAAGTTGTGTTGGATCCTCAGTATATGGTCGACTATTAGACCATGAAGGTCGGGAACGAGGTGTCTTATGAGAAAATGTCGTCGTGCATTATAAAAGGAAAGTGTTCAGGAGTCAGGTGATTCCGTATGTATCGGTTTAGTGCTAGTGTCCCCATCCAAGCGAGGCTACTTGGGAGTTGAGATGAGGCATCTCCTTCCCAATTGTGCATATGACTAGGTCCGAATTTAGAGGACTAAATTCTTTGAAGGGGTGGAGAAATTGTAACGACCTGTTAATGGGTTTAGGAGTTTATTAATATCTTATTTATGGAAATTGGAAATTTTGCCCTATTAAAGTAAATGGGGGAAATATTTTTATGTGGCAAAATATATGTAAGTGAATTATGTGTTTAATTTAATGGATTGGGCTTGAGCCCAATTGCAAAATTGTGTTTTAAATTAAATGAAAGTGGTGGGTTAGAGAAATCCCAAGGGCCTAAAATGAATTGGGCTTTTAAAATTGGGTTGAGGCCAAGTGTAGCCTTGTTGTGATTTACATGAAGTGAAGTTGTATAGCCCATTGGGACCTATGATCAAAATGGGCCATTCTTTTTAATTGGGCCATTGAAATGGGCTTTGGGCCCATGTGTATGAAATGGTATGTATTAATGAGTAATGAAATAAATGGAAAAATAAAGAAAAATGGCAAAAGTCAAAAATGGGCATGCTTTATGAATAAAGGTGAGGGTAAAAAAGAGGATTTGCATAATTGGTTGATAAAGAAAAGAGAAAAGAAATAAAAATGTAGCAAAATCGCAAATGGGCCTTTGATATTTTGTGTAGTGTGTGTTGTGTAGAGGGGCAAAATGGGAAGATGAAGTAGGGGTAGATGGAGTTGGCGTGAAAGGCACTCCTCTCCCATTCCTCTTCCTTTCTTCTTCTTCTTCTTCTTCTTCTTCTTCTTCTTCCTCTCTCTTTCCTTGGTTCACTCGGCAGATTCTTCATCATCTTCATCTTCGTCTTCTTCTTCTCTTTTTCTTCCATTAAGTGTGGTAGAATCAAACTCAAGGTGGGGAGATTTAGAGCTCTTGGAGTGCTTTTCTTCCCTTGGTTTTTCATCAAAAAGGCAAGCATCCATCTTCTCTCCTTCTATTTTTTAATGCAAGACTATGTCCTTTTGTGTAACCCAGTTGTATTTTCGTATCTCTAAACGGTGTTTAAAAAGTTTGAGTTAAATGAGTTATTTTCCATATTTTCCTAAAGTTTGTGGGTCTCCTTCAATAGCTTCATTGAGTCTTGTTCTTGGTCTCTATGGGGCTTGTTTTCCCCATCTTTATTTCATGGAATGGCAACTTGGGGTTAAGGGATTAGCCATGGGTGGTTTGTGAGTGATTTGTGTTCATTTCGTGCATTTCGGGTTGTGTCGAGTCGACTTGCTTGTGGGTTAAGTCAATTTGACCGAAATTGGTTTCTTTTGGCCATTTTTCCCCGTTTTCAACCAAGTCGACTCGTCTAAGAGGTCAAGTCGACTCAGCACAAGTTGACTCGATTTCGGGCAAGTCGACTCGGCTCAAGTCGACTTGGCCGCAACTTGACTACACTGCGCATGCTTCGCTATTTTGGCCATAACTTTTGATGTAAAAGTCGGAAATACAATCTGTTTGAAGCATTATACACTAGACTTCAAGGGCTTCGATTTGATATATAATATCATATATTTTGGGTTTTATTTGAGTTAGTTAAGGCTTTCTCAATCCAAGTTAAGTATGATTATTAAAATAAGTTGTTATTCAATGGATGGGCATTTGCTTTTCGTGATGGAACCTATTTAACTGATTGAATTTCTTGTCATAGCCATGTTGAATCCACTTAACCAATTGGGTATGCAAGTTAAGTCGAGAGGACTTTAGAAGTGATAATGTGATTACATGTGTGCTTGAGTTATGAAGTAACCTAGTAATGCCCTAAAAGATCTTTCATGATAGAAAAGAGCCTTCCAAGAAGAAAATTCATCCATAAAACACTAAAGATATCATCCACAATATGTCTTATGATTTTGAATTGGATGCATGATGGTGGGGTTATGTCATACATGAAATACGTTAAGCATGGCATGGTAATTACCATTGGGCACTCATAGTATAAAGAAGGGTATGTATGTATTATATATATAGTCATGGGTACACACTATGTGAAAAGGGCTTGCATGTATTATGGTGTTCACTCATGATGTGGCATGTACTTGAAGTTGCATATGCATACTTGATATTATAATTTGGGTCACTATTATTATTTTGGCGGGGCAACTACGTCTGCATGTGTGGAAAAATGGTACCCTACGAGCGCCTGACGCAAGTGAGGCGGCCATTAACTCAGTAGGCGTGCTCAAGCCAAGATTGGCTAGTGAAATTTTGATATATGCACGTATATATGTATGTATCTGCATGGACATGGTAATTTATTGAGCTATTATGATGCATGTGCATTGCATCCCTTGTAAATTATAACATGAGTATGAAACGATTCTATAAAGGCATGGCATTCAGTTGAATGATGAGTATCTTTCATGACATATGCAGACATGCATGGTAGTGGCAAACTTGGGAGCCACGTGAGTTTCACTATTATGGATGCATGTGCATGATGATGGAATGAGTGCATAGTACATATCAGACCGTGGCTTGAAGAGAGGGAAATTAGTGTCTATGTGTGGGATGCATGATGTGGTACATGTGGTTAGAGGGACCTTGTGTGCCAATTTGTTATGTATGGGCATGGTTACATTATGGAAATTTAAAATGTGTCTTGATAAATCATAAAGCAATTGTTTTCTTTAAGGATGTGTTGATAAAATGTAATGAATTATAATTTCTGTGAGGTTATTGTTGTCAAGTGTAGAAGATATGAACCCAGTCAATGTTTATATGTCGGGTAATGATTTTCTTTTGGCTCCGAATTGTTCGTGCCTTCATATATGGACATGTTGATGCTTCCCTTTTGCTATATGTTTGCTGAGCCTTGTGGCTCACCCTTACTTCTTTTATCATTCTACGAAAGTGGAAGATAATTATTTGGGGCGAGTTCTGGATAGATGTGTATAGAGATGTCCCGGCCTCAAAGATCCATAGGTGTAGTTTGAGGGTATGAGTAAAGGGCTTCATGATGTATCTAAAGTTAATACTCTTGTATATTTTAAAATGTATGAGTTGTAAACCTGAGCTTATAATGTAAAGAATGATGTATAATATTTATTTTGTCTCCTATTGATAGCAAGCAAATACAGGAATGAAAAGAATTTTTAGCAAATTTTGAGTGATATTTTTATCTGTATCTATTTTGAATGGACTTTCTCTCGAACTTCCTATGCTAGCGGATAATACGAGAACGGGCCCTGACAGTTGTGGAAACAACTTTTTTAGATAACAAGAGGATGGCCATGTAGAAAAATGACTCTCTCCCAACTCTCACAAAGCAAAGAGCCACATGAACCAAGAATGCCCCTACAGGAACTAACTTTTATTCACCTATGTTAATTTATGAACTATGTCTTTGGAACCTCACAAACAAGTTCACATGATAGAATGGTCTGATTTTTCCAGGTGCTTAAGCATTCTTTAGCAGAATCAGTAATCCAGTATATTTGGTTCATTTATAACTTTGTCACCTGACATCCATTATTGTAAGAAGACAAAATCTCTCTTTCAACATAAGAAGTTGCTCAAAGATATTTTTAAAAAAAGGCAGGTTTATTCATGGCATAATTGGATGAACTTCATGAATTAACCTTGCATGTTGTTAGGATCGAATCACGCAAACTAAGAACATAAACAGAAATCAAATGAGAAAAATAATGAGAACAGAAATTAATATGGTTTGGCTTAACAAGCTATGCACACAATCCCATCACAAGGGGAAAATCCACTAATCTAACATCATGACTTTAGATAACTGGTCATTCCACCCACCAAGACTCTAGTCAGATGACACACAACCACAATAATGTGGATATATCTCTCCACAGATTATTTACTTATAGGCTCCAAATCACAATCATAGTGGGATTAGGTTTCCCCAACCTATTTCAATCCCCTAATTGGAATTATCTTCTGATAAGAAGTATTTGAGAGACCTTCTCTGGCCCAGAAGCATATTTTTGCTCCTAAACTTTTACATTTTTTCCTTGTAGAACCCTAAACTTTTCGTGGTTCCATATGTGCCCATAAACCGTGCAAAATAACTCATTTAAACACCTGAGCAGCAAGTGATACACACAAGCGCTGACATAACAGTTTTCTAGCATCTCCTCAGCTCTTCTCTCTCTAACGACATCTCCTCAGACCCCCCTCTCTCTTGGGTGTCTCCTCAACACCCCCTCTCTCTCTCTCCAGCTGTGTCTTTTCTCTCTTCGGCATCTCATGCATCTCCTCCGACTACACCTATTCTAGCATCTCATCTCTCTCTCCGACGACTCCTCAACTCCCTCTATCTCTCTAGCTACATCACCTCAGATCCGACGGCATCTCCGATCTCCCTCTCTCTATCTGGTTGCATCTCCTCAGCTCCCTCCCTCTCTCTTCATCGCTAGAAAACTATCACGTCAGTGCGCATGTGTATCATTTGCTGGCCAGGACCACGAAAAGTTTAGGGTTCCACAAAAAAAAAAAAAAAGTAAAAGTTTAGGAAACAAAAGTATGCTTTTGGCCGACCTTTTCTCCATCACATTAATCTTATTATACTATTTGACACGATCCCAATCAAATTAGAATTTGAAGAGCTATCCCCAACACATGTTTCATAAGCTTTTGAAATAAATGACTTCTCAAAGCTTATACATCCAAATCGTCCAATGTTTCCACAAGATTTTTAAAATTCCATATCCTTCCAAATAACCAAAAAAAAAAAAAACAAACAAACAAACAATATCCAACTTCCAAAAGGATTTTAAAGCTCACGTACCAAAAGAACAAAATTGGCTAATTCCACAGACATTTTTTAACCTTAAAAATAGCCGTAAGTTCCGTTTGCCCACCCAATGAATCAAGAATCACTATGTTTCAGTACATCCAACCAGAAAAGGAAGATCCACAAGCATCCAAACACCTAATAGCAGTAATCACTTAGGCCCATTTCGTGCCCCCAAAAACACATAGTCCCCAAAATAAGCAACTCAAAAGTCGCAAAATTCATTTTCTTCATCAAATTCAAGCTCAATCCCTTCTTCCAAAGCACATAAAGATCAACCTACTCTTCTTGCTGCCTATCAAAATCTTAAATTAATTCATTATAAACCAGAAAACTTCTAATTACTCCATCAAACACAGAACAAATCCATTTTTCAACCCAAAAGGATCCTTCCAGATCAGCAACAACCAAACCACCAAACGGGTATGCAAAAGCTCAGAATTTTATGCCATGGACATATACGCAACTATGTATATGCACGTGAAAATTACGACATCTGAGTTCAGATATATATTGTTATTAGAGGCGAATTTACCAGCCAAAAGGGCAGGGACTCAACGGTACGGCTGACGGCGAGCCAGAGGACGCCATAGCCGAAGAAGCAAGCGACGGCGCCGATCAGGAGAACGACCCAGGGGGGGAACTTGTTGCAGGCGATGCCAGGGAGGATTCCGACGTTCTCGCCGACGTCGTTAGCGACGCCGAGAAAGGTGAGCTGGCGCTGGTTGAAACCTAGAACGGATTTGAGGGAATGGGAGTAGAGAGGGAAGTTGTAGCCATTTCCGGAGGCTATCTGGAGCCAAACGGCAGCTCCGAGGCCCACCCATGGCGGCCTCGTGCCCACTTTGAGCGTCACCATTGTTGGGTTCTTCTTCTTCTTCTCTTCGGCTTCAAGAGAGTACCAGTTTCTGCTATTAGCAGTTGTTCAGACCACTGTAGGGACGGGGAGAGAGAGAGAGAGAGAGATAAGTGGACGGAGGCTCACGGGGGGTGATGTGGGTGCCCCTATGTGATTTTGACAAGTGGAGATCGTCATCCCGACAGACAGGAGAAGTGCTGCTAGATCTGGGCACTTCGTTTAGATTTTTTTTTTTTTTTGGTGGAAATTGGGAACTTCAAGGAATGCGGCTTGACATTGCGCCGGCCAAAACTTTTGGGCACGAAGCTCCATGGGTTGGGGCACACGGTTAAAAAACATATAGTGACGGTGCTGTCCAGATTTACGTCCTAATTTATGGATCCATCATGTAAAAAGACTAGGAAATGCTCGTGCCTAAAGACACGATGTAAATAATATTAAGATTAAATTTTGAATAAAAATAAAAATTACAGTAATTATATAACGTTGTATAATAAAAATTAAAAAAGTTAAATTAAAAAAATACTCTATAATCTAAACAAATGAAATTAAAATTTAGTGTTATTGTTGTCAATCAAATTATAATTTCTATTGTTATAAATAGAAACTAAAATTAAAATGCACATCAATTAGTATTACTGTTACCAATCAAATTATAATTACATAAGATAAATAAATATTATATTGTTTGGTGAATAACAATATAATGTGGGTTACAAAAAGTGGGTTAAAATTTGTAAGCTTTACAAAAAGTGGGTTACAAAAAGTAGGTTAAAGCTTTACAAAATATGTATGCTTTACAACAAATGTGTCAATAACGTGTCCTCAAACATGTGTTTGCCTGAACTTCCTCCTCATTACTTTCCAAAAAGTCTTCGTATCAACTTGTATGTATCCCCAATGAGGAACATGCACAATAATTTGGTAATTTATGAAACAAAAAAAAATATAGATTAGTACATTTCTTGTAAATATACATATATCAAAATATACTTTGAGATTGAAATTACCTTATTACATCCCCATCGAAACAAGGTTGTTGTATTTCTCCTTTTAAGCTCCATGTATTTTTTTATCCAATCCTACAAAGTCCATATTTTTAATTATTATTAAATTTAACTTTTAAAATAAATTATATAATCAATAAAAATAAATCTACATGGTTACCTTTTAAACACTACAACAACACTTCAGGATAAACAATATTTGTAGTAGAATCCAAACAATCTTTAGGGAGCAGAATACTTATACGATCAAATGATGTACATCTGGACAATGCCACATATAATTGTCCATGACTAAACACTGGTATGCGCAAATCAACCCCAACAAATTTCACAGATTGTCCTTGAGATTTATTAATGGTCAAGGCATATGCCAATCGGACTGGAAATTGACGTCTTGTCATTTGGAAAGGCATTTCTGAAGAAGATGGTGCCAAAGATATCCTTGGTATGAATGCCAAATTGCCAAACTTTTCTCCAGTTAAAATTTGAGCTTCAATTATGCGAGTGTCGCACCTAATAACCATCAATCTTGTACCATTACATAGTCCATCTTTCGGTGCAATGTTTCTCAACAATATTATAGGACAACCCACCTTCAACTCTAACTTAAAAGTTGGCAACCCAGGAGGATCCAATGAATTTAAATATTCATTAGGATATCTATTTGTAATGGTATGATTGATTTCATTATCTTCAGACATTTTATCTGCTGCAAGATAAGTATATAATCTTCCTGGAAATATATTCAACGCAGTAGTATTGATATCACTGACATCATCGTTACGCGCAGACAGAATTGTGCGTTCAGTTAAAAATGTTGGGGTTGACGTCTCTATCATGTTCAACCGTGGGTAAACTGTACAGAGTAATTCATTCAAATCTTGGCATTTGTGTATTGTTGATGGAAGGTTAACGATTTCTTAAGGATTGGTCCCAATCTAAAAAAAGTGAAATCAATAAAAAAATAAAAATTAAAATATAATTTATTAATTTAAAATAATCTATATAATATGGTACAAAGCTTAAAGTAGTGTTACCTCCATCAAGAAATTTGCAAAATTAGCATTTTCACGGCCTTCATGATTCAAGCGCATATTCAAATCCAAAGTTAAGATATGTATATGCTTTCATAGAACAGAGTGTCTTAATGATGCATTCACAATTTGCTCACAAACTCCTTTGGGTATAACTGGTAAGATTTGTCGAAAGTCTCCACCAAGAACAACAGTAATACCCCCAAATGGCTTTTCACTATCACAAATATCTCTCAATGTACGATCTACTGCCTCAACACAATGTCTATGTTGCATCGGAATTTCATCACAAATTATGAGTTTTGTTTCTCTAAATAACTCAGCTTGTAATGATTGTTTACTAAACCCACAATTTGAATTTTCCAACACATCTAACGGGATGGAAAATGTTGAATGTGCAGTGCGACCTCCGACCAGTAACAATGATGCAATTCCAGATGAAGCCACAGTAATAACGATATGCCCAAGATTGCGACATTTTAATGCTATCGTATTGTACAAAAATGTTTTCCCTGTTCCAGCACCCCCATTCAGAAAGAAAACAATTCCTTTATTTTGAAAAACTGAAGAAGTGATTGTGTTATAAGCATTCCGCTGTCCATTATTGAGACAATCAATAGAAATTTGTGGATCTGTCTGTTGTGCTTCACTCTGCAGTTGTCGATGTTCGAATATCAATCGATTACCAACTACTGCACTCCAATTTCCAGTAACTCGTGGCATGGGTGGGAAGTCAATTAAACTTTTGCCTGATTCATGAAGCATTTGATTCAAAAGATAGAGACCATAATCTTCAATTTGAGCATCAGTTGGGTTAGAAATGACAAACAATGTACGAATCTTATGTGCAAGGTCATCACATATATGCGTTGAGAATTGATTCCATAATGCACATGGATTTAGTGGAGAGCACTGAGTGAGAATAATACTAAACAATCTCCTCAATTGATATCCAGTTTTCATAACTGCAGTCTCTTTCAAGCATTGTATCCATTCTTCATCATCTTCTAAAAGCCCCCTTGCAACACATGCTAATTTAAATGTATCATGCACAACATTATCGACCGTGCGTAAAGATTGAAACGACTTTGGTCATTTGACAACGGTTAATAACAAACGCAGATAAAATCTTTCACCACAATTAGGGCTAGCAAAGTACATTCTACAAATTGCATATCCCCTTTCTCTTGATTTCCATCTCTTTTCTGACTTGAGCCAAACATAATGTTGTGGAAATTCTTGATAAGTGAATGGACATTCATCTTCACTGCCAGCACAATATGTAAAAAAGCCAGTAAGAGTTGACATTTGTTGACCAGCTCTAGATTGAATCATTTCCAATGACTCATCTGGGTTAAAAACAATGCGATGCATTCCAGGTAAATGAAGTGCCAATCGTACAACTGTTGGCATCTCTGCATGCAAAGGATGACCAAATATTCGCCAAGCAGCTTCTGGAGGTCCAATATACCTTGCATCGAGATATTGTTGAATCTCATTTATCATTCCTAACACCATCGTTGTACGATCATGACCCTTATAAATGTACTTGTGTATATACTTGACACATCTCATCCCGGCACAAACTTCCACATTTATATGACAGTTGAAAAGTTTAGAAAGATATGCATTGTATGGTACCACATCTCTATTATCAACTTCTTGCCCCCTCATAGTATGCACTTGACCATTATTGCGACGACGATAGATAGGATATCCATCTTGATCCATAGTTGTTGTTTCTGTGAAAACTCGAGGGTATCTCTTAGTGCATCTACCATTTTCCATACATGGTGCTTGCGGATTTCGAGCACCACACGGTCCATGTACCATACAACATTTGATAGTTTCAAAAAGCACAGAATCATCTTTTGGGTTTGGAAATTCTGCACAAACTAATTTGTCTACTTGCGCACATGTCCGAATTTTGTCTGGACCCTTAAGAAATAAAAGTGCATGCATATGAGGGAGGCCTCGTTTTTGAAATTCAATTGTAAAAACATATGCAACTTTATTTCCAAACACCTTATTTGTTTCTATCACCTTCATCAAACATTTTCTCTTCAACTCAAACACACGGACAATTAAATTAGGATGATCAATAGGTTTTTGATGTGGTAATAATGCTGAAGTAATTTCTGGCCAATTGGGATTTGCAGTCATGGTCAGAAAAATATCTGGGTGTTGATTGTATCGCGTGATAGCCATTGAATCTTGAAAAATTTCAAACATATGTCTTGGACTACCCGTAAATGAAGATGGCAAAATAAACCTTTGACCAATTTGACCAGGCCGCATACAATCTGGATCCATATCTGACAACTCTTGGTAAAGTTCAGCCCGAAGTTTCACTTGATTAAGCTTGTAGTATGTCAATCGATTTTGCTCAGTTGCAGCCTAAGCATCTACCAAAAACTCTTGAAATAGTTTTCCACCTCTCAAAATTGTTGAATACTCTGTGGGTCGTTCAAACAAACGATAACTATAAAAATCCATTTGAGTAAGTCGATCTGTTGAAGGTCGATCATATTGAACATTCCACAATTTCAATTCAGGTTCCCATCCAAGCTCACCATATGGAAATAATAGAACATAATGTAATGGCAAATATGCTGGGTGACATTCATTAATTTGCATCAACTCATTATTTTCTCGAAAATGTAAGATAATATCTCTCATTCCACTTGTCTCTGTTCCATCACCCGGTATTACAATCGCAATCTCATCTGCAGTTGGTAGGTTATACCGACGTCGATCAGCTCTTGAATTGTAATGAAGATGAGCAGGTAGATTGTGTCCTGCCGAGTCTAATTGATGTAAAATGAGATGAGCCTGGCGAAATTTATCTACAAATGCATTGACTTGCAATAAACTATCCTGAATAGTTTTTAGAACATCCCTTCTCAACATAGGATTTCTACGATTACGAATTTCTAAAGCTGAATCAGGGTCATAGATATACAGTTGAGCATAACTCGCATCCTGCCCTGGTTGTGGTTGTAGTGATCCTGTTCGATGTCGCAATTCCCCATGAATTGTGAATGATGTAGGTCCCCTTCCACTGAGTACTCTAGGATCTAATGTAGCACCAAGACTCGTAAAAGCATTGGCTGCGTTGTACACTCGAGTATAATTTCGAAAGGATTTTGATTGATCATTATTCCCATCATACAACGCCTGAAGTGGTGGAGGGGGTGTACTAAGTAAAGGTAGCCTAACCTTTCCTTCCAAACAGCAAGTTCCAAATAAGGGACGTTTCATAGATGATTTTGTCAATTTTTCATCCATCCAATGTAGGGCTGAACAATAAGGACATAATACATCCATCTTGCCAAGATAATGACGACAAGAATCCTTGTGTACCCGGACGTCAATTGATGTACTCATTGGCATGTCTTCTAATTCATCATCAGTACATAAATCTTCTCGAAGAAATTGATTTATAAGAGTAGACCTATGAATATTTGTGTATAAATAAAAATTTGTAAAACAAAACGATATGAGTGAAAGTATGTATTTCAAGATTATACACAGTAGTTTACCGATTCCCTTGCGGAGTTAAAGATGTAATTGGCATAGAAGACGAACATGTAGAATGATGGGTAACCATTATTCGTTTCTGTGCCGAATAAGAATCTTCAGTTATTGTTTCCCACTCCAACCCAATGCGATCGCGACGAATTGGTGTTAAAGAAGATTGTCTTGGGTTAATACATTCCTTTGATCTTTCTCGTTCTCGTCGCAGACGTTGTCCCAATTGGTATGCAGAACATGACTTTTGATTTTTTTCACGTTCTCGTCGTGCACGTTGGGCCAATGCAGCTTTTGATAACACATTATCATTATGTGCCTATAATAAGAATATTTTAGGAGTATGCACTTGTTGGTTTAAAGACACTACTCGTCTCTTTAGTGTGTAATGCTTTCTACTTTCCTTTTTATTCTTCATGTTCTTTCCCTAAAAACTTCTTATAAGAAAAATAAAAAATTAAAAAAATAATATTATGTAGTTTTCTATTTTTGTTTATGTTTTTCTCTTATAAATTTTCTTCTCTTATTCGTTTTCTTCTATTTTTAATAGGCAAACATATAAAAAATTCAGATTAATGCTTATTTAACATGCTTTAGAAAAACATTCCACATTCAATAAAAAGAGTACATAAAAAAGAGTACATGACACTTGTTGAGAAACCATACCACATGATATGCATTTTTCTTTCCTTTGCCAGAAGGGATAGCCTTTTCTTTTTCCTTTGTCTTTGCCTATAATAAAAAATAAATAGAATATATTTATAAATTATTTTTAAAATGATAAGAAAATGTATATCCTTACCTCACGAATGCGAATAGTATTAAGATCACGCTCATCGCGAATAACAACATTAACATTTCTTTCTTGAAGAAATCGAACCTATACATACAAACACGTTAGAGTGATAAATAAAATTTTATACACATAAATAAAAAAATTAGTAAACAGAATTGATATTACGGTTCGGTGTAAGTCTTCATCCACCTATAAAGTATGAGGAAAAAAACAATATATTAGAAGAAAATTAAATATGATATGTTTTACATTATAAGAAAAAAATAGGCCTTACATTATATTAGAAGAAAAAAATAGGCCTTACATTATAAGAGAGGTACTTAAAATTATATGAAGAAAAAAAAACTTACTTGACCAAAAATAGTGATATTGTCCATAACTGTTGTACTTCAACCTAAAAATATTTGGTTATATAATTTTAGACACCAAAAAATAAAAAATTAGCAATACTAAATAGTTAACATGGATTTAATTGGCAATGTCATGCTATTTCCAAATCAGTTGCTACCAAATTAAATAATAAAATTTAATATTTTATTTAAATAAATAACTGTCATGCATAACAAATACTTAACGGGTTATATCGAGATGTATTTTAACAATCACATTAAAATGATAAAATTAAAATTGGAGCACAACAATTGTCCAAATTTAAACTCTTATATTTCCTAACTGACTTCACTTTTAAATACATGAAATTAAAATTAAAATCAAAACCTAGTATAAATAATTATCACTTGAAAAGTTCATGTCAATCACCGCCCGTTGCTGGCCGCCATGGTCGTGGCCATCAATGGAAGGAACCTGATTCGGGATCGAAGAACTTTGGGTTCTTGACCATGAGTGGTTGGAAACCATTGTGTTCCCCGACCCCCATGGGTCGTGAGTGGTTTGAACTCTTAATTAAAAAAAAAATTAATTATAATAAAATAAAAAATAGAATTAATAAAATAAAAAAATAACACAAATAAATGAATTATTTTTTAATAACCAATTTCGATTTAAAATCGCCTTTCATCACCATTAAAGAAAGAAGTTTTTATTTCTTTTGAAATTAAATAATTTATGACTTACACGATTGTTTTTTTTTATTTAAAAAATTTCAAATGTTATATAATCCGTAATTTTTTTAAAAATTGATATTTAGAATACTTAATATTAGATTCCAAACATTTTAAACGTGAGCATCTATGATAAGTTTGCTACTGTGCATACACAGACACATAAACTGTTTAATGTTTATGTATGCACATAATCAATTAATGTTAATTAAAAATTTTAAAAAATTTTATGTGCATACACATACACAGACACATAAACTCATGGAGTATCTTTTGATGCCCATATACATACACAAATAAAGAGAGAAACGCTCCCATCTCACTTCATTTGATAGAAATACATTTGATAGAAACACTCTCCCTTGTGTATCTCACTTCATTTGAGATGAGAGCGTTTCTATCAAATAGATTAAACATTAAGATCTTGCATAAATATTACATAAACATTAAACAAAGAACAACAAACAAAAATATATACATAAAATATATTTAAACGAACACCATTATTTCTGGCGTACATTACATACATACACAGAAATACATACACAATGGCATAGGTGGCGGGGGCGATGGGGACGGCGAGGCGAGTTGCACTGTGGCCAGGTGGCGGCGATGACGGGTGTGAACGGCTGCAGGGACAACGACAGCAATGGCACACGTGTATATCTATATAATACACTAAATTAATAATTTTAAAATATCAAATGATACACATAATCAAATACGCAATTAGATACACACATACACATAATCAAATACACTAAATTAATAAACAAAACTAAATTAAATTTACACTAAACTAAATTAACACACACACGTGTACACAAATTAAACTAATGAAATGTATACATAAACTAAACTAAATTAAATTAACACTAAATTAACTTACACTAAACTAAATTCACTCAATAATGCAACACTTGGTGATGAATTTTAACCTTTAAAAATATTGTAATTTACACTACACCTTCAAATACACAATGAACAGTAAAAGGATTACAATATGCTGTGATACACTACATATTGTAAGATTGACCTTATTAGGATAGAAATAATGAAATTAACACACATATTTGTATACACTAAATTAATTTACACTAAATTAAATGAAATTAACACTAAATTAAATTAAATTAACGCTAAATAAATTTACACTAAATTTATATCTATTACATCTAAATTACATTAACACACACACATAAACATTAAGTTTAAATTAACAATACACTAAAAAACCAAATAACCAAACACTAAGTTGAACAGTAAATTTAGAATTAAACTAAACTAAAAAACCAAATAACCACTAAATGAATAACCAAATAAAAAACCAAATAACTAAGTAACAATTTGAACATTAAACTAAACTAAACTAAATTTAAAATTAAATACATTAACAATTTGAACAGTAACTAAGTAACAATTTGAACAGTCAACTAAACTAAACACTAAATTATACGACTAAAAAACCAGTAAATTATCCCTAAAAAACCCGTTATACACATAAATAATCAGTGTTTGGTTTTTTAGTAAATTATCCCTAAAAAACCCTAGGGATAACTAGTGCCTGAAGGCACGATGCAACCAAAAAATAATTAAATATTAAATTTAAACATAAAATATTGTGTTTAAATGATTAATATTTAATTTAATAATTAAATATTAAATTTAAACCCGCACCAGCTGTCGGCCTAGGCCCTCGCTGACCATCGCCACTGCCATCTGTCGCCCCCTAGCCACTATCACCGATGCTGGCCTTCAATCACCATCACCAAGCCTGCTATTTCTAGCCGCCAAGCATCGTTGCATCCGACCACCATCGCCACTACTCAACCGCTTTTAAGTTATATAACTTTTAAACTAATTATCATTGTCAAATAGATGTCATATAACTTATGAAACTTATAAGCGATCAAATTGCTAAACTAAATAGACGCGAAGGGATGGACGCAATAGGATTAATCTCTCCACATCAAAAGCTTTACCACCCATTATTAAATGCATGGCATTGGCTACCCCAAGATAATAATGAATCAATAATAGAATTTATTTTTTTCTAACTTGTTAAAGTTTAGCACTCTCAATATAACTTCATTAAAAAAAAAACACTTCTTTTAATATAACTATTAAAAAACATTGAACAAAATGATATAATTTAGACACTTTTATTTTGACACTTTTATGATTATATAAATTTACATTATTAAAATGATATAATTTAGACAGCTTAACTAAAAGCAAACACTAAATTATCCCTAAAAAACCAAAAACTAAATTATACACATAAATAATCAGTAAATTAACCAAACACCAAATAATCAAATACACATAAACATAAACTAAACTAAACTAAATTTAAATTAAATACATTGAACTAAACATTGAACAAATAAACAGAAATGAATAATTAAACTAAATGAATAACAGTAAACTAAATGAATAATTAAACTAAATGAATAACACTAAACTAAACAAATAAACAGAATAACAGTAAACTATATACATTAAACTAAACTATATACATTAAACTAAACATAAACTAAAAACTATTATTAAGACTAAATTTTCATTGGCTTAATTTATGTACATACATATAGTTTTGATCTCTTCTTAATCTCCCCAATTGAGTTTCAGACTCATCTTCGTGTTCATCTGCTATGTATAGCAGTGTTATAATGAAGAACAAACAAATTACAAAAAGATAATCAATTAGCAGTGTTATAGTTTTGATCTCTTCTTAAATATATTGTGGCCTTAGAAGAGAGCTTGGGATCAAAAAGGGTATATATATAGTGGGTTATTGAAGAGAGCTTAGGAAATTTTGGATAATTAAACATAAATGCCATTATATATGTTGATGTATAACAGATAAACATATACAACTAAACAAAACATAAATGAATAATAGAAATGAACTAACAAATAAACAGAAATGAATAACAAATAAACATATACATTAAACTAAACTAAATGAATAATTAAACTAAACATTGAACAATTAATTAAACTAAATGAATAACAGTAAACTAAATGAATAATTATAAACATTAAACTAAATGAATAACAGTAAATGAATAATTAAACTAAATGAATAACAGTAAACTAAATGAATAATTACACACACGTTTATACAGAAATGAACTAAACTATATATAATCAAATTCACACACAGAAATGAACTAAATACAAAATATAGAAATGAATACAAAATACATATTAATACATACAAAATACATATTAATACATACAAAATACACACACGTTACCTAGGAAGTGGGCGGTCGCGGCGGCGTGGCCGGGGGGGGCGGCGAGGGGCGGCGACGATGTAGGGGCGGAGAGAGAGAGGGAGAGAGACAGAGAGAAGGGGGCGGGCGAGGGACGATGCAGGGGCGGCGATGGCGGGCGAGATGCAGGGCGACGATGGCGGCGAGAAAGGGAGATGGGCCGCGACGATGGCCGCGGGCGAGGGGCGGCGACGATGGCCGCTGGCGAGGGGCGGCGCGGGTGAGAGAGAGAAAGAGAAAGGGAGAAGGGCGGGCGGTGATGGCGGGCGAGGTGCAGGGGCGGCGATGGCGGGCGAGGGGCAGCGACGATGGCGGCGATGCAGGGCGACGATGGCGGCGAGAGAGGGAGAGAGACGCGACGACGATGGCCGCTGGCGAGGGGCGGCGCGGGTGAGAGAGAGAAAGAGAAAGGGAGAGGGGCGGGGATGATGCAGTGGGTGAGAGAGAGAAAGAGAGTCGCGGGTGAGAGAGAGAAAGAGAGAGGGAGACAGAGGGGAAGAGAAGGGAAAGAGAGAGGGACGATGGCTGCGGGGAAAGAGAGAGGGAGAGAGTGAGGCAGGGGCGGGTGCGAAACACAGAGAGGCAGAGAGCAAAACAGAGAGAGAGAGGCGTGATGCGATTGTTTTGGGCGGGCAGCCACGCAGGAGAGGGGTGGAGACATTAATCTCAGCCGTTTGATTGATCTCAACCATGAATCTCAGCCACCCAAAGACAGTTTGTCTCTACACATTTTCAAAAACAATGCTGCCTTATTATATAGATTATAATATTTTTGTTTTGATTTCCATTGACCAACTCAATGCAAAAATATTATATCTTTTTATATGATCCTTTGATCACATTGGCTATCAATCTTGATAATAAAAAATAATAATATTATTTATTTAAATTCATTTAAATGACATTTTTATTAGATAATAAAAAAATATAAGCATCAATATTTATTATATTTTTTTATTACTTGATAAAAAGATATTATTCTCATCTCTACCCTAAATGAATAGTATTACTTTAATTTTATCATCCTTAAATAAGGTTATTTTATAATTTATAATATTAAATAACAGTGATCTTAAATCTTTTCAAGTGAGCTTATAAAAAAATAAAATTATATTCAATTATTAGACATAATTTATGAGGTTATCATGTTAGTTTAATAAATTTATCAATACAAGTAAACGATCACAAACTAAATAGAAGATGGGAAAGAAGATATTTATAAAATACATATTAAGTTGTTAAGTCATAATAAGTTGAAATTTATATCAATAAATAATAAATTTAATTTTTTATCTATATAATGAAATAAAATTTATATTTATAATTTATTTTTTTTATCAAAATTAAGAATACGGATGATATGAAGAATCAAATAAGAATAATAATATTAACTAATGAAAAAAGATTAGTTTATTATGTTAAAAGGAACTATGGCAATAGAGATATTACCATAGGGCTACTTGTCCTAAATCATGCCGGGACACACCAGAAGATGCTAGAGATCCCTTAAGTCAGCTTCGATGTGACATTTTGGACCACAGAGAATCCTTAAGTCCTGGCTACAATCTCGTCCTTTTTTTATTTTGTGGGTTCCCTTCCCTACCGGTCAAATAGTGTAAAAGCGATCCCAAGATACTGATTTATTCATAATGGAATAATTTATTGGGAGGTTATTCTTTAAATTCTTAAATTTTGTCTTTGAGTTTTAGTTAAAAGGTAGTTTAATAGATAAATAGTGATCTTAAAAGTAAAAAATATTTGTTATCTTAATGTTTGTGGTTGTACTAAGAGTCGAAACCTGCATGTTGAATTTTTTTATTTATCTCTCCTACTGGAATCATGAGACCAAACAATAGAGGTCTGAGTGATAACATGTAATTTAAAAAAAAAAGTGTACAAGTGTCATTAAAAAATTATAATATCTTAATCTAAATTACATGTGAGTTGAGAAGCATCTTCCTTTCAAGCTTTCAATTTTGAGTTTAGGGATCCCTTGGATATGAGAAAGTTGCTTTATATATTTATTTTAGACCTTTGGTGGGGTGTGTAAACTTCCACTGTGGGAAAAGAGGAAAAAAGGTATTCTTGAAAATATTTTTTATATAAGAAATTATTTTTATTTTTATTTTTATTTTTGGTGTTGTTTGTATTGTAAAATATTTTTAAAAAATTAATTATATATAAATATATTTTTTTTTTGTTTATGAATCATGAACATTCATATACCTGTGCGAATGTATATATATGTGTATACATGCAAAAGCATGTGTATGTATTTACATGTGCATGGTATGTGTATTTGGATGTGTGCATGTGTATGTATACATAAGTGATTAAAAATAAGTAAATCTACCTCACCAGCGTCTTGGCAAAAGTCCATCAAGATTAATTGACCACATAAGCAGTTAAAACTTCAAATACTCGCAGAGAGTAAGACCTTAAACTAAGCATATCTTCAAAAAAATATAACATAAAGTAGAATAAGAAAACCTAATTGAAGTAAAAGATAGACACTAAAATATTCTTGGAGCAAGATAAGGATAGTTATTATTCATCTATCACTATATGCACAGTTTGAGTAGAAAATAATTTTAAAAAATTCATCCATTTAAGTTCTTATTTTGAGGCAACCTTTAAGATTTAGAAAAGAAATACATCCAAATCTAAGACGAAGATTCAAGAGATGAGTATTATAAGTCTTCTTAATATCATGTGACTAAACCTTTATAAATATAGATTAAGATAATTCATATTTATTTGACAATTTTAATTTAACTAAATTTTAGCTCATGAAATAAAGAGAATCAATTAATTCTCTACAATATGGTCATGGTGGGTTCATTCTTATCATTGTCATTAATCCAAAAGGTATATAAAGATTTAGATGAGTGAGTCAAAGGTACGTATTAAAACTAAGTTCCAAAATAATCATTCTTGATTTTGGTTTACCCAATCATATATTTTGCAATCTAAATCGTGTGCATGCTTGAAATCCTAAGTTGTATAAATTTAATTGGTGACTAATGGACACATCATCCATAAATGTGTATATATTGTAAAGTTTCTTAATGTGGCCCAAACATTCATCTATTATTGTACTGGTTATGGGTTATAAAAAAATTTCTTAATTGGTTACAGTCTAAATATTTTTTTATGTTTATATTAGTTATGTTTTCTTATTGATTGAATTGTAAAGTGGTAATATATGCATATTCTTGATAGAAAAATGTTATATAAATTCATGATTTTAGTTCTTAAACTTGATCATCAATTTTTCTTCATCATACACCGTCATTTGAGGTGTTTAAGAGTTTGGAAGAGTCAAACCAACAAAAACGCATCAAACAATAATGACGAGAGGTAATATTATTTATTTTTCACATTAATATAAATACTGTTTTAATATTTGTAACACGTGAAGTCACTTTACATAAGTAACATGTATATGTTCATATAAGAATATATGTATGTATGTTATCTGTGCGTGCATGTGCATGTGTATGTTTATGTGTAGTGTATGAATACTTATGTATGTATTTATATAAATGAATGCGTATTGTGGATATATATTTATTTATTGATATCTATATAATAAAATAATTTTAAAAAATGTCTAAAATATATTAAAGATATATTTTAATCCTATAATTAAGATGAGTTTTGAATCAAAAACCATTCCATGCTCTCTTACCAACAGGCATCATAACCACTGTCAGAGAGATGCCCGTGAAACCTCGGGTTATAATATGTCCTCGGGTTATAATTATGGTACTTTAAAAGTTAGAAGCCGCGGCACTGTCGATTGACACTGTCCTAATATATATAATATATATTGGTAGAGGCATTGTCAGGTGCCTACTAAATAAAAGCGCCGATATTGTTTAAGCAGCACAGGTGGGTAGCCTCCGCATATTAATTTTGAAAGCGCTACCAACCAAATCAATAAAAAATATTACTTAGAAGGACCTTTTTGTCGTGGCCGGCATGAAATTAGATATTTTATTATAGTGTCAATTATATTTATTTTTTATTAATTTAAATTTGCTGTCATTTGTCAACAAGTATGTATGATTCATACGTTATTTCCAATTTAGGAAATCGAGAAATTAACTTGCAATATTGAAACTTTAATAATTTTTTTCAGATTTTTTTTGTAAACAATTGCAAAACTTTGATTGACATCATTTCGACATCACAAGAATCACAACTGATTCAAATTTTTGGGTCATTAAAGTTGATATATGTTCTTCCTATATAGCTGGATAAAGAAATCTATATAATAAGCTAAGAGAGTTTTTGAAAATGTCTCGAATATATCATAGATATATTAAATTTTAATGATTGAGATGAATTTTCAATACATATGAATGGCTGACATAAATTTCAAATTTTAAATTTTCCCGCACTACTCTTACTGCCCTTTGTCTACCCTTTATTTCTCTCTATCATAGACTCACCCATCCATTCCCTTACTCACTACCTCTCTCTCTCTTTCCTTTTCTATTTCTCTCTCTCACAGATCCACCCACGCCATCGTCACCATCTTATCACCCCACTGGTCGTCCTCGCCTCTCCCTCCGCCCTTCGTTACATCTCCTCTCGGTGTGCTATCACCAGTGGGCAACCCATCGCCCTCACTCACTGCCTCTCTCTCTCCCTCTCTATTTATCTCTCTCACAAACCCACCCACCCACCCACCCACAATAGTTGACCCCCCATCTCTCTCTCTCTCTTTATATATATAGAGAGAGAGAGAATCGGGGAGAGAGATTGAGAGAGATATCGAGACCCAGAGAGAGTTGAAGACCAAACGGGTGGCCGATAGGGTCGATTGCAGTGGCAACCGATGATGGAGCCTGAAGCAGCGAGCGGCCAGAGGTGGCAAACGATGAGTTAGGCTCGCGGTGGAAAACCAATGCAGCGATTGGGTGTGGCGGCCGAAGGCGCGACTGATGGCGATCGAATGCGGCGACCCTTGGGGGCTAGAAATAATAGGGTCGAACAACAATGGCTGTCGGAAGCGAGCATCGATGAGAGACGATAGGTGTTTGTGTTGGCCGCAATAATGTTCGATGGTGGCTAGAGGGTAGTAGATGGCGGCGGGAAATGCCGCGGCGATGGTCAGTGAGGCCTCAGGTCGGGAGCCGGAGGTAGCTGGAACGAGTGGTTCGGCCGTGCGTGAAGGAGAAATAGGAGGAATAAGAAGATGGGAAGGAAAAAAGAAAATAAAGAAAGAAAAGAAAAATAAAAGGAAAAATAAAAGAAAATATAAAATATGAAAAAATGGGAGAAAATAAGGGGAAATGGCATTGTTGATGGGTGGGTTTTGGCACAAGGAAGACAGCCAAAGAGGCGACGCATGTGTGAGTATTTGCTGGGTTTCTCTTCTAAATTGATTGATATAAAAATAATTATTTTTGAATTATTTGCATTATATGGGATAATGTAGAATAAGTGTTGGTTTGGTTGAATGAAACCCTTGGTTTGTATTGTTTGAAAATTATTGATGGGTGGGTTTTGCGGGTTGGGCCCTCACTCCGTTGTTTTTTTTATTATTTTTTGTAAAAATTTTTAAAGTTAGAAATATTAATTGATATTTAAAGTTTAAAGTAAAATGAAAAACATTACACTTATAATACTTTGAGATAAAATATTTAAAGTTAGAAACATTAATAGAAAGTAAAAATATTTTTAGATAAAATTACCTTAATCAATATTTAAAATTAGAAACATTATACTTGTAATTTGTGTTTATTTACGTATGTTTGTTAATAAGATAAAATTACAATTATAATTTGTGTCTACTCGACCACTGTAAAATAAAGAGTATCATAGATTACGATTTTTTTTTAATTTTTCTTAAAGAGTATTATTCTTAATATTATAATTTTAAAAATATTTAATAATTAAATTTTAATTATTTTAAATATCAACAGTGTAAGTGTAATATCCCAAGAGCCTAGAAAAGAGTAGTATATATCGAGGATAAATAAGAAAGGAAACAACACCAGGTAGATACCTTTTGGGCTGAATGTAGGCAAAGAACTTCCAAATTAAGCGTGCTTGACCTGGGGTAATCCAATGATGGGTGATCCCCTTGGGAAGTTCGCGTAGACCCATCAGGGTAAGTTGTTTCGGTCCTTCCTATCGCTCGATGCGGGATGTTACAGGTGATATCATAGCTGACCCCTGAGCCTCTGAGCGCGATGGTGGGGCAAACCTCGGTAAGGTTGCTGAGTCCCTAAGGGGGGGTGCGTGTAGGCACCTTAGGCGAATCCCATATCGACCATGCAAATGAGGGAGATCTGGAACCAGTTGTAAGGTAGCATAACGAACACGTCATGTGATCAAGGGGGGAGAATGTAATACCCCAAGACTCTAGAAAAGAATAGTACATATCGAGGATAAGTAAGGAATGAAACAACACCAGTTGGATACCTTTTGGGCTGAATGTAGACAAATAACTTCCAAGTTAAACGTGCTTGACCTGAGGTAATCCAATGATGGGTGACCCCCCTGAGAAGTTCGCATAGGCCCATCAGGGTAAGTTGTTCCGGTCCTTCATATCGCTCGATGCGAGATGTTACAGTAAGTTTTGAAATATCATGTTAGTTTTAAATAAAAAAAATATCAACAGTGTAAGTTTTAATGTATTAAAATTTGACATGGATGATTCAATTCTAAAAAAAATAAAAAAGTCTGTTTTAAATTATTGATATCAAATGCTATTTTTAGTGTAAAATTTTATTGAAATAATGATATCAAAGTAGGAAGCTTAATTCGAAATTTAATATTTTTATCTTTAGATGTTGAATTTTTGATACTTAAATAAATGTGAAATTGGTTAATATATCCTATTGAGTTACTTAAAGATGCAAATATTTAAAAAGAATTTATTTATTTTTTAATTATATTTTTTTATTAATTATATTTTTTATTTCAGGCACAATAAAATCTTTTTTAAATTAAAATAATATAAAAAATAAAGAGTTCCCAACCACGCATGGTCGGGAAACCCAAGGTTCGAGAACACAAGGGTTCACGGTCGGGAACCCAAGGTTTTTCGACTCCGAATCGGGGTTCCCCCTTCCCCCCTTGTGTTAATGGTTGTGGCCATGGCGGCCGGTGACAATTGATATGTATTATTCGATATTTAATTTTTAATTTAATTTGTTCAAATTCTAGAGTATTTACATCGCTTTATTATATAGATTTAGTATTTTTTTTATTATAAAATGTTATCAAGTATACAATAACTTTAATTTCTATTTTTTGTTCAATGTTTATAATTTTTTTTTACTTACTCTTATATTTTGATTTGTAATATATTGATAAACGTTATAAATTTTATATGTTTGTTTATTATTTGAGTTTTGTAGAGCATTTAATACAAGTAAAAATATTACAAATTCTTCACAAATTTTAACATAATATGTATAAATTATAATTGTATTTTAATTTTAATATTATTATGAAAATTAAAATATAATATTAATTTATGAAGAGCATACGTTAGTATATACATATGTAAAGATATTTTTGATGAAAAATAGTTTGTTAATTTTGGTATAAATAAAAAATAATTTACGTATTTTGAATTGAAAATTTATTTTACATTATTTTGTGTAAAATATTTTCATCAAAAATATTTTTCTTCTTTTTCGTCAATCAAAAACCAAAAAAATAAAAAAAATATTTTACAGCCAAATCAACAGAGTCAAAGAGCCAAAAGAAAAATGAAAAGAAGAGAAGGGGCAATGGAGAAATTAAGGTGTGGAGAGATATTAGGTATTGGGATGAGTCTAAAATGTCTTTATCATCTCTTATATATATAAGATTTAATTATTTAAAATTTTCAGAAACAAGTTAAGTGATTGGGTCATCATAAGTTTAAATTTGCATTAGCAGATTTTGGATTCGATTTCTTGTCCTGTGCAGTAAGACAAAACCTCTATCTACGATTTACCTTTTTTACCAAAATCGAGAGCATGAAACGACGAGAGTCCGTACAAGAATGGTAATCTTAAGATTTAATTATTTAAATGTAAATAAATTAATAATATTATATTAATTAATAATAATTGTGAAAAAATAACATAAATGTGTTTGGTGTAATTTAAACTAAATTGTAAAAATAAATTAATTGGGTTTAGTTTAAAATAAACAACCTGTAAGCTATGGTTTCTGTCCAAATGTTATAAAACCGAATCAAATCCTCCCGCCCACGCCGCTGCCATAAATAAATCGGGGACGATTCACTTGACGCCGTCGGCCTGCAATAATAATGAATGACACCCTCAACACATCTGATGATGATTTGATTTCTGCCCATCTGAAGGCATCATTGTTTGTGTAGCGGCAAATTTAGTTAGGTATCTTAAAGAAAGAAAGGGTTCGCAAATGAGATTATTATTATTATAAATAAATTTAAATAATTAGTGGATGCTCCAAATGTCACTAAGACACATTAGAGTGCACTTTGTTGGTTAGCAAAGAAAAATAAAAAAGTGATTTAAAAATAATTGAGACTGAGCCCACCTCATAATAAATAAATTAAAGGTTATTATGAATATGTAGTATTTATAGTAGTGAGAATGTCTGGGATGAATTCTCGTGTCGTATCCCAGAAGGTGACGTTGGAAAGGCCATAGCCATAGCCATTAGCCAACCCTTTCTTTAAGGTAATTATTAGGTATAGAGATGGCGGTAGCAAATGGAGTGGTGAGAGAGAATTCAATCTCATGTAAGCAATGCAAAAGTTTAGTCATTTGAGATGGTGAGAGAGACTTCAATCTCATGAAAGCAATGCAAATATTTAAATTTAATCATTTGAGATTTGTCCACTACTTATTATTTTTTATTATATTATAAATAATTCATTTCTTATTTTTATTTTATTTTAAAAATTATATGTATTCCAACCATATTCTATATTTTTTTTCTCTATTTCACTCCTTATTTTATTTATTTATTTTAATAAATTTTAATTCTATTTATTTTATTTATTTTATAATTTTATTCATACACAAAATTAATAATTTTATACACAAAAATAATCAAATACACACAAACAAAAGTAATAATTAAATACACATATATATAATTAATAATTAAATATACAAATCAATAACCAAATACACAATATCAATCATCTAATACAAAAATAAATAAATAATTTTTTTTCAAAATCTCACAAATCCACTTATTGCTCGATTTGTTCCTCATCCCGATATCGTTATGCTCGTTGCCTTCACCTCCGCCTCCACTGTTCATCGTTCAACGCTTGCAAGTCATCTTCTTCGTTTTGTTCGTCGTCGCTACTACTGTTGCTCATTGCTGGGCATCTTCTCTTTGTTTTGGATTTGCGTTCACCACTTTTCGGTGGGGGAGAGAGATAACTGAGCAATTTTTGCTCTCTAACTTTGCCGAGCAATTTAAAACTCAACAAATTTTGCCTAATGACAAGATAAATAGAGAGCATTGTTGGAGTAGTTTCCTTGGAGATGACTCTTCAAATTTTGACTTTACGAGCAATTCCTGCTCACGTTGGAAATGACCTTACTACTTACTACTTACTACTCATACGTAGCCAAATTAAAATAAATAAATAAAAGTTTATGTAATTTGTAAATTTACATACAAATATAGATTATTAAAATTCTAAATTTCTAATTACAAATTATACTAAAATCCATAATTTATATAAATATTTCTGTGATATTTTTCTTATAATAACTAGAACTGCATATTAAAAAATAAAGTATTCTAAATCAAAATTCATTGGGTAAGCTTGATAGTTATAATATATTTTTTTTCTTTTTTAGATAAAATTTTAAACATAATAAGACCCGGTGTAATGGTAAACAATGTGTTCATAAATTAGTTATAATTAGAGATCATAAATTTAATTTTTTTAAATAGAATTTATATTATATAAAATGATATTTTAAGAAAATTAAAAAGGTGTTCTAAGAAAATGATGGCATCTAATGGGGTGGTTGTTTAATAATAGTAATCAAGTGTAGATTTAGGTTACTTTTAGTGTCTTTTTAGACAACGTTTGTTAAAATGAGTAAGATGAAATTATATCAAAATAAGATTGAAATATTTTTCAAATCAAAATATGAGATGATCAAGATAAGATTGAAAAGTATTTCAAGATTTTTATTAAACTGTTTGTTAAATTTTTTGGAATGCACTGAAAGATATATGTGTTATTTTTTTTTTATTTGTAAGGTTTAAAATAAATTTATCTGAAATGGAAAAAGATAAATTCAGATAAATTTATTTAAAAAGATTAAGATAAAAAGTCACGTGACTTATTTTTCAAATGTCGCCAAATAAATTTAACAAATATAATAAAAAATACTTTTATTTTGAATACTTTTTATATTTCACTTTTTTCGATTTGACAAATACTATTTTAGTTATTAAAATTCCAAGAATGTGATTTTTAGGAATGTTAATATCAAGAATCACATTGTCCAAAATGTAACATTGGTACGCGGTATGTGTGAGAAAGTATGAACTAAAATTTTTAAAAAAGTAATAATATTGATTTATTTGGTATATAAAACAATTTCTCATGAAAGTATCTAAAAATTTCAAGAATACACTTGTGCGTATAATAAGCATTAAATAAGTAATAATAATTCAAGATATCATATTTAAATAAATATATATAGGGGGATAACATATCATAATACAAAAATTCAAAATAACATTCATGCGTCATGAGCAAAAGTCTACCAAAAGATAAAGAAGCCCAAATATAGAGAAGGGCATAGATATGGTTTCTAGGAGATTGACATGTCTCTTGAAAACACAAAACGACCTCGGGAGACCAAGTCTCCTAAAGCTTGTAATTGCAGAGGAGGAGATTACAGTCTCCTCAAAACTATAATCAACTTCAAGAGATTGGATTCCCTTAGAAGTTGCCCAATAAATTCTCCTTGGGGAGGTCTCGAATGAAATGTACACATGATAACTCTAATATGTGAAAGCTTTTTTAAGAATTTTGTAAATAATAGACATGATTTATAAGGGTCTTAATCCTAATTAGTTTCAAAGTATTAAGAATGATTATTACAAACTCCAATACTCTTTTATAAATAGATGATTCCTCATCCCAAATATTAGTTTCAATATTTCATCTAATTCTTCAACAAATTTAAATGTTTAATTTAAGTATTGAAGTATTTATGTATGTACTATCTTGGGCCCTTTAATTGTTTTCTTTCTTACAGAATCCAAACTGCTTGAAAACAACATCCCAATAAGTAAATTTATAGTTTTGTTCGAACAACAACAAACCTAATAACATTTGTATTAATTTTTGTCATGTGGAACATCAAATTGATATATGTTGAAGCTAATAATAGAATGCATTTTCAAAATTACTATCAATGGAAATGTTTGATAAGTTATGAAAGCAGATAAAACAAAAAAATACACGTTGTTTCTAATTTATTACTTTTTTGCATTTCCACACTTATATGATAATTTTAGAATTGATAGAAAGCATAAAACAATGAGATGGAAGGAGGAGCAGTGACTTTTCAAGTGAGATTATAGTTATATAAGAGAAAAAAAAATGAATGGAGGAGCATATGTTGAGATTATAGTTATATAAATTTTGTTTTTGTTTTCATATTTTTATTTCTATAGAAAATTATAAAAAAATAAAAAATGCGTTCATCTCTATTAAGTATAAAACTCGTCCTAGATTTTAGAAAATGAGATAATGTGTTTAAAATCATGTAGAAGAAGAGATGTAGAAATCGATAGTAAGAGAAGAATTGAATGCTCAAGGTAGCTTGATAAAGAAAGAGGTTGTGCATCCATATGCTATTTATCTTCTCTGTCGAAATCAAGGACACGACTTGCAGGGGATTGTGTAAAGACAACAATTCTAAAAAGGAAGTTGTCATTGTCATAGTGGCAAAGATAGATGCGACAGTGCTGATCAAGGGATGAGGACAACAATAAGAGAGAAAGAAAGCGATAAGGAAGAGGGTGCTAGTGGTGTTCACAATTGCAGTGGCAAAGGCGACGAGAAAGAAGAAGAGATGAAGGTGTGGTAAGTTAGTAAGTGAGTGCTAATGAAACCTTAAGAAAAAGAGGTAAAAGAAAAAAGATTAATTATTGATGACCTGATTGGAAGTGAAGTTCAAATTAGAAAAGTGTGTTTTTCCTAAATGTTTTCTAAAGTTTAGTATAATTTTAGAAAATAAAAAATTATTTTTTATTCACTAATTTAGAAAAAAAACTATTTTGAAGACAATTTCTATTTTTTTTATTTTTGTAGAGATATTTTTTAAAAAACTACTCATATTTTCTACAAATAAAAAACAAGCCCTAAGCATGCCAAACATAGACATTACTTTTCCATTAATTAAATTTTGAAAAATATAATTCACATTACATGTACCAAACTGAACTTCATGATAGATTATAGATGGTACATGGGGCCCGGCCTGCTTGTTGAAGGGATCCACACAAATACACTAAGGCCCATTAACTGTAAAGATGTTCTATTCTGGGCTTGAGATGAGCCCATCAAAATCCACACCCGAATGATACCCTTCATTTTTGTGCTCGTTGATTTTTGTTCATGTTTTATACATGGGCTTCTTAAGCCCATTGACTCAAACTATAATGAACCTGGTACGGTGCGATATTAATCTTTAATGATCTTTATATTTTTATAGATATATATTAATATAATAAATTAGTGATGTGTACTACAAAACAAATACAAAAAATTATATAAAATAATTAAATCTAAACTACTTGGGGGTATTAAGGAGATACAACTAATCTTTTCTCTGAAAAAATTTATTATGAAGTAGAGTCACCAATTAAGTCACTATTGGAGACATAATGAAGGGATTTGTAGTTGTTTTAAGCAAGCAATTGTTACTATATAATTTATAAATTTAAGAATAAAAGAGTTAGTGATACATTTGTAGATGACTATTAAAGTTGAATTTGAAATAACAAGCTTGGATTGGCCTAATTGATTCCAAAATCCCTGGGCAAAGCAGTGGACAACAAATTTGAGAAGAAAAAGGGGTTGTCTCGTAGTGGATGGCCAGCTCATTAGAAGCGGGAAGCGGTGGGGTGCAAAGTCTTGGATGCTCATCCTCTGTGGGGCAGTGACCCAATCCCCAAATTGAGGCCTTATCCGATTCTGGAAATATCAAACTTCTCTCTATCCAACCCAACCCCAGGTTCATGAATATCCCAATTCACTGGGTCCCACACTTTCCTGTATCCATATGTCCGCCGTGGTACGCCGGCTCATCATCACATCACCCTTCATGCCTATTTCCTCTACCGTGCCCCGATTTTTATTCTTTTTATTTAAGGAATAAAAAAATTAAGCCGAAGAAGAAGAAGATTGAGGTGGATGATCATGGTGATGAGAGTGCCGTCGCATGGTGGATGGGTGGGCCGGCGGTGCAGGGAGTTGCGAGTCATGTGGGATACTTATTAGGAGCGTGAATGTGGGCCCCGGCCAGCACTCGACAAGGAAAGTGGGGGCCGTTCCTTCCGAGCCCCACCCGTTTGGATAACGTTTTGATTCCAAGTCCCAGCGGCAGTCCCCACCTAAGATTTTACATTAGATTGGTTATGTATGTTATAGAGGATGTTGCTAAAGTTTTGATGTTGATTTTTAACCTGCTGTTACGTTTCAAAATAGTTTTAACGTTAGAAAGTTCAGAGGCGTAATAGAGAAATTAGTGTTAGAAGAGAACAAAAGTGCGGATAAGTTAAAGAAGTAGAAAAACTTGCAGAGGCAGAGACAGAGGCAGAGACAGAGGCGCCAACTTCCATTTCGAGATCACCATCATTCCTTGTCAACACCTTATCTAATCTAGCAAGCTGTGGGATCTTCTTGTTCTGGCGGAATTACATAAATAGGCAGCCATTTTAATTGGGATAGAGACCATTCCTTGTTAACTTTTTCTTTTCTAATCTTTATTTTTCTGGGTAGGGTTTGTTAAGATAAATAAGGCTAAATTATATTAATATAATTTATTTATAAAATTAAAAATAACTTATTTAAAGAAAAAATAAATAAATTTATCTAAAAAATTTAAGATGAGAAGATATATAATTTCTTTTCAGATAAATTTAACAAATACAATAAAAAATATTTTTATCTATAATACTTTCTATATTTTACTCTTTTTATTTATATCTTGGTTAATAAATATTACCTTAACAAAAAAATAAAGTCCCCCAATACTATTACACCACTCAATTATTATTATTATTTTACCTAATATCTTGAGAATAAGAATTCATCAAGAAATTAATTTAGCTTATGGTTAGACATTACTTGATAAAAAAATCAATCAAATTTTTATAAGAACCACTATGGAATTAGTCGGACCGATCTGGTTGACCTGATTAAGATTTTTTTTAAACTTTAATTTTAATTTTTCTTATTTTTAATTTTAAATCTTAAAAATATAACAATAATTTGAGATACTTTCTTTTAATGTTTATTATTTAAATAACATATATCATTAACCTCTTTTTATCACTTAGAAATATCAGCTCCTAGTGTGTATGTATGTATGTATCTATCTATCTATATATATATATATATTATTTTAGGTTCCTTGTCCTTATTAGTTACCATTTTTTCAACGTATGGGACCTAACGCCCATATGTGGGGGCAACTTGCAATCTTGAAGTATATGTATAATATATAGAAGAAAAAGGTCGCTTTTAAGTCTATGACTGCCCACTCCAAATCAGCTCTAATTTTATATTAAAATAATATTTATTAATTAAGATATAAATTAAAAATAATTTTTTTTGTTATATTTATTAAATTTATCTGACAATTCACTTAAAAAAAATCATGATAATTTACTTAAAAGAAGTCACGTAATAACTTTGTATTTGAGATTATTCAAATAAATTTATTTTGAACCTTATAAATAAAAAAAAAATAACACATATACGCTTTAATACATTTTAGAAAATTTAACAAATAATATAATAAAAATATTAAAATATTTTTTAACTTTATATTAATCATTTTATATATTAATTTAAAAAACAATCAAACGGAAATACCTTCAACCATGAGAAGTCAAACGGAAATATCTTGCTTAATTTAATGAACTCTGCCTAAGTTGTGAAGTGGGAGGATAGACTTCAACCATGAGAAGTCAAAATGAAGATGAGCTTCTAATTGAATTGAGGGCAATGACCAGTTGATATACATATATATCAAGTGGCTATATTTGTATATATTTGATTCCCCAGCAGCCTTTAAGTGGATATATGTATATATATATTTTTTATCTTATCTGCACATCATATTTTTTTCATGTTCTAATGGTAGAGTTATTTAAACCAAAATCATACGACGATTTCATATAAGGTGACATCACATTCGTAGGATTTGTATTCTCTTAAGTACTTATGGACCAAACCACATGTCCTTTTCTTGCAGGCTTGTTTTGAGTGTATCAGTTTATATAAATAGATTTGAAAGTATAATACTGTATTTGGTCTCCTATTTAGAACACTTACACTTCTTAAAAATCCCTATTGTACACATTTGAAGGATAAGGACTACTAATTTTCATTAATTAGCAAACAAAAAGAATAAAAATAACCAACCACTGCTTAGAAAAAATTGTAATTCCAATTAACTATGCTAATAGTATTACGTTAATCTGATATAATTTGGATAATTTAGATAATCTAACAAAAAAATGAATGTCATCCACTATTAAGAGGGTTGATATGCTGCCTACACGCGGACCCCATAGGGGGGATTGCATGGGGTGGGACGACACATGGGGGTGGAGTGCAAGAGGGGCGGAAAGACACGGGCCAACAAGGGGGGTTGGAATGTGGGGACGGGGGCTATGGAGCCCGCATCGAAGAACATATCAATTTTTCTACTACTAAACTTCCTTTTGTTTTCTATCTTGTCTTTTACATCAGCCTCCATACAGAGGCTTAGTTTGGCAAGGGTTTTTCTTTAGAGCTTTTAAGTTGAATAATATTGAAGTTGTTTAAACCATTTAAGTTGGGTAGGGTTTAAATTGATAACATATTTGATTAAATTAATTTTTAAACTATTAGTTAATAGTTATGTGTTTGGTTTGAAATAACTTATGAGCTATCAGAATATCATAAAAAGAAGAAAATAGACATGTTATTGAATGATATAAAAAATAAATTAAATATTTATTTTTAATAAAATTAATTATAAATATTTTTTATATATATGTGTTAAAATTAATTAAAAATATATTAATATAATATATATGTATTTGTATGTTAATTTTTTTCCTATAAGTTATGTTAAAATTACTGTTATATATATATATAGAGAGAGAGAAAGAGAATGTGTTAAGGATGGAGATGGATGGACGACGATGGCAGACAATAGGTGCCTGAAAAAGTTAGGGGCAGTGGCGGAGTCCCGTACAGCCAAGAGTGATGGGTAGTTGCCCACCATGGATTTTTTAAAAAAATTCTATTACATATAATAATTTAATATTTTTTTATTATTTTTTTTGAATGTCTACCCTAGATTTTAAAAAATTCTAGATTTTGGGTATGCTGGTCGATGGGGATAAGGGTATCGGGTCGGGTAGTTGTCTTTGATTGCCAGAAACCATTGGCCACTGTGGCCGATGGCGACTGCCAGTGCATTTACACGAATTGAGTTTGGCCTAAAGTTTAAGTTTAAATCTATGAAATTTGGTTGTTATATTTTATTAATTTTTGAGTATATATGTTAGTCGATGAGAATAAGGGTATTGGGTGATTGCCTTTAATTGCCGAAAACCACCAACCACGGTGGCTGGTGGCAACTGCCAATGCGTTTTTTAGTATTGTCCGAAAATTAAAAATAAGATATATGAAAATCTGGTCTACTTTTCTTTTGTGTATGTTAATCTCCCTTGATCGTTTTTTTAACTGTGTTTTAATTAAAGAGATTAATTTTTTTATTTCTTGTTATAAATTTGTCAATTATATATTTAAAATTATGGCAAAAAATATATCTTTTGTCATAAAACTTGTCAAGACTTGGCTACCCAATTAAATTAAAGATCAATGATTGAACGACAATCTGTCATGAAACTTATCAAGACTCAGCTGGGCAATTAAATTGAAGATTAATAATTGAACAATAATTTAATTGTTTATATTAAAAAATAGATATTTAATAAAATTGATAATAATGTTATTATGCGATATTATTAAAATATGAAAATGCGTCGATTATATAATTTATTGATATATTTTTTTAACATTATATTATTTTAAAAAGTTTTTTACTATTTAATTTTTGTCTATCTTACCTAAAATTTTTGACTCCGCCGTTGGTTGGGGGCGATGGCAAACGGTGGAGGCAATGTTGATGGCAATGTTGATGGCCAAAAAATTTGAGGGCAATGGCGGACAGTGGGAAAGACGGCGATTGTCAAAAAAGCTAGTGGTGATGGGGCAGGTTGGATACAAAGGGTTGAAGAAGAAGGCAAGACTGAAAATTATTCAAAAGATTGGGGGTATAATGGTCATTTACTCAATTAACCTAACTTCTTTAGCAACAACATTTTGCAAAAGCTGATGAGAGAAAGTTTTTATAAAATGCTGATATATGAGCATTTAAGTTATATATAACTTTTAACGCTAAATAAGTTGAGTAGCTTAAAACTGCTACACCAATTTATAAGTGGGCGGTAGTGGTCAAACCGCCCAGCCAAACGAAGCAAATGCGTGTCTCAGCGTTTTGGAGGCGTAACTACATGTATGTATGTAACAATGAATGGGGCCACCAATTCTACACAAAGCCGACGTTTGCTACAACACGCAGTTTAGGTAAGCGGTAGGAAATAGATAGCTGTTGCAATGCGGCATCCCTTTCCATCCATATACCCATAGTCTGGTTTTTCTTCACGCGGCTGCGCATTCATGGACAAAGATATTGCTGTCCAAATTTATATTTATATTTATATTTATATATTTTTATGTTTTTTATATGTATTTACTTAAATTTTTAATTATTTTAATTACATTCTTAAATTTATATTTTTAAATCAATTTAACTTATTTACTTTAATTTTTTTGTAATAATTTAAATTTTTTATTATTATAATTATATCATTGTACTTATATTTTTTAATTAATTTAATTCTTATACTTTAATGTGTAAAAATAAAAGATTAAGTGAGTTGAGTAATTTTAACTTATTTATTTTATACATTAAAATATCGATGTTAAATTGAGTCAAAAAAATAGGTATAGGCGTATAATCGAAACAACGAAAAGTTTAAATGGTCACATAAAAAAAATTAAAATATATAAATTAAATTAATTAAAAAATATAGGTATAAAAGTATAAAAATTTGAATAATTACACAAAAAAGTGAAAATGAAAGTAAAGGGAAAAAAAAAATATGAATTTGGCCTATTGGCTTATGAATCTGGAAGCTTTTCTATAAGGTCACCCCCCTTGAATTATTTTTTCAATACAAGTGTGAACTACATGCAAAATGAGCTTATACATCCTAATTCTTTCCTGTTCACGAGGCTCCGTTTGACAATCTCAATAAATAATATATCACAAATAGTATATTTAAATATTTATCTTTTAAACATAAAAAGTGCACCTACTTAAAGTCCTATCTAAAATGTTATAAAAAGACTCAAAATCTTATTTCAACAATAAATTGCCACATTATAATGTTATGATTAGGGATATTTAAATTTCAATTTAAATTATAAACTTAATTTAATATCGAATTGATCATAAACGAATTTACATGTAAGATGTCTTAGGCTGAACCCTAAGACAACTCACCATCAAATATGAATTTATAATGTAAAAAAGATGAATTTTTAATAATAGTCCAATCTAACTAAGTCTAACCCATATTTCAACTCACCTCAATCATGCAGCCCTTCTCTCTCTCTAGTTGCGCTTTTGCAAATCGCTAAACCCTTTGCCCCTCGTCCTTCTGTAAACTCTTTCCCCCTATTCTTTTGCAAACCCTTCTCTTGTTCTCATTCTTGCTTGCTCCGTTCATCCCCAGTCGCTCGCTTGTCCTCGCTTCGTCACCTTCACTCTCGTTCTTACTCACTGCCTCTCGCTTATTGTCTCTCATTCTCTCTCGCTCACCCTTGTTGTTGCTCACTAGCTTTCTTGTTCTCGCTTGCTGCAACAATGCGACAAATACCCATATTTGCTTCATCCAAATTGAATCTGTACAAGTGGTGTGTTTTATTTTCTGTGATTCTCTCGTTTGACAGCTAAATTTAGATATTGCTTATAATTTTTATGCTTTTTGGCCATATTTTTCTACCTATTTATGCTTGATTTGTTTGCCCTTGATCGTCCACGACAATTTGTGAAGGGCAAGCATGACCCCTATGGAAATGGAAGTCGAACAATCCCCCATCCCTGGTTAATGTTTGAATTCGCCCTTGGAATGGACTATGGTCCAATCCTCGGTTCTAAAATTAAAATTGGACCGTCCTAATCCAATCTTGACTTAACTCTCACGGCCCAATTTTCATGGCCTAATCTCGACCTGGCCCTGGCCCCACGTCAGCCTGCAGCAACATCATTGCAGCCGCAATACTAGGTATTTGCTTGTTCGCTCAAATTCCATCCTAATTTATGGCAAATCCCATTCTTATTAATGGCGAATTCCACCACATTCGTCGTTATAATAGTCCCATTGACACCATATTACCACCTAAAAACCCTAATCGGCGTCAAATTTTGCCACTTTCTACCCCCTTTACTCACTTGAATGTCTGAGTACTTATAAGTGCTAGCTATCCCCTGTCGAATCAATCACAGGGGTCATCCCTTATCATTGCAAGTTTGCCTCTGATCATCTCTTTTGTAGGAAAAAAATTAACTAATTTTTGGTTCCATATTAGTCCTAGGCCAAAAATTGATTCAACATATTTATATAATTATTACTTAAAATAAGAAATCACATTACATATTAATAAATAATAATTTTTTTTCTCTTTAATCTCCCCCTGGCGCCTCAATTCCCAGAAAAACCCGAACCCTTGCGGCCCTGCCTCTTCAATCTCTCATCCTTCTCTTTTTCTCGTCCTTCCTTTTTAGTGTTCAAATTCAAACCGATCGACGACCGTTACTGACCGACATACCCGTTTCACTGCCACTAGTCACAAGTGACCCACACCCAATACCTGTAGCCCGCCTATTCGTCCCGCCCCACCCCGCGTGAGTTTATTTTTCACTACAATCTATGTTATACGTGCCCAAGTCCAACACAACTTTGCAATAATTTTCTAATTTTTAACTTTACAATTAATTTACGTAGAATATAACATCTAAGAAAAATATATATTATATGCAGGGGTCCAGTAATTTAATGGAATCTTCGAGTTGGTTGAACCAATTCTCTTATTTCTAATTCACATTAGGGTCCCATAACCGCTGTACTTGTTTTAAAAAATCTTGGAACCCTTTGTATCATTATTAGTTATTTGAATTTCGTTGTCATTTGATTGGTCCCTCTCCCTCCCTCCCCCTCCTTGGTCAAAAGTGGCTTTATTTAAAAAATGTGGTCCATTCTCTTTAAAAATCAATTATTCCATATTGTTCCCAAAGTCGATTTGAACATTTTTACGAGTCCAAATTCCGCTCCAGCCGAAGACGAGACATCTGCCCTGCGAACACAAACGAATAACAAAAATAGTGAAACAGTACAAAACAAATTAAAGCAATAAAAAAACAAGAGAAAAAGGGGGAAATACTTCACCTCTAAGTAAACGAATACGTATACCACTGAGGAGGTGAGACGCATATACGCTCGAGTATACGAACGAATGTACGGTTCAATACCTACAGGGGAAGGTAACGGCAAGAGTCAATCCGCGCGTCAAACATAACCGAGAAAGCACAAAAGACGGCCACTGGTTTAGATTCGTGTTTGGAGTTTGGATTATGATCAGCATGGCAAAACAGGCCCGGTGAAATCATGAAAGTAATGTTTTAACAGGATTAAGCTTGAATAAGTTCATCTTTAGTGTTTTTAACTTTAGGTTTTGAGGTCTTAATCTTAATGGTGATATGAAGTCCAGAGTGGCTTGAGTGTCCTTGAATTGCTTTCAATGGCAGGATTTGATCCAGATATAATTATAGGGGTATATATATACACGCAAAACATCCTGTAATTGGATTTCAGGATTTCGGTCATCGGAGTACACTAAAAACGAGTCCGTTCCGTCCTCCCATCAGTGAACTGTTCAGGAATTTGCCGGAATCTGAAGCCATCGGTGGCCGTACTCGTACCCACCGGCACCGCTGACGTCATCTGCCTCCGTCGCCGACGGGAAAGTCGGAAAATTAGGGAAAACTGAGTTTATTGATCAACGTACCATCGTCTGGACATCAACTTTGGACATCACGGAGAGACGGCTCGGCCTCGGCTGGAACGCGCCGCGCCGCCGCTGCTGGTGAGACGAAGGCCGAATCAAAGCCGCCAAGGCTCGCTTCACCAGATCGCCTTCAACGGTCCCGATCCGGACCAGCGAGTTCGTCATGGCGGACCTCCGAGCGTTGAGCCGGTTCGACGGGAACGACACGGCTTGGTTGTTCACGTTCTTATGCAAGCTACAGCGGAAAGACCCTGGATGAGTCGTCGGCGAGCACATACACGCACGTTTCGGACTCTTCTTCACCACCTGGTCTCGAGCCGACACGGAGATCGAGCGTCTCGGCGAAGGAGAACGGTCGAGAGAGAACCGTACGGACGGGGACGAATGAGCTGAGCCGTATAGGTTGACGCGCGTCGGAGAAGTGGGTCGCCGGAGGAATGTGGTGGAGCGGGACGAAAACGTCGAACTGGACGAAGCAAAAGCTGACGAAGAAGAAGAAGACGGCAACGTAGAGTAGAATTTTCCGGAAGGAGGGGGAGATCTGAGTACCGGTCCGCTCGATCTTCGAGACGAAGCCGCCATTTCCGTTAACAGAGGAAATTAGAAGCAGAGGAAGAGAGACTTTCTGCAATTCCTAAAAAGCCGCGTTTGGCTCTCCAATTTGGCAAACCTAGCTCCACTCGAGCCCTCTATTTATAGGACAAGGTTGAGGCGGCTTAGGAGTTTTCCTTTTAGTCTAAATATAATCACGGCATTTAATGTAGAAACCAAACAGGACTTGGGTGGCCTGAAGTTAGAATCCCAAATCATTAATTACCTAATGATTAAGAAACACCAATCTCCCAAAATATCGAAAGTAAATAAATTATTTTATCTTATTCTCACAAAATTAAAAATATTTAATTGTACATAATAAATATATCACGAGATCTCATTTAATTGCTGTAAATGTATTTATTATGTAGGAATAAAAAATAGAAATTAAAGGAAAAGGAAAAAGGAAGTGGAGAACTGGGAAAAGAGAAAGGAGCAGGGAGGAGGCGTTTGGGTAACGGCTTTCGGTTTGGGAGGCGGGGGCGTTGTGCGTGACACGTATGTCATCGCCGCAAGGTGACAGTACACTGACACACTCTCTGTCGTTTACACGTAAGGGTGTCCTTCATAGTATAATAATTAAAAAAAAAAAAAAGACTGGAGCGGTCATGTGCAATCATGGATGCCGTGCCCATGTGGGCTGCGGCTATTCGTCACACTGTGGGTCTTGCTAGCTATTATTTATTTAATTCTTTTAATTTTTTAGTTATTTAAATATTGAAACGTAATTGAACAGGTGGAAATGGGATGATGGAGAATCTGAGATTTCTTATACCAGGTCCCGGTAGATTCTGGCAAGATAGAAGGGCCAGGGGTAGAACTGACAAATTACTTTTGGTTTATTTTAGTATTTTTTTAATATATAGAAAAAAATCAAAAGATTATTTTCGATTATAGAAAAATATAAATGTGGGGTTGGCGTTGAGAAGTCGTGTGGAGGAAGAGGCGCGTGGGTTGCCCGTACATGGCGAGGAGAGATGGAAGTGAATTTCCAAGTGTGTGAACCAGTGAAGCCTGTAGACTCCTCTCACCTTCCTTTTTGGACATTTTCTTGGGGGGTGAGATTCCTGAGAAAGTGACGGAAAATTCTGATTTTTCTGAGCACTCCCTAATCGCTAGGCTTTGAATTGGTGCCGGTTATGGTTCATTACTGTTTTAGCCTCCACCAGTAAAGTCTGTAGACTCTTCGCACCTTCATTTTTGGACATTTTCTTGGGGGGTGAGATTCCTGAGAAAATGACGGAAAATTCTGATTTTTCTGAGCACTCCCTAATCCCTATGTATGCTGAATTGGTGCCGGTTATGGTTTATTACTGTTTTACCCTCCTCCAGCCGATGGCTCTTACGCGATCTTTCGTGTTTATTTTTTTAATTATTTTAAAAAAAAAATCAAATTTATACCTCACAAAATTAACACTAATATATTACTTATCTGATCGTCTAACTTATACTATAAGAATTAGTCTCTTTCATTCTTAATTAAGTTTTTTTCTTATTTTCTAAAATTATGTATTGTCTATTTATAAAGTTAGACTTCATACCTAATATTTTAGGTGTGGGATGGTTGAAGAAGATGAGAAGTGAAAAGCAGGCAGTGAATGACCAAAACCCAACAATAGAAAAGTGAAAGTGTAGATCACGCTTTGTTAATGGTATGTATTAAGAAAGCTAAACAAGCTTTAATTAGCTCTATTGCAGGTGCACCTACATGTAATTCTAAACTAATTACCTCTCCCCACTAAAGAAACAGCATTCCTGAAGCAAAAGATATTCCCCTAATTAATAAGCCACGACACAGATCCCTATGTATTGAGGTACATGTCCTTCTTCGGGACTTGAGTTTCTGTCTGTAACGAAGATTATACTTGATTCTGTTACTTTTTTACTTTTTAGTTTTTGAGTATTTTTTTTATAATATAGTTTTAAAAGGGAAGATAATTTTCATTTTACATTCTCTTACACCATGCAAATGCGGAAGTTTAGGTGGAGACCTACCCTACTAAAATATTAAGAATAATTAAGGTATGACATGGTAACAAGGTGGGTTCAGGGTGGGGTGCCCTTTCATCTCCAACCACTCACCAACGCGAATGGGGACCCCCAATTCCTTGTAAAAATAATATATTTTGTAATACCAAATATATATATAATTATAAGAGGACGTTTGTTAAAATGAGTAAGATAAGGTGGTATCAAGATAAGATTGAGATACTTTCCGGACCAAGATATGGAATGATCAAGATAAGACCGGGAAGTATTCCAAGATTTCTATCAGACTGTTTGTTAAAATTTTTAGAATCCACTAGTAACTGTATTTTTTCTTTCCATGTGTTTGTTAATACATATGATAAGCACCAAGATAAGAGTTTTTTTTACCAAAATATCCATATTACCAAATTTATGATTAAAATAGTATTTTATGATTAATATGAATTGTCAAAAAAATTAAGATTAAAATTAAAAATAATATTTTATTTTCTAAATTCATGTTCAAAAATAAATTTAAAAAGAGTTGAAAAGTATAAATAATAATTGTTAGAATTACAATAATTCCACCTACATAATTAAAAATAGCCAAAACATATTTTTATAATAGATAATAAAATATAAAATTAAATAAAATAATTTAAAATTGATGAAAGGAATTATATCAGTTAATAAAATATATATATATAGAGAGAAGTTTAAATTTTAAAAATCAATGAAATGAATAATGTCACTTAAATTTTAAAAATTGTCAAAACATATAATAATTTAAAAATATATTAAATAATATTAATTATAAGAGTTAAATAAATAAGTTTTTTAATAAATTTAAATATTTAAAATGCATTAAATGACATTAACTATCTTACAATAGGCAAATAAGTAATTGATCCTTATCTTGAAAGAGCAAGATAAATTTATCCGAGGGGGGAGGTCGGATAAATTTATCTTGAAAGGAGGAGATAAGAGGTCACGTGAGGCCTTTTCCGGAAATGCTCAGATAAGCTTAACAAACACGTTGGAAAGACCAAACATCCGAAATGTTTCCCATATCTGACTTTTTCTTCCTCTTATCTTAGTTAACAAACACCCCCTAAATATATACATATTAAAAGGTAGGACAAGATGAGGCAGATTAACAATCCCATCCCCACCCAACCCTAAAAAATGAATGGAGTTGGCTGGAAATCCGGGTAGAACAAGTACCTGCAAAGTTCAATTTTTGTTTTTATTTTTATTTTTTTCGAATCCCTAAGTGCATCAATAGCCTTTGAGTCCTTCTATGTTAGTCATTTGCTATAGCAAAAAAGTTAAAAGGTGTGTTTGATAATATTTAGTTAAAAAATAAATATTTTTAATTTGTATGAAAAATAAAAATCACTCCTTTTTAAATGAAATTTTTCATAAAAAAGAGACCAAATGATACTTTAATGGTTGTAACATGAAATTCAATTTCATGAAAAATGTAGTGTGTCAAACAACAAATATAAAATTCAATTCTTTAGATGAGACATTTTTCATATATTTTTCATATTATAAAACACATCCTAAGCCTATTTCCAATAGCTCCCTAAATTGACCGTCATAGTCAAATTTAAAAAATCATGCTACAAGAGCTCTTGTCATCGCCAAATTGATTCGTCAAATTTTTGGCGAAGTTGAAATGGGTTGCCAACTGTGGCGATCAAAATCTTCAAGGACAACATTGACATATCCCTCTCCTCTCCCCCCCCTCCCCAACGACCATCAACGTCAGAAGAGGACGACATTAGCTAGAGAAGAGAAGGATCGGTCGGAAAAAAAAGGTGCAGGCGTGGTGAAAGACAAATTGACCGCCAGATCCAACGGTTGCGATGACCAACGGAGGCTGCGGTAAGTAGAGGAATGACTGGTTGCGACGACTCCACAAAATGAGTAATGGCTTGTAGAACGGCTGCGGTAACTCCACGATCGACTACGACGAGAATGAGCAGAATAAGTGGTTTGTGATTTTTTTTTTGAATTTTGAATTTATTATTTTGTGTATTTGATTATTTTGTGTATGTGTATCTAATTTATTATTATTTTTGATAATTTTATGAATTTTTTATTTATTATTTTTTGAATACGTATGTATTTGATTATTAATTTGTGTATTTGATTATTGATTATGTGTAGTTAAAATTATAATAGTGAAAATTATATGTAAAATAAAATAAATAAAATTAAAATTTATTAATAAATAAATAAAATAAGGAGTCAAATAGAAAAAAAGAATAGAGAATCTTGTTAGAACAAACACAATTTTTAAATAAAATTAAAATATGAAGTAAATTATTTATAATATAATAAGGATTAAGATAGAAAATATTGTTGGAGATAGGCTAACGATCGATTAAAAACTAAGAAAGTTTTCTCATGAATTATAATGTGAACTGTTCAAGGCATTAGGCATTATTAATCTTGTTCACTAAGGAATACTCAAAGAACTTATTATTAACATAATAATATATTGCTCATTAATTAATTTGCACAGTGCCGTTGCTTGATGTTGGAAAGAAATCATTTGGTGATTAATGATTATTTATTTGTGATATGCTTAATCATGTCGAATCAAAGTCCGACTAACTAATGGCGGTGCCTTCTAATGGTACTAAGTATGGGCAATCGATGTGCACAGGTGTCACCACTTTGCACCTAATTAATTAACTAAAATCATGCAATTGATATAATAATATTAAATTGATCATCTCCCTCCCTCGGTAATGGAGACAAGTTATGTTTGGAAGGAAAGATTAGAATCCATTATCAAGATTGGATGTATCTACTTTCAAGGAACCATATTTTATAACATGGTGGTTCCAATTAATCACTATGTTCTTTCTTAAGCCCAAAGATTTTCCCTTTTGGAGTTAGTGAATGCTTGAATCATAATGCCAAGTTGAATGAATGATGAACTTTGTAACCAAATTGTGTGGGGGTGTATTAAGAAAATTTAAAAATCTCAAAAATTTATAGCGATATTCTAATAAGTTCGAATGATCCCAAAGAGTGTCTTAAAGCGAGAGTTCCTTAGAGTCTCTAGGAAATCTCCGAGACAGCCAACCCTCAACAGTGCATAACTTGAAGGTTTACTTAGAGTCTCTTGAGCCCAATTCACCTATTGACTCTAAACAATCTTTGAATCCACTTGAAAAATACTCATCGGGGTACTTTCTCTCGAAGATACCTTCAAGCCCTCTAGCTTTAACTGATGCATCTTTTCCAAAGAGTATGAAGACTCTCATCTGCATACCACATGTTACGTGGACCCTAGTAGCAAATGTTTATAAATAACCGCCTATCTCGCGACAAACAAATCTTTTTTGAATCTTTTTCATTCTCTCGTTCCTTGAAACCTCAATCCTTAAGATTTAAACTTTGGACCATACACAAGCTATCCAAAGACTACTCCCATAAACACTCACACTAAACATATAACATGCATACTTATATCTATTTGTATCTTTTTTTGAAGACATCAATGTTTGATTTAAGTATCGGATGGTTCACATGAGAAAGATCTCTACGTGTCTTCTAATTGTCTTTGTGTAGCAGACCCAATTGATATCACATCTCCAAAGATCTTTTAAATTCTACCAATGACTCTTGGAGATCTTCTTGTTCTCGGTCCCTCAAAGACTCCCCAAAGATGACCACCCTGAAGACTTTGATGAAGACTCATTTGGGAACTCCGAAACCTTAACTTCCTTAGACAACAGATCGACCCTAGTCTCTATTAACCCTATGGTGGCACCTTAGACCTTAGGCCTTACTATTTTTCTAAGAAGCTCTGCATTAGTTATTTTTTAAGATAAATAAATTTAATTATTATATTTTGATAACAACAAATTAAGATCCATGTTGAGCAAATGATACTAATGCATAAATAAAATTTTTATGAAAAATTCAATCACAATATAATAATATAAGTGACATGAGAGTTGATATTCCTGTATAAAAATTTAATTTATACACCAAATATAATCAAAATATGGTGGATTCTTCTGTCCTTTAAATATGGAGAAACAAAATTCTATAGTAGTGATCTATAATTAAAAAAAATATCACTAATATATCATTGAATCAAATAATGGCATTATATATATATATATATATAAATTCTCAACAAATTTCATATTCATGCATGTCCCAAAATCTTCCAAAGCTTTGTAAAGATTGCTTGGGTTCCACACAAAGCAACATGGGCTGGGAGCTTCCACTACTCAAAAAGAAAAGAGAATTGTGAAAATTCGTTGATTATAAAGAAACTCCATGGAAAGAGAAGAGGAATATAATAATTTGAAAAAGCCAAGCAATTTGTTGTCTATATGAAAACAGGAAATCAAGCGCTAGTATGGAGTCGGGGGACAGTTGGCAACCCTTGGTTTTATTTTATGGTCCTAATTAACTAAATGTGTGTTGATTAATGCATCACTAATTAAATGTGTTGGTTAAAGAGTCCTAATTTACTGCACGATGACTGGGCCTCACTGACCAGATACCATCTCAAATCTTCGTTTCAAACACCAAACAGAGAATAGCAAAGCAGATTTAAGCTTTTAATATTCTTTTTTCTTTAGAGACCATTAAAAGAACAATAATGTAATGAAGACTGATGTCATTAAATTGAAGGAATGGTCCTAATTATAAGTGTCAAAAGGCTGCATCCGATTCTAGAACTTCTTTGACACAAAGCGCGTTTCAATATCTCCTGCTTAGAATCTTCTTTAGCATCTTCCTTTTATTCCTATATATATGAAATCTTATAATATAGTATATATATAATATTGATTCCCCTTTAATCAAATGTACTTCTTTTTTATTCATTTTTCTTTATGTTATAAGGACTGCCTGCCCATACTTTAATCACTATAAGCCTACAAATTAGTGTAGTTTAATTAGTTTGCCTTTCATATTGATTTCCCCCCTGCCTTCTATCTATGTTGCACAAAAATGACTCATAAGAGCTATTTTTTCATTTTCAAAACGTTTTTCATTCTTATTTCGAATCTTATTTATTCTTATTTTTTTAAAAAAAATATTCATTTTCGCATTTTCATTTCTTATCGAAAACGTTTCTCTTTTCCTATTTTCATTTTCTATCAAAAATTATTTTTTCGTTTTACTATATGAACAAAAAAATATATCTCTTTTCATAACTCAAAGAACACATTTTCTCAACAACAATAACAATTAATAGAGTTGGCCCCACCAACTCAATTAATTTTTTTGTTTATTTAATTAATAAATAAACTTTAGTTTGATTTTGAAGTTCTTTAATAAACAAACAAAACTTAAACCTTAAGATATTAATTTATTTAAGTTCGCTCAAACTCATAAAATTTGTTTGAAATTCATTTAAAACTTATTTAATAAGAATGATTTAATGTCACGTATTGAGCTTAAACGTGACGAGTTTGTAAATAAACACTCAAGTCTTATTTTTTAAGTTAACTTACTCTAGCTTGATAAAATTTTAAATAAACAAACTTAAGTTTTTATGGTTTCAGTTCATTTATAACTTTAGTCGACGAGACGAATTGTATATTTTTAATTATTTTTATTTAATTTAATGTATAAATCGTATTCACGAGTATATGTTATGTGAAATAAGGAAAAAAGATTTGGAAGTATAAGGCAACATGCGGACTTGGCCAATGGGTTTGATTTTGAGAAATTGACTTAGTCAATAACGTGGAAGCTGACCAAGCTAATGGCATGCATCCACTTGTACGATGGTCCATGGCTTAAGGAATAGTAATTAGGAGTTTGATTTGAAACAATACATAGTCTATACGTAATTTAAGTCATAGCAACATCGATCCCCTCCACATGGTGGGGAACCAATGAAGCTTCAGGCCCATTGAACGCATTAAATTGTCGACTTAGCCATGGCCCATATAGATGGATGCTTCTCATGCATAGCCAGCGTCTAGGTCAAGGGTCACGCCCTTCTTTTCTCTGCAATTTACTGTTTGACTCTTAGCCTTTAATTAATTTCTTAGCATTTAATCTGTCTCATTGTCGGCCCGGCCGAGGTTTTCTTTTTTGACATTGAAATGAGTAATTTATATATTTAGATTTGTTTACTTTCATATTTAGATTTGTTGTTTGATAAAGTGAAAGTGATCAAGTAATTGTGATTTTTCCATGAGCTGTCTCTTTCTTTTTATTTTCTGCATAAAATAGATTCTACCCAAAAAGCATACATTGGAGTTTCCTTCGGCCATAAGACATGAATGCAAATCAAATCAGATTGGCCGGTCTGATCGATTTAATCTTGAAGTAGTTTTATTTAGAGTTTTAATATTTAGGGATCCATTCAATTAGTTGACTAATTTTGTCTAATACCTAAAATCAAATGAAGAAAAATTGAGTGCATTTAGTGGTGTGCAAAACCCTAAATCGTTAAAAAAAAAAGAAACAAAACAAAAATGGTAAAAACTATATCTACCAAATAAATCAAATAAATAAAAAAAATTGAACAAATTGAAATAATTTTTGACTTTACTGTTGTCACCAACCACTGAGCCAATCAATGATTCTAATGATCAAAATCAATCATTGGATTTCCTTAGTCGCGGTAATTCATATATCTAAAAATAAATTTAATCTAATGGTTAATTTTTTATAGATTTAAAATTAATTTTATTGTCAAAATTTACATTTGTGGAAAAACGTCACTGACCACCGTTTCGTGGAGGATTCAAATGATTAGAAGTGACCATTAAATTAGCGTTGGATTAACAATCCATACACTAAAAAATTAAAAAGATCTAATAGTTAGATTTCAGTAGATTTAAGTTTTAATGCTTGGAATATCCATTCCACTTGTGTGTGTGTGTATATATACTGAAAAAATTGAAAAGATCACTAAAAATCTTACAAAGGAGCTGAAGCCCATATGCCTTAAACCATTGAAGGAAACAAAGATGACATTTGAGGCGATGGTGGTTGTCGAGGTGGCATTGATGGGTGAGCATGGTGGTGCAAATCGTGCAATGGAACCAGTGGCTTGCAATAGGAGAAAACAATAAAAAGATACTAGTAGCGATGGAAACAAGGTTGGTTGCCATCATTCTCAGAGGTAAAGAGGAAGGGTCGGTTGTTGGGAACTTGGAATCGGTCGGAGACGACGACAAGAGACTTAAGGGAACGGGAAAGGGTCAAAGGCCAATTGATGAAGAGGAAGGCGAAAGGACTAAAAGATTGGTTTGATTCTTCTATTATTCTATTGTTCTTTTATTGTGGGACAAAAACAATATCATTCTATAACTTCAATCAATTTGGTTATTTAAGTTATTTTTAACACACAAATAAAATCAAAATCGATTTAACTAAAATTTTTATATAAAAAAATAAATTGAATCAACAATTTTAATTGATTTGGTTCGCCAATTTCAATTAAACTGAAATTTTACGCCCGCCGTCGAACCAATTAACAGAACAAATCAGAGCTCGTCGAGCCGCCCACAATTTTTTTCTTCTCCAATCAGATCTTGGCTTCTTCTACACAAACTCGACCTCATCAAGGATGTATGTTTCACTATTTTTCAACAAATTTGTTGCCTTCCCTCACTTTATTTGAACGCGATTCTGGTCACTTCTTCTCTCTCTGCCTATACATATATACATATATATATATATATATGAACTCATTTCTAATAAGATAATACTGATTCGTTGATTACGTACGCAAATATGTATATAATTATACATATACATGAATGTACATGCTGCCTAAGTATATATGTATGGGTAGTTATATATAATTAATTAATCATACTATTATATGTACATATATACAAACCAGTTCTGATTAAACAAAAAGAGTGTTTCTTTTCTTTTCGATTTGATGACCAATCCAATTATAACAAATATTTGCCCATTTTTAACAGAATCCTATTTATTTGTTCCTCTTTATCCTAATGTGAAACAAAGGACTTCGCTCCCAGAATCACTCAGATACACGCATCAAAGTCAAAATTTGATCTTCCCAACAGCTTCTAATATATATACACACACACACACAATCACACACATCATCATTATCAAACTGTAAGAAGTAAGATCTTGTGAAAGCAAGAAAGATCAATCCATGGCAATTCCAAAACTAGATATATATGAGAATCTGCAGATGTTCATGAAACTGCAACTCCATTTCTGTCACCATTCCTCAAACAAAACCTGGTTGGCTTCGGCTTGAAATACCTTCTCCTCTGCAGATCATGGCTCGAAGGTTTGATGATGTGGAAGAGAAACGCCTTCAGTGAATTGGCCTTCGCCATCGCCGCCATTTTCCAGTGGGTTGATGCGGTGGGATCATGATTGGCGGTTGATCGGCAAGGAGCCCGGTGGAGGCTGCACCGGAAAGACCCGGGGTGGGTGGTGGGAGAGCACAGGCATGGCCGGGAAGTACAGGGATGTGGCCTTGGATTCACTGATGCGGCGGCTTCTATGGAAGGCATGGAAGAGTTTCAAACGGAGCGATCAACCAAATGGCCTGTTCTGTTCTGTTGGTTAGCAAACCAGCGCGACGTTGCAATTTGTGGGCATATATAGCCTCAGTAGTCTCGGGCTCTAATTTCCAATTTTAACCTTTGCCCCCACCAAGTTGATGTAAATCAACCCAAATTTTTCTAACAATAAGAATGAGCAATCATCTTCTAAGATTTTAATTTTAACTAAGGTAACTATAAACTAAGCCAACCCTTAGAAAGGGGACAGGTTATGATAATTTTATAATTCTTAATTACCTTACTATTAGTTACAAATTCAAGTTGTAAAATTATCTCAAGATGGATTAAAATTTTATATACCCTTGTGTTGACTTCGTCCACTGAGGGCATAATAGTATTCTTGACCGGACCATAATTTTAGTACTTGAAGTAACTTGGAAGTTGCCCTCAACTAAGGATTATATTATTTTTATCAATTTTTAACTTTAATATTTTGGTTAACGAAATTGAAGGCTGTATAAGTATTGGGTGCAAAATAAATAACCCATAAAAGCATTTGATATTCTAATAAGAACTCTAATTAATTACTTTTAACATTTTTATCATATTTTCTTGATAAAAAATTTGAGAAAATAATATTTATTATAAAAGGAAGTAATTTTCTTTTTAAAAGTATGTATAGATTAAAAAGAAAAATCACAAGTAGTTGAAGATGACAGTGACCAGGTACCCTATAACCTTGTAAGACGCCAATTAAACATTACAAAATCAAGTGGCACAACTTTTTGGGCATGTTGGTAATGACCCTTGAACCACTTTTTAATCCTTCACTCCAGAGAATTACAACTGTCCCTTTAGCTGCGCCATTTATCTTCAGTTGATCAATTTCGTATCACAACTCCAGAGACTTTTTGATGGCAAGTTTATCCTATTATCTTTAATAATCCAATAAATTACTATATGTTATACAGTTACGTGTACGATATTTATTATTTAATGGTCGAGATGAGTGACAAGTACTATACTTTTATGCAACAGACAGATAACAGTAATATTTTTTATATAATTTATAAAGAGTTTTATATTATTTTGACTGTTACCATAAAAAAATATCATCTTGACAATATTCTAGAAACTCTTTAAAAAAAAAAAACATACTATATGGATTATGGTGATGATAATGTTGATTATGATTTAGACAAAGACTCGTCCATTAGTGATTACAGCCTCTTGAGATCTGGTTTTCGGTAATATCTTTGGCTTGACGGCCTGCTTTAACCTTTATTAAAAAAAAATTATTATTAATAATAATAATCTATCAGTTTTTGGGTTAAGTATCACTGACACACGCATATACTTTTGTTTCTTCCAGCCAATAGGATTGCCAAATGAGAGATTTTGGAACGTAAGAGCTGATTGCAGTGACAAGAATGGGAGGTAACGACACTTACAAAACACCTCGATAGTGAAGTAAGTAAGGGATTAATTTGACAAAGTATCAATAGTTTAAAAAGAACATACTTTGATATGTGAGCAAGCTAATTTATATAGAGGGAAGAAGGGGTTTCCAGACATTTGGACGGACCTTTGAGTGTTGTAGCAGGATGGGACAGTATTTGGCGTCGGCGAGGCTCTTTGACGGAAGTGTGGTACTGATATGACCCTCATTAAATATCGATGAAAATTGTTGTGGGTGCAGGAGTGTTGTAGGTATGAAGATGATGATGATCACTACTGATAAGTACAAGGCTGAGGTTGAGCTAGGAAGACTATCTTTATCAAATTGGGTTCGATTGGACCAGCACGGTCCAACTTTTATCTTTAATGTGGTAAAAATATTATGTAATTATATATTGGACACTTATAAAATTTCACTAAATTATATCAGTTACATAATTATATATAATGTAAATTTAACTAGGAAGGAATCTAGCATAATTTTGAAAATTAAAATTAGTCAATTTAATTTTAAAATATTTAGAATAATCTCAATATTTATACCAAATTTCATAAATATTGAACTTTGTTTACTCTATAAATTATTTTGATAACTCTATATATCGTTAGATATGTCTTCATATATAAAATTAAATTTGTACAACCTTATTTATTTATCTTACAAAGTGCCCTTATATTGTATCATTTCAGTTCAAGAGGAGAGAATTCTAATATTCTGCAACAGAGAAAAATTGACTTAATTTATATAAACAAAAATTCCATTAATTAATTAAGGGTGGTGTTTGGCCAATCATTTTGACCATTTATAAGTTATTGGTAAAACTTAAACATTGTATAATTTATTTAATTATACGTTTGTTAAAAATTAAAAAATTTAAACACTGCGGATCTTAAACGTTATTTGACAACATTTTAAAAAAGCTCTCCCTAATATTTTACAATTTTGTCTTTTAACAACTATGATATTTTTTGTTATGAATATTTCTCGCATCACTTCTTATCGGTTGAACTTGACCTAGTAGACCGACCCAATTGCCTGAAGCCCAATAGGTCCAAGGCCGAGTTCATCAAGACAAAGTCACACGTCGCTGAGACTTGAGCTCAGACCGTGGAATCAAGCGAGCTCCCCAGTGATTCTTCTAGCTTGCTGGCCTAACCAAGTGATCTCTCAGCAAAATTTCCAGCTTGTTGGTCTAATTCTCCAGCTCGCATAACAACAAAACCACAGAACAATCGTAGGTAGAGACCCATCTACTTTATTTAAAGCAAACCAAATCCTTGGTAATGCGTCACTTTTGGTTTTATGCAATTGATAAGGACATTTTGTCCCTCGTGACTTTATCCTCCCATTTATGGATTTTATGTAAATTGTAAACACCCCACACTATAAATAAGGGTCAAAATACCATTGTAAGACAGAGAACAAGAAGAATAATATATTGTTACTCTGTCGAAATACCCAAAGAACAGTCATGGAGTAGGTATCGTTCTGCCCGAACCATGTAAAAACTTTCCGTGTACATTTTAATTTGTTTCTCCTCTTTGCGTTTTGGCTTATTTTCTCATTGCAGACCTACGAATCACGGTTGACTGATTCTGAACGTCGACATTTTGCTTGTGTTGTGGGTATTTCCCGCACCACTTTTTATGGGACCCATCTACTTTATCTAAAGCAAACCAAATCCCTAGTAATGCGGAATTCACTTCTGGTTTTATGCAATTGATAAGGACATTTTGTCCCTCGTGACTTTATCCTCCCATTTATGGATTTTATGTAAATTGTAAACACCCTACACTATAAATAAGGGTCAAAATACCATTGTAAGGCAGAGAACAAGAAGAACAATATACTGTTACTCTGCCGGAATACCCAAAGAATAGTCGTGGAGTAGGTATTGTTCTGGCCGAACCACGTAAAAACTTTCCATGTGCATTCTAATTTGTTTCTCCCCTTTGCGTTTTGACTTATTTTCTCATTGTAGGCCTACGAATCACGATCGACTAATTCCGAATGTCGACATTTTACGTGTGTTATAGGTATTTCCCGCACCACTTTTTATGGGCTGAACTCAACCTAGTTTGCCGATCCAATCTCCTGAACCCCAATAGGCCTAAGGTCGAGCTCGTCAAGACAAGGCCACACATCGCTCAGACCCGATCTCAGACCGCGGAATCAAGCGAGCTCCCCAGGGATACTTCCAGCTCGCTGGTTTAATTCTCCAGCTCGCATAACAACAACCCCACGGAACAACCGGAGGTAGGGACCCATCTACTTTATCTAAAGCAAATTAGATCTATGGTAATGCGGAATTCATTCTTGGTTTTATGCAATTGATAAGGACATTTTGTCCCTCGTGACTTTATCCTTCCATTTATGGATTTTATGTAAATTGTAAACACTTCACACTATAAATAGGGGTCAAAATACTATTGTAAGGCAGAGAACAAGAAGAATAATATATTGTTACTCTGCCGGAATACCTAAAGAACAGTCGTGGAGTAGGCATCGTTCTGGCCGAATCACGTAAAAACTTCCCGTGTGCATTCCATTTTGTTTCTCTTCTTTGTGTTTTTGCTTATTTTCTCATTGTGGACCTATGAATCACGGTCGACTGATTCCGAACGCCGACATTTTCAATCTTATCCCTTTGCCTTTCTCTCTTCTGTCGCCTCCATCTCCCTCTTCTTCTCCATTGTCGCCTCCAAGCCTATTGTCGTTGCAGCCTCCAGCGCCATCTCCTTTTGTCGTCTTTATCGCCGCCTCATCTTTATTTCCTTCATCGCCTCCAACCTCATCGTCGTCACCATTTCATCGTCGTCTAACCTCCATCTTCATCGCGCCCTCAATCGTCGCTTCCTTCCCTTGTGCTTCTCTTTGTATTTTTATATTTTATATATATTGATAAATGTATTTTATATATATTTAACATATATATATTTACATTTTAATGTCTCAACATATATATTTAACATTTTTATTAACTAAATTTAAATAAAAATATAACGCATTGTATTAATATATTTTTTTAATAATTATATGTAATTTATGAACATGTAATAGTAAAAATTTTATTAGTTGAATATTAATTTATAATTTATTTTTATTAAAAATTAATATTTTTATAAATTTTATTTATATTATTCAATGAAATATTCATTTTAATTTTTTTGTTAAGTTCTGATAACTTATTTATTTTTTTAAATTAACTATATAACTATATAAATAATAATTTAAATTATATTTTTTTAAATATATTATTAATTTCAACACTAATCAATTTTAAAATTTTACATTGCTTTTAAGTAGAACGACTTTAAACATCTTAAAAAAGGGTAAGCCAAACATCCTCCGAGTAGCAGCAGCGCTAGCGCACGCGTACACCTCCTCAGGCTTGAAAATTAAACTTGAAATTCAACTTCCATGGCCCCTCCTGAATGCTTTCTGGGTGCGTCTTCGTCGTCTTCGTTGTGGCGCATAGACCACCCACAATACCAACGACAGCATTAGCGCCGCCGCCACCACTGCGAACGCACTGTAAGTCCATTTGGCCGATCTCCTCATGTCCGGACAGTGATTCTTACTTACGTCGGCGATCGTCTCCCACAAGAATGTCGAGTCTGCAAGTCCAACTAGAAACGGACCGTACTTTTGCAACCCATAGCTGATGTTCGCTGCCGCCGTCACCTTGTCGATCATAATCTACATTGATTAGTATTTATCCACTAAATTGCTACTTATCTCAATATTATTAAATTATTATGGCATGGGACGATGCAGAACCAAGTCAGGCCCAAATAATTAGCAAAAACAATGCTTTAGCTTCACCTTACAATTTAATTTCAATACTAGATGGTAAGTTAAAAATAAGATGGTAAGAATATGTCACCACAAGTTATGGCCATCTCACTGCATAATTTATCTATTTTTAATATGTCATTGTTTAATGAGAAATATTAATGGTCATTGAAATTATATGTAATTATTGAAAAATAAAAAATATTATTATAATTTGTTTTTTTTTAACCACGAACTTATTTGAGTTATAATTACATTAAGAATATGAGTTAGTCACCTTAATCTCACCCTAGTTACAATCAAGATCTATTTTTGGTGTATTTTGTTCTTACACACACCTGACGGTAAGTACTTGGAGTTAACCGGCCGGGCGTCGTGCAAATGCCGGACGGCGAAGCCTGGCAAGTGTAGTTCTTCCAGACCTGCGGTGCGTTCTCCAGGCCCACTTCGGCGCCGGCACATTGCCGGTCGGCGAGGTTGAGATCTAAGGGATTGCAGAGAACCGGTACCGGGGGACCAGACTGATTGAAGTATAGAGGGCCGGCTTCGGGCGGCAAGTTGGAGTTGTAGGCGGTGGCGATGGCAACGTTGGTTGCATTGACGAGGGCAAAGGTGACGGCTTTCGTCCCTGTCAGGATGTCTCTGGTGAAGTTCTCGTTTGCTCTTGGGATTATCTCTTCAATGGCGGAATTGGCCATCGGGTTCTGAAGCCACTCCTCCATCGCAACGCATGTGTCTGAAACTGCACTGATAGAAAGTGAAGAAGATGAAACGATAATGAGAACATCTGTTTAATTAGTTTATGGAGAATTAATAACAATTGAAATTACCATTAAATTGTTGGTATTTCAGGCTGCTTACTTATGAACAAGGAGAAACATGCCGCTCATGATGAAAGTTCCTACAACAGCAATCCATCCGAAGATCATCAAGCTGCAGTTGTCAGTGGTTACAAGCATTATTGATGAGCAGAGGTTAGAACTTAAGAAACCATGTAAATGCCATCAGGACAATGCTGAGTGACAGACTACATAATACATCAGCGTTGAGTGTCACATAGAGTCTGAGTCCGTCTCCAAATAACATTTCCGTTTTAATAGCTTCATATATTTAATTTTCAGAATTCGTATCGTACTTACAAGTCCACGCAACATTGCAATCCAAGAATGGAAAGTACTGCAAGAAACAGCCAACAATAGTAGCATTAGAATTGAAACGAGATAATGAGGGACGAAAAATTAGAGCACTTGAAGTTATTCAATCTTGGAACGGAGAGATGAATCCTTACGGAATCCGAGAACAGCCAAAATGAGAGCAACAGTCGCCGCATAAGCTATGGCAACCCTCCTGGGACCAGATCATTCAATGTCATAAAAAATATTGTTTCATTCACAAGAAGAAATGATAGCCATAGAGCAAAGTAATTACAAAGGAACTAGGAAATTGTGGATGTTATTCGCTGTGTTCTGAGTCACATTCCTGAAATTGTCGATGAGAAGATTGACCTCTTTCTGATCATCATCTATGTTTGCCTGCAATTCTTGGGGCAATGCCACCTCCCCAACCGCAATGTTCTTAACATCAAACAGATAATTAATCACATTACCGAGGTTTTCGATGACCGTGTCGGTCCGTTTCAAAAGATAATCGGTTAAATTGGTCACGCTGGTTAGAAACTTGCCCTGGCCACCATAAAGTGAGACGCTTCCGGTTCTGCATGTTAGAGTGAAGACATACAAATTTAACAGTGATTCAATATCAATAGTATGTCTTGTCTACGATATCTAACAACATATAGTACGAAGCAGCATTAGATCGACGTTGAAAACCTAAACTCTCTATTTGCAGAGATAAAACTGAAAACCCGAGAAGAATGGAATTACATCGTAGCAGCTGAGAAGAGAATGAGGAGAGTGAGGGAGAGAGCAAACGCGGTTTGGGAATAGCCAAGAGCCTTTTTTTTGGGGCAGCAACAGAAGCAGCGACGCAAGCAGATGCAACAGAGGCACATTCCGAACATGAGGAACCAAACTCCGGCGATGATAAACATCGGAGCTGCCGAAAATGCCATCGACTGCAATTGCAGAAATTACACTTTGAAACACAGCCATCAAAAGATATGACAACACAGAAAAGATAAAAATTTGAAGGGGCAATTAACATACAGATAAGTAATGTTGATTGGTGATATTCCATCCGCCATTGTAGTAGTTCAATCCGTTCAAGGGGTCTCTCCTATGGGTCCTATTGGCTGCCAATACCAGAGTTGCAGAATCATTCGAAGCTTTGCCGAGAAACCTCGCTGAATTCAATTTGGGGAGGCGGCTAAATCCTCTCTCGTTGATGAACTCTGAAGCCAAACATTGATTCGTTCAGAAGGTTGAAATGGAAATTGAGAAAAGAGAAACAGGTGGGGACGATACCTGGAAGAGGGGAATGTTGGGGGTCAAGAGACGATCCATGAGAGAAGGAAATTAGAGAGGCTGAGCTGAGGAAGAGAAGGAAAAGCAACGATGGGTTTGGCATTTTGGCATATTCTCTCTCTCCTTACTTCCCTCTTTCTGCCTCTGGTTTTAGGTTGGGAGAGAGAGAGAAATGGGTGGGAGATGGAAGAGTCGTATTTATAGTATTGATGAGCTTTGTGATATCTTTTTAGCCTTCTAAGTTTACGATTTTTGCAGATGATTCATTGGCGGGAAATTCTATTCGCAGCCAATTTTTTACTCTTCGTAGTCATAATTAAAATAAATTTAATAATTACTCTTCACAGCTAGAATTATTACTTGTTGCAGCTACTTATATTCCAAAATTGCCCTCATATATCCATACATCTCTACCGCGACTCGCCGTCGTTCTCTACAACATTTGTTGCTTCTCTGCAACCTCCACTTGTCGTTGTCGCTTTCCTACAGTCGCACTTGTCGCCGTCACCTTCTCTACAGTTGCATCTCTCTACTGTGTGCTTGGTGAGGTAATTTTTACTTACATTTTTTGATTTTTTGGGTTGGAAGATTTGAACTTGGAGGCTAGAAGGGGAGAGGTTGGATGGGCGAAGGTGGTGGCCGCCTGGGTTCGGAGGCGGTGGCGGCGGCCTCCAAACCCTAGTTTCGATCAGTCATCGCCATCGAAGGGAGGCAGTCGGAGGCGGCGCCTCCAAACTGGGTTCGGAGGCTTTAATTTTTTTATATTTTATTTTCTATACAAATATTTGAAAAAACTTAGTTTTTAATTAAATAGTGTTAATTAATATTTTTTTATACTTAATTTTTTATTTAAGTATTGCACAAGAATAATTTAATTTTTAATACAAACAAATACATATTTTTTTACTTAATTTTTTTAATCTAATAATGGATTTTCCGAACTCGTGGGTTCGGAAAATCCGTAGTTCCCCGAACTCTAGGGTTCGAGGAACATATCTTTTATTTTTTTATATTTTATATAATTGTATTAACATATTTTTTATATAACATATTTTATATTAACATTATATTAACATAATTTTTTATACTTAATTTTTTATTTAAGTATTGGATTCAAATAATTTAATTTTTAATTAAATAGTGCTAATTAACATTTTTTTATACTTAATTTTTTATTTTAGTATTGCACTAGAATAATTTAATTTTTAATACAAATAAATACATATTTTTTTATTTAATTTTTTTAATCTAATAATGGATTTTTCGAACCCGTGGGTTCGGGAAACATATCTTTTATTTTTTTATATTTTATATTTTATATAATTGTATTAACATATTTTTTATATAACATATTTTATATTAACATTATATTAACATATTTTTTTATACTTAATTTTTTATTTAAATATTGAATTCAAATAATTTAATTTTTAATACAAACATATACATATTTTTTTACTTAATTTTTTTAATCTAATAATGGATTTTCAGAACCCATGGGTTCGAAAAATCCGTAGTTCCCCGAAGTCTAAGGTTCGGGGAACATATCTTTTATTTTTTTATATTTTATATTTTATATAATTGTATTAACATATTTTATATTAACATATTTTTTTATACTTAATTTTTTATTTAAGTATTGGATTCAAATAATTTAATTTTTTTAAAAAACAAATATATAATTTTTTACTTAATTTTTTTTTTTATCTAACTATGATTTCCCAAACTTGTGGGTTTGAGAAATCCATAATTTCCCGAACTCATGGGTTCGGGGAACACATATTTTATTTTTTTTATATTTTATATTTTATGAAATTATATTAACATATATTTTTAATATAATATATTTTATATTAACATATTTTTTTATACTTAATTTTTTTTATATAAGTATTAGACTTGAATAATCTAATTTTTTTAAAAAATAAATACATATTTATTCATAAATTTTATTTAATACCATGTTGCCCGAACTCCGGAGTTCGGGAAAAATGGTGTTTCCCGAACTCTAGGGTTCGGGGAATTCCAAATTCCCTGAACTCCAGCATTCGAGAAAGCTAGGCTTCCCTGAATTCTAGATTTCGGGGAAGCCTAGCCGTCCCGAATGCTATAGTTCGGCAAGGCTATCCCAGCATTCGAGAAATGGGGGGCTAGTTGGGGTTCGGGAAGGGCTTTTCGCAACTTCAATCTTATAAATACAAACACATACAAACAAACAAAATTATAAATACAATACTATTATAAATACAAACACATACAAATACAAATTGTGTGTTTATCTGTGCATGATATTCTTTTTCTGAATCGTTATTTTGTTCTTCCTCAAACTCTTCCCAATTATCTGTCAACATTTTAGTGTAGTAATCTATGATGGATAATAAAATGGCTAAGTCGCTCGTATTTTCAAAGAAAATGAATTTAAGTGAAAATGAATTAGTATGGGTGTGAATATGAAATAAGAGGGATGAGAGATTTAAAGAGAAAATAAATTTGCTTGTGATGTAATGTCAGGTGGGTGGTTGAGTTTGAGGAAGAATAGAGATTCGTCGGGAGAATATAGTGGTATGCTACCTAGGTGGTTAAGTATTGAAAATAAGGGTAAAATTGAATTTTTATTCAAGGATATTTTAGGGATATTAAAATGTGACTGTGAAGAGTAAAATTCTGACTGTGAATAAAATTTCTCTTCATCGGCATCTCTATGGACTTAGTGTTCCCTAAATTTACCAAAATATCCCCAGCTTAGATCCTTATTGTACTCTTTTTTTTCTTCTCACAATTAGTTCCCTAATTGGCATCTCCATGAATGGAAATTGAGGAGGACAAGAGCAGGTTTTGCTCACTTTAATCTACAACTCTTTGCATCTGTTCTCACGTTTGAATGGGAACAAATTCTTAACCATATTTTGTTTTCGGAGGAAAATGGAATTTCTTAATTTACTTATCATTAGTATTGTAAAAAATAGAACAAACTAGAAAGGTCCATAACTTATTCAATTAAGAAAAAATAAAAGTCCCACCAAAAATCAACTATTTTTTAGTTAAAATAGAGAATCCAATAAAGTTTGGTAGACTTAGTAATCTATAAGAGATCAGATACAAATCAAAGTATGAACATACAAATTCGTACACCCAAAACAATACCATCCATTTATCAAAACTAACACGGAATATTATAATGTTTTTATTTTATAGCCAAATGATAGCTATTGTTATTGATATATAATTCAACCGTGATTAGTTTAGTCTAAACTAATGTGGTGCTTTTAAGTGAATTTTTGTATTAGAATTAATCATTTAATTATACCCAAGGACCTTTCATATTATACCTAAATTTCTTTTCTCTTTATTTCTTTCTCTCTTAATTAGTTGTTCTTCATTGACCATCTTGTCAATTAGGAAATGAGGCTTTGAATTAAATGGCTTAGCATATGCATCAAGAAATTAAAAGAAGAATGGAAGAGGATGGAGAAGGGGCAGTATTGCTGGGGGTGGATATATTTCCATTTGAGTTGATATAAAAAAGAAATTGTATCATATATATGAACAAGATACTTAAAATTTTTTTGATACATAAGATGGATAAATGGAATTAAATGCAGGTGATAAACTCTCATTAAGTTTTAATATTGTGACAATGCAAAAAAATCTTTATCTCCGCCCGATTTTAACTTAGGATAGGCCAATTTCTTGGCCTGTACTCAAAATAAATATTCTTGGATCATTTTTAATCAAACTACAAGTCTCCATTTAAGAATGTAAACTAATTTAAAATTAACCAATTTTTAAATTCATGAAATTAAGTGATATATCCAAACCATCGTTAACAACTTACTAATATATTAATAGTGATGAGTGTCAAGGATTTTTATACTAATAATATTAGGGAGCATCAAATATGTCTAAATAATATTCTTGATCTCTCTTCTAAATGTTCCCAATTTTATTGCCAAATATATATTAGAATTAGGGTAGCTTGAACAACTATATCGACAAATTCTTTTTCTTTTTTATTTTATTTTTTAAAGTAGCAATTGATTTCATATACCAAATAAGCCTAATTAATAAGCCTAATTTATGGGAAGAAATTAATAAGCCTAATTAAGGCAAAGGAAAATAATAAAAATAATAATAATAAAGATAGAAGTAATCGGTGATACAAATCTGGGACTCTTACCATGGAGTAATTTTACTAAATATGTAATAGGCTAATTAATTAATAGCAGCCTTATCAACCTATTTTCTTACGAGCTTTCTACACAACAATTTTGTAACGCTTCGCTTTCTCAGGTGCGTCATAATTTGGGATAATTTTGGGATAATAAATTTTTTTCTTTCAAACACTAAAGCTAAACCACATCATTCCTCGAATCCGTCTCAAAATTTTCATATATTTTATCTCAAAAGATAATCATTATACACATCAAATGCGGAAGTAATGATCGAAACCTGATATCTTAACATTGATCATAAATTAGTTCTTAGATCATCGTACCTCAAAATAATTTAATACAAGTCATAAGTTCTCAACATTAACCCTAAATAGGATTATACATCATCGTTATTTAAAACGTTCAGATTTCAAAGTAGCAGAACTTAAATATAGGGGCTACATTACATACATTTCATTTATCATGCACTTTGCTAAGTGTCATTTCATGCCTCATTCATCCTCGTATTTGTTACAATCTCCATCTAGAACGTTTGAATATTTCAGGGGCAAAACTCAAGTTAGATGATGAATCATCTAAGTAAGGGTACATAATGCTTTATCATGTGTATGCAATGTCTTACTCATCGTAGGTGTCAATTGCACCCCTCATGTTACCTATTATTCTTACGGCCACATGTTTCAAAGCCGGAGTGTCTGGGGGCACCCTTGGTAAAGTAGCGGTGCCAATTCGTACTCCCTACGGCCTCAATGCGTGTAATCAATAATATCATCGTGTACATATGCATTTTATAGCATGTCATGTGTGCAGTCTACGTGATGGGTGCATACTAGAACATGTCAATATGATGTAAGCATTCCCGAAAATCGGTGTATAAACATTTATAACCGTACTAATTCGTAACAGTACACTTACAAATCGAGTATTTTTTCATAAAGCTAAATTTAATTGAGAAGTACCACTTATCTTCTCAAGCTTATCAAGCTACCTCGATAAGAGAAACGATTGACATATATTATGATTTAAATTTATGTCTAATTAATAAAATTATATATTATAATAATTGTATTTGAAAAACCTATATATTTCTAAATAAATACATGTCATTGATGTATATATTAAATAGTATGAACCTATTGGCGAGGGGTTTCGTTGGCGACTGGATCTAGTGGCCAATAGAATTAACCTATCATTGATGGAACAGAAGGTTCCAATTAGAACCCATCGGTGCAATGGGTTTCAAATTCACGTTGATGGGTTTTAGATCACTGAAATCTGTAGAGAGAGAGAGAGAGGGAGAAGAGATGATGGAGGAACGACCAGTGACTAATTGCTGGTTTATCTTTTCTCTTTCGTTGTTATTGTGGTTTCATCTTCCTTCTTTCCCTACTGTTGCTTCTTCTTTTTCACAACAGAACTTTTCTGTATATACGGTATAGTGCATGCAAGCTTGCTTTTATAGTGGCAGCCACATGTAGTTACAACAGAAGAAATCTAAAACATAGGATAAGATAGGATAAGGTACACTAACTCAAAATAGGATAGGATGAGATAGACTAAGGCTTCGTTTGCCTAAGAGGTTTGACCGCTTCTAAGTTATTAGTGTAGCTAAAAAACTGTCAAGTTTTTTCAGTTAATTATTTGACAAACTCAAATAAATTAAAAACTATATAGCTTAAATGCTATTTCAATATTTTTTGAAAAGCTCATTCCCCTCAGCTTTTACAGATTTTTCTTAGAGAAAAAGTTACGTTGATCGTAAAAATTACTTATTTATCCTCAACCAAAACACCAATTTCCAACTCATATTCTTTTTCTTCAACTCTCTGCAACCAATTTTCGACCGCCATTCTTGCACGTCGTCCGCAGCCAACCACCTTGCCGTATCCAGCTCCTACGTAGCCATTGTTTGCCATCTCCAACTTCACCGTCGCTGGTAGTCGTCGCCTCAAACCCATCCTTGTCCCCATCGGTCGCTGCCTCTAGTTTGAATCGCCATCGGCCATAGCTTCAATCGTCGCCCATGCCTCCATCCTTGGCGGTTGCTCGATTGCTGCCTACCCCAATCGTTGCCTGCTCCCGATCGCTATGTATATATATTAATTTAATGATAATGTATTAGAAGAAAAAAAAATAAAAGGTGTATATATACTATATTAATATATTTTTTAATAATCATATATAATTTATTAATATTTAATGATAAAATTTTACATCATTCAACATCTCTATTTTAATTTTTTTGTTAAGTTTTAACAGATTATCAATTTTTATAAACTAAACACATAACTTTTAACTAATAACTTAAAAACATATTTATCAAAACATGTTATCAACTTAAATGCTATCCAATTTAAATCCTATTACACAACTTAAACATTACCCAACTTAAAAGCTCTAAAATAAAAGCCTAAATCATTAAAGAAAATAGAATAGAAATGCTAGCTGTGATCCGTTAACAGTGACGAATGGTAGTGATGCTGAAAATGAGCATAGTGACACGCCAGAGATGAACGTCATAGAAAGGATAGGAAGCGAAAGGTCTGGGTTTCCATGAATTTGGTTTAGGAATTTAGATATGATTAGAAATTTATAATTTATTTGAGAATATATAAAATAATTTATTAATTAGTCAATATCAACTTTTTCTCCTCAACATTAAAGCTTCAACACTAATAAGTTTACTCTCCTATAATTTTTTAGAAATGTTAATCCCATAATTTTTAAGTTAAATAATGTCTTCTGAATCCAAATAGGATCACTTATAAAAAAAAATCTAATTCATAACTTTTAAAGCTTGCAATGACAATTTCTTTTAAGTTTAACCAAACACCCTCTTCTCTTATTCTTCTTCTCCTTATTTGCCTGCCGGCGACTCTTATTCATCTTTCTCCTCTTGTGGAACGATCTGGCACCATTATATTAAACATTGTTGGTGCTCCCTCTCACCTCACTCTGTTTCTCGCTCTTCATCTCCTTCTCTCACTCTCTATGTCAACAATGGTGGCCTCCAAGAAGTTGGAGAAAGTGGGAGAGGGAACGCTTGGAAAGTGAAAGTGTACATAGCAAGGGTAACGGGGAAGATTATGGCCTGGAAGAAGACACTATTCTCCACGAGGTTTCTCTTCTGCGAATGCTTTCCAGGATCCCATATAGTTAGGTACTTGTCTACTTTCAATCCTATTTCGTGATAAGTTCTTGGTTCTCATTTGTTTACTTGAAATGCATGCTCTTCGTCACTTTTTTTATGCTTTACTTAGGGCTTGAATTGCCTTTCTCTTGCGTATTTTGGTTGTGTGTGAATTGGTTGTAGAAGATTGGTTCTTGAACGTTGTTAGGTTTTGCATTTGCTCGCGAATCCTTTAAAGATCCAATCCTGTGTGTTGTGGAAGAACACTTGCAAAACAAAGGGTTAGTACTGATAATAATCAAAATCAGAGTATCAAAAATAAGAACATAAAGAGCATAAATATAGAACTCCCTGTAAAGCAGTTCAAGGCTCAGATTTGAGTTTGTCCAGATTGTACCACTCAAGTAACTCCAATTGAATAAGGCCATCAAACCACAGAGAAGCCCCAAAATCCCAAGAACCGAAACCCTTAAATGTTCAAACCCTCTCGGCCGATCGAATAGCCTCTTGCCAAAACCACCCGCGGTTACTCACCAAAACGATCCACAAAGGAACAAAGAGAAACCCTCACAAAGAAGATGGAATCAACAATCGTAAATCGAGAGCTTACCTTAGAAGAGGCTTTCAGATAATATAAATAGGGATAACTGACGGATCGACCAAGGGATTTGTAAGGAAAAGAAAGCCACTGCCATGGAAAGAGAGATCAAGCCAAGAAAGAAAAAAGAGACTCACGAAGATCGGCCATCAAAGGAAACAATCGGCCAAAACAAAGCAAGAGAGAGGATCGGCCACCAATGAGGGTAATAGAGAACAAACAGGCCAATTTATATGACATTCCTAGGGTAAGGCAAATAAGTGAGTGGGCTTGGGCTTCCTTAAGCCTTGAGCAAATGGGCTTAGCCTATTTCTCCTCCAAAAGCTTAACTAAGGGCTTATGGTCCAACTTCTAAATAGGTTGCCAATGAACGATACTTCGAATGATACTTCAATCTTGGGTTGAAGCCTATGAAGATAAACTTGAAATCTTATCATAGCCTGAACCTCATTAGGAATCATAAAACCAACACTTTGAATAATCTTAAAGGTTCTTGTGGCTTTTGTCTTACAAGTGCTACAAACATATTGTTTATTTGAGAATTCCTTTTTTGTTATGTCGCATTCCTTGAACTTAGTTATCTCTGAAAAGCACAACCCTTTTGGTAAGGAAGATAATCCAATATTATTCTCATGGCCCATTCCTTTCTCATACACTCATTGGGCCTTTTCCTTCCTTGAATTTATTTGTCTGCTTATGCTGACCACTCAAGGATAAGGTTCCATCAATGAGAGTGCAATTGCTATATCATGGTAAGTCTCTACAGTTTAGAAATCAATAAATAGAAATTATTGGACTCGAAGATATAGCCAAAGATTAATAATTTAATTTCTATTAGCCTTCATGGATACAGTTGAGGAGAATTGGTTATAAAAGAACTCAGAAGTGTGGGATATGTACATAACTTAATTTTTGCTGAAAAATTGCAACTCCCCCCCCCCCCCCCCAACAAAAAAAAGTTGATAGATACGTACCTCCAGTTTTCAAATCCATTTTTTCTCTTTTTCTTTGATTTTTCTAATTTCTTCCTTAGTCTTTTTTAACAACTATAAAGACTACAGAACCTTATCCTGAATCTAACTGGTTCGATTTGATATGGGGGCAAACATGTGTCTCCTGGGAGCAGAGCAAAAGTTGTGTGCATTTTGAACCTAAAATGATTTGTAAGCTCAATTGGTTAAAAACAGATCAATTCTCACACCTAATCAATATATTCAATAACAAAAATAAAAAAAAACTAATAATAGCAACTTGATCATGCCAACTTTTTAAGAAAAGATACATCAATTCTTACAAAAGAGGACTGTGTCAACCTTTTTCTTTTCCTTTTTTTTGGTTAATCTTGTTACAAGATACTTTACCTTTCATGTTTTTAGAATCTTCTAACATTACAAGAAAAATAAGTTTTAGTGACATAATTTTTTCATCACTAATTAGTGACAGAATAGTTGCCACTAAATTTAGTGACAGGCGACCTGTCACTAAATTTAGCGACAAAAATCCCGTCTCTAAAAAAGAAAAAATAAATAAAATTTAAATTTTAAATTTTAGTGACTGGCAAACCTGTTGCTAAAAAGAGAAAAAAGAATTTAAAATTTAAATTTTAGCGATGAGATGGAGACGTCGCTTAAAAAAAAAGAAATTAAAATTTAAATTTTAGTGATGGGCTAACCAGTTGCTAAAAAAAAAAAAAATTTTAAATTTTAAATTTTAGTGACAGAACAAACCAGTCGCTAAAAAAAAAATATTAAAATTAAAATTTTAGCAATGGGCTAACCCGTCGCTAAAAGAAAAAAAAAATTTAAATTTTAAATTTTAGTGAAGGGCCAAACCCATCGCTAAAAAGAAAAAAATAAAATTTAAATTTTAAATATTAGTGACAGTGTAACTCGTCGCTAAAAGAAAAAAAATAAAATTTAAATTTTAAATTTTAGCTTCGGGCAAACCTGTCACTAAAAAGAAAAAAAATAAAATTTTAATTTTAAATTTTAACGACGGGCAAACCCGTCGCTAAAAAGAAAAAAAAAATTTAAATTTAAATTTAAATTTTAGCTACAGCTAACCCATCACTAAAAGAAAAAAAATAAATTTTAAATTTTAAATTTTTGTGCTGGGACGAACCCGTGGCTAAAAAGAAAAAAATTAAATTTTGAATTTTAGCGACGGGGTAACCCGTCACTAAAAAAAATAAAATTTAAAATTTAAATTTTAGTGATGGGCTGACCTGTTGCTAAAAAGAAAAAAAAAAATTTTAAATTTTAGCGACAGGCTAACCCGTCACTAAAAAGAAAAAAAATAAATAAAATATACTTAAATTAAAAAAAATCTATAATTTATATTTAATGTAAAATTCATACTTTAATTTTACATTTTAGCAATTAAATTTATATTTTTGACCCAATTTAATCAAATATACTTTATTTTTTTTTGTAACAACTTAATTTTTTTATTATTTTGATTACATCTATGTACTTGTATTTATCTTTAATTTTTAATTTTTTTTATTACATTTATCTTTGATTACAACAAAGTAAATGGGTTAAATTCATTAAAAAATAAAGATATAAAAATTAAATTAACTTAAACATACAAATAAAGAAGTGTAATTAAATAAAAAAAAATTTAAGTGACTTTACAAAAAAAGCGTAAAAGTACATAATTGAATAATATGTTGTCCTTTAGTGGATATCCATATTTTTAATTTATCTCTTCTTTTTATTTTAAATTTATGAATTAACTCATTTAATTTAATTTAATTCAAATAATTTATTTTTAATTAATTAATTAGTTTAAAAAATTTTAAACTATGAGCTTTCCCGCATAGTTTTCATAGTTAATTATAAAATTTATAAAAATTCCAATTAACTTCAAAATAAGAACAAAATTTTTCGTTGCTAATATAATAATTTATAAACTTTTATTTGAATTAGTAATAAAATAAAATTAATAAATATTAAAATTAATATTCATTAAATAAGTTTAGAAAAATTTGGAGTGTAAATTTAATATTAGCAAGTTTAGAAAAAAATACTATAAATATATTTTATGCAAATTAATAATCAATGAGGCTTTTAGATAAGTTGGTTCACGCCCATTACTTCCTCCTAAGAGGTTGGGGGTTTGATTCAAGGAGCAGCAACTGAAGGATTATTGTTAGAAAATAATACCAATGCGGCCACGTGGCAAGCAGAGAGAGGGCTGGCCCTCATGCGAGGGCTGGCCATTTTGCGGCTAAGGCTAAATTCAGTGATGGTAATCCTATCACTGATTAGTGACAGGGGTTGCCCATCGCAAAAAACGGCCCGTCGCTAAATTTTAGTAATGTCAAGTTTAGCGATGAAAATTGACTTGTCGGTAAATCCGTCACTAAATAGTTTAGTGACGGATTTTTAAGGTTTAGTGATGGAATTTTTCGTCACTAAATGCAAAATTTTTTGTAGTGTAAGGATTTTTGTCCAATTGATGCATCATTTGTTTACCTTCATCTGGTGCTGAGAATTCTTGTTTGATTTATATATCAACTATGGAGTTTCTATTGATTCAGTAAATTTTCACCATTTGTGAGTTTTTACTAATATTTTATATTTTTTGTGGAGAAATGGTCATATACCATAAATTCTTCCCATCCTTTCAAAATTAACTCCCAATCTTAACATTGTCATGATATCAACAAATTCCTATTTATATCTGCATATGATAGTGGCTCAACTAATTTCATAACCGTTATTTGTAGGGACATGAGAAAAATAAAACTCATATTACTGATTTGGTTTAGGGGGGTGGTAATTCAAGTCAAGTACATCTTGCTACTTTTTTTTTTAATATATAAATGGTACGAACTTTTATTAATACTAGAGAAGTCCAATGTTGGATTGAATTCACTCAAAGACAATCAACACTCTCTAAATTTCTGCAACTCACTCAAGAAGGAGGAGGAGAAAGAAAGCTTGTTACTTCTATTGATAACTCTCAAGGTTCTTATCTGATATAACACAGTTATAGGGAGGGGTATTTATACAAACAAAGGATGGATATAAATCACACAAACACACTAATCACACACTCTAATAGCCATACACGTACACCCATTACCTAACCCACTTAGTTGTCTTTTCATTATCTAATAACCAGCTACCTAACCCAATTATTCATCACATCATTAGTTTTCTGAACTAATTTAGAAGCTTCCTTGAGCTGGGCTTCCTAAGTAGTTGGGTTGGACTTCTTCAGATTATTTGGGCTTAGAAACAAGTTTACAAACCAACATCCAAAAAGACGAGCCCCAAAAAGACCGATACAGCCAGTGAGACCAGCAAAATAGCAGCAACCAGGCATCAACCCCTCTCAAGCACCTAATCAGCAACACTATTGAAAATACAATACCTGATATATCAATAACACACAGTCAAACATCCCTATAGGCACACCGGATCCCCGCATCAGTACAAAGACACAAACTTAGAGGCCAGCTAGAGCATCTAAAAACAATCTAATTACTAAGGCTGTCAGGCACAGCACAACAGTACTCTGAGGAAATTGAAAATCAATCTTCTGGACACACACAGAAGCCATCCGAAAAAGCAAAGAGGATCCCAGTGATGTAGGTATAAAAAGCCTTCAAAAGCGAAAGACTGCAAGTAAAATCATCTAAGACCAACATATCCCAACACAAACAATCAGAACCCACTGAGAGCCACTGTTCTGACTTCAGAAAATGAAGCTTTTGAAGATGACACCGAGGAAACCTCTAACATTTCAAACTAAAGGTGCCATTCCTCCATTTTAGAATTATTGAACCTTCTGATAACAGAAGCAAAAACCAGCTTTAAAAAAGAAAAAAGGATGAAAAGCAGAAAACACTCTCCACCCCTGAAACAAAAAGACGTGTATAGCAAAATAGCAATCCTCAGCTTCTTCTAGCTACTTTTAGTTCATCTATTACGTCTTTTTTCTTTATAAATTGTAAAAATTAATTAATCTTGTAATTAAATTACATTTCAACTTGTTGAACTTGTTACTAGTTGTTCTCTTAAAGAACATTTCAGACCTAAATATATATTTGGCAAAATGGTTTGTGATTATAAAGGATCCATTTGCACATGTTGGAGGACGAGAATTGGGGGCTTATTTTTTTGAAGCATTTGTTAATGTGTTCATAAAAAATGATGAAACTTTGTATGATCATATGCCAATTAAAAAATAAAGATATTGTCTCGACGACTATTATACTTGGCTTTCATTTTTAGCAAGTTAAAAAATAAAATCTCTTTCAGATTTTAATCTATTTTATATAAAATATGATGACATTGAGACGTTAATATATATATATTTCTTATTCTTTAGTAATGGGTACCAACTATTTGGTTATCCAATTATGAAAAGAACCAAGACGAATTGCTAGCTACTTAGGCATTAAAAATTTATGATATATGCAATTTGACATTTTATTTGTATTCAAAGATTGATACTATTTGATACATAACTTAGGATTTTTATGCCATTTGATGAGATGCTACGACTTAATTCAATGAAAAATTTGTTCTGAATTAGTTTTCAAGTGTTCATAATTTGCACTGTAGCATCATAATTATTTTAACAAGACAAAAAAAAAAAAAACTAAATTGAAAATCAATATAAAAAGTAACTGCCATTACTATCAATTTATTTACCTTTGAATAAATGAAAAAATATTTTTATTGTTCACATCTTGTATTGAATACATGATTGCAACACTTTTTTTTATTTTTTTTTATTTTTACTCAATAAAAATTAAGAGAAAATCATTCGTCTCAAAAAGTATTAATAAAGGTAGATACATTTGAAAGTAAAACTTTAAAGAGAGGCACATTTATGGTTGCTATAGTAATTTATAGTAAAATAATAAAATAATCACTAAATAAATTATTAGTGGCAATTTATATGTATCCAATGATTATATTAATGACAAAAAAATAAATTGTCTCTAATCCTATTTTTTGTGGCAGATTTATCAGCCTGTATATATATTTTTTTAGCACATAAAAAGTTGCCACTAATCTACCACTAAAAGATAATTTGTGATGCAAGCAAATGCAATAATGATTTTATCTACCTTAAATAGTTTGAGACAACAAAAATTGCTATTTTTAAGGGAGCTCTAAGATCTCGTTTTGGGTGGAGAATTGGGGAGGTCGGAGTACGTTCCTTTGGCATGACCAGTGACACTCCTTGGGTGTGCTCATTGATCGCTTCTCTAGCCAGTTGCCTCACCAATTAGACAGTTCTATAATGGCTAAGATCTTAGATTTTATTGAGGATGGTTCCTGGATTTGGCCGAAGACTTCTTCCTCTTCGTCTTCAGACCTAATTCGAAATCACCTTCCTATCCTTGATCCCTTGTCTTGAGCGTTTGTGATGAGCCTTATTGGCTTTCAGCCTTGAATGGGGTTTTTACGGTTAGGGCCGCTTTCTAGAACCTTCTGTAACATCTCAAAATTTGAGATAATTAGCAATTTTTAATTCTGGTATTTAAAATGATTATTGAATATTCGAGTATTTATGGAAAATATTTAATTCTTGGATTTTGGGGTGATTTATTAAGAGATGTAAAGTTTTATATTAATTTTGGTATCTTGAATTTTAAGGTTATTAATGAATATTTAGAAATTTTAGAGAAAATATTTATTGTGTTTAAAGGAAAAAGAAAAAGAAGAGAAATTAAGGTAATTAATTATTTTATGAGGGAATATGTAAGGAATTATTAAAAGAAAATAAATTAATTGATTTCTAAAAGTTATTGGGATTAAAAAGAAGTTTTGGAAATCGGAAATACCTTAAAAATAATTTTTTTGTGATGAAGAGCAAGGAGGGTTGTAGAAGAGATGGTAGGAGGTGCCATGAAGGAGGGAAAGGTCACGGGTTCAAACCTGTGGCCAAGCAAACATGGCTGGGTATTTTTAATACCCAACAGGCGCGCGCATGCGCGCCACATAGGGCCTGCGTGGCCCTACTAAGCACCCACGTCCCACGTGCCCAGCTTTCCAATTGCCTCCAAAAATTAAGTTTTTATGCACCCCTTATGCCCAATGTTATTGCTTTCCCTTGGCCTATAAATAGGCCATAACATTGAGTAAAATGGACGATTTTGGGGGAAAGTTTTAAGGAGAAATTATGAAAAATTTTGGAGAAATTAAGAGAAATTATGTCCGTTTAAGTTTAGACTGTGGCACAGCAACCCCAGTATGCTGCAAGAATTAAAAAGATATTTAAGGCAAGTTCTCTTCCTAGTTTTTACAAGTTCTTATTCCTATCTTGCAAGTTCAGTTTTTCCCTCTTCTTGAGTTCATGTTTTCATTTGCAAGTTCTTATTCTTATTAAGACAAGTTCTTCGTCCTCTGTGTTTCATTTAAGAGGCAAGATCTCAATTTTCTTATTAATATGCAAGCTCTTAGTTCCCGATCTTTTAAATGGCAAGTTCTTCTCCTATTTTACAAGTTTAGTTCATCTTTTCTTAAGTTATGTTTTAAATTACAAATTTTATTTTATAACTCTTGTCATTGCAAGATCTTACCACTTTATTTCTAAATTTCATGTTATTTTCCTATTTTACAAGTTATTTTTCTTTGCCAGTAAATTATTCCATGATTTACATTTATACCTATTGAATCTCAAATAGGGTTTGTATCACCCTATCTTTTCTTGATAATGATGCTTTATTGTGGACATACAAGGGTTTGATGTTGTCTTGCATGAATATTACCCCATTGTGCATATGGTTTCGTTAATTGCATATCAATTATATATGAGAAGTTATTACAAGTATGCATGTTATGAGGATGCATGAAGCATGCGCATGAAAATGGTTTTTAAATAAGTGTGTAAAGACCTCATAATGCGCGTAGTGGACAAGTTCGCAGGATATATCCGCAGAGTAAATGTTGAGCTCAAAGTTGGACTTTGGTCCCAAGTTTATGTTATGGACTTTGGTCCCAAGTTTATATTATAGAGTTCGGTCCCATGTTCATAGTTCAAAAAAGCACTGCATATGAGCATGGATGCATGTATCATCATTTTATCATGTGAAAGTACCTTAAATGGCATTCATGTCTCTTTTGCTTCTTGATACCCATAGCTCTTATGCTCGCTTTCTTTCAGTTATACTTGCTGGGCCTTGTGGCTCATGTTTGCTTGCATCATTCCAAGTAAGGGTAAGGCTAAAGTAGAGGGCGAGCTAAGTGAATCAAGATCCATGGGGTAGCAATGTGTACAGAGTCGTCTCATTCAAAGGTCCCTGGGGGTGTTTTGTGGTGTGCAATATTAAGTTATACTTGTTCATTTTTTAGATTATACCCTTGAGGGGATATAGTAGGTTTGTGGACTCTAATAAGGTGTGTAATATTAAGTTAAGTTATGGGTATGTGGACCCGAATATATTTGTCTATGAGTGAGAATGTATGAATGTGGCTTCCGTTCAGAAGGATGTGTAATGTTTCTAATTGGTTTAGTAATTATGCCATCTTGTCGTGGGTCCCTGGTTAGGGGCTCCTACACCTTCAGGGTTAGCGTCCTTAGGTTTCTTGGTATCGATTAGTTTGGTTATCTGTGGGTATTCTCGCCTATTCATTCATTCCCTGATTAGCGATTTGAGAGCTTTTTGTACTCTTGACCATATTAACCTATTTTTGTCTTTTCCGAATAGATGTTTTCTTTGCAGGGCGGATGTAGAATTAAGACATAGTCATTTGTTTTTTGAGTGCCCCTATTCCCGTGAGGTGTTGTCTTTCTTTCGCAGATCGAAGAAATTTAGTTAGCCTTGGCGTTAATGGAATATTGGTGTGCAGTGGGTAGCTACAAGATGGAGTGGCAAGAGCCCTTGGCAGGTGGTGAATAGGTTGACGCTTTATGCTTTGGTGTATTTCATCTGGAGGGAGTGTAACAATAGATGCTTTTGAGATCAAGAGTGATTTGCTCCTCAGTTGGCTCGCCAGATTTTGTTCGTAGTGTGGGCCTGTTTGACAATTGTCCATTTTAAGTCGTCTCTTTAGAGTCATGCTCTTCATCATGTTTGGCGGCTTTCGAGAGACCAGACTATTTCTCCCAATGGAGCGATCGCTTGTTTGCTTTTGGAGGCTGGTTATTGTAATCCTGAAATCTCATACTTATTTTAACTTTTGTTTTTGGATACTGATTTCATTTTTCTATTCAATGATGTATATATCTTCAGTTCTTTTCTTTTTCTATTTCTTTTATTTTTATTTTTCATGGCCCAGAAGGTGATGGTTGATGTGCCTTAGCCCTTTCTTTGCTTTGGTGGTTCGGGGTTTGCCCTGGTCTTGGTTTGTAGTCGTTCTGGCCTTGTTCTTGTTTTATTTATTCTTATTTACATAAAAAAAATAGTTTGAGATGGTAACTATCTATTGCATATATAATTAATGCCTCTGCATTGTGATTTTGTTGTAGTGCCTCTAAGGAAAGTCATGAGAGATTTGTTTAGCTTAAACAAAAAAAGTGAAGAAACTAGGTTGGGTACATTGAACCACATTCAAATAGTGTGATTATTAACTATGAAGGAAATTGGCTTTCATCCTCCAGAGATTATCCACAACAAAGTAGTAGCAAGAGGTGATGAAAACCTCAAGGAGATGGAGCCATGGTAGTCTCCAACGAGGATTTATGTAGAAAATTCCTGCAATAACTAGTAATACAACTACATAAGACCCTGCAAAGCTTGTATAAAAACTGTCCATGTCAATGAAGCCGAATTTGACTTCATTGCTATTGTTGGCTGATGGTGTTGTTGTAGGTGAATCTATTCTAGGATTGCAACTAATTGATAATGGTTCACCACAAAGAAGTGGATTTCCGATGTAGCTGCTTGAATCAAAAGTTGCAAATTGCTTTATCCTGGAAGGTACCCTTCCAGTTAAATTGTTGTAAGAGACATTGAAGTGTACCAAAGAATATAAAATAGTAAGCTGAGGGGGGATATTTCCATTCAAGTTGTTGTAGGAAAGATCCAAACTTTCTATGTTCCTCAAGTTAGAAAAATTTGTTGGGATTCCTCCATTTAGGTTGTTGTGGGACAGGTTTAGTGCTCTAATTTGGCTAAGGTTGCCAATTTCGTGCGGTATATGGCCAGTTAAGTTGTTATTGGAGAGATCAATTGCTGAGAAGAGGAGCAAAGGGTGCCCTTTATAAGACATGGTTATTCCTTTTGTTGTGAACTCCACTTGTAATGTGGAAGTTCCTTTAGCTGTGTACACCAACAATTCTTGCTTGAGACAATAGTTTAAATAAAAAAATTTATCAACCAAATAGTTTGAATAAAAGAATCTATTAACTGCCCAGTAAATTTGATTAACTATTAGGTTGGGCAACAAGAAGGAGAATTGGGGACAAGGAATATTAGAAGCCAACAGCACAGTTGGAAGAAGTTCATTGCTTCCTTAAATGTGATGTTATTCAAGCAAGGGGGACTATTATCGAAAAACTTGTTAGAAGAAAGATCGATCAAGGTTAAAGTAGACAAGTGGCACAGTTGATCAGAGATAATACCTTCAAAATGGTTATTTTTCAAGAGAAGAATGCTTAGTGAGGAAAGGTTGTATATCTAACTAGGAATACTACAATTGAGATTGTTATTTGAAAGATCGATCGTCTCCACAAAGTAGTTTTTCTTCAATCTGTGGAGGGCCCTTGGAAGAGGTCCATGTAGCTTATTGTGGGCTAGCTGAATTTGCTTTAGGTTTTCTATGTTGAAGCAACATTGTATTGTCCCAGTGAGATTGTTCACGGAGAGGTCCAAGACTTCTAGTTTATTGTAATGACAAAACTCAACAGGAAGGTCACCTTGAAGATGATTGTGGCTAAGATTCAACACTCTCAAATGAGTGCCAATCGACAAGTCGTGTGGGATTTCTATGAACCTATTCTTGTCCAATCTCAAGAACCCTTAAAATGGTCAAGTTGTTTTGAGGGGTTAGTATCGGGCCTTTCAGGTTGTTACTTGATAGTTTAAGTAATTCTAAGAAGTTGCAACCCATGGCCAAATGTACTGGAATTTCACCTGATAATCGGTTATATGACAAGTCTAGACTACGTAGAGAGGTCATATCACCTAATGAAGGTGGAATGACACCTTAAAAGTTGTTTTTGGACATCCTTAGGAATTCTAACTTGGGGAAAAAAGCTATCAATCTTGTTTGGGATTACACCACTGAAATTATTTTTGGAGACATCTAAGATTACAAGTTTTGGCATTGGATAAGATTACAAGTTTTGGCATTGGATGTGAGTGTAATTGGAAAGGTTCCGAAAATGAATTGTTTAGTAGAAGAAGTACTTCCATTCCTGTATTATTCTCTAACAACCAACTTGGGAACTTCCCTCCAAAATCAAATCAAGAGCTCAACGTTTTTTGGGTTGATTTTGATGGTAGGAAAAGTTGGGAAAAGATATGGAGGGGTTGCTCCCATGTTCAGAACTGGATAGACGAATGCCAAGTAATTGAAAATTTGGAGGTGAGCCAAGATTGTCCTCGTCTTCCAGCAATGTGTTGTTGAGGCTTTCCGGGACCTTTAGTTTGAAGTGGTTGAAAAATGACTTGAATGAGATAGGGACTTGGAAGCTGTTACTTGAAAGCAAAAGGCATTCCAAGGATGTAAGATTGGTAAGAGGAGACGATTTAATGTTCCCAATAAACTTGTTAAAAGAGGTATCCAGAGAAACCTACGAGATGTTAAGTTTGCCAAGCACCAAGGCAAGTGGCCCCATAGTCCATTTCCTTTCAAGTTAATATCTTGAAGAGTCTTCAGTTCACACAAACTTTGGAGAAAGAAAAAAATACAAAAAGAAAAAAAAAACCTTGGTTAGATGTTTAGCAGGAACCATACATAACAATTCTCTCTCTCTCTCTCTCTCTCTCTCTCTCTATAGATGGAGCATGGAAAAGGAAAGAAACTATTTATGACTTACGATTTGTTAAGAGAAGAAAATTAAGTTTTGTGCTTTTACCTTGAGAAGGTAGGGTGCCAGTGAGTCCACAACGAACTAGAGACAACTTGAAGAGAAGTCATGACTCAAATGTTCGAAAGAAAGTCACCATCAAGAATATTGTCATCCAAGAACAATCTTTCCAAGCGGCTCATGTCTTCCAAGTCTATAAGAAGACATGTCAAAAATATAGAACAAGCATGTGAATATTTGGGAGAGAAATTTATAATCATTTTAGGGTAAATTATGGGATCCCCCTTTGTTAGTTTAGTATCCTCTTTGACAAAAAAAAAAAAAAAAAAAAAAAGAAGTCATAAATTGCCTTTTTTTTAAATATATACACATAATTTATCCTTTTGATTTCCATTTTGTTTATGACATACCTATTTTTATCATTGCCTTTTTTATTTTATGTGATATATGTATACACATAATCTTCTATACAAGTCTCATGAAAGAAAGCAAACATAATTCGATAACGTGATTTTATTTTTGAGCCAAAAGTGCTATGCTATTAATTACCTAGCCGGGAAAAGAGGGCTACTCTATTCAAAATTTAGTAATTAAAATATTTGATTATTTTTAATATGTTAAATGGATACTCGATTATATTGATTTTTAGGGATTGCATCAAACAATTTTTGAAGGAGGTATTTAACTCAAGATGTATTGAAAAATATATTTAATATTTTTTTTATCTTTGAATAAGATTTCAATTCCATTTTAGTGAGGTAATAGTTTAGCAACCGGCAATTAGAGATGAAATCCAAGTGGTAGTATGAAGAAATGGATAAAAAATTGTGTAGATTCTAGTGGAGAGTTAAAAGCCGGAGAGGGAAAAAACAAAATTCTATTTGAGTTAGGTATAAGGAGCAAAGCACAAAGATTGGTTGGAGGTTATATATATACACAAATTTAACGTGATGTGGAAATGTGAATGTGCACATTCACGGCCAAAGGAGGATACAAATTAAAAAAGTGAATAGTTTAAGTATAAAAAAAAAAAAAAAAGAGTTCACAAGAAATGATAAACTCTCGTCCTGAAACTCGAATACTCTCAATCTCGCAATATTTTTTAGAATTTTGTGATGCTCAACGCTCACTACTATGGTGCACTCTAACAATAAATAAAATAAGAGGCTCTATTTATAGAGAAAAGGTTTTCTAGAAATTAAAAACATGCTAAAATTTAGATTGGTATAAATTTCATATCACTAGCTACTTTGAATTGTACTAATTCAATTATATGAAAATATATTTTCAATATAAACCCATGAATAACAATAACATTGGGATATATATTAACATTGGGTTTAGAGGGTTAGGGCTGGCACTGAGATTTTTGAGGCCCTAAGCAAGCCCATAAACCAAAATTTTATTGAAAACTTAGATTTTCACGATGTTAGATTGAATATGATATTAACGGTTTACATGATTGATTTTCAAGTTTAAAAACTTTAACTGAAAACTTTCAAAGATTCAATGATTAAAATATTAATTTTTTTTACAAAATTTCGATAAAAGAATGATATTTATTGTTTTAAAAAAATTAAAATGTAGAAACATTCACTAAAGCATTAATTTTTCTTACAAAATTTGTGGAATTGGTATTTATTATTTAAAAAACATTAAAATGTAAAAAAATTCAAACGTGCTGGTGAAGTGACTTAAACTAGTGACCTAAGAAATGTTTGATTTACAACCCACCACTCTACCAACTAAATTCAAATAGAATTAGTGCAAATTATGTATTTTAGTATGCATTTATTATATATTTAAAGTATATATTTAAAACTTGAACTTAATTTTTGGGGGCCTTAGGCGCCTTGGTTGCCTACTCTCAGGGCCAGCCCTGTAGAGGGTAGTCCTACAAGAAAACAACAGTTTAGAGACGGATTTTTGAGTCTCAAATTAGAGACGGATTTTGAGACTGAACTATTTTGAGACGGAAAAAATCCGTCTCTCCAAATTTGAGATGAAGTTTGAGACAGATTTATTTTCGTCTCTAATTACATACGAATTTTTTTCTGTCTCTAAATCCGTCTCTAATTTGAGATGAAAAAAATCCGTCTCAAAATTTAGAGACGGAATTGATTTTCTCACAATCTGTTACTAATTTGAGATGGAAAAAAATCCGTCTCCAATTAGAGATGGTAAAAAATCTGTCTCAAAATCCGTCTCGGATTTGAGACAATTCTAAATTTTGCTCTATTTTGAGACGGATTTTTTCCGTCTCAAAATCCGTCTCTACTTAGAAATTAAATATAATTATTTAATTTAAAGTCTATTGAAAGTTTATTTAAATATATAAATAATAAAATAAAAAATATAATGAAAAGTATATTAGAAAATGTAAACTAAATATAAAATTTTATAAAATACACACTCCATTTTAATTAGTAATATTAATAATATATACGCTATATTTTAATATTATAAAACTATAAATAAAATATATACTAAACATACACTACATTTTAAATTTCAAGGACGTAAAATGGGGGAATCAAATATTAAAAAATAATTAAATTAAATGTTAATCAATCTAAGACTTAAGATGATTAAATAATTAAAAAACCTTTAAATCAATTCAAAAAAATGTTAAATAAAAAAATTATAGACATGCAATAGTAAATATATAAATAATTTTCTTAAAGGAATAAAAAAAAAAAAATGTTGCTATCTGTGCGTCTCGTGTCACATTCAGTAGATGTTCAACTAACATTTATTCACATATATACTATATTCATGTCATGAATATTGGCATGTGACTCATTATTCTTTAATATTAATATTTCATACTAATTAAAAGTAATAGTCCATGTGTCAGTTTATAATCGATTTATCATATTTTTCTCTTATGAGAAATCTAAGGATTGTTTATTTATTTAAGGGTGATAGGTTAAAAACATATTCAATTTAGCCCTTAAAGAATTTAGACTTATTCTTATAAACTAATTTGTCACAATAGGTATTAAAATTCTGACAACATACTTCTTGTGACGAAATGACACTACAATAAAACAACAGTTTAGACACGAATTTTTGAGACAGAATTTTTTGAGAAAAATTTAGCTAGAGATGGAAAAGACAGGAGAAAATCCTGATCTAAATAATAATAATAATAATAATAATAATAATATCTATATCTATATTAAAAAATATATATACATATATCTATATTAAAAAAAAAGATAAGGCAAGCAGACCGGGTCGAATTCGCCTACTAACAAGGAAGGTCGACCCATGCTGATCAGGTCAGATATAAATAAGATGGGGTCGATGGTGGGTGCCGAAAGTTCCCCCACCAATTTTGCGCGCTCTCTCTCTCTCTTTCTCTCAAATTTCTTTCAAGAACACCTTTATAAATCACCGATTTATGCTATGTATATATTCAGCCGTTCGATCGTCGATCCGACAATGTTTTCAGTGTGAAAGTGAACTCGATGTACAAGTAGGTAAGTCTTTCAATTTCATCAGCACATTTATTTTCAGTATATATCCATGATATATATACGTATATGTGGGATTTGGGTGTTTAACCGGAAGTTTAAACATAGGTCTACAGAGATCCGACCGTTGGGTTTTGTTGATTTTTGGGTATGTTAGTCGATGGAGGTAAGGGTGCCGATTGCTTGCCTCTGATCGTCGGAAATGGCCAGCTGCGGTGGCCGATGACGACTGACAGTGTTTCACTTCGTTTTTTGGAACCTTCATTACTTGTGCAAGGCCTCTCTTTAGAAGTTTGAGGGCTTATATATGATTTATTTAATTATTTTGTCCTTTTTGTTTTGGTGAGTATGTTGGTTGGAGAATGATTGGTGTTGAAACTCAAAATACGAGTGTTTTCAAAGAAATAATGGTGTTTGCAACACACTATCAAATTTAAGTCGTAATTTAGATACTAACTCAAAATTAAATTCTTAATTCTAAAAGTAAAATAGTTTAACATTGAACTATTATAAAGTATATTGACTAATTTGAAAACTATTCATTCAATAAGTACACTATGTTTAATATATTCATTCAATAATCAACTTGATCTGGATTTGAAAACTAAAATTGATATTTCTTTTATATATTTTGAATCGATATTAAATACATATAAATTAAACTTCATTAAACAATTTGCATCCCTAATCTTATTTTTCTTATATTTTTCATTTTTTATGCATTAAATTATTTTTGTGATATTTTTATTTAATATTTGTTTAAATACCAAAAAATATAAAAATGAAAAGTTAATTTTAGATTTATAATATATCAAACTTATTTATTAGAATTATTAGATTTATAATATATCAAACTTATTTATTAGAATTATTAGATTTATAATATAATTATATTTTTAAATAATATTAATTTGATGCAATAATTTAAATTATTTTATTACCATATTTAGATTATTATTTTATTAGTTATTATAATCATAAATTATTTTATTTTTATTAATTAAATAATTAATAATATTATTTTTCATAATTTAAATATTTTTATCCGCTATTATAATTTTAAATTATATTATTTTATTAATAAATAATAATTGTTCATATTTAATAAATTATATTTTTTATTTAATATTAAATATTAATGAAATATTTTATATTAGTTATTATTTTTATTTTTATATTTTAATATTAAATATTTATTATATTTTCCTCTCCCAAAACCCTTCTCTTCCCCCCCCCACTCGAAAACCCTAAACTTATCTGCGTCTCCCTCTGGATCTCTTGATCTCTCTCTGGATCTCTCGCCCTTGCTCGCTACCTAGCCCTCGCCTCGCGCAGCTCGCCCTCGCCCTTGCTCTCGCTCACTTGCTCGCCCTTGCCTTCGCTCTCGCTCACTGGCTCGTCCTCGCCCTCGCCCTTGATCTCGCGGTGCACCCTCGCCCTCGTCCTCGCTCCTCGCTCACTAGCTCGCCCTCGCCTTTGCTCTCGCCCCTCGCTCACTAGCTCGCCCTCGCTCACTGGCTCGCCCTCACCTTGGATCTCGTGGCTCATCCTAGCCCTTGCCCCTCACTCACTGGCTCGCCCTCGCCCTAGCTCTCGCCCTCACTCACTGGCTTGCCCTCACCCTCGATCTCGCGGCTTGCCCTTGCCCTCGCCCTTCTCTCACTGGCTCACCCTCACGCCCTCGATCTCGCGGCTAGCCCTCGCCCCTCGCTCATTGGCTCGCCCTCGCCCTCGTCTCACGGCTGGCCTACTGCCTCGCCCTCACCATTCGCAGCTCTCCCTCACCCTCGCCTTGGCTCTCTGGCTCGCCCCTGTCGGCCGTCGCACCAAACAATGTTTCCTCCTCACTTAGATCAGTAGATCCTAGTCCCACGATACCAACTCGATTACAAGGTATGAACTTTTCGACAAGTTAATATTATTACTTCGGTAGAAGTGCTGCGAACCTCTTTGAGTTTAAGGATATTTGTTAATTAGATGGGTTCGATGCGGAAGCTTAATCTTTGAGGATATTTGTTATTTTGATTCAATCTTTGGTGTTGTTGGTTTGTTAATTGTTAATAGAATAATATTGTTTATAGAACAATATTCTATTAATTGTTTTATTTTGCTATGTTGTTGGTTTAGTTGCGAGGTTTGTTTCCTAAAGTTTGTTGTGTTATTTTGATTCAATCTTTCCTGTTGTTGGTTTGTTAATTGTTAATAGAATAATATTGTTTATAGAACAATATTCTGTTAATTGTTTTATTTTGCTATGTTGTTGGTTTAGTTGAGAGGTTTGTTTCCTAAAGTTTGTTGTGTTCTTTTGATTCAATCTTTGGTCTAGGTTCTTGGCTTCAAATAGCATATTTAACTTTGAAATTTGAAATACTAATTAGTAAAATGTATTCATTTTTGTAACCATAAATATTAGTTGAATTTCATATTTACTTAAGATAAATGTTGGAAACTAATATAGGGTTTTTAATTAATGGAATGGGAGTTTAAGGTAAAGTCATTGTCTAGTTAGACATGTTGGCAAAATTCTGTATTCCTCGAGTGTTAAAAGTGTTCCATTTTGGTATTTCACAATTTTACAAGTGTCAAACCTAATTATTTTTAATTAATGGAATGAGAGTTTAAGGTAAAGTCATTGTCCAGTTACAAGTGTCAAACCTAATTGTTTTTGTGCTGTGACTTATTCATTTGATGTCTTTCCTATGCTTTGGTAGTATAAATCATTGTTCTTGCCAGTGGTCACTTGCTTTGCTAGCTATTAATTTGGTTTTTCACTTGCTTTTAATTATGGTTTAAGAAATTATCAAATCACCACTAAAAATATAATTGATCTTGTCTATCAAAATCAATTTTATTCACCTATTTAATATCTCTAACAAAATCAAATTTATTTCAGTGTAAGTCTTATTTGGAGACAACCCAAAAATATTTATGATCTTGCATTTTCAATTGTTATTTGTGTGAATGATCTATCATTATGAACATGTTGGTAATTCTCTGTAAGATGAATTTTGTTGTGATTTTAAACAAACTTATAGGGGGTGTAGTCCGGTTAGAGGGGAGACTCTGCTGGATTTTAAAAGAAAATTATATTAAATAAAGAATATAATTAATTAAATAATTTTTGACAATTTAGTTATATTTGTTAGAAGTTAGCCTTAGATTCCCTTTCGGTGACCTCCTCGATGGAGCGAGGAGGTCACTGAATTGTCTAGTTGGACAATCTGGAAATTTGATGTCGTGTTATGTGCCCGGTGGGTACTTATTAATTTACTCATGCATGATACGAAAATAATGTTATTTGTGAACTCCTAACAAAATATGAGGCTGATTAGGAACTTAGATTGAAATATATACATATATAAGTGTATATATACATAATATTTTCTTATAATAATTTGCGGTCATTAGTTTTTCATTGTATATTTTGTAAAATTAAAAATATTTATAATAATTCATAAATCACATAGCCAACTAAACATAGGCCAACTAACTATAATGTTATGCTTACATTTAAGTTATTGGTTTAAAAACACAATTTTAAACACGGATTCATGAATATAACATAAACCATTTTGTACATGATAAATCATATTTTATTGTGAAAGTATTTAAAAGTTGTCATCACATGCCTACTAACTGTTTTCCTTATATGACAAGATATGTCACAAAGAACACCATATGATCAGGGTATGCGACGTCATCAGTTTAGAGAGAGTGCTGGCGAGGACCACATTGGTACACTCTACACTCCATCTTTAAATTATTCATCACTTGCATGTTGAACCCCTCACAATTATTTATTTTTGTAGGGAGATATTCATCTCCTTCTGATGTGAGATTTGATTCCCCTAGCCCACATTCACCTCACTCCTACACTGATGGGCCTTCTTCCACTCTCGCTGAGGTTGGGGGTTCATCAACGCCATCTGTTACCCCTCAAAACCATATAATGATACGTCCCTTGGGTTCCTCGTAAGAATTCTTGATTTTATTAATCAATTTTTATTTGCACAAAGTTTTAGTTAATGTTTTCACAAACTAATCTGTGTTTCAACAGGTTTGATAACATTTGGTGCAAACGAGATATAACACGAATAATCCAAAGTAAGTTTGAGAAGCCATACACGAGTTGAAAAAAGACTGACCCTGCTGTTAGGGATATGTGGTTTGACGAATTTAAGGTAATGTGTTACTTTAGTATATTTAAATTGTTTAAAGTTTTAAAAGCCATGCTTGTTTTTGCTTTTGACCTATTTTAACCCAATGGATAATTTTTTAATATATTTATGCCCTAGTAGTTTAACATTTAAGCACCAAATAGAAAATGCCAAGTATCTATTTATGCCCTAGTAGTTGTTGATTATATATTTTTTTTTCTTTAGAACATTTTAAGTAATTGTGTTGGCATTGACATTTGTTAATTCTTACTGCATCTTGTATTGAGCAGCTAGCCTCTTTGGTGCGGATTTATTGGTTTGCGTTGTGGTTTGTAGGGGCTTCTTGTTTTGTGCTAGCTAAACATGGATGTTGTCATCAAAAGAGGCTAGCACTTAAGCTACTGCATTTCTTAGTGATGATTTTTATCACAGATTAGACGAAAATGACGGAATAGGAGCACCATAAATAAAAGGGTACTCATTATTTATTCTCATAAATAAGAATAAATAACGTGCTTTGCTACTACATAGGGGAAGAGAACTTTAGGGAATCAATTTAGATCCCATGTGATTTTTATAGCATTAGTACAAAGTTTGTGGATTCTAGAGACTTGCTTGCAATGTTTTCCCCCCTCCCCCCTTTTTTGTTGAGTTCTTGATCATACAATGGTGTCTAGAATTGAAAACTTTTGATGTCCTCTCAAGTTATGCGAGAAATAAAAAAATTTCTAGGCGATTATCCACAAAAGATCTTCACCTACTGTGAGGCTCTTGTTCCGGTTTGCAAGAGAAATAGTTGTTTGAAGGAAAAATAACCTTTTGTATGCATAAGGAAATATATATCTTAAGTAATGTCATCCCATTGTTATTCTATGTAAAGTTTATAACATTGAAAAGTCGTGATTTCTTGTTTTTGATGGGTTGTAGCTCCTTTTCCCCTGTTATTTTTCTTCTGGTTTTTTATCCTTAATATGCTGCATTCAAGAAGGTTTTGGAGAAACTTGCAACAGAAGGTTTATAGTTTGTTTCTTTTGTTCCCTTGCTATTTTATTTAATTTGTTTCATGCAGGCATCACTTTTGAAATTAGTTTTTAAGACAGCCTCTGATTGTTTAACCAACCTTTTGTTCTGTGTGAGGAGGGACTTGACAAAAAAACTATCTTGGATGTGTCCTGTTGTATTTGAAGCACTTAAGGAGTATTGAAATACTCTAGAATTTAAGAACAAATCAGAAAAGACTAAAAAAAATCGATTCTCAAATGTTGGAGGTAGTAAGCATATTTGTGGTTCCATCCCTATGTCTGAGCATAAGAAGAGACTGGTAATAGTTGATATTTTTTGTTATTTTCATTTTACTTAATTACTTAAGTATGGTTGCATTAACATTTTATTTTTTCCCCTTGCAGTCTAAGCTATTTGGTCGCCCACTTACACAGGCTGAGTTATTCATTGTGACATACCAAAGAAAAGATCATTCAGGATTCGTTGACAGTAGATCTGAGGAAACTTTTGTAAGTATACAACAATACTTGTGTCTTATTATACTTAACTGACCTTTTGATAGTACAACTTATTCCATGTATATATATACTTGCAGGCTGACTTCTAGATGTGGCAAGCATCATCACAATCATCAGCAGTTGGCCCGATAGAAGATAGTGACGCTGCTGGACAGCCCTCGCAGCTAGCTTTTGATGAGACATCATTATGGTTAGAGGTTGCAGGCGAGAAAAAGAAGGGCCGTGTGTATGGGATGGGGTCAGAAGCACATGTCATCCCTAGTTCCTATCATGTGTTGTCACCATCGCCACCGCCTCCACAATCGTTGTCTATTTCACGCTAACCAAATTCAACAAGTTGTTAGCTGCGTTATTAGCGCAGCTATAGAACCATTTCACCATCGTTTGTCAGCTATAGAAGAAAGATTACATAACCCTTCTTCATCGTCGCCGCCCTCAAATCCTTCGGATCATTAGGAGGATCTGTCATTGCCATGGATAGATATTACATTGTATTATTTTTAATGTTCATGGACAATGTGTTTGATTAATATTGTATAGATTTCTTGTATGAATTTAATATTATATGAATTTCTTGTATAAATTTAATATTATATGGATTTAATATTGTATATATCAGGTTCATATATTTATGCATGATTTATATTTTGTATATTAGGTTTATATATAAAATTTTGTAGGAATATTAATTATTTTTTAATTAAATTTAAAATTGAGACGGATTTTGAGACGAAAAAAATCCGTCTCTAAACCATCAGACAATCTGTCTCTAAATCCGTCTCAAATAGAGACGGATAAAATCGGTCTCTCAATCAAAAGGTTTAGAGACTTCAAAGATTTAGAGACTTCAAATATGAAATCCGACCAATAGATTGTTGAATACTATTACTGAATCCGACTGCACTCAAATGAAGAACTTCAAGATTGGTCAATTTGAAAAGACTATCAAATTAATCATGTAAAATAAATTGAATTAGTATATTCTTATGTAAAATTTAAGAAATAAATTATTAAATTAAAACCATAAATGAAAAACATAAGAGACACCTGAATTCTGTAAAAAAAAAAAAAAAAAAATTCTTTAAAAAAAAAAAAAAAAGAGATGCATAAATCAAGAAACCTTCATTCCCAACCCAACCAACTAATGAATTGGTACTCAAGTTGAGAGTCCTGAGCTCTTTGAATGAAAGAAATAGAGAAGCATTGAAATACCATTTTCTTGATTTCCAATAATCCCTTGTTCCATTAAGAGATAGATGAATCACGCGATTTGAAATGTTATTGCACATGACCCATTCTGAGTGGCAACAGTTGGGAGACCCATTATCAACCCAAGAGGCAAAGGGTTGCCATTCGGGTAGTTAATGTTGATGGAAGTTTTGAGGTTCAAAAGAGCAATTTTCTCTTGTTCTAGACATCCTAAACAACACCATCCATTTACCAACACTAACACAACGAGCTAGTATTATAGTGCTTCCCATCTATGAAACCAAATCACAGTTATTGATAATTCTAAGCTCGATTAATTTAGTTCTGATTAAGTGGATGCTTTAAAGTGGGTGTTTGTGTTAGGATTAACATTTGATTATACTCAATAATTGACTTTTGAGTTTACCTACCACAATATTGTTCTTCTTCTCTCTCTCTCTCTCTCTTTTTTTTTTTTTTCTCTCCTCCCTATTGACTTTTTTGAAAAGAAAACAGAAGCTACTCTTAACTTGTGCTTTCTTTTCTTTAATTATTAGGTAAAAAAAATACTTTAATTTGTCCTTTCAATGGCCAACAACATTCGGGGTATTCCAATTAACCATTATCACTTTGTAGTATGTGTTATTTTGAAAGCTATTCACTTTCTAAAAGCAATATAAGCTATTTTAAGCTGTCCTTTCCATGCCTAACAAATTGAACTTTAGTTATTGTTGTTATGAGCAACAAATAGTTTACTAATCAGTCGGGGTATTCCAATTATATATTATTACCTTTTAATTAAATTAAATAAATATTTAATTATGGTAATCGTAATCTGAAAAGTAGGTGATATACATGGCCATACTTTTTAAGTCTTTGGAGGGATCATTTTCCTTCATAGGCTTTGTCTTTTGCTTTTGATTACAACTAATGGCAATCATATTGTTCTTATAAAAAAGAAAGTAGGAGAGACTTTTATATTGTCTCATTTGATTGGCCTGTATGACAATTACATAGGTGATTATTTATGGCCAACATGGTTCTATATCCTAGTAGGGATGCTCTGACTTAGGTAGCATTTGTTAATCAAGATATAGATAGAAAAATATTGGATATGAAAAATATTCCGAATAAAAGTGTTTTTCATTATATTTATTAAATTTTTTAGAAAGAAGTTATATGACTTTTTATCTTGAACTTTCAAGATAAATTTATCCGAGGATAAATTTACTCCTTCCTCCTATTTGGATAACTTTATCTTGAATTTTACAGATAAGTTATTTTGATAGAAACTTATCTTACTTATTTTAACAAACACTACCTCAATAGAGATTACTATACATAATATTATAGCTATCAAATTCCAATAATGACCAATTCATTTTGTGTTTACAATTAATGTAAAATATTCTATTAAGAACTGCTCGAACATCTCGAGATTTTTGTTAGAGTATTGAAAATATTTTTTTTTATCTTGCAAATCTTTTGTATATTTTTTGTAATCTTTTTATATTTGGTCATTACCTATTTAGGTTGGTCATTGAATTTATATACACTTAACTAGGCAATGTTAATCACAATATAATGGAATACAACACACTGTATTGTATTTTGGTATTTTCTTTTCTCAAGTCTCTGCTTAATTATATTTTCATCACTTTTTTTTTAACATATAATGCCATGTTTCTTCTAGCTAGAACAATCGAATAAGCGCTTTAACAATGATGATACTCCATATACATAAAATAAATAATGAATATCCACTGTGATGAATGTAACAATGATCCTCTATGTACGGAAAACAATTTTTTAGGACAAATTAGTGAAACTAGAAGCCATGCCCTTATATTTTTAGAAACGGATGAGTTTCCGTTGCTAAAAAATTAGGTAAAGTAATCGTTTTACCTTACAGTTTAAACTCTTTCTTTTTCTCTCTACTCTCTCTTCCTCTTAACCAAAATATACTTTTAATTTTAGCCATAAAAAATATATTTTAATTATAGAAAATATTTTTGTGAAGATAAAGATCACTGTCATATAGGAGGTTGCCACGGATGAAGAACAAGAAAGGTGTGAGGAAGGCAGCATTGGCACCAGAAAAAAAAAAAAAAAAAAGGCAGGCTCTGCGAGCAAAATATAGTGAACAAGTCCAAATTTTTGTGGGTTCAACTGTACATGTGGATTTCAAAATTGACCTAGCAAATCTCAAGAAAGACTTTTAATGGGTCACAGTGGTTACTCGGGGAAAACAAAGCAAAGGGAAATAAGTGTTTGACTTGAAGGTCTTCCCACTCATCAGCTGACCCCCATTCTATTGATTAGGGTTTAGGTGTGTTTCTTTTCAAGCCCTACTTTCATTAGCTTTGTTTGGGCTGCTTCTTTTCTTTTGTGGGCTATCTTGGGTCTCTTTTGGGATTTTCTTTCATTCATTCATTCCTTTTTTAGTTAGATTTGTCTGGTCTGTTCATCTTAGAAAATGAGTGTTGAGTTGAGGCTTGTATGCTTGGATCACGATTTTTCATGTCTTATAGCGCTTGCTTTAATGTAAATTATTCTCTTATAAATAAAAAAATCTCTCTTATTATAACGACTTGTTAGTGGGCCTAGGCATTATGGGTATTTTATTTTCGAGCATTGAAAATTTTGCCTTATTAGAATAAATGCAGAAAATATTTTTATGAGCCAAATTTATGTAAATAAATTTTGTGGATAAATTATAAGTATTATTATATGTGGGAAGCTAAAATAAGCCTATCTCTAATGAATTGGGGCTTTGAAATTGGGTTAAGTCCAAGTATAAAATTTTGTATGTCAAATTAAGTGAAGAGGTAAAACCTATTGGGGCTTATGATGGAAATGAGCCATTATATTTAATTGGGCCAATAATTTGGGCTTGGGCCATGTATTTATATGAGTGGAAGAAAATAAATGAAAAAGAAAAGAAAATGAGATGAGAAATGACCATTAGGGTCTTGGATTTTTATGTGTTGTTAGTGAAGAGTGAGGGGCAATTATGGAAAGAGATGGGAGAATGGGTTGATGGGATTAGGTGGGATGGGCGTGCATGCCATTCCCCTCCCATCCCTTTTTTTTTTTTTTTTCATTTTGCTTCCTTCTTTTCTTCATTCTCAATCTCTCTCTCTCGTTGCCCTCATTTTCTCCTTCTTCTCATTTTTTTTCTTTCTTCTTCTTCATTTTTGATGTCCATTGAATCTTGAAGTGAAGTTGCAGCTAGGTGTATTCTTCTTCTTGAATTTTTTTTCATCAAAGGCAAGTTCCTCTTGTACTCTTTTCCCATATATTGTGCAAATTCTTTCTCTCTTTTGGTTGTATTGTCAAAGATATATTTTGGTATTACATCCTTTGATGTTAAAATGATTTTTTGTATTAACGGAATATGTTATCTTCATTTTCGTTTAAATCTCAAGTTGTATTAAAGCTCTTGTCGGGTCTTTGTGATAGTCTCGTTGGGGCTTGTTCACCCCATTTTTCATTCAAGGAATGATATTTGTGGGTTAGGAAGCTAGTGGTGTTTGTTTTGGGGTATTTTGGGTCTATTTCGTGTGTTCTGTGTGTGTTGAGTCAACTATTTTTGGGGTTTAGTCGACTCAACAGAAGCCTGTTTTCTCATATTTTTGGTATCGGTCTCGGCCTAGTCGACTAATGGGGTTTGATCAGTCGACTCATCAAAAGTCGACTATTCCCTCCCCAAAAGTCGACTAATTAACTTTTTTCAACACTGTGCATGTTGCGCTATTTTGACCATAACTTTTGATCTAGAACTCAGAATTACGATCCGTTTAATGTGTCATAAACTAGACTTCGAGATCGTTGATTTGATATATAATACCCTATATTTTGGTTATGATTTGAGTTGATTGAGGCTTTCCTCAAATCAAATTAAGTATGATCGTTGACCTAAGTTGTGGTTAATTGCTTCCTCTAGCATCACTCACCCCTCCAAAATGCTAGGATGTGATTGAAGATATGCATATGTGCATGCATGGGCTCTTGAGTGAATATGATATTGAAATGTTTAAATGTGCAAGATGTTCATGATGTGTACATTTTTATAATGGAGCATGTATGCTATACTTATGTGATATCCCATGAACATTGCATGGCATTATGATTTATGCATTTATTACTATAATTTTGGCATGGCGGGTATCTTCCACAAATGAGGAAATAAAAGGATATCCTAAAGAATGCCTGATGCGGGTGAGGTGGCCATAAACTCGGTAAGCGATGCTCAAGCCAATGAGTGGAAAATTGATTATATATATATATGTACGCATTCATGCATGTAAATAAAGAGTTTTGAGAGCCAATGTGATACATGTATATGGAAGGTTGTGTGAACCAATACGATGTATGAAGATCTATGTATTCATGAGAAATGAAACGGTGCATAAAATGCCTAATGGAAATTAATGGCATGTGAATGATTTTATTGATGGGAACTAAATGGAAAATGCTACTCGTACTTGGGAAGTTGGTTCTATTCCACTTTGATTTATCTATGCCTTAACCCTATTGCTCCAATTGTCATAATATATGTTTGCTTATGAAATAGTATTATTAATGAGAATTGAAAGATGAGTTTAAATTGTATTAGGGAGTCAGGTGTACTCTATTTTGCTATCCATCTCTTCATTCGTGTTTTCGGTATTATATATGTTTACTTGTCGAGCCTTATGGCTCACTTTGAAATATAGGTTTTGATAAAGCATAAGGTGTATTTCTTTGAGGATGTGTTGTTGTCCAGTCTAGAAGGCATGAAACCAATGAGTGTCTAGATGTTGGGTAATGATTTTCTTTGGCTCTGTGTTATTAATGCTTTTATTTATCATTTTATGGATACTTTCCTTTGCTATATACTTGTTGAGCCTCATGGCTCACATTGTTTTTTTTGTCATTCTAGGTAATAGAAGATAGATATTTTGGGGCGAGTTCTGATTAGATATACAGAGATGTCCCGGTCTCAAGGATTCATGGGTGTACGTTGTGGGCAAGAAATAGAGGGTTTATTTTATTTTTAAAGCCTTAGTGTCTTTTTATTTTCAAAATGTATGGGCGGTAAGCCCAAGATGATGATGTAATGAATGTTATGTAATTTATTCTAACTCCTATTGTTAGTGAGTAAATTCAAAAAAGAAACTTCTTTCAAAATTTTGAGTGTTTGTATCCATCCTTAATGGACCTTCTCTCGGACTTCCTGTGCTAGTGGAAAAATCTGGAAGCAGGCCCTAACACTTGCTAAACCCGTCCTTCACATGTAACTATATATATATATATATATTATATAAACTGGTCAAATTAATATATTTTAGTTAATAGTGTGACTTTTGTTGGAAATAATAAATAACCTTAAAAGAAGAACCATTCATATTCCTCCCCATAAAAGTTGAAGTTGTATATAGCACAAGGAACATAAAAACAAATGTCCAACTGCTCTTATATTATTGATTCCCAGCAAGTGCAACGTTGTCATGTTTTAATCAATTAGATGATTGATTAGGAGTTTTTGCTATTTAGCACTGCTAAAGATGGCAAGAAATGGGCCATTAACTAAAGATGTTTTTACGTTGCTCCTTAATTTACTGTCCAATTTACAGTTCGATGACTTTACGCGGGAGGGACAGCCCAACGAGTAAAGATATCTAATTTTATAGGCATTTCTTTTTCTTCTTTTGTTAAGTCTGTAAGCCTGTTGTAATCCAGGGGGCCTTGAGCTCACTTGCGAGTTACAGTTGTAGGCTTGTAGCCCTATGTAATTAAGGAGAGTCTTGACCGAGCACTGAAGGCGAGAGTCACCTCTTGGTCTCGTCACTCAGGCAGGGATTTCTCCTTTTTTCGTTTTCAAATAAAACATTGAGGCTGGCATTAATTTAGCTTAGTTTTTGTTTTTCCTGTGTCTTGTCTGTCTTTGTATTTTTCGGCTAGAAAAGAGGAAAAATAGAAGTCCGCTGACCTTCATATTGGGTCAATCATATCCCAGGACGTAGCAGCTTGGAGTCGATGAACCAAGTTCAGAGACTCTTGTGTCGGCTGAGATTTCTGTGTATCATCTCCTCCTTAATTAATGAGGATGAATTTGTTGGCCTCAAGTTCCCATCTCTTCTTCAAAAGATTGGCCAATGTCCCCTATGTTTATGTCCTAGAAAAAGAAAAAAAAATCAATTGGGCTTTATATTAAAACATTTTAGAATCAATTTTTCCCCTTTTTTTGGTTAGATTTTAGAACTAATTTTTGGTTCGAGTAGAAGGTTTTCCCTTACTGAGCCTTTATCCGCTCCATTTTTGGGTGTTGACTCTTTGAACCTTCTTGGTAAAATGAGTTTGATATGTGATATTTTTATACTAATCATAATTTGTTTTTATTAGGCCTCTTAATGTTAGTGATTGTTTTTATACTAATCATAATTTCTTCTTGATTGAATAAATGAAAGAGTAAGAGGATTTGAACGATTAGTTAGTGATTGATTCTTTTTTTGAATGAGTTTGAAATGAGATTTTGTACACTATACTTGTAATAAGTTGATGCAAAATGAGATACATAATAAAATAAATTCTAAATTTTTGAGCCAGCATTGATGTTTGGTCTTAAGAACAACAGATTCTATAAAGATGCATGCAATACCTTTATGGTTATTTCATTTAGTTGTTGGATTGACATAATGTTTGATTCTATCTATTTTGGCTTGCTTTACTTTGTTTCATAATTAGTTTGAGGGAGAACATGTTTGAATGTATATATATATATATATATATTATGCACATTTTAATATCATTTTCTCTCTTCACAATTTATAGTTATACTTGAAGATACAAGTCAAATAGGGAACACTTGGTATTGATTGTGACTAATATATGGATTCTTAACAATTTTTTTTGATTTTGATTATAGGAAGAGATTAGGATAACCATATATATATTTTTTTCCATTTTTTATGATTGTGGACTTTATGGAGCCCTTAAGATGATTGTAATTAGTACATAATCAATGTTAATGATCTTATTTTACATATATCTTATTTTTACTAAATTAATTGAGAATCATGTTTTTATTATTTGTATCTCTCTTGCCATAATTATTAGTTACAAAATAAATTCTTATATAATAGTAAAAATAGTCATTAGAATTGTGATAATAGTAACAATAATGACATATAAATATAACGATGAAAATATTCATTGTTAATATTATGTTTAGTGACCCATAAATATAATTATAATGATAGGATTATTCATCATTGATATTATGTTTAATAACCGGTAAATATTGCAATAACGACAAGAATATTTATCGTTAATATTATATTTGGTGATCAGTAAATATTGTAATAATAACGAAAATATTCATCGTTGATATTATTTTTAACGACCATAAACATTATTATAGCGATAGAAATATTCGTTGTCATTATTATTTTTAATGATGGAATTTATCCCCCTTACTACTTATATTAACGACGAGACTTTTCTTCCCATTGCTAATACTTTTAACGGCGAAAGCTTTAATGATGAGCGACGACAGGATTTTCCAAATCGACTTTTAACAATCATTTTTTCCCTAGTTAAAACTTTTTTTTTTGTAGTGATGAGATATCAGTTTATTCAAGATATTATTGCTCGTGCTGAAGTTACTGTAAGAAAAATCAACACTCATGATAATCCTACAGATATGTTAACTAAATCCTTACTTATTGCAAAGTTTGAGTATTATGTGGATTTGATTGGTATTCATCAGAGAGATTAATACTCCATAATTTTGTTGAAAAAAAGAATTATAGATAATTCTATAGTTGAATTTTGTGTCAAGGTGGAGATTGTGATAATTGTGACAAAAAATTCAAATTTATTTGATATTGGGACTCTTAATTTGAGTTGATTAAGACTTTAAATTTGACTATGATTAGAACGTAAAATTTGACAGAGATTGAGATTTATCTCAAGTTGAAGACTTATTTTCTTGTCTCATCTTTTGATCAGAATATAATTTTTTGTGTACATCTATAGACAAGTGTTAAGTCTATAAATATGTGCTAAATATCTTGAAATTATAATAATGTTTATTTGTGTGTTTAATGATTTAATTGTTATTTGTTTTCGATCTATCAAAATCCTAGCAACAATTTAATCTATAAATTAGATATTCGGGTTGGAATTGATGACCAACCAATACCAACATTATTCTTTATTAGTGTCAAATAGAAATTCATATATATGGGTGGCCAAGTGGTAAGGCACTGGTTTTGGTCCCGTTATTCAGAGGTTCAAATCCTTCCATCCCATAGTACATATTCTATTTTATTAAAATAGAGACAGTTTTTTGAATAACTTTATGTTTAAAGGTCAACTCTTTGATCTAAAATGCTAAGGTAGCATTTGTTAAAATGAGTCTATAAAACGCTCAAAATAAGATTTAAAATTATTTTAAATTTTTTATCAAATTATTTATTAAATTTTTTATAATGAACTGAAAGACATATTTTAATTAACAAAACTATCTGAAAATATATATATATATATATATATATATATTCCTCGTCATATTGTGGCTAAATATTCCACTCAATGGATGGAATCATGTTCCGCAATGTCTAGGAACTCCGTAATACCGCAATAGCAGAATCAGAAACACCGCCGTACAATTACTTCAGTCTATATATACAAGCCAATTGCTTACTAATTAAGCAGCATGCATCTCACGTATACAACGCAAATAAAGCATTGCAAAGCTTTTTTGATCTTTATATTGCTCAATATCTGTATTACCAACATGGCCAAAGCTCCGGATCAGTCCAATAATTCAAGCAGCCATAGAGAGAACGCCTTCATTCTCCGAATCAAAGAAATCGTAAGGGAAGGGGGGAAGGGCTAGTTAATGATGCAAAGATCCCTGTCTCCATCTTTCGCGTTCCTAAATCTCTGAGTGCCATGAAGCCGGTGGCCTATGAGCCTCAGCTCATGGGTCTAGGGCCGTTTCACCATTGCCGCCCCGAGTTCGTCGGCATGGAGAGGTACAAGCTTGCCGTCATATGTAAGCCTTCGAAGCTGTTCGGTCACCTTGGTGAATTCGAACAACTTGTGAAGAAGCTTAGCGATCGCCAAATTGAGCATCGAGCCCGGTTATCCGACTACAACTACTCGGACGATATCGACAACGAGACTCTGGTCTGGATCATGGCCATCGATGGTATGTTCTTGCTCGAGTTCCTCAGTAACTATGTTCCCATAAAGGGTATCAAGCCGAATGCAACTCTGACGGCTCATCTAGTCGACTACTCGGGGAACAAACTGGCCCACCACTCGATCATTACAGACATAATGATGCTCGAAAACCAAATCCCCATGTCTGTTCTCAAGGAGATCTTGTTAATCCGGTGCTCGTCTGATGATGATGATGAACAACTTAACCAGAAATGGGCTACTGGCCTCATCAAATTCTGTAAAATAGTTGCTCCATTGAAACTGCCCAAGAATCCTCTCCCCCCGTACAACCTAGTTTTCCATTCTCATCATCTGCTCGACCTTTTGTACCATCTGGCCTTGCCCTCATTGAATCCTTCCAACAATCAAGAACCCAAAAATATCGAAAGTGCCTCGGATAGTTCAAGTGATCATGAGGGGACCACCGGAGGCTGCCAAAGACCACGCCCTCCGAATGTAGGCAAAAATGTTCAATTCTTTATCCGACTCTGGGATGCCATAGTCAATCTCAACATTGGCTGGGTGCGTAACGTAACAAAACCTATGAAGGCTATGGCTGGAGTCCCTTGCAATGTTCTGGTTGAAATGGCACCAAAAAACCGAAAAAGCTCTATCCCAGGTCTGGAGACTTCGGGGGATGAGGAAGACAATAGGCCCTTAGTAGATGAAATATTGATTCCCTCTGTATCAAAACTTATTGATGCTGGAGTTGAATTCGAGCCAGCTGATGATATATCCAGCATCCGGTTTGACAAGGAAACCAGAACATTCTACCTCCCTGTCCTTAAGCTGGACGTGAATTCCGAGGTTATAATCAGGAGCATGATAGCCTACGAGGCCGCCACTGTCTTGGACTCTCTTGTTTTCGCTCGATTCAGTGAGATGATCAATGGGATTATAGATACAGCCCAGGATGCAATTCGGTTGAGGGAGAAAGGGATCGTCTTGAACAGCTTGAAGAGTGATCAAGATGTTGCCGATCTCTTCAATGGGCCATGCAAGCACATTCGGCTATCGCATTCTGATAGCATTGATAAAGCCATTAAAGAAGTGAACCACTACTACAATAACACAAGGAGGGTTCGAGTACACAATTTCATGAGGAAGCATGTCTACGAATCTTGGCGGTTTCTCTCAGTTGTCGCTGCTGTCTTGCTCTTTTTCCTGACGGCCATAGAATCAGTGTGCTCGGTTTATGGATGCTTTCGGGCTGCAAAGTCTTAACATGTATACCCGAACTAGCTAGGTTTAACATTTAAACCTAGCTAGTTCGGGCGGTTTCTCTCAGTTGGGGTCATGATCAGAAACGATGCCAGCAATCACTCCATGTAGCCTGATTATCTCTTTGATATAATATTGTTGAGCCAACTTGCTAGCTTACGGGTTGACCATTCTTAACGGGTAAGAATTAACTGAGCCAACTTTGTCAGTTCGCCGACTATTACCAAGATTGCATTGCTCCCACTAGAAATTCTTAGTAATCCAATTATGAAATCCGTTCTCACGTGTTCCCACTTCCATTCCATTCTAGGATATCCAACAACTGTAACCCATTTGCTAGTTTCTAGTGTTCAACCTTTATCCCCCCTATCACACGTCTCACTGAGCTATTCTCCGGGCTATGATTATTTAATTTTGGGGTTTAAATAATGTATCTCATGTTTTCTTTAGGGTACTTGTGTTTTACCTAAATTGTTGAAATAACTTTTTTTTTTTTTGTTACAAGCAATGTTAATTAAAAACTAATCCAACCGAACTTATTTTTAATTTCAACCTAATTAAGAAAATTATTAACCTCATAGGTACAATCTAATAAACTTTTTATGATAACAAAACCCTTAATTTATTCCCTTAAATTAAAAATACTTTTACAACATTATGATATAATGATTGATTTAAAATGAAAATTCCTAAAAGATGGATTTTATCAAAATTATGTCTGTATGGTCGACCAATTATTTTGATTGCTCAACAATTCCCAACCAGTAAGCATGTCTTTGAACGATTGGCAAGATGTTTATTTGTTTGGTGGAAAAAAAGTAATTGAATAGATGACAAATTCTAAGTAGTGAATGTTGGGGCGGAAGTGTAGTGCACAAAACCAAAACTAATAGAATGAACCAAAAATAACAAGAAGATGAACACGAAGTAAAACTCCTTGTTTTGACAACAATGGTAGTCACGAAGACTGCTCCAAAGCTCAGATTCGGACTCATCCAATCACCACTTAGGCAATAACCAACGAATAGGGACACCAAGCCACAAAGGAGCCCAAAACCCCCAAGAACCGAAGCCCTCAAACCCCTAAGTCTTTTGGCCGATCGACACCCCTCACCCAAGCCACACAAGGTTTCACGCACAGTAGGATCCACCAAGGAACAGAGAGTAATCACAAAGATAATGGCCAAAAAACTTACTGGAAAAGAGAACCACCAATCGGCTAAATAGAGGACACAAGCCTCGACGAAGGATCAACCAAGAACCCACAAGGAAATGGGCAGCCTCCAACATGGAAATGAGCATTCGATCGAGATGGAAAGACAACCCCAAGAGGATCGACCATCAATGGAAATAAGAATCGGCCGAGAGAGAGACCAAGAGTGAGGACAAACGATCGCCACAGGCTAGGGCTCAAAAGAGGGAACAAATCCCTTAAATATGAAGGGGCTAGGGCACAAGAGAAATGGGCTAAGGGGAATGGGCTTGGGCTTTCTCCCTCCCTTGAGCAAATGGGCCAAGGCCCATTTGCTCCTCCACAGGGAGGGTTAAGGGCTTATGGCTCGACTTCTATTTGGACTACCAATAAAGATGTTTGAACTGTCGCTTCAATTCTGGGCCGAAGCCTATGAAGTTAACCCGAACCATCGTCATCGCCATGGGCCTCATTTGGAAACACAAACCCACACTGAATATCAATTTGTGTTTCCACTTTAGTATAGTTTACCATTATAGGAATATAGTCAACTAAATGATCTAAAAATTAAAACACTCATTTCTTCCTCGCATGTAACCAACAAATCAAATATGGATAGATGACCCAAGCAGGACAATATGTTCTTCAAGGCTTACTTGACACCTATGTTAGTAGACTGAAATACAAGTGTTACTTGAACAAATGTCTTTCATATAGAGTATAACCTTAGGGGACGTTTGTTAAAATGAGTAAGATAAGATGCATCAAAATAAGTTTGGGATGCTTTCCTAAGTTTAGAATTCTCTATTGTGAATATTTTCTACATTTCTATGTGTTTGTTAATGCATATAATCAACACTAAGATAAGAGTTTTTAAATCAAAATATCCGTGCTACCAAATTCATTCAAAATTGTTTGTTAACATCAATAACAAATTTATGATTAAAATAGTATTTTATGATTAATATTGCTGAAGGAAAAAAAATAAGTTGAGAAAAAACACAAGATGATCCAATCACACTCGAACACAAGGGATTTTAACGTGAAAAACTCAAAAAGGGAAAACCACAGCCGTTAGGATGACAGAGAAAAAATATCACTATGTAGTAAAATTTACAATTACAAATCTTAATATTCTCTCTCTAAACCCAAGTCCCAATTACACCCAATTCTTAACTCTTTGTGATTTCTCACAAGTGATTTGCACTCCTTGACTAACAAGCCAACCATCCTATTTATAGACTAGTTTCCTTGTTCAACAAGGTTAAGATTTCCTTATCCACCAAGACTAAGGTTTTTTTACCTAACAATCATTTTCAACTGACTATAAAATAGGATTACAAACTAAACAAGAAATCAATTAGGAATATGAAATAATATTCAAGATTAATTAGGATTTCTTGCTGAAAATCCTAACAAACCACCACTTCAACGAGAATTCCTAAAACATGTGTCCATTCTCCGACGACAATCATGACTATCTATTATCGATAATCACCATGATCTCTATCACCAAGATCACCATACCCCACCATAGAAGGTACAACCACTTAAGCATATACTGTCTAAGATATTTTCATGGCACAATGTTGAAAAGTACCTTGTTGAAAAACTGTGGTGCAACCCCCATGCTTGGTTTCCTTGGGAGCTCTTCAGCCATCGACATCCTTTCCACCACACACCTTGCATCACCACCAAGCCAATGCCCGTGTGCAAACTTTGTGGACTCGCTAGAAGTATCACATCCTCTTTCATGGCAACTTTGGTAGTCTAGCAGCATGCCATGAGGATGTATTCATCTCTTTAGAGAACATCTTTATCTCCCATAAGATTGAGAGATGAACTTCCAACGTCATAGTCTTTGGAGCCATTTGCCAGACTCGCTCTACTAAATTTTCCAGAGCTTTTAGGTGTTGGTTTGTCTTTCAACACCTTGTGTAACTCGCATTTGATCAAGATATCATTGACTTGTATTTGCCACAAGCCAAAATTGATCTTCTCATTGAACTTTTCAAAATCAAACTCCATCATGCTTAATTGGCATATCCTTTGTGTACTATAGGCAACCAATAACCAAAGCTCTGATACCACTTGTTGAAGGAAAAAAAAATATGATGAGAAAAAACACAAGATGATCCAATCACACTCGAACACAAGGGATTTTTACGTGAAAAGCTCAAAAAAGAAAAAAAAAAAAAACACAGCAGTCAAGATGATAGAGAAAAATATTACTATATAATAAAATTTACAACTATAAAGTCCAATATTCTCTCTCTAAACCCAAGTCCCAATTACACCAAATTCTTAGCTCTCACTAGTTTTTCTTGCACTCCTTGACTAACAAGCCAACCATCTGGCCTATTTATAAAGTAGTTTCCTTCTTTAACAAGATAAAGGTTTCCTTGTCCACCAAGACTAAGGTTTTCTTACTTAATAACAATTTTCAACTGACTATAAAATAGGATTACAAACTACAAGAAACCAATTAGGAATGGTAAATAATCTTCAAGACTAATTAGGATTTCTTGCTAAAAATCCTAACAAATATGAATTGTCAAAAAAATAAAATTAAAAATAATGTTTTATTTTCTAAATCTATTTTCAAAAATAGATTTAAAAAGAGTTGAAAAGTAGATATAATTATTGTTTGAATTACAATATTTCCACCTAGATAATTAAAAATGGCCAAAACATATTTTCATAATAGATAATAAAATATAAAATTGAAAAAAATAATTTAAAAATTGGTGAAAGGAATTGTATTAGTTAATAAAATATATATATAGAGAGAGAAATTTAAATTTTAAAAAATGATGAAAGGAATAATGTAACGACCCTAAAGTGGGTTTAGACGTTTTAATACTTAACGTCAGTTTAATAGCGTTTTAAATGTTGGTCTAAATATTTTAACATTTAATGATATAATCTGCTTGGATGGCATATAAATAATTTTAGGTTGAATAATCTTATTCTATGGTTCATGTGATTGTGAAAATAAGTGTATGAGGTCTAAAATTTTTTGAAAATTGAAAAATAATGTAATGGGCCACAATTAAATTGTTAATGAATTCATGGGTTTATCAAGTGGGCTATTTAATTGTTGGGTTGGGCTTGGGCCCAATGGTGAAGGAATTTAAATATTTTATGTGGATAGGAAAAAGAAAATTGAAATAAAAATGTGTGTCAAATACCAAAATGCCTTGACAAGCCTGTCTGTTATGAGAAAAAGAAAAGAGAAAATAGTCTGTTGCTACTGCCTTCTTCTTTTTGCTTTTCGCCAGGTCGTATCTCCTAAATCAGAGCAGTATCCCTTTTTGTCTCTCACTGTTCCATTGCTCCTTCATTTATCTTCTCCGTGTTCTTATTATACTTCATCTTCTTCTTCTTCTTCATCCGTTTTTCTGTTGGCGATTGGAGCTCGGAGAAAGAGTCTCAAGTTCTTATGTTGGAACATCTCTCAGGCAAGTTCTTCTTGCTCTCCCACTTTATTTTCAGTGCAAGCTCTCTTATACATTTTGTATTTCAATGCAAGCTTCCTTGATTTTCTACTTTCTCCTTTAACTTTCTGCAAGTTTCTTATGCATCATTTTTAACATTATGCAAGTTTTCAATTATTAATTACATATACACAATCTTATTGAGGTTGCAGTAGGGACTCACATCGCCCCTATTTCCTTCCAGTGAAGGGCACCTTGGTAGGTGAGGATGCAAACTTTCATTCATTTGTATCTGTAGCAGCTAAGTTATATAAAGATTTATATATATACTTACACATGTCCCACCCCTGTTCGAATGCGTTAGCCAGAAGCCAAGTTGTATACATACATACCCATATCCAGCGTTGTATATCTCTGTTTATGCACCGTGCCTTATTTGTCTCATATATATGTATAATCACAGCTTCATTCGGATGCCCCTATCCCAATCAAGCAAACCCACGCATACATACATATATATATATAAACTAGCGTATACCCGTGCCTAAAGTCACGGTGTAAATAATATTAAGCTCAAAATATAATTATAATTTATACATATTATGTTAAAAATTATGAAGAATTTGTAATAATTTTGCTTGTATTAAATGCTTTACAAAACTCAAATAATAAACAAACATATAAGATTTATAATATTCATCAATATATTGCAAATCAAAATATAAGAGCAAGTAAAAAAAAAAATTATAAACACTAAACAAAAAATATAAATTAAAGTTATTGTATACTTATTAACGTTTATAATAAAAAGAAAAAAATTACTAAATTTTATATAATAAAACACATCAATAAGTGCTTTATAATATGAATAAATTAAATTAAAAATTAAATATTAAACAATACATACCAGCCGCCGCCCGCCACCATGGTCGTGGCCATCAACTGGGGAGGACCCCAATTCGAGGTCGGAGAACCTTGGGTTCCCGATCGTGAGTGGTCAGGAAGCCTTGTGTTCCTGAACCTTGTGTTCCCAACAAATTAAACAACATTTGATCATCAATGATTTAAAAAAGAGACTTTTATTTCTTTTGGAATTGAATCATCCATGTTAAATTCTAAATGTCAAATTCTTATACATTAAAACTTACTCTCTTAGTGTTTTTTTATTTAAAACTTACACTGTTGATATTTAGAATACTTAAAAATTAAGTATTAAATACTTTTAAAATTAGAATATTTAGAATGATACACTTTAAAAAATTAAAAAAAAAAAATTGTAGTCTATGATACTCTTTATTGTACAGTGGTCGAGTAGACACAAATTATAATTATAATTTTATCTTATTAACAATCATGCGTAAATAGACACAAATTATAAGTGTAATGTTTCTAATTTTAAATATCGATTAAGGTAATTTTATTTAAAAATATTTTTACTTTCTATTAATATTTATAACTTTAAATATTTTATCTAAAAATATTATAAGTGATATTATAAGTGTAATGTTTTTAATTTTACTTTAAACTTTAAATATCGATTAATGTTTCTAACTTTAAATATTTTATCTAAAAATATTTTCACAAAAAATAAAAAATAAAAAAAACAACGAAAATGGAGCCCGACCTGCAAAACCCACCCATCAATAATTTCCAAACAACACCAACCAAGGGTTTAATTCAACCAAACCAATATTTATTTTACATTATCTCACATATTGTAAATAATTCAAAAATAATTATTTTTACATCAACCAATTTGGAGGAGAAACCCAACAAACGCTCATACCTGCGTTGCCTCTTTGGCTGCCTCCTTTGCGCCAAAATCCACCCATCAACGCCATTTTCCCTCACTTTCCTTTTTTACATATTTTATATATTTTTTCTTTTCTTTTTATATTTGTTTTTCCTTTCCATCTTCTTCTTCCTCCTGCTTCTCCTTCACGCACGATTGAACCACCTGCGCCAGTTGCCTCTAGTCGCCAATCGATGGTTTCTCAAACCCCCTATCGTCGCCGATCGAGGGAGATGGGTCGGCTGCTACCAGCGGCCAACCAATGCAAGCACCGTCGTCACCCCCCTCCCCCCGCGCTGTAAGCAGTGTTTGCCGTCCGTCGCCCCCCTGCCGCAAGCACATTACACGTGTGTATATGTATATATGTGTGTGCATATGCCTGTGAGAGAAAGGGAGAGAGAGAGAGGCAGTGAGGGAGTGGGAGAGAGAGAAAAGCTGGGTGGAAAGTGTAATTCATCTCAGCTATTGATCAATATTCAAAACTTATCTCAGCCATCAAAAATTGTTCTGCTTTATTATATAAATATATCATTGTAAGGGTTTATAATTATAACAAAAGTATATATATGGTTGCTTTTATGAAAATATTCAACATAAAAAATATTTCAACACCTATCATGTTTCAACACGAATTAGGCAAATAAATTTAAAATCTCTCCAAAAGTGCATTGCCAATAGATTAATTACCTCTAGGTGAATCACCATCATGTCTTGCATCATGGAGGTTTGTTGAAGGAATATGTACAGATAGATGATGGCTACAAAATCTATATATACACCGTGAAATAAGATATAATTAATTTAAGCAACATGAAATATTTGTTGTGAAACAGGAGGTGATTGGGATGGCCACGTTAATAAAGCCAGGATCCAATTCCACGTCGAAGCCGCCACGTGTCCCTCTTTTTCACCTCTTATGAACACCCCTCTCACATTTGCCCAAAATCCAATCGAAACTCTCAAACCTTCTGTCTTTCTTCCTAACAAAATTTGATCGAAACTCTACTTCTTCTTTTATCAAAGCAAAGCCCCAACAGCGGCCGGTTAGGGGTTTGTCGAACCCCCCATCGCCGCCGATCGGGGGCGATGGGTCGATAGTACCAGCGGCCAACAGATCGGTCGACCGTACCAGCGGCTAACAGATCGGGGGCGATGGGTCAGCCGAATGGAGGGTGCTATGTATACATATATATGTGTCTGTGTATATAGATATATATGTGTATATATATATATATATAAGGAGTGGTTGTGGGCTGTGGGCGGGAAAATTTTTAATTCCAGCCATCAATCCATCAGAAATTGATCCTACCCATTGAAATGTCTCCCTTTGAGACATTTTCAAAAACCATGCTGTTTTATTATATAGATGTGAGACGAATAGCTTGGTGTAGATACCCTTTGTTTTAAATAGCCAATGTATATCTATTCAAATCAACCTCATAAGCTTATATGTCTCATGTAACACCCCACCTTCTCAGGGCGTGTTATGCCTTAGGAAATTTGGGTCTTTTTTTTTTTTCTAAATTACATTATTCCCGAAATTCCCTAAGACCTATCTAGTGTTTAATTTATACACTAGAGGTAATTATAATCGTATAAAGCGGAAGCTGAATCGAACCTGCTCATGACATTACATAAATAACTGAACATGACATTTATTACAAAGTTGATACATAAGTTTCTGAAAATAAATTAAAACGTACATAATTCTCGAACTAATAATATTACAACATAACATGGAACATTTACTCATTTCTTGACGTCTCGTGTCACTACACATCTTCAACCTCTGTATCATCACTGCAAATCCCGACTGGAACGTCGAATGTTCTAGGGGCGAACCCAAGTTAGATGATGAACCATCTAAGTAAGAATACGTAATGCTATGTCATGTGTGTATGTAATGTCTTTTTTCGTAGGTGTCAACTGCACCCCTCATGCTGCCTACCATTTTTGCGGCCACATCTTTCGAAGCCGGGGTGTATGGGTGCACCCTTAGTAAAACAGCGGTGCCAGTTCGTACTCCCTACGGCCTCAAATGCGTGTGATCAATGATATCAACGTGTATTTATGCATTTCATAATCATGTCATGGATGCAGTCTACGTGACGGGTACATATCAGAGTATGTCAATATGATGAAAGCATTCTCGAAGATAAACATTTATAACCGTATTAAGCTTGAACGATACACTTACTGCTAAGTTATCTCGAAAAGCGTGTCGGCCTCGAAAATCATGTTGAGCGGCTATTTCTCAATCTTCTCGCCCTTAAGGACTCCTCAAATCGTCGGTCGAAGCTTCGGCTCTGGCGAGGCGCGATTTTTTGGCGAGTGCTTCGATCTCCTTCTCCGCTGCTCCGTTGGCCACCAAATGCTCCAGGAAGCTTGCCCACGATGCGAGGACCAAAACCCTACTCACGAAAACTCTCAAACGCTGCCCAAATACCCGATATTTGAAGTAAAACTTTCGGATGAAGGAGGCTGCTCGAACGCGGCTATTTATAGCTGAAACCCCACCGCGAATGGTCTTATCAAGGGCGCCATGCGTCCCAGAGGCCATCCCTAAGGCCATTTCTTCATTAAATGCCCTTCCCTTACCCTAGATTGCTTGTTGCAGGCGCGGCTGTGTGCCTGCTCCGATTTTTCCAGATTTCTGGATTTTTTTTTATACTTATACTTATACATACATATATATATGATATACATACATACTTGCATACGGGACTATATATAAATATACATATACATACAGTGAGGTTTAAATCCCAATTTCAATATAAAAATTATGATATTTTTATTATATACCTTAAATTATTTAATTAAAACGTAAATAAAGTTTAACTACTAAATTTATACATACCCACTAAAATTTTTAATAATTCTCTAGGGCTTAAAATTATGATTTTTATTTATGGTGACCTAGGGTATCACACCTCATTCGAATGGCCCCTCCCAGATTCAGACCACTCATGCATATATATATATATATATGTGCTTACTCGCATCACCATACACAGATATACTCTGTAATACCCCATGTTTAGATAAGATTGTCACGTAATTTTAATAAGTTTAGAACACCGAAAAATTGATTTTATAGCAATTTCAGGTACCGAATCAACTGTAGGGAATGCCTCGGAGTGAAATTGTCTAAGGAAAATTATATAGTCTCGACGAGCATATTGAGTTGGGATTTATGATGTCGAAAGAAATCGTATCAGGAACAGTTTTTGGTACAGCTAAAATACAGCTATCATTTAGGCTGAAAAACCAAATCGTTGTAGGAGACTCCCGAAAAATTAACGGAACCCTAGGGGGGCCCCGGTTTTGCATAACGAATAACCCTTCAGTGGTTTCAGGAGAAAACAACAGCCCGGTAAGGACACTGGGGTGAATCGTCATTTTTAACTAAGCTTCGAAATTATTAATTTTGCGTTTTCAGTATTAAAATGTAATTTAATCCAGTGTTTAATAGTATAATTGAAATTACGAAATTGTCCAAGTGATATTATGATAAAGTTAAAGTTTAATATGTAATTTTTATATAATGATAATATAATGTATAATTATATATATACATAGATAGGCATAGGCACGTGGAGTTGAAGCTTCTGTGAAGGTTTAAATGGCATGGCAGGATTTGGAGCAGCAAGCAATCGCCAGCGAGATTTGAGGAGATGATAGCAGGAATTGTGGCAGCGAGATTTAAGGATATCGCAACAAGATTTGTGGAGATTTTCGTATTAAATGAGATGCGTGGCGGGCAAGCGTGCAACAGTGTGTATATATATATATATATGCACGTGGAGAGCAAGCCGAGGCTGGCTATAAATAGGCAAGAGGATCGGTCGATTGAAAGCACCAAGCAAGGGAGATCGAGATAGAGGAAGAGAGCGAGAGCTGAAGCCAATGGTGGCAACAGCAAGCGGCCATGGCCGCGAACAGCAAGTCGCGGCCATGGCAGCTTGATTGAAGGAGAGCAGGGGGGCAGCACGGCGGCATCGACAGGGTCATTGGAGGCTCGGGAAGCAGCCGGTGGCGTCAGAGGTAGCCGAAAGCGGCCGAGAGGCGGTCGGAAGCGGCAACCCGCGGCCATGGCAGCCATGGCCGCGAGCTCACCAAGCTGGGTGCGAGGCAGGGGCGACCGCGGGTGCTGCGCGAGCAGCCTTCAGCAAGGCCGGAGGCTGGAGCACGATCGGCGGGAGACGCCAACAGCGACGAGGCCGGCTGGTGCGGTGGGCGGCGGTTGTCGGAAGTTGCAGGCGGTTGGGCCAAACCAGCAACCAGCCGCGGCCGCAAGCGGCGGCCAGCGGCTGGCATGTGCAGCGCCGAGGTCCGGCGAGTCCAAGGAGGCTGGCAGGGGCGATCGCGGCGGCCGGCGGGTGCTGGAAGGAAGGCCGATGGAGCTCGGCCATGCGCGCGCATGGCAGCGCACGCGGGAGGAAGAAACAGAGGAAGAAGAAGGAGGAGGGAAAAAGAAGAAAAGAAAAAGAAAAAAAGAAAAGAAAAGAAAAAGAAAGAAAAGGAAAAATAAATGTTGAAAAATTCTAGAAAAAATCCTGAAAAATAGAAATTATATTTCAGTAATATCTCGGAGATTTTGGCGAGAAAAACGGCCCGGACACGCGTTTCAAGGATAGGGCACGCAAATCGAGGAAATCGGAGATGCTAAGTCAAGGTGAGTAAAATTCTCTGGAAAATTTCAGAAATTCCAAAATATTATTTTATGAATTGTCGTAGTGAAATATTTGAGAAAATATTTCTAGGAATATTTAATTTGGAATTATTGAGGAAGAATAGGAAGAAATAGAGAGAAAATTAAAGAAAATGCCAGAAATTATGGAAAAATAGAATTTAATATTTATTCAAATACCTATGGTGATTAGGATGCTTTGAGGTCAAAGTTGAGATGTCTTGTGCGAATTTTGAGGATTGGCACGCAAATCGAGGCAAGGCACAGATTTCGAGGTAGCCCGATAAGCTCTAGAAGGTAAGTGGTACTTCCTCAAAAATGTTTCATCATATTGACATGCCCTGATATGTATCTATCACGTAGAATGCATACATGACTATGAAATGCATGAACACGTTGATATCATTGATCACACGCATATGAGGCCGTAGGGAGTACGAACTGGCACCGCTGCCTTACCAAGGGTGCACCCATACACCCCGGCTTCAAAAGAGGTGGCCGCTAAAATGGTAGGTAGCATGATGGGGTGCAGTTGACACCTACGATGAAAGACATTGCATACACTCATAACATAACATTATGTACCCTTACTTAGATGGTTCATCATCTAACTTGGGTTTGCCCCTGGAACATTCAACGTTCCAGTCGGGACTTGCAGAGATGATTCCGAGATTGGTGATGTGTAGTGACGCGAGACGTCAAGAAGCGAGTAAATGTACCATGTTGTAATATGAATAGTTTAAGAATTATGTACATGCATTTATTGTCAGACGCTTATGATTTAACGTTGTAATGAATGCCATGCCAAGTTATTATTATATGCATTGCCATGAACAGGTTCGATTCAGCTTCCGCTATGTATTTATTTTCTAGCGTAGATATCTTACACTAGATAGGCCTTAGGGAATTTTGGGTGTATCGTAATTTAGAAAAAATAAAAAAATAATAATAATAAGACCCAATTTTCCTAAGGTATAACACGCCCTGAGAAAGTGGGCTGTTACATACTCATGCCTATATGCCTTATTGCCGCAAGCCCTTGACCACGAACTCTTTCCGTGAGCCCTTGCCTCAAGCCCTTGGCCGTGAGCTCTTACCTCAAGTCCTTGGCCGCGAACTTTTTTCGCAAGCCCTTGGCTGCAAGCTCTTGCCTCAAGTCCTTGGTCGCGAACTCTTTCCACGAGCCCTTGCTTCAAGCCCTTGGTCGCGAGCTCTTGCTGTGAAGAGCTTGCGAGCTCTTACCTTAAGCCCTTGGCCGCGAGCTCTTACCTCAAGCCCTTGTCCGCGAGCTCTTGCCAAAAGCTCTTGGCACGATCTTTTGCTACGAGCTCCAACCTTGTCGCAGGCCTTCACTTTGGTCATCCCCTTCAGGCTCTGCCGCAAGGTCTTGTTTTAGGAATCGTTTTGTTTCAAAAGATAATCCTCTCTTCTTGTAGGTGGTACAACATATATATAAAGCTGAATATATGCCATCTGGTTACTGTTATCCCATGAATAACGTAAATTACATATCTAAAAATATATATAAACAAATTGTAAAGAATTCATGAGCCTCTCGAAAATTAATTAAATAAATTCTTGGATAAATCATTGTGTCTCGTGGGCATAATTGATGCGAGTGGGAAACTATCAAGTATTGTTATATGGACAGAAAATATATATATAAGTATGGCAACAGTTGTGAGTTGAAATTTCACAATGTTTATATGGAAATGAATGCATGAAACGTTTTATACACAGTCAGTATGTCCATGTTATGATGCTTCGTATTATTTATCTTTGTGCACATATTATTTTGCGTGGAGGGAAAGGGTATCCTAGAGCACTTGGTGCTGGACGAGGTGGCCATAGCTCGGCAGGTTGGCTCCACATTTATATTGTGAGATTTTATGCGTATGATGCACGTTGGCACGTGTTGATTGATGGCTTGTGAGCCTACAAGATTTGATACTGATATGAAATGTATATGCACATTTGCATAATAGTACATGGTGGCATGATACATTTAACTTAGAATTGATCAAGTCATAAATTATGAAACTTGTGTACAATTGTCAAGTTCTTGATTACTCTTTTTGGTGTCACCATATTCTTGGTTCCTGTTCATTGTTTATTGTTTCTCGAACTTGCTGAGCCTTGTGGCTCACTTGATCTTCTTTGCCATTCCAGGTAAAGGAAAAGCTATTATTGGGGGCGAGTCCAGTGGGACTAAGGCCCAGAGATAGTGGTATACGGAGACGCGTCCTAATTTAAGGATCCTAATTTGTATTTTAGTGAGGCTTGAGACGAATTGATTTTTATTTTGTTAATTAGCATTAAAGTCTCTTTATCTATTTTATATGGTCATTGAGCCCAAACTCATGAGATATTGAAAGTGTAACTGAATCTTAATTTAGTTTCTGCTGCTAGTAATGAAATGAGTTGTCTGTTTATTTATGGTTTGTTCTATATCATCTCTGTGATGACCTCCTTTCGAATATCCTATGCTAGCGAAAATATTCGAGAGTGAGCCCTTACAAATAATGTCATTTAAATTTTAAAAATTATCAAAACATATGACAATTTAAAAATATATTAAATAATATTAATTAGAAGACTTAAATGAATAAGTTCTTTTAATAAATTTAAAATTTTAAAATGTATTAAATGTCATTAACTATTCTACAAGGGGCATATAGGTAATTGAGACTTATCTGTAAAATATTAGATAAATTTATCTGAAGGGAGAGGTCAGATAAATTTATCTTAAAAGAGGGAGATAAAAGATCACATGTGGGATTTTTTAGAAATAGTTAGATAAGTTTAACAAATACGTTGGAAAGGCCAAACAATTATAATATTTCTAATATCTGATATTTTTTTCCTCTTATATTGGTTAACAAACACCCCTTATAGTATAACTAGTTTAGTTAACCAAGTGATACCCCTGAACAAATTCATTTATAATTGTTTCCGTTCTCTCTAAAAAGATTGTTTGGTCAACCCAATTCTACTTTAGTTGACCAAGTGCTATCAACTTCACAAAATTATCTTCAAAAATTAATTATCTTCTACTTATTTAAATGTTCATTCCTTTATGGAGGCTCCCCGCAAGAAATATGAACAGATAAAGAGTAGTTCCTAGGATTAGGTTTTTTCTTTTCTGTTTTTTTTTTAAAAAAAAAATTAGATTGTGGGTGTGGAGGTGTGCATTTGTGTGGGTCACCAAATATAGTGATAATAAAGGTGAGGAAATTGGAAGCATCAAAATTTGGCGGAGAAGATTCAGAACATCACATGGCTTGTGCCTAACACCTGTTATCCATCTAATTAATTAAATTGAAGCTAAAGAATAATGGGATATGATGTTGGGACTGAAGATTCAGAAAATCACATGTTAGATTTTTATAAATATGGGATTAATATTGTTCTTTTAAAATACACTCTAACGATTAAGTTAATGCTCGGAATTGCATAGCAACAAGAAAATTAATATATTGTAACTTGGTTTAACTCAATCAAGGATTAGGCTTACATAGTCTTACTTGAGGAGCAACAAATGTGATCTCCAACGAGATTTCTTCTGTGATTTTTCGATGCAGTTTTTGATGGTACTCGACTCATAATTTTAAATTATTCATGAAGCTATTCTTTCCAATAACAAGTGAGAACAAAACTCGTGGAAGCTATGCATCATTTTATAACTAGTTTTCAACAAAAAGATAGATAAATAAGGAATCTCTCATTAAAATAAAAAATATATATATAATATAATGTATCTATATCCATAATCTCCTTACACGATAATATATCAAATAAATCTCAAGTATCTTCTAAACTTAATTAAAAAAAATAAAATTATACATAAACTTAATGTAAAAAGACAAAACTTCCTCTATTTATAAATATATCTCCAATCAAGTAAAATACATAAAAATATGAATGTCTTTATAATTTAGATAGAGTGGTCTGTCTCTTTCTTAGGATTACCGTCCTTGTGCGGTTCTCCACGTCTCATGCTCTCGATTTTGACAAAAGAAGTAAATTACAGGTGAAAACTTTACTTCACTGCGCAGTGGTCTCTCTCTTTCTTACTTTTATTGTTGGTTAAAAGGAACGAAAAGCGATGAACTTTATCCATGACATTTTCAGATTAATATCGTTTTATTTTTTCCCTCTTTTTGCTAGATATATATCGTATTTCACAAAAATCTAAAAGTTAGTGGGAAAGCCAAAAAAAAACATATTTGTGGGGCACGTGCAGATAATTATGTATGGAAGTGGGGCACTTATTATATATCCAGTGATACTCATTTTCATTTTGGCTATGGCCCCCAGGGCCCCCACCCCACCACCAGTATTATATAGTTTGATTAAATGGTTCTCTTTCATAGAGAAAGAGACGGTGATTATTATGAGATATAGACAAACTCTATTTGATTATTTAATGAAAGCATGAGCATCAATATTCTACCAAATAAATCCTATTTTATTATTATTTTTTTTCTAAAAAAAAAATCGAATGACATTAATGTTTCCAGAAAACATTACTCCGAACAAAATCATTTCTTTCTGATTTATATACATTTTGTTATTAAGGACCAATTCATAAACTGTTAATTTTGACAACAACAAAAGAAAAGAGTTCTCATCCGAATTAGCATTGCTCTTCTCCTTATTTCCATTAACCTTTTCTCTTGAAGTTTTTCCCTTGTGAATAGAGCACGATCAACGTTAAGTCAAGGTTTCATTGGTGGCGATATTTACTCTATTTTAATTTCTTTCCCTAATATGGCCTTCCTGTACTAGTCCTTGTTGAATCTACCCCATTGGTCAGCCACTATTTTTTTTTTTGCTCCAACCTCCTCTCATACTAATTTTTTTTTTCTCCTTTTCTTTTGCCATCTCCGTACTTAAAAGCCTCTCACTCTTTCTCAATGGATAGTTTTGCTACCTCCATATTACTTCAAGTGAGAAAGCATCCTAAGATCCTCGAGGGTCTTGGTAGTTCTAGGCATACAAGAGGACAACACCGTAGCTTTTTTGTGAGCCATTGTTCATGATTTTTGCTCCATCCTAATAGAGGTTGTGTTTGGAAATTTGATCTTTACCTATCAGTCGATCCAATCACTACAAGAAAAATGACTTTTAGTGGTGTCCAAAAGATATTCATCACAAATACAACTATTAGTGACGGCCAAAAAATGTTTGTCATTGAAAAGACCTATTTAGTGGTGACTGAACAAAACTGGCCACTACAAAGCTCATTATTTGTGATAGTCACAATAGGTGGTTAGTAAAAAGCTCATTATTTGTGATGGCTATGATCTGTGGCCACTAAAGGTGCATTATTGTGATAGCTGATCGTGGCGGCCACTAAAATTTCAAGACGCTAATCATGCTTATTTGTGAGGGCCGGCATTGGCGGCCATTAAAAGACGATTATTTGTGACGACCACGAGTGGCGGTCACTAAAAGTGGATTATTTGTGACAGCCGAACATGGCGACTACTAAAAGTTCAAGATGTTGGTCTACTCAAACAAGTTTATTTGTGAGGGTTGGCATTGGCAGCCATTATAAGTGTATTATTTGTGACAGGCGATATCGACGACCACTAAAAGTATATTATTTGTGTAACGACCCGTTTAATGGGTCTCATATGATAATTATATTTTTTGGTATAGTGCATTTCATGTGGGCCTTAATTGTTAGATGCCTAGAATAATTTATGGGTGATTAAGAGGTTAAATGGTGCAAAATATTTCCATATGATTAAGATGCAATTAATTAAAAATAATTTTTTTGGTTAAAATTTATTTGAAAGTAAATTAATGGTTGTGTGTAATATTTAAGGCATAAATGGTGTTATAAAGTACGCTCGGGCGAAGTGTTCAAAGCTCAATGAAAGCGGTAGGTTAAACAATTCCATGGGCCTAATAGGAAATGGGCTTTTGAATGGATTTTTGAATGGGCTTGGGTCATAAATAAAAGTGGACCTTAGTAAAGGAATTATATATGTATATTTGTATGCATAATTATTGATTAAAGAAAAAGAATAAGGAAATGAAAATGAAGCCAAAAGACCAAAAGGGGCTTAATAAAGTTAGTGTTGTCACTATAAAAAAATTGATTTTTAGCAGCAGTTTTTTTGTGGCGGTTTTTAAAACAGCCGCAAAACATAGAATTTTGTGACGGTTTGTAAACAACCGCAAAATACGTTTTTAGCGTCGATTTTTTTAACATTTTGCTGCTGTTTTGAAAAATCGTCGCTAAATTTGGAAAATAATTAAAAAATTAAATTGAATTTAGCGGCATAAATTAAAAAATAATTAAGTAATTAAATAATTAAAATTAAAATATAGTTGCAACGATTTTGAAAAATTGCCACAAAATTCAATTTTAATTAAATTTGGCGGCGGTTTTTGAGAAACAGTCGCTAAATTAAAAAATAATTAAATAATTAAAAATTAAAATTAAATTAACATTTGCGAAGGTTTTTGAAAACCGTCACAAAATTCATTAAAAAATTTAATTTAGCGGCAGTTTTTAAAAATTGCCGCTAAATTAAAAAATAATTAAATAATTTAAAATTAAAATTAAATTAAGATTTGCAGCGATTTTGAAAATCGCTGCAAAATTCATTAAAAATTTGAATTTTACTTAAGAAAATAATTAATAAAAAGAAATATAAAATCTTAAAAAGAAATTTAAAATTTAATTTAAATTAATTAAAAATTTTAATTTAAAAAATAAATATAAAAATAAATTTAACAAATTTTTAATAATTTTTAAAAATATATAAAATCTTTTTTTATTTTTTAATCAATTAATTTAGTTAATTTAATTCAATTAATTTATTTTTAATTTATTCCTTTACTCTTTTAAAAAATAATAAATTAATTAGTATTTTTTAATTTATATTAAAAAATATAAAATATAATTATGGAAAATAGTGGTTGTTTTAATATATAATATATATACGCTGTTATATAACAAGGGGGCTTGGCAGATCAGACGGTTTCGCCACACACGCGCATAGGGGAGGTCGTGGGTTCGAAACTGGGGTAGGGAAGGTTGAAAATTTTAATTTTTTTATAATTTTTATGGTGGTTAAAAAATCGCCGCTAAATATTTTAAAAACTGGCCCAAAAAATATGATTTGCGGCAGTTATTCCAGCGGTTGGTCAAAACCGCTGCTAAATGCCCTGCGACGGCTAATTTAGCAGCGGTTTTCAAAACCGCCGCTAAATTACTGAGCAGCAGTTAAAAATCGCCGCTAAATGCCAGCTTTTTTATAGTGTGTGTGTGTGAGTGCAAGGGGAAAATGTGAAAAAATAGGGCAAAGTTGGTGGGTTAGGTGGCTGGCGAGAAGGGCATGCCATGCCCTCTTGCTTCTTCTCCAATCTTCATTATTTTCTCTCTCTCTTTACCTTGGTTCTCTCAGCAACCTCTTCCTTCTTTTCATTCTTCTTCATCTAATCTCCTCTTCTCTTGGTGAAGAATCAAGCTTCAAGATGGTGGGTCTCCAACTTTAGGCAAGTTTTTCGTCTTCTTGGTCTCTCCATTTAAAGGCAAGCATCTATGTTCATCGCTCCTATCCTTTAATGCAAGTTATTATCGATTATTTTTCTCCATTTTGAGCACACTTTGTTTCCTCCATTGCTACAATATTTGGTCTTTTGATAAAATGGGTCTCTCTATTTGGTTACAAACATTTTGCTAAATTTCTTAAAAAAAAAAAAAATGAGTCTTGTTGAGGTTTCATTTAGGGCTTGATTTACTCCAGAAATCTTTCAAGGAATGACATTTTGTTGGTTATATGCAAATATTGTTGATTTACATTGCATTCTTTTGTCCGTTTTCGTTTCTAGGTCTTAAGAGTCGACTCTTTTGAATGAAAGTTGACTCTGTATGTTAAGCTCTTGGATGAGTCGACTAAGTTGATGTAGAAGTCGACTTTCTTATTCTGGAAGTCGAATTTTCAATTTCAAAAGTTGACTTTCCATTTTTAGACTGCGCACCTTATACTTTTTAGACCATAACTTTGTGTCTCGATATCGGAATTAAGATCCATTTTTTTTGTTGTAACCCTAACTCAATAAGCTTCGATTTGGTTTATTATGGGAAAAATTTGGATAACATTTGACCCTGTTAGTGTCTTGTCAACTTGACTCAGATATTATAATGGGATGTTAAATTCCTGAATAAGCCATAGATGGATGTGAATGAAGACATATGCATGATTATGATGTGATGTGGCCTAGAATCTTAGTGGGTGAGTGTGGGCATGTTATTGTGAAGATGCTTGAATGTGTATGCATATGCATATATATATATATATAATGCCTTAACGCACCTATTATTTTGCGTGGAAAAAAGTAAGTGGATATTCCCAAGGCATTCCATGACAAAAAGGGCGGTTAGTCCATAAAGAAAGAAATGTTAAAAAAAGGGGGCGATGTGTCCACAAAGAAAGAAGAAAGAAATGGGGATATTCCACAAAGGCGGTGTGTCCGCATTTTTGTATGTGTAATGTATATATTTTTGTACTATAAGTTATGTTGATAAAAGGGCATTGTGCTATAGTCTAAGTGTGTGAATGTTATCTTCCATGGTGAAGTGTGTGATTTGATGTAAGAAAAAAAGTATGATATATATATTGAAGCATGGTTTAATGAAGAAGGCATGATTTCAATGGTCTCTATATATGCAGGTAGTGGTTCTTTCCTTGACTCTTATATTATGCATGCCTTCATAAATCAACCTTTTCACTATTCCTCTTTGCTTGTTATATGCTTACTGAGCCTTGTGGCTCACTTGTTTGCTTTTTGTCATTCTAGGTAAGGGCAAATCTGTAGTAGAATGAGAGTTTAATGGGGCTCGAAGTTGATTTTAGATGCGTACAGAGATCTCTCCCGACCTAAAGATTTTGGGATTTGTGTGGAGGGCCAGTGTTGAAGGTTATTTCTTTTTGTATGTTATTGGCGCTTTTTGTTTATTTTCAGAAGTGTATGGCTTTTAAGGCCTTAAGAAATGATATAAGAATGATTATCGCTCCTATTAGAAGTAAGCTCATTTAGTATATGAAGTTTTTGTTATGTTTGTTTCTGTATTCCATTTGGAAAGACCTTCTTTCGGATGTTTCTATGCTAGCGAGCATATCCAGAAGCGGGCCTTGACAATCTATGATAATTGGACGTGGCAGCCACTAGAAGCTTTAGATGTTGATTTGGCTCCATTATGCTTATTTGTGAGGGCTGGCATTGGCGGCCACTAAAAGATAACTATTTGTGACAGCCAAAAGTGGCAACCACTAAAGGTGAATTATTTGTGACAGCCACTCATGGCGGCCATTTAAAGCTTGGGAGAATGGATTGATAGACATGCTTATTTCTGAGGGTCAGTGGTGGCGACAACTAAAAGCAGATTATTTGTGAGGGTTGTCATTAGCAACCACTAAAGGTGTATTATTTGTGCCAATCAGCCATGGTGACCACTAAAAGCTTTTGTCATCACTTTAATTTCAATATACTTATTTGTGAGAGTTAGCTCTGACAGCCACTAAAAGTGAATTATTAATACAATAATGTCTTAATATAAAATGTCACATGAAATATAAAATATAATTAATAATTAATAAAAAATAATTATTAATAACATTCTTCTTTCAATAAACTTTAATGCATGTTTTTATCTCATAATAGAACTCATTCTTCTTTCAATATTCTTAAAAAGTATATTTTTTTACTTTTAATAATTAATAATATACTTATTCTTAAAAAGTATATTTTTATATTCTTAAAATATAAAATATAATTAATAATTAAATACAAAGTATGTTTTTATTTCAATATACTTTTATTTCATTCTTCTTTCAATATTCTTAAAAAGTATATTTTTTACTACTATAAAGTTTACAAAAAGAGAAAAAGATATTTTGTTTATTTTTCTTTTCCTTCAAAATATAAAAAAAAAGTTAAAAAATGTAAATCAAGCAACACATTGTTCAATGAACATTTCTGTATACATTTCCCTCCCTCATCTCTCTCGCTTCCTTATTCATTTCCCTCCATCTCCCTCTCTTATCTTACCTTCACTGCCTCCACCCCATCGCCTTCGCTGCCTGACTGTCGCAACCCTTTCCTTCTCCGTCTCTAGCTCCGTTGCAACCTCTTTGTTGCCTCAACACTGTCGTTGTCATTGTCGCTACCGCCGCCTCTGCTGTCTCAACATTACCGCCATCTCCATCTCCATCTTGGCCTCCAACTCCAGCAAGTCTCTCTCTAATTTTGTTGCAATAGAGAACATATTTTGTTTTTGGTGGTTAGTTTTACTTCTCATCCATGGATTTATCTCTGGTTTTATGCTTCATCGTACTAGTACTTCTCCCTACCTAAATCATCTCTTAATAATAATTAGTGATGCACACGTTTCTCTATGTTCTTCCATCTGAAATGATTTCTTTAAGGAATGATCCGTTCGTGGTTATCTTTTATTTTGGCGTAATTAATGATGGTTCATGCATGGGAGTTTTAGGCCTTTCTAATTGGGAAGATTCAACTTTTACGTTTTTTGTTAGTAATAGGTTAAAAGAACAGACAAAAGCTTAAGTTGTTGTTTTTTTTTTGTGTGTGTTGGGTAGTGGGGGTGGGGGGGAGGGGGGAAGCGCTTTCAATACTCTCTATGAAAATGATGTAAATGGTACATTTTAATTGATGTGGGTATAACAAAATATGTAGCTCAAGAATGTGTTTATGGGAAATAGGAAAACACCAATATGAAATTCAAAGATTAATCTTTTACATTGGTAATATTGAGGCTAATTTTAGTCTAACAATATTGTGCATATGTGGATGTATGTGTGTCTGCTTGTTTTTATCTGTTATATGAAAATTTGTCTTGGCAAAGATAGTCAAATAGATATTGAAACAATTCAAATATATCTATGCCTTGAAGGCTGATTAATTTTGTAGTAGATTAATGTTCATTGTCGGTTTGCTCTTTATTTATAACAATTATTTTTTTCATGAAATTTCTCTTACCACTTTTGTGTGTAATTTAAAATAGAGAACACAAACAATTGGTGGTCCAATCTCTAGCCCATTCCCATCCTAGAAATGTAGAAAACATTCATAATAGAGAATTCCCAAGTTGGTTTGAGCATCAAGTAAGTATATTAAGATCCAATACGTATCATTGAAATATTTTGTGGTTACATGTTCAATGCTGTCCATTTGGACTATATTGTTATTTAACCCATTTCCGTTTAAATGGATAGGTGACACAAATGCATAATTCAGAAAATGACAAAGTCACCAATCATTTGTTACCACTTGCTTGAGGGCTAAATCATAGTGCATTGTCATACAAAGGCTACATTGTTAATGGTTTTCAGCTCCACACCCGAGATCGAGAGAAATAATTAAAAACTCAAAATAGTGGAGTTTTCGTGAGGGGGGAAACTAATAGTTTTGCAACTGCGAGAGATGGTAACCCAACCCTTGGTAATGTGGATTACTATGGTGTGTTAATGAATATTATCGAATTGCAATATATTGGTGGTTTACGAGTAGTATATTCAAGTGTGATTGGAGAGATGTATACAATCAAGGAAGATGAATAAGGATAGATAATTACGGGTTCACTTAAATTTTGATAGATCATTGCAGACTAATGAACTATTTATACCTGTTTGTCAAGCTGAACAGGTGTTTTATGTAAGGGAAATAGGGGAACCTAATTGGTATGTTGTTCAACAATCACAACCTCGAGACTTTTATGATATGGATGCCTATGAAGCCACTAGTGATGAAGCATTTCAAAAAAATAATCTGTCAAACATTGGCCAATGTCCAACCCAAGATGCGGATCTAAATGACTGTGAGTTTTCATGCCATAGAAGTGACATTCCACTAGAGATTGCATTTGAAGAAGGGACATCAAGACAACGAAGGAAAAGAATGTATCCTTCAGTCAAGGGAAAGAAAAGGACTAAAGGAAGAGGGAAATAAAATCCAATTTCAAGTGATGATGTTTGATTGTATATATCTTGCTTGTTTAGTTTTGGTATGTTTCTTTTTTTTTTCCCCTCTATTTTTCTAAAGCTTAGTGTATTTCAGTGTTTCTTTTTTCTTTAGTCACTTTCTATATATAAGTCTATGTCATAGCCAATGAAGGGTCTAGCCGAAACCAACGAACAAACTCCTGTCACACCACCTAATTTTAATCCATCTACAAGACAAAGTTGTGCTGGTAAGAAATAATTAGCTATGTTTTAATAGTTTGGTTCTCCTCTGTAAAATGATAAAATAATTATTAATTTTTATTTATCATATATTTATTGTATAGGATCATCATCATTTAATGCAAGAAAAAGAGGTCAATGGTAAACAAAGAATAAAATACTAACATCTTTGGCTCCTACTAAAAAATTGCCATTGGAATTCAATAATTATGGTTAAGCCATGTCATCAAATGCTAATGTGTTTGCAAGTCATATTGACAAGAATGTTAAAGTATGTGAAGATACACCAATTTCTTGCAAGCGTTGGGAAGATGTTCCACAAGACAATAAGAATAAAATGTATTCTTATGTACTGGTAAGATTAGTAATTATTCTATATCATACTTATACGATAGTGTATTAAATCGTTCATCATGGCTTATAACGTTTCAAACAATTTTTTCTTTTAACTTGTGTAGGAGAAATTTAAATTTGAAGAAAACGAAGTAAGAAAAAATTGGATGTTTAAAAAGATAGGAATGGATTTTGCAAACTATAGATATAGGTTGAAGACTGACTATTATGATTCATATGACAATGATGATGATCGAATTAAGTTTGCTCTAACAACTGTGGAGCAAGGATAATGGAGACAATTTGTCACTTGGTTGAGCTCACATGAGTTTCAGTATACTATACCCTTTACTTTTTTTATGCACAAGTCATTTTAATTATTTAAAATTTGATTATTGTATTTGGTCTTACATATAGGTTGTTTTTGCTTGTAATAAATCCAATCGGTTAAAGCAAACAGTGACTAAAACTACAATTAAGTACTAGAAGTTTTGCTCGAGTTAGAGCTGAACAGGTATAATTTAAATCATTTATACATCTTTCTTATTAACATTTTTTTTTTTGCCGATTAACTTTGTCTACTTAACATAAGCTGAAATATTAGGACACGAACCATTTGTATGAGAAATGTTCAAGGTGACACACAAGAAAAAAGACGAGTCAATGGTTGATTCCACGTCACAAGAAATAATGGTAAATTTTATTTTAAGCAGTTTATGTTGTTATTATGATATGTATATATTTTAGTATTAAGTTACAACATATCTATTTTATTTATTATCAAATTTCAGGAAAAAATTCAATCTTTAGTAACCCAAAGAGCTGAGGAAGAATCTTCTCAAGCTATTGATGAAAATGAAATTTTTTTTAAAGTAATGGGAAGAGAAAGACATGGACGTGTTCGTGGGTATGGATTCAGACCAACTACTTCTTCTGTCCTTGGAAAGATTCCATCTCATCATGAGTTCATTACAAAATTAGAACCAATGCGACAACATAATAATGGTTTGAAAAATGAAATGCAACTTTTGAAAGAGAAAAATGAAGCATTGTAGACAGAATTGGACCAAGTCAAAGAAAGACAATCAATTTTTGAAACTTTTATGGAAGTTGCTAAGGCATAAAGGATTGGAAATAACAATTGACTAGACCTATTTGCTGGATTAGATATATACTTAAATGTAAATATAAAGTGCTAGATGTCTTTTTTTGATGACAATGTAAATGTAAAGTGTTAGTCAATTGTTAATTTACTTGATTTGTTTGCTTAATTGTCATTAAGTTTTAAATAAAAGCGTTTTCACTACAAAAAATCAAGAATTTAGTGATGAAAAAATTCGTCACTAAAGCTTCAAATTCCGTCGCTGTTCAGTGACGGAATGCCATTCCGTCGTTGTTTAGCGAGGGAATTTCCGTTGCTAAATTCTTTCACAGAATCAACCATGGAAAAAAAATAAAAGCAACGCCAACAGAGTGCGCGGGCGCTAAAATTGGCGTCGCTAAATTTTAGCGACGGAACAATTTAGTGACGGAATCAGCGACGAAATTTTTTCTGTCGCTAAATTAGCGAAGGAATTGTCCCTGTCGCTGTTTAGCAACGGAATTTCCATTGCAAAATTCCGTCGCTGAATCAGCCATGTAAAAAAAATAAAAGCAACGCCGGCACTCTGTGCGGGCGCTACGTGGCATTGCTCACCAACAGCCACGTGGTGGCGCTGGAATTATTTTCCAGCGTGAGGATTTTTCTTACCTTTCCTTGGGATTGAACCCTGGACCTACAATCTCCCCTCTATGCGCACGACCAGCTAATCTAGAACACTTAGTTTATCAAGTGCATAAAATATTTTTATAGTATTTTTGTTTAAACTTTTCGGAATTACATTTGCACCCCAAAATTTTCCAAACTTATTTTTAAAATATTCCATCACTCATTTTGAATTTCATTTTAATTTTTTTTATTTTTTAGTGACGTGTATGACGCCATCGCTAAATTTGAAAATTTTTATTTATTTTTTAGCAACGGGTGTGCCCCGTCACTAAATTTTAAATTATTTATTTATTTTTTTTATTTTTTAGTGATAGGTATGCCCGGTCGCTAAATTTTATATTTTTATTTAATTTTTTATTATTTTTTAGCTACGGGTGTGACCCCTTTGTTAAAATTTAATTTTTATTTAATTTTTTTGTGACGGGTTTTACCCCGTTGCTAATTTTTTTTAATTTAATGTTTTTTTATTTTTTAGTGACGGGTGTGACCCCATCGCTAAATTTTATATTTTATGTTTAATTTTTTTTATTTTTTAGTAATGAGATTTCCATCGCTAATTCCGTCGCTAAATTAAAAAAATATTTAAAAATATTAGCGACGAAAATTCCGTCTTTATTTGTCGCTAATTAGCGACGGAATAATTCCGTCGCTAAAAATTATTTTTCTTGTAGTGTTTGAAGTTTCTCGATGATTAGAATGTTGTTATTTTGGATGCAATGTATTAAATTAATAGGGTTTAAAATATAGAAAAACAAATAGTGGATTGTGGAAAATTTTTATTAAAATCACTTTTTCTGGCGCCCAAAAAAAAGTGATCACTAAAAATATGTCTTCTTTTGTGGCAGTCATGACTCTTACTAAAAGTATCTGTCATACACTTTTTGTGGTGGCCAATATAACGTGGCCACTAAAAAATATGACCTTTTAGAGACAAAACATTCATTTTATAGTGCCCAAAACTATCACTAAAATCTTATCATTTGTGACAACTGTAACGACCTGTGGTACCGGTGTTAGAAAATAAGATAAAATTCCAAGAGTGCTCATTGAGAGAGAGGAGGAAATTGAAATGACGGTACCCTGGGAGAAGGGGCATTTTGGTAATTTAGATACTAAGCAGTCCGGTGGGCCCTGAGGGTAATTTTGAGAAATGAATTAGTAAATTGCCAAATCAACGATAGGAAATGCCCTAGGATTTGGATGCCCGAGAAAGAGAGCATGAGATTGACAAGTGTCTCGAGATGAGGCTAATGACGCTGAAAGAAATCGGATCGAGAATAGTTTTCGGATCAGTTTCTATATAAGCTTAAATTGTTACCCGAACCGAATGTTCGTAAGGGGTAACCGAGAAGTCGTTGGTAAGTTAGAGGGTCTCGAAGAATGGCCCGATTTTATGAATAAGTCAACCTTAACATGTTTTCAGGTAGAGAAAAGGTCTCGTGCGAGCGCAGGGACGAAATCGATATTTTCGAGTCAATGTCGATTATTAATTTTTAGAAAATCAATATTTTAAATGGTTTAATGATAATTAAATTAAGTTTTGGAGGGTCCAAGAGCAATTATAAAAAATTTTCAAGTGTAATTAAATTTCCTAAGTGAAATTATGGAGAAAATGGGGGATTAAGCCATCAATAGTGGCTTTTCTTGGATTCGAAACAGAGAAAACAGAAGGAAGAGTGAGATCAGATCTGAGGGGGAGAGATCGCGTGAGATCGTGAGAGTTTGAGAGTGAGCTTGAGCAATGCAAGATTGAGAGAGAGATGCGGTGATGGCCGATCGAGGGCGGCCATGGTTGACGCGGCTGAAACAGCCGCGACCAACGGCAATGGAGCAGCAGCAGCGGTGGCGCACGACGGAGCTCGTGGAGGCGGCTGGCGAGGTCGGAGCGAGCTGGAGAGGCTTCGTCGACTGCCGGAGGCGCTGGAGCAGCCGGTGGCAGCGGCCATGGGGTCGCGGCAGTTGCAGCGCGCGCGGTGGAGGAAACCAGCTGCGGTGGAGGCAGTGTAGGCCGGTGGTGGCGCGGCCGTTGGGTGCGACTGGCGATGGCCGCGGGCGAGCGGTGGCTGCCCGCGGAGCCTGGTGGCCGGTGGCTGGTGCGCGCGCAGGTCGGCCGCGCGAAGAAGACGAAGTGGGAGGTAGGAGATGAAGGAGAAGAAAAATAAAAGAAAAAGAAAAGAAAAGAAAATAAGAAAATAAGAAAATGGAGGAAAAATAGGGAAAAATAGAAGAAAATTTCAGAAAATTATGAAAATTATTTTGGGGCTCGAGGAGCGTGTTGGAGGCTTGAAATTGGAATTTGGGCTTGAGATGGCAGTTAAGGAGGCAAGGCCGGTGTGGGCATTTGGCCAGATTTCTCCCCAGATCAATCGAGGTAAATTAATATTTTTTTCTTCCCAAGTAAATTTCATTAAGCGAGTTAATGTAGAATAATTATTTGTTGGATTAAACCCCATGTCGGGGTTGTTTTGAAATTTGTTGATGGATGGTTTTGGCAGTGTGTGGCGAAGTTAAGGGCATTGGTTTAATGTCGAATGTAAATGGAGTTGGGTTTATGTTTGTTTGCATCTAGGTTTGACCGGGAAGACGGTGATCCTAGAAGAGTTCGAGCTTCAAGCTAGATTTCGTGTCGAGATAGGAAAGGTTTCGAGCCAGGTAAGGGACGACCCCAAGGGTGGTAGCCTTGCAAATGTTTGGTAATATGGTTAAATATATGTTGTGTGCAGTTGTGTGTTGTGCATGTTCTATAGGTGGTCTAGTGGAGTCCTATGGCCATAGGAGAGACTAGATGCATGCTAGGGATAATATCGGGAGGTTGAAGTGGCGGCTAACGTTATTGCCGCATTATAAATTGTATTATCTCCTGTGTGTATTCATGTGGCGGTATGTATATATATGTCCTTGTGGATGAATGTGTATGTTCTTGGGCGCTGGATGGTATCTAGTTTGTTGTAATCGGTATAATGTAGTATATGATTGTGCTAGTTTTATGCCTGGGTCACCTTTGGCTTGTGGTGAGACGAGCTGAGTAAAGGTGTAGCTTACTCGGGTTCCGGGTCTCGTTCCGCTGTGGTTCTTTAATTGTTTTGGGACCCACTCCTCGAGTGGAGCGAAGGGAAGGACGAAGCCTAGTCCCCACCTAGGACGTTTCCCGATGAAACATAGTCCATCTCTTCATTTATTTTGGAGTTGTGTGTGAGTAATCTGGCCGATTATTCACCGGTAGCGCCCGTAGGTGAGAGTGGGCCGTTACAACAACTAGCACAACTGTCACAAAAAATGCATTATTTGTGACAACGATGGCCCTTGCAAAAGAAAATTAACAGTGGTCGCCGTCACTGAAGAGTAATTACTTGTCATGGCCGAGATTGTCACAAAAAATGCTATTAGTGTGGCAGCCACATTCAGTCGCCACTAAAAGGTTGTTTTAGTGATGGCCAACCAATAATCGCCACTAATACTATTTGTGATAAACTTTTTAGTGACCGCTTAACAGCCACAAAACTTTTAGTAGCGAGTTTTTATGCTTTTAGTGATGGTCTTGACTACCACTAAAAGTCAAAATTCTTGCAATGAATATTGGTTCTTAGTTTGTCTCATTTTGTCTCAAAGCTAGAGATTTAGCTTTCTTTATTCTATTTGTTTTTTTATTTAGTTACTGTTTTTTTTCATGTGTCAATTTGACCTATAAATCTAGGTCTATGGCTTAGCCGTGCATGTTTAAGCTCTTTAAAACATTGGACTTGAACTTGTCAAAGTATTTGACTCATGTGAATTCATGTAATACCCGGGAATTACTTGAGGCTATAAATGGAATTTAATGAAGGGTATAAGCGGAATTTTCAAAAGAACAGGGCTATAGGGTACATTATCGCAATTTTAAGCGACCAAATCAGCTGAAAGGAGTAGTACCCCGGACCCTAGATGATCAAGGAAAATGTAATGGTATTGACGAGTAATACGAGTTATGATTTTAGACATGGGAATATTGGAAAAGTCAACGGAGTTTCTTGAGGACTTAGATTTTACATATTAAACAACCCTCTAGCGATTTAGGTTTGAAACAAATGGATTTAAGGTCAAAACGACCAACCTGGCCTAAGTGCAATTTTCTAATTTTGCCCGAGAGAGGTCAAAAAGGTAATTTTCTAGGAATTTCGAAGATAAAATGAATAATACAAAACTTGTGGGTCTTAATGGTGGTATTGAAAAGATCAGGGGTGATATGCAACGGGCTAAAATGGCATTGGAAGAATCAAGGGGCTAAAATGTAATAAATGAAAAATGGTGGTGTGAACGCATCAAGAAATCGGTCGCCGCAAATCCGCCGCACGTGGAGCTATCTCCGGCGATGGGATGGCCACGGTAGGGCTTAGGGGAGGCTGTATACGGCGTGGGGTTTCTTGTAGGGCAAGTTGTGGCTGGTGATTGGCCGAGAGGAGGCCAGAATTTGCTATAAAAATGAGGCCAGGGTTTTGAATTTTTGGCATCAAATTCCTCAAGTTTGAGGACGAATTGGAGAGGGTGGACAGAGGGCTTTTGCTCCTTGGTGTGTGGGCTTTCTTTCTGGAGCGTTTGGAGGTGTTTTGGCTGCGTTTGAAGGTCGTTTGAAGCTCAGCCGGAATCTGGAGGCGGTTAGCCTTCGCCGACCTGCAACCGGCCATTCAGAGGCCTTTTCGGTGTCCTTTCGGCTAGAAGTTGGTACCCTTAGGAAAATAATCATCAAGGGTTTCCAGGAGATGTGCTTGGTTTCCCCATCGGAGCCGTCGCCGGCGGCTGGAAATCGGAGAAAAAGATGGCACGTGAGCCACACGCGCCACACTCCACACACAGCCACACGCTAGGCGCGTGAGGGCACTTGAGAAGGGGCATTTCGATAATTTTGATTCTAGTATTTTTCTTGAATTATTTTAGGATTTATTATGTGGAAAAATTGAGAAAAATGTTTGAGGAAATAATTATTTTGGAATTATCAAGGTGAAATTTGGGAGAAAAATAGAGGAAATTATGGAAAAATTGAGGAAAATAGATTTTGATGCTTCTTTAATTAAATATGGTGTTTAGGAAGTGTCGTGGCTCGAGGTTAAGTATAAATACAAGTGTTTGTGATTTGGAACACAAATTGAGGCAGTGCACGAGGATCGAGGCGATCCGAATACGTTCGAGGTGAGTTGTTCACTACCAAACTTGACTTGTTCATGCAAATGGTTTGATCTGTGAGTGTTCTACCTAGAAACTTGGTTTTATGTTGAGTGGTTCTTTCCCAAAACTTGATTTACTGTAGGTGTTTTACGCTAAAAACTTGGTGTTTGTTCTATCTAAAAGTGTAGTGATTTCATGTAAAATGGTTTTGTTTCATGCAAACGATAACCGGTGACGGTTGGTTTTATGAGGAAGGTTCGTTTCTAAATATTTCGAATTTGTGCATTGCATTTTATAAAGCTGTTGTTTATATGATGCATTTAATTGTGAAATGTGGCATTGTCTTGCGTTTTGTGTGTTCGTATGGAATGTCAGCCTAAGATGTTATCTGGATAGTGTAGCCATAATTCTCCAAGGGCGTGATGAAATAATAGGGGTATCTTGTGCTGGTGTGCATGCCGGGATAGCCGCCTTGGTTTCTATGCCAGACCTTTTGGTCAGGAAAGTTGCACTAGGATGACTAAGTGGTCCATATTGTGTTGTTCATGTGGAATATCAGCCTAGGATGTTGTCTAGATAGTATAGCCATAATTCTCCAAGGGCGTGACAGAATAATAGGGGTATCTTGTGTTAGTGAGTATGTCGGGATAGCCGTCTTGGTTTCCGTACCAGGTCGTTTGGTCAGGGAAGTTGTACAAGAATGACTAGGTGGTTCCTGGATGCTTAGAGTGGGAACATAATCTCCGACGTAAATGTGGTGAGCTGGGTTCCTGCGTTGATGTGACCCTGCTGGGCCGAGAGTTGGTAACAATTGTTCCCGAGATGTTGGAGAGATATGTTGATTTTGCCCCTCTTAAGCTAGAATCGCATCATGTCAATGTGTCGGTATGGTGGCACAGCTTTTAGAGAGATTGCTCTTTTCCCGTGATAGGGTTAAGTGTAACACCCCAATTCCCGGGAGGGTGTTACTGTAACGTAAGATTCCGGGGATATAAATTTTTTTCAAATAAAAACCCATCACAAAAATCGTTCCCCGAAGATCCCGTTACACCATCTCAGTATATCGACTATAAACCATCAATAAACTAAGACAGGTTCACCAACACAAATGCGGAAACTAGATCGAAACCTTAATAGGTCATAACCGAAACCACTTTATTTATATATAACGTTAAACCATCACTTACAAGACGTCCTCAAAATAAACAACATTTATTGAAAGGACATAATATAAAACATCCTCTAATCGCCGTCACTCATCGGCAATTCCTTTTCCTTTCGCACCGCTGCCTTCACCTGGAACGTTTGAATATTCTAGGGACATAGTCCAAATTAGATGATGAATCATCTAAGTGAGAGTTCAAAACACATTTTTCATGAATGAATGCAAGACATGAAATAAACCAATACACCTGGTAAGCCCTAGCTCAAGAGAATCCCCAGCACTTAACCCTACCATAGGAAAAGAGCAAATCTCTCAAAAAGCTATGCCACCACACCGACTCGACGACACAAAGACGCGACGCGATTCTAGCTTAAATGGGGCTGCCAACGCATCTCACCAGATTACGTTCCCACCTTAAGCATCCATGAACCACCATACAATCCCAACTCCAAAATTTCACATGGACCACCTAGTCGTCCTAGTGCAACTTCTCTGGCCAAACGGCCTGGCACGAAAATCAAGGCAGCTATCTTGACATGCCCACCAGCATCAGATACCCCTATTATTCCATCAAGCCCTTGGAGAATTATGACTACACTATCCAGACAACATCCTGGGCTGACATCCCACATGAACAACACAGTATGGACCACCTAGTCATCCTAGTGCAACTTCCCTGACCAAACGGTCTGGCACGGAAACCAAGGCGGCTATCCTGACATGCACACTTAGCATTAGATACCCCTATTATTTCGTCACGCCCTTGGAGAATTACTGCTACACTATCCAGACAACATCCGAGGCTGACATTCCATACGTACACAAAACTCAAGACAATGCCACATTTCACAATTCAATGCATCATATAAATAACATTTATAAAATGCAATACATAAGTTCAAAACGTTTAGGGACGCACTTCCCTCATAAATTAACCGTCATCGGTTACCATTTTAATGCACAAAACCATTTTGCATGAAATCTACAACACATTTAAGTAACACAAATACCAAGTTTTTAGGGTAAACTACTCACCTCGACAAATTCGGATCGCTTCGATCCTTGTGCACAACCTCGTTATGCATGCCAATTCATAGGCACTTGAATTTATTGTCAACCTCGAACCACAACACTTCCTAAACACCACATTTAATTAAGGAAGTATTAAAATCCATTATCCTCAATTTTTCCATAATTTCCTCTATTTTCTCCTATTTTTCACCTCGATAATTCCAAAATAATTATTTCCTCAACTATTTTTCCAAATATTTCAACACAACAATTCTTAAAATAATTAAATAAAAATTTTGGAAGTTGAATTACCAAAAAGCCCCTCGTCACGCGCCTTCACGCACTTGGCGCATGGGTGCAAGCAAAGGTTGGTGCGTGCAGCTCACGCGCCACCGTCTTCAATCTTGAGCCAGTTGCCGGCGGTTGATCCGACGACCTCGAAACTGGTACCCCCTTAAAGCCCTTGAAGAATCAATCACAATGGCACCAAAATCAGGCCGAAACAACAGCGGGAAACCCACCAAAAATGGATTTACAAGTCGCGGTAGGCGGACTGCCTCCGACTCTCGGCCAAGCTTCGAATGGCCACCAAACTCACTTAAAAATGCCTCAAAATGATCCCAATCTCTTCTACGTGATGCAAGGATTAAAAGCCCCTTAATCACTCTCTCAAAAACATCCAAAAACACGATCGATTTGATGCCCAAAAATCAAAACCCTCGGCCTCCCTTTTATACCCAAAAACCAAGCTTTTTCCGGCCAATCACCGGCCAAGCTTGGTCCCCAAGCATTCCCCTGACTGTATACGACCTCCCCCAAGCCAGCCTCGGTCGTCCCATTGTCGAAAACGGCCTCCACGTGCGGCGACCGACTTCCTTCACTGTGTTCACATTGCAACTTTCCATTTTTTACACTTTCACCCCTACTTTCTTCCAATTTCATTTTAGCCCCTACCATGATACCCCTGATCTTTCCCACACCATCACTAAGGCCCACAAGTCTTGTACTTCTCATTTCACCTTTGAAACTTCCAAAAAATTACCGTTTTGACCTCCCTCGGGCAAATTTAGAAAATTATACTTAGGCCCGGCTGGTCAATTTGACCTTAAATCCATTCGATTCAACCTGAAATCACTTAAGGGTTGTTCTATACATAAAATACTAGTCCTTAACATGCTCCGTTGACTTTCTGGATGCCTCCTACGTTGATTCGATTTTCTCAGCCCGGTCGACAGCTGTACCGAAAACTATTCCCGATCCAATTTCTTTCATCACTAAAAATCATAATTTAAATCACCTGTCGATATTGTACCAATTTCTTTGGCTATCTAGGGTCCTGGGTACTCCCTCCGACTAATTCGGTCGCCTAAAGCTACATTAGTGTACCCTATAGTCTCATTTTTCTGCAAATTCCATTTATGCCCTTCATTAAATACCGTTTATATCCTCAAATCATTCCAGGAATTACATTAAGCGCTGTAGGATTCTCTTGGGCTAGCGCTTGCCGAGTTGTGTTGGTTTATTTCATGTCTTGCATTCATTCATGAAAAATGTGTTTTTGAACTCTCACTTAGATGATTCATCATCTGATATGGACTATGTCCTTGGAATATTCAAATGTTCCAGGTGAAGGCAGCGGTGCGAAAGGGAAAGGGATCACCAAGGAGTGACGGTGATTAGTGGATAGTTTACTTTATTTCGTTTTTAATTATATTGTTAATTTTGATGACGTCATGTAAACGTTGGTTTAACTTTATATTATGAATAAAGTGATTTTGATTGTGTCTATTGAGGTTTCGATCTAGCTTTCGTATTTAAGATGGTGTACCTGTCTTAATTTATTGATGGTTCATAGTTGATATACTGAGAAGGTCTAACGGGATCTTTAGAGAACGATTTTGTGTTGAGTTTCCGTTGATTGGAAAAAAAATATCCCTGAATCTTACGTTACCTAACGCCCTTGGAAGACGAGGTGTTATAATGCACTTAGCCTTAACCAAACAAACCCCATATTCTTCGTCTTTTATAATTGGATCCTTTCATTTGTGGCTTCGAATTCTTTTTTTGCCTTTTCAACATCAGCTAAAGCAGGGGATAACAATCCGAGTAAGTGATATATTTCTTGGCTTTAGATGGTACCATGTTTGGACTACAATGGTGCAATGTGACTATTTTCAATTAAATGGACAACATGCTCATCCATGTGTGGTCTTCTTGTAGTAAGTAGAGATATATATTTCTTTTTGAGTTGTCGTAAAGGAGAATTAGATCATATATTGTAACAACCCGTTAGTGGGCCCAGACGTTATGAGTATTTTATTTTCGAGTATTGAAAATTTTGCCCTATTAGAAAAAATGTGAAAAATATTTTTATGTAGCAAATTTATGTAAGTAAATTTTGTGGATAATTTATAAGTGTTATTATTATATGTGGGAAGTTAAAATAAGCCCATCTCTAATGAATTGGGGCTTTGAAATTGGGTTAAGCCAAAGTGTGAAATTTTGCAAATCTAATTAAGTAAAGTTGTAAAGTCCATTGGGGCTTATGATGGAAATGGGTCATTATATTTAATTGTGCCAAAGATTTGGGCTTGGGCCATATATTTATATGAGTGTAATGAAATAAATGGAAAAAGAAAGGAAAATGACAAAAGACAAAAATAGGCATGCTTTATGAATAAAGGTGAGGACAAAAAGGGGATTTACATAATTAGTTTGATAAGAAAATAGGAAAGAAATAAGAAAATGCAAAATGACATGAGGATATTTTGTGTTGCATGTGTGAGTGGAGGGTAAAATGGTAATTTTACAAGGGGGTGGTTGGTAGCCCTCTCTTCCCTTTTTCTCCCAATGCTATTGTCTTTTCTTCATTAATTTTCTTTCTTCTTCTTCTCTTTTGGTTCCCGGCGGTGGCTTCTTGTAACATTCCGTATCAAGCGATAGGAAGGACCGGAACAACTTATCTTGATAGGCCTACACGAACTTCCCGGGGGGTCACCCATCCTTGAACTTTTCCAGCTCAAACACGCTTAACCCGGGAGTTCTTTGCCTACATTCAATCCAAAAGGTATCCAGCTGGTGTTGTTTCCTTCCTTACTTATCCTCGATATATACTACCCTTCTTTGGACTCTCGGGATATTACATTCTCTCTTCTTGAGCACATGACGTCCTTATCATGCGACCTTACAACTGGTCCCAGATCTTCTCCCCTTAGGAGTTGCAATCCTAGAAGCCTGCCAGGAACCGCTTCTTTTTCAAGCCCTCGTGCCTCGACACCACTCCCCGCCCTCATCAGACCGCCTTCTCCAAGGGTCGGCTCTGATATCACATGTAACTTATCACATTGAGCGATAGAAAAGACCGGAACAACTTACCCTGATGGGCCTACACGAACTTCCCAGGGGTTACCCATCCTTGAACTTCCCCAACTCAAGCACGCTTAACCCGGGAGTTCTTTATCTACATTCAACCCAAAAGGTATTCAACTGGTGTTGTTTTCTTCCTTACTTATCCTCAATATATACTACCATTTTTTAAGCTCTTGGGGTATTACTGTAACGCCCCGCTTTCCCGGGCGCGTTATGACTTGGGACAATTCTGGGATAATAAATTTTTTTCTTTCAAACACTAAAGCTAAACCACATCATTCCTCAAATCCGTCCCAGAATTCCCATACATTAATCTCGAAAGAGAATCATTATACACATCAAATGCGGAAGCAAAGATCGAAACCTAATATCTTAACATAATCATAAATCAATTCTTACATCTTCATTAACTACAAGGATATACATCAACATTCCTCAAAACATTCAGAATTCAAAGTAGCAGAACTTAAATACATGGGCTACATAACATACATTTCACTCTTCATGCACTATGCTAAGTGCCATTTCATGCCTCATTTATCCTTGTATATGCTACAATCTCCACCTAGAACGTTTGAATATTCCAGGGGCAAAGCCCAAGTTAGATGATGAGTCATCTAAGTAAGAGTACATAATGCTATATCATGTGTGTATGCAATGTCTTACCTCGTAGGTGTCAACTGCACCCCTCATGCTACCTACCATTTTTGCGGCCTCATCTTTCAAAGCCGAGGTGTATGTGTAACACCCCGCCCCGTCGGAGGGGCGTGTCACTATGCTGGGGCCCATCACATACATACATAATCCCTTTACCTTATACATCAAATACCGTATTCCATAGGGAAACCCCAACAAATCATTAACAATGCGGAAGTAATAATCGAAACCTGATACGGTACATACCTGAATTCAACTTATATATATCATAAAGAATTCGTACCATATGTTACCATCATATCCTCAATTACATAAATACATTTCTCTCGAGATAACATCTAACACCCTAGGTGCAATCATATGAAACCTCGAATACATACATCAACATTTTACAATAATTAAATTATTGAAAGCTCCTGCTGCATTCATCGGCCACACCATCACGTGCCGTCATATCTCAACCTGCTCCTTGCCCTAACTGCAAGTCTCAACTGGAACGTTGAATATTCCAGGGGCATAACCCATTAGAAGATGAAACTTCTAGTGAGGGTCCAAAAATATATATATGATGCATGATGCAAATACATGAACAACATATACCCATAATGTAACTTCCCAGGTATCCCCAACCCGGCTAGGAATCCTAGGCAAATCCCGAACGTCTACGGGATAGGCCTAACGTTATTCCCTCAACGCCCTAGGGGAATTACGGCTACACTCTGAGGGTATCATCCCATCCCCATGCACAATTTCAATATGACAATAATATCGTGCAATGGAAATATCACGACTTTCAATGCAATATGACAAATGAATATTGCAATTCATAAATAGCATGCGTATATAACAATTATATCATGAATATAACTTCTTGTGAGAATACCACTCACCTTTGCCCAAAGACAAAGACATCTCGAAAAGCGTGCATCGCCTCAATATGTGTGCCCCGCCTCGATTCTCGTGCCAACTCTCAAAAGTTGCACCAATCTCATCATCTCGATCTCCTCAAACATAAAATAATATTTAATCACTAAATATCCTCAATATTCTATTTATTTCCTATTTCCTTTCATTTTCCTTCATTTCTCCTTCTAAAAATCCCAATAAATATACCGAGACTATTTTCTCAAATCTAACTTCACAACAATTCATTAAATGCTATGAACTTTCAAGGAAAAATACTGAACTTACCCGGATGTTGCGTTTTCACACAAAACGAGGCACTTTGATTCTAAAACCGAGACATCGGGAATCCCAACTTCAGATCTTTTTGCACAAACCTCCATAAAATATTTTTCCTGATTTTTCCATGATTTTTCCCATTTTTTTCACCCCCACACGCGCCCCCACGCGCCAACACATGACTAGGGCGAGTGAGGCGCGTGGAAGACCAGCGCGTGACCGGCACGCGCCGGTCATCTTCTCCGGCGCTCCGGTCGCCGGCGATCGGGGCTGACTCCACCACTTTGAAGCCCTCTCTTAGTCGATCATCATGGTATGATTTGGAGCTCGAAAGGAGGTCGGGAAGGCCTCCGATTTGCCGGCCAAAGGCTCGGCCAGGCGCACCGCCCATCTTTTCCGGCAACCCTCGAATAGCCTTCAAACCTTAACCAAAACACTCCAAATTTTCCAGAATTGATCTTCAAGCCATGGGCAACAAAAGCCCCATGGTCTTGGCTCCCAATTTGTTCGAAAACACGGCCGATTTGAAGCACAAACTTCTTCCATTTTCGGCCACCATAAACGCCTATTTATAGGCAATATCGAACATCCCAAAGCCCTTAGCCGCCTTACCCATCCTCTTAGGAGTCTCACCCGTCCTTGGGTGAGCCTCGAATCGGCTCCAACCGACCAGAATCGCGACTTGCAGGTCGCGACATTCCGACCAGTTTTCTGGTCGGCTTTTCCTTCAAAATCCGACCACTCGAGTGGTCGTTGCCCCCTCCTTCCTTTACAAAAAATGATCCCCGACCAACCCTCGTGCCATCCCTACGGTTGGATCGGCCGAAATCGACGACCGGAGACTTGGTGGTGATTGGCCAAACTTTTGCTTAATTGCACTTTGGCCCCTTGACTTTTGGCTATTTCATTTTAGCCCTTTTCACTAAACCCCTCAACTTTCCATAATTTCATTTAAGCCCCTCAAGACCTAAAACATCATTTTGACCCTCGAAGATTCCAAAACAACCTTGTTTCGGCCTCCCTCTAGCAATTTCTAAAAACTGTACTTAGGCCCGAATCTTCGTTTTGGCCTTAAACCCATTCGTTTCTTCCTGAAACCTCTGAAGGGTTGTTCCTCATGAAAAACCGAAGCCCCCTCAAGCTTCCGTTGACTTCCAAAAAGTCGTCTATGATAATTCGGTATTGTAGCCTAATTGGCAGCTGCCTTTTAAGCTGTACCAAAAACTGTTCCCGTTTCGATTTCTTTCAGCACCATAAATCTTACCTCGAGGTGCTCATTATTTCCATATCATTTTCCTTTGGCATTTCGGCTCTAGGGTACTCCCGGCAGTCGATTTAGTCATCTATACGGTAATAAATTACCGTTTTACCCTCAATTTATCCTTAAATTTCATTTTTACCCCAAGATAAATTACCCTTGAGTCCTTTAGAATTTCTCGGGTATTATATTCACCCCTCCTTAAAGAAATTTCGTCCTCGAAATTTTTCATCTGACAGTCAGCTAACTAAGACATAACATAGCTTATTACCTGAACACCTCAAATCAAACATCTATTTGATCATTTAGCAAACACCTCTCAGTTTGCATTCCTTACACGAGCAATGCTTACAAGCATACCGTGTCATTCACACAATTTCCTTTTGTGGCTCTTATCAGACGACCACACATATTTCATCATTCTAGGCACGTACATCCTACCCTGAAACTTTTGAGAATGTCCTCTTGCATTTCAAAATCATAACTCTTGGGCTGGCCATATCAATCATAGACAAGTACACTTGTCAACCACCCTTGCCTTTATATCTCGTTCACCAGATCCAGCTAAACAAGCATGCTAGCCATAAAAAATAGACGATCCCTTCGGCACTACCATCATAGTCGGCAGGCTAACTAGCCTCCAACTTCATCTGACACTCACAGCTATCCACCAGGTCCTGCGTTGGGCACCTCTCTGCCACGCGCCTGGTGATAAAAAGTAGTGCAGTCGTAGTCCTAAGGAACTCCATCACCGTTGCTACCTCTCGTTTAGCTCCTTCTGCGAGAACTCATACTTCAGGCTCCTCGTGGTTCTTTGAGCACATCAATGCCCCATCATTCTGGTAGTGTCTCATAATCTCGAGAGCACATACCTCATTTGCCAGTTCCAAGTCACACATCGGGTAGTCCTTTCTGTGCCTTGGCATGATCCACACGCCATCATTCAGTTCTGTTGCAGTATCATGCAACCTGATCCTTTGAGCTATCACAAGCTCTTACTGCACCTGGCAGTTCATTCTCATTCGACTCTCTCTCGAGTCCTATCATGGACACAACTATTTCAGAGAGTTCTCTCTCGAACCCCTGACAACAGTTTGTCAACCTCAAAACTTCCAATCATTTCATAGACAGGTAGGGATCCTATCACAACACTCCGGTCCATTGGAACTTGGATCTTAGTCAAACCATAACAGTCACGGTGGTACCTAAACTTTGGAATCTGACCGTCTCCTTGGCAGTACGCTAAGCAACTTAGACCCTGAGCCACCTGACTCATACCGCGAGACAGCTACCTAGCTTCCCCGGTACGTTGATCATAAGCTCTTTACTAGCCTTCATACCTTGGTCCTTGGGCTCAGATCCGCTGTTACAGGCCACACACCCATGGTGCTATTGTCTTTCTAGAGCCTCCTCGTCCCGTCTCCGAGAGTTATAATTAACCCGACTCCTGTCACTTCTGATACTTTTCAATACCAGTCTAAATCTCCAAATGTTACAGATCCTCGATCATATTCAGAGTTACACTCACTTAGGTTTCCAACCTTTCCTCGAACCATCATTTATTCGAAACTCTTGGCTCGTCTCCCGAAATCTATTAGGACATCTTACATTTCAGAAACTTCTGAATCCTCATGGTGCTTATGACAATCAACCTTGATTTCACGTTCACTAACATAAAGCCTCATGCTCTCATCAATTCTTTCATAATCTGCTTACTACCTAGCAAGCCAATCTCGATCATAACATCTATCATGATGTTCCTTAACATTATCCTCAACGTTCCTCGTGCGTCTCTCTATCCGAGGAGTATATTATCATATCATCAATTCTGAGATCCTCAATGTTCCTCATATGTCTCCCTATCCGAGGAGTACACCAACATATCATCAATAGACACAATTACCAACGCAACTTCAATGCAGATGGTACATTGGTCAATTCATCAATTCCGAGATCATTATCTCATTATCCTTATCATCGAAACATTGATTTCAGAATACCTTATTTCTTTATCTTAACCTCGATCATTCACCAATCATATATAACCCAGCCTCTAGCTGCTGTTTCATCTTTCATCAATTCTGAGGTACAAAATATCATTTCTTAATTATCACCTCTTTCAAAGTCTGATAATTTACATCCTCAATCAAGCCGCACACGGCTAATCATCCTATAACCTCAAGTTATCATTGGCAATCATCATTAAGAAATAATCTCGATGAATCTTTCGAGAATATATCCTATCATCTTCCAATTCTTCTTACGGCTTTTCATTGACCGCAAGTGCCCGCACTATATCTCGACAGGCTTCTAATTTCCATAACCTGCTGACCTCTCTCAGCGATACATTTCCCAATTTGCCCATCAAGGCTACCTAGACTAACTGTCTAGCCATACGAGAGTTCCAATCTCTCAAATCGAAAATCTCGGATCCTCAATCAATTCGGGTCTACAGCTTTTCTTACTGCGACCAACATCTTGGCACATCTGCCATCACTTGATCCTTTCAATCACGTCCAAGATTTGCACAATCTTCAAGACAACAATCATAACCTTACTACCAGCTAGAGCAGGCAGGTACTTATGTCACCCACGGTACTCTAATCCTTGCTGGATTTCTTCCTTAGAAAACTCTAAAGTTTCATTACGAATCCCTAGATCCTCAATTATTTCTTTAGAGAAATTCCTTAAGATTCACAAACCGATCAATCCTCGAAGATCCCAAATCAGATCACAATATCTGGTTCCATTTATCTTCCAAGAACTCGATTTCCTTTGCCTTCATGGCTTTCTATCCATCATTTGTCATGGTGCCCCTTAAGCTCTCTTCGTCGGATTGACTACCGACCACTTTACCTGATTATGCAGGTTTATTGAGCATACTAAACCATAGTCACAACCTCTGTTGACTAGGTTTCCTTATCATTCCTTTACGGTCGTTACAACCCATCAAGCTTCTCTTTCATTTTTAGTACTCGAACTCTACCTTGAGTCGAGATACCCTTTTCACTATTCATCGGTCAAGCCTTTGGACCGGTCATGCTCCACTACCTGAAATTTCATTTACCGAGAATCTACTGACTCTCGCCTTTCGTTCTTCAGATCCAGTTGACTATCGACACACGACCATTAAATTAGTTCTTCCGAGGCACTACTCTTTCCGTCAGCCAGCACACAGCTGTCATCATCACCCCCATCATATGGTAGGCTTACTCCTACATCATACGTCAACCCTCACTCGGGTACATCTCGGGTGAAAACTGCACGGTCTCATCGCAGCCCTCTAAGAACTATCATTCGTCGTCGTTGCCCTGAGTCTAACTCCTTCTGTAAGAACCTTTATTCTAGGCCCTTATCATGGCCTGGTGATTCCATCACCTCATAGGTAGCGCCTACACGGCTTACGAGCATGCATCTTTCCTTTCCATTTCATACGTTAGGTAGCATTCCTTTACCCAACACGACCATCTCATGATCTCATTGCAATCTTTAAATAGGACACACAGTCCACATTTAATCCATTTCATTTCGGGCTGATTCCTTAGGCTTCATGCCTCGATCAACCATAGCTAGTGGTACACCTCGCACCCATTGGGACTGAGATCTCCCCTACAAGGTACAAACCCTACTGTGTTGCCCCAGATATTCAGCATCTGATCGTCTCCTCGGCAGTACACTAAGCAACTTAGATCCTGAGTCCTCGACTCATACCGCGAGACAGCTAACTAGCTTCCCCGGTACGTTGATCGTAAGCTCATCACAAGCCTTCTGCTAGGTCCCTAGATCCAGATCTGTCACTGCGAACACCGACCAGTAGTCCTGTCACCCTGCCAGGGTTCCCTTATCCCGCCTTGGCGAGTCTCATCGATTGCACCACTTTCGTCTCATCAATTTACGCACTCACGCGCCATCATTTGGCCATCTTTGGCCTCTCGTTTGTCCCAATCCGTGGGATCCCATATCTTATTTTCGGAGCTACTAAATGAACCTCGAAAATACTTATCCTTTTATCCTAACTTATCAGCTAGGCTCTGACACATCAGACTAATCATTCCTAATCCGATCATCTTCGATAACTACCTGTTATCCAATCTTTCCTTACAATGATTTTGACTAATGTCCTCAAATCAATTGTCTGCAAAATCTCTCGGATCCAATATCATGGTTACCGAGTCATCCTTACATTCGAATCACATCATTGGATCCTTATTCCAATAGCTGGATCATTCTTCCAGAACTACCTTCTATTAGGCATTCTACTATTCACCGGGAATAGTAGTCGTCTACTGAAATAGTGTCTGCCGTGAAGAGTACACCAGGTAAGTTCCCAGGAAAGAGTGGTGGGTCACAAAGGACGCACTTAAGTACCAAGTCTTTCCTTAGCCAGAACTAGCCTAGACATGCACTTCCACAACAACGCACTTATCCAGTAACCGTCAATACCCAAATCTTACGGTGGCTTTACTTATCTAGCCACACGCGACCTTTTCCTTAGGTTCGCTCTAATATCATCTATACTAGAGTCACATAAGTTTCAGACATTTCCTATGTCCTCAACATTTCCGCTCTGATACCAACTGTAACACCCCGCCCCGTCGGAGGGGCGTGTCACTATGCTGGGGCCCATCACATACATACATAATCCCTTTACCTTATACATCAAATACCGTATTCCATAGGGAAACCCCAACAAATCATTAACAATGCGGAAGTAATAATCGAAACCTGATACGGTACATACCTGAATTCAACTTATATATATCATAAAGAATTCGTACCATATGTTACCATCATATCCTCAATTACATAAATACATTTCTCTCGAGATAACATCTAACACCCTAGGTGCAATCATATGAAACCTCGAATACATACATCAACATTTTACAATAATTAAATTATTGAAAGCTCCTGCTGCATTCATCGGCCACACCATCACGTGCCGTCATATCTCAACCTGCTCCTTGCCCTAACTGCAAGTCTCAACTGGAACGTTGAATATTCCAGGGGCATAACCCATTAGAAGATGAAACTTCTAGTGAGGGTCCAAAAATATATATATGATGCATGATGCAAATACATGAACAACATATACCCATAATGTAACTTCCCAGGTATCCCCAACCCGGCTAGGAATCCTAGGCAAATCCCGAACGTCTACGGGATAGGCCTAACGTTATTCCCTCAACGCCCTAGGGGAATTACGGCTACACTCTGAGGGTATCATCCCATCCCCATGCACAATTTCAATATGACAATAATATCGTGCAATGGAAATATCACGACTTTCAATGCAATATGACAAATGAATATTGCAATTCATAAATAGCATGCGTATATAACAATTATATCATGAATATAACTTCTTGTGAGAATACCACTCACCTTTGCCCAAAGACAAAGACATCTCGAAAAGCGTGCATCGCCTCAATATGTGTGCCCCGCCTCGATTCTCGTGCCAACTCTCAAAAGTTGCACCAATCTCATCATCTCGATCTCCTCAAACATAAAATAATATTTAATCACTAAATATCCTCAATATTCTATTTATTTCCTATTTCCTTTCATTTTCCTTCATTTCTCCTTCTAAAAATCCCAATAAATATACCGAGACTATTTTCTCAAATCTAACTTCACAACAATTCATTAAATGCTATGAACTTTCAAGGAAAAATACTGAACTTACCCGGATGTTGCGTTTTCACACAAAACGAGGCACTTTGATTCTAAAACCGAGACATCGGGAATCCCAACTTCAGATCTTTTTGCACAAACCTCCATAAAATATTTTTCCTGATTTTTCCATGATTTTTCCCATTTTTTTCACCCCCACACGCGCCCCCACGCGCCAACACATGACTAGGGCGAGTGAGGCGCGTGGAAGACCAGCGCGTGACCGGCACGCGCCGGTCATCTTCTCCGGCGCTCCGGTCGCCGGCGATCGGGGCTGACTCCACCACTTTGAAGCCCTCTCTTAGTCGATCATCATGGTATGATTTGGAGCTCGAAAGGAGGTCGGGAAGGCCTCCGATTTGCCGGCCAAAGGCTCGGCCAGGCGCACCGCCCATCTTTTCCGGCAACCCTCGAATAGCCTTCAAACCTTAACCAAAACACTCCAAATTTTCCAGAATTGATCTTCAAGCCATGGGCAACAAAAGCCCCATGGTCTTGGCTCCCAATTTGTTCGAAAACACGGCCGATTTGAAGCACAAACTTCTTCCATTTTCGGCCACCATAAACGCCTATTTATAGGCAATATCGAACATCCCAAAGCCCTTAGCCGCCTTACCCATCCTCTTAGGAGTCTCACCCGTCCTTGGGTGAGCCTCGAATCGGCTCCAACCGACCAGAATCGCGACTTGCAGGTCGCGACATTCCGACCAGTTTTCTGGTCGGCTTTTCCTTCAAAATCCGACCACTCGAGTGGTCGTTGCCCCCTCCTTCCTTTACAAAAAATGATCCCCGACCAACCCTCGTGCCATCCCTACGGTTGGATCGGCCGAAATCGACGACCGGAGACTTGGTGGTGATTGGCCAAACTTTTGCTTAATTGCACTTTGGCCCCTTGACTTTTGGCTATTTCATTTTAGCCCTTTTCACTAAACCCCTCAACTTTCCATAATTTCATTTAAGCCCCTCAAGACCTAAAACATCATTTTGACCCTCGAAGATTCCAAAACAACCTTGTTTCGGCCTCCCTCTAGCAATTTCTAAAAACTGTACTTAGGCCCGAATCTTCGTTTTGGCCTTAAACCCATTCGTTTCTTCCTGAAACCTCTGAAGGGTTGTTCCTCATGAAAAACCGAAGCCCCCTCAAGCTTCCGTTGACTTCCAAAAAGTCGTCTATGATAATTCGGTATTGTAGCCTAATTGGCAGCTGCCTTTTAAGCTGTACCAAAAACTGTTCCCGTTTCGATTTCTTTCAGCACCATAAATCTTACCTCGAGGTGCTCATTATTTCCATATCATTTTCCTTTGGCATTTCGGCTCTAGGGTACTCCCGGCAGTCGATTTAGTCATCTATACGGTAATAAATTACCGTTTTACCCTCAATTTATCCTTAAATTTCATTTTTACCCCAAGATAAATTACCCTTGAGTCCTTTAGAATTTCTCGGGTATTATAGTATGGGTGCACCATTGGTAAAGTAACAGTGCCAGTTCGTACTCCCTACGACCTCAAATGTGAGCGATCAATGATATCAACTTATATTTATGCATTTCATAGTCATATCATGTATGCAGTCTACGTGATGGATACATATTAGGGCATGTCAATATGATGAAAACATTTTCGAGGAACATAAATCACTTACAACCCAACCATTTTCCATAAAACTAACTTTAATTGGGGAGTACCACTTACCTTCTAGAGCTTATCGGGATACCTCGATATTCGTGCCTTGCCTCGTGCATTGCCTCGATTTGCATGCCAACCTCAAAATTTGACAAGTCACTTCAACTTATTCCTCAAAGCATCCTAATTACCATAATTATTTAAATAAACATTAAAACCTATTTTTCCATAATTTCTAGCATTTTCTATCATTTTCTCTCTATTTCTTCCTATTTTTCCTCAATAAATCCAAACTAAATATTCCTAAAATATTTTCTCAATATTTTACTACAACAATTCATAAAATAATATTCTTGAATTTATGGAATTTTCGAGAAAATTTTACTCACCTTAACTTAGCATCTCCGGTTTCCTCGGTATGCGTGCCATATTCCCGAAACGCGTGCCCGAGCCATTTTCCTCGCTAAAATCTCCGGAGATATTATCGAAACATAATTTCCTATTTTTCTGGGATTTTTGGATATTTTTTCACATTTTATTTTTCCTTTTTCCCTTTTCTTTTTTTTTTCTTTTTTTTTTCTTTTCCCTCCACTTCATCTTCTTCCTCGCGCCTCCCCTGCTACCTGTGCACGCCTAGCTTCTTTCCATTTTTTCTTCTTTCTTTTCTTTTTTCTTTCTTCTCTTCTTCTTCTTCTTCTTCTTCTTCTTCTTCTTCTTCTTCTTCTTCTTCTCCTTTTCTTCTTTCCTTCTTGCGCGAACAGCCCCTGCAACTCACCCGCTTCGCCCAGCCGCCCCACCACCCGCTGCCGCCACCCTTGCTGGCTGCTACCGGCTTCCTCAGCCTCGTCGGTCCATTGCCGAGCTGCACCACCGCCTGCCACCGCGAGCTGCCATCGCGGCAGCTCCTCTGCCTCGTGTCCAGCTTGCTGGAGCTTGTGGCCATGGCTACCATGGCCGCGGCTCCACTGCTTCGGGTCGTTTCTCGAGCCTTCGGTCGCCTCCGCACCGTACCTTGCTGCCTCGGCCATCGTATAACCAGCTGCACCTTCTTCCTTGACCACCATGGCTGAGCATCGAAGCTCTGCTTGACGGCCATGGCCGCTGGAAGTGGCCACTCCTCGGCCACTCGCTCTCTCTCCCTTTCTCTCTCTTTCTCTCTCTCTCTCTCTCTCTCGCTTCCTCGCTGCTCTTAATCAGCCAAAACGCATCCAATCTAAAGGCCCCCTACCTTGACAACACTCCACCCGTATACATATATATATAGCACTGTTGCATACTTTCCCGTCACACACATCAAAAAATCCCCACAAATCTCGCCTCAAATCTCGCTGCCACTCAACAAAATCACTGCCATTCACTTCCAATTTGCAGCAAAATCTTGGCCAAGAAGCCTCACATGCACATGCAAATATATATTTATATATATTACACTAACATATAAGAGAAATTACACTTTTAATTCTCATAATTCATCTAATATCACTTGGGCAACTTTCTTATTACAATCATGCCCTCAAACATAGATTAAATTTTCATTTTAATACCAAAAATTCACAATTAATAATCCAAATCTTAGTTGAAAATGATGATTTCACCCCAGTGTCCTCACCGGGCTATTGTTCCATCCCGAAACCACTGAAGGGTTGCTCATTACGCAAAACCAGAGCCTCCCTAGGGTTCCGTTAATTTTTCGGGAGTCTCCTACCACGATTCGGTTTTACAGCCTAAATGACAGTTGTATTTTAGCTGTACTGAAAACTGTTCCCGATCCGATTTCTTTCGCTACCATAAATCCTATCTTGATACGCTCGTCAAGACCATATAATTTTTCTTAGATAATTTCACTCCGAGGTATTCCCTGTAGTCGATTCGGTACTAATAATTGTTATCAAACCAATTTTTTGATATTCTAAACTCATCGAAATTACGTGTCAACCTTATCTACACATGGGGTATTACAATTACACTTCTCCTTCTTCTTCCATCTTCTTCTTTTCCATCTTCTTTCGTTATTCTTGGTGTGATTGGAGCTGCAAGAGTGCGAGGATTTTCAGCTTTGATCTCTTTCGGTTCCAGCTTCAAGGCAAGTTCTACTTGCACTTGAATTTTATTTTGTGTAAGTTTCTTTTTCTCTAATTTTCCATTTGATGCAAGATGTTGTCTTTTCCATTGTGTTGAAATCATTCTCGGTAAAATGGCTTCTCTCATTTGGTTGTAAATGTTTTATTATTTTTTAGCTTATGGGTTTTCAAATTGAGATAGTTTCGAGTCTTTTTGAAAGTCTCCATGTAGTATATTACATCTCATATTTCATTCATGGAATAGCATTTGTGGGTTAGGAAGCTAGAATAGGAGTTTTTGGGTGGTTTGTACTCATTTCATGCATTTTGGGTTGCGTCGAGTCGGCTTGTTGTGGGTTAAGTCGACTAAGTCAAAGTCAGTTTCTTTTGGTCTTTTTTCCCCATTTTTAGTAGACTTGACTCGTCCAGGAGGTTAAGTCAACTCGATTTTGGGCTAGTCGACTAGCCGTAGGTCAACTCGGTTTGCCCTCAAGTCGACTCAACTGCGTTTTGATTACACTGCCTACGTTTCTCTATTTTGGCCATAACTTTTGATATAGAAGTTTGAATTGTGATTCGTTTGAATTTCCATAAACTAGACTTCGAGGGCTTCAATTTGATATATAATATCATATATTTTGGGTTTTATTTGAGTTGGTTAAGGCTTTTCCAATCCAAGTTAAGCATGATTGTTAAGATAAGTTGTTACCCAATGGATGGGCATTTGCTTTTCGTGATGGAACCTATTGAAATGATTGAATTTCTTGTCATAACCATGTTGAATCCACTTAACTAGTGGGTATGCAAGTTAAGTCAAGAGGACTTTAATAGTGATAATGTGATTACATGTATGCTTGAATTAAATTATGAAGTGACCTAGGAATGCCCTAAAAGATCTTTCATGATAGAAAAGAGTCTCCGAAGAAGGGAATACATCCATAAAGCACTAAGGATAGTATCCAGAATATGTCTTATGATTTTGAATTGGATGCATGATTGTGGGGTCGTGTCATACATGAAATACGTTAAGCATGGCATGGTAATTACCATTGGGCACTCATAGTATAAAGAAAGGCATGCATGCATTATACATATAGCCATGGGTATACACTATGTGTAAAGGACATGCATGTATTATGGTGTTCACTCCTGATGTGGCATGTATTTGAAGTTGCATATGCATACTTGATATTATAATTTGCGCCACTATTATTATTTTGGCGCGGCAGCTAAGTCTGCGTGTGTAAAAAAGGGGTACCCTATGAGAGCCTAACGCTGATGAGGTGGCCATTAACCCGGTAGGCGTGCTCAAGACAAGATGGGCTATTGGAATTTTGATACATGTGCATATATATGTATGTATTTGCGTGGATATGGTGATTTATTGAGCTATTGTGATGCATGTGTATTGCATCCCTTGTAAATTGTGACATGAGATATTCATACATGCATGGTAATGGCGACCTTGGGAGCCACGTGGGTTTTCACTATTACGGATGCATGTGCATGATGATGGAATGAGTGCATAGCACATTAATGTGCATTGCTTGAAAAGAGGAAATTGGTGTCTATGTGTGGGATGCATGATGTGGTACATGTGGTTAGAGGGGTCTTGTGTGCCAATTTGTTATGTATGGGCATGGTTACATTATGAAAATTTAAAATGTGTCTTGATAAAATATAAAGAGTTGTTTTCTTTGAAAATGTGTTTTAATGAAATGTAATGAATTATAATTTCTTGGGAGATGATGTTATCCAGTGTGGAAGGCATGAACTCAATTGAGATTTAGTGGTCGGGTAGTGAACTTTCCTTGGTTCTTGGTTATTCATGTCTTCATGTATTGATCTTAGCGTAATTTCCCTTTGTTATATACTTACTGAGCCTTGTGGCTCATCATTACTTTTTTGTCATTCCAGGAAAAAAGAAAAATAATTATTTGGGCGAGTTCTGGATAGATATGTATAGAGATGTTCTGGTCTCAAAGATCTATGAGTGTAGTTTTAAGGGTATGAGTGAAGGGATTCATGATGTATCTAGAGTTAGTGCCTTGTATATTTTAAAATGTATGGGTTGTAAACCCAAGTTTATAATGAAAGAATGATGTATAGTATGTATTTTGGCTTTTATTGATGTGAGCAAATATGGGAATAAAAAGAATTTTTGACAAATTTTGAGTGATATTTGTATCTGTATCCATTTTGAATGGATTTTTTCTCGGACTTCTTATGTTAGCGAGTAATTCGGGAGCGGGCCCTGACATATATTTTGGTATATATACACATCATCAGGACAATGCTTAAAATTTTAAGATTGATAACAAAAGATTAAATTAGGACAACCTCGATTGCCTCTTTTAACATACTTTTTAGCCTAAAAATATTTAAAAATTTAAGCCTTTGGATCAGTTTTAATGCCTCTTGTGAAACTATAGACTTTCTTTCCCAAATATTAATTTAAAATTTGAGTTTTTAAATTTACAACTTTTTTTTACGTAAATAAGAATTTTATTGAAACAAAATTACAAAGTATCTATAACTTAAAACTAGGACATGCCCTAAGCACTCAAATGAAATCTATTCCCTATAAACAAAAAGAAATAGAAATTTGAGAGATTTTTCTATTGGTAGGATAAAAAATTTAGGATATTTTTATACCCATATCTTCTAGAACCATACCCATGTCAATTGAGCCTAAAATGCTGGATCAAAACTAAAATCACACCTAACCTATTCCATTATCTCTAATTATCATTGGCCATAGTTTCTACACTTTTTCATCTTTCTTAATTTTTCCGTCACTAATTCCCCACTTCCAGTTTAACATGAATTTTTAGTCTAAAATAAAAAAAAAAAAATTAGACACCCCTAGCAATGCGGCTGATTTCTCAAGCAATTCAATTGCAAGTTTGAACTGAATTAATGCAGGCTGGATTGCAAGTAGGAAAGGTGGAAGCTGGGCAAAACAAAAGGTGTACCAGATTGTCTCATATGAACAGTTCGTGTACAAGTTTGCTTGCGGGGGCTTGAGATATGGGCTCGTGGCCCAATCTATAACTACCCAACCCAAACCCAATCAGTAATTTTTTAAATCTACAGCACAACAAAAAAAAAAATTTAACCCAACAATTTTCACTTGTTTTTAACATTAACAAGCATAACGCAACACCAGTAATAAAAAAGTTAGACAAATTTTATTCCTAAAAAATTATATATATATATATAACATACCAAAATGACAAGTAGTTATAAATATAAATATTACATATATTTGTCACAGTAATAAAACATTAAGTTACCAATAAACAAAATTAAGAAAATTTTAAGTTTAACTAAAGATATTTAAAAAGTGATGTGGATATAAAAAAAAGTACAAAAGAAAGTGGGGGTTCCTAAGAATTGGGTGTCAAAGAACTGGGGAAACTGGCCCCGGGAGCATAGCTGGGTGACAAATGAGGGGATTGTAAAGTCATGTTGAAGGCTATCAGTGTGGGATCAATTCTTGGGAAAGCAAAAAGTTTGCATCTTTCGAGGAGTGATCTTTGGTAAGTGCCACTGGACGCGGCTTCCAAAAAAAAAAAATCTTGACCACTCAGATACATTCGTGATTTACCTTCCTTATGATAATTCTGGGGCGATTTTGACGAGGGCACGAGTGATAGCTTAAAAAAAAAAACTAACTAGGAAAAGTGTGTTAAGTTGGGTAAGTCAATGGAGTAATTAATGCACCGTGGCAAAATGTAGGAAAACGTGTTTCTTCCCAAAAGTAAGTCAGCTAGAAGAACCCCAATTCGGGGAAGAATTTTCTTGCAAGAAACTTCATAATGATGTTGAAAAATATAATTGGACATTGTTGGGTCGGGCTTCCTTCTAGTTCGAGAATAACCAATAATAGTTGGATATTTCTAAAAGGATTGTCTGCTTTTTATCACTAATATTTTTATCTTATAAGACTAAAATACCCATTAATGATATTAGGGTTTTGTGTCACTTAGACTATAAAATTCGTGCATAAGGAAGAGAAGAAATAGGAGAAAAATAGAAGAGTTCTTGGAGAATTTGAATTACAATTTCTACTTATCAAAAAGATGATCAGACGGTGTTTTACAATCTGATTAAGCTAAAATTTGAAAGATACATTCTAAATTCGTGGTTTTAGGATCTACACAATGGAGATTTGATTTGGATGTTGGGATCCTTGGGAATTGAGTTGTTTTTGTATTGCCTTCTGGTTTGCCTTGTTCTTCCCCAACTCTTTTGTTGATCAAACGGTGTTTTGTGATCTGATTGAGCTGAAGTTTGAAAGGTACGTTCATGATTCGTGGTTCTAGGATTTGAAGGATTAAGATTTGATTTTGAGGCTAGGATCTTTGGGAATGGAGCCATTTTAGTATTGTCTTGTGATTCGGCTTGAATTTCAATTTCTAAGATCTGATTTAGAAGTTGGGATCTTTGGGAATGGAGCCATTTTAATATTGTCTTGTGGTTCGACTTGGATTTTAGTTTCTACCTACGCAATTGTAATCAAACAACGATCAGAAGGTGTTTTGTGGTCTGATTGAGTTGAAGTTTGGAGGTTACGTTCTAAACTTGTGGTTCTAGGATTTGAACGGTGGAGATATGATTTGGAGACTGAGATCCTTGGGAATTGAGCCATTTTTATACTGCCTTGCTGTTCAATTTGTTCTTCCCTAACTCTTTTGTTATTTCATTGACTTAAGATAAGTTTGATTTTGTGTTTTGTCTCTTGTCCCTTGTTATTGTTTAGAGGATTTTGTAACCCAAATTTGGTGAATTTAGTGAAATTTTTAGATGGCCTTCGGTCCCGTGATTTTTCTTCTCACATTGAGGGGGGTTTTCACGTAAATTGGTTGTTTTCTTTATTTTTATGATTGCACTTGATACTTGGCTGGTTGTTTTATTTCCTCACAGATTTTCACAAGTTAAGAATTAGGTATTTTGACCTCAACAGACATAAACCTAGAATTAGGAACATGATCACTAATGATAAGATGAAATACTAATTTTACAAGGAGCCCCATATTTATCATCATTAAATACTAAATTAAAAGGGTGAGAAATATTTTGTGAAACTATCAAAAGGGTAATGCTATTTGCACAATAGTTTTAACAATCGATTGGACAATTCCATTTATCGCAATATTTTGACACCAAAATATCGCAAAAAATTGACCTAGAGAACCAATAATTTGAATGCCTACTCATTATTCCTCATTCATTCTCATTCTCTTTCTCTTGCTCTTACGATTTCCTCCTTCGCCGCTGTTGTCGGTATCTGCACCCATTGTTGTCTCGACTTCACTTTTACTCACGCCCCGCCTACCACTATAAAAAATCAACATTTTAGAGACAGAAAATTTCGTCGCTAAAATATCAAAATCCGTCGCTAAATTTTTTACCGACGGATTTAGTGACGGGTACATTTCTGTCACTAAAAAGGGCATCGCTGAAATTTAGCGACGGAATCAACGACGGGGGTTGTACCCGTCACTAATCAACGACAGAATTAGCGACGAGGTTGACCCCGTCGCTAAATTTTAATTTTTTATCTAATTTTTTTAAATATTTTTTATTTTTTAGCGACAGGGTTGACCCCGTCGCTAAATTAAAATTTTTTATTTATTTTTTTTATTTTTTAGCAACGGGGTTGACCCCGTCGCTAAATTTTAAAATTTTTATTTAATTTTTTAGTGATGGGGTCGACCCTCGTCGCTAAATTTTAATTTTTTTATTTAATTTTTTAGCGACGGGTTCGTCGCTAATTCAACACCAAAATTCAAAATTCAAGCTCTCAACCAGATTGGAACCCCCAACCTCTCATGATCAAGTTTCGCGCGCGAACCAACTGATCTAGAAACCTTCTTATTTATTAATGTATATAAAATATATTTATACTATTCTCTTTCAAATATTTCAGAATTATATTTATACACCAAAATTTCTCACACTTATTTAATGATATTAATTTTAATATTTAATGTTAGTAAAGGGAAATGAATATTAATTTTTATTTTATTTTGTTATTAATTTAAATAAAACTTTATTAATTATTATATTAGCAGTGAAAAATTATGTTTTTATTTTGATTTTAATTTGTAATATATTTAAAAAATTATTAGATTAATTTGAACTAATATTAATGTTAGTAAAAATTATTATGATATGTTTAAATGTAAAATTTTAATTTTTAATTTTTTAATTTTTTATTTTTTAGTGACGGGAGTGACCCGTCGCTAAATTTTAATTCTTTTATTTAAATTTTTTTTATTTTTTAGCAACGGGGTCATCCCATCACTAAATTTTAATTTTTTATTTAATATTTTTATTATTAATTTATTTTTTTTTAATTCTTTTATTTTTTAGCGAAAATAAATAAAATAAAAAATTCATATTTAGCGACGGATAAAAAATTAAAAAAAATAAATAAAAAAATTCAAATTTAGTGACGGGGTCACTCCTGTCGCTAAAAAATAAAAAAAAATTAAATAAAAAAATTCAAATTTAGCGACAGGTTTAACCCCATCGCTAAAAAATTAAATAAAAAATTAAATTTAGCAACGGGGTCACTCCCATAGCTAAAAAATAAAAAAAATTATATAAAAAATTAAAATTTAGCGATGGGGTCACACCTGTCGCTAAAAAAAAAAAAATTAAATTAAATAAAAAAATTAAATTTAGTGACGGGGTCAATCCCGTCGCTAAAAAATAAAAAAAAATTAAATAAAAAAATTCAAATTTAGCGACGGGGTCAACCCCATTGCTAAAAAATAAAAAAAAATTAAATAAAAAGCTAAAATTTAGCGACGAGTCAACTCTGTCGCTAAAAAATAAAAAAAATTAAAATTTAGCGACGAGATTTCTGTAGCTAAATCCATCGTTAAATTTAATTTAGCGATGCAATTAGTGATGAAAAATTAGCGACGGAATAATTCCGTCACTAAATTTCGTCGCTAAAAATTATTTTTCTTGTAGTGTACTCGCTGTCTCTCACACTCTCTCTCTTACCTATTCGGACTTGACCTGCTGACGCCTCCTTCTTTCTTTGATGGCACCGTCATCTCTCCTTCTTCCGTTGCAGTCGACGTCTTCTCCACCTTTGTTGTCGCTAGTGTCTCCCCAACCATTTTCTCTCTCTCTCTCTCACCTACTCGAACCGATCCACCGTCATCTCTCCCTCTTCCGTTGCAGTCGATGTCTTCTCCACCTTTGTTATCGCTGGTGTCTCCTCCACCCTTCTCTCTCTCTCTCACCTACTCGAATCGACCCCTTTTTCTATCGTCGATGTCTCCTCCTCCATTTGCTACCACCGTCGTCTCCTCTCCCGCCGTTGCCGTCGGGGTCTGTTCCCTCCTTTGCTGTCGGTGTCTCATATTGGAAGGATTTTTTTTATTTTTTGTTTGCTTAGTGTAATACCCCATGTTCATATGAAATTGCCACGTAATTTTAATGAGTTTAGAATACCGAAAAGTTAATTTTATAGCAATTACAGGTACCGAATCAACTGAAGGGAATGCCTCAGAGTGAAATTGTCCAAGGAAAATTATATGGTCTCAACGAGTGTATCGAGATAGGATTTATGGTATCGAAAAAAATCGAATTCGGAACAGTTTTTGGTACAGCAAAAATACAGCTATCGTTTAGGCTGTAAAACCAAATCGTTGAAGGAGGCTCCCGAAAAATCAACGGAACCCTAAGGGGGGCTTCGGTTTTGCGTAATGAGCAACCCTTCAGTGGTTTCAGGATTAAACGATAGCCCGATGAGGATACTGGGGCAAAATTGTCATTTTCAGCTAAGATTTGGATTATTAATTATAGAATTTTAGTATTATAATGCAAATTAATTTGAGATTCAAGGTCGAAGCTTCAATTAGAGATATGCACTAGTGTAATAACGATGAAATTTAGGGTTTAATGTATAATTTTTAAATTAATTTTCTATACATATTAATGTAGTTATATATATATGTATAAAACGTGCTGTGCGCCGCGAAGCTTCTGTGAAGCTTTAAATGACCGAAATTTGGGCTGTAAAATGAAAGATTTTGGCAGCGTGAAGTGAGGAAAGAATTTGTCAGAGGTATGGAGCGATTAATGAAGCAATTAATGTGGAGTAGCGGCCAAGGCAGTGGGGCTATAAATTCACAATCGCTCTGGCCAATTGAGGGGCATCGAAGCAACGAGAGAAGCAAAGAGATTGAGAGGGAGTTGGGTGGCGGTTGAAGGCGATGAGCTCGCGGCAAGAAGCGGTGGCGGAAGTGGCTGACGCAGCCATGCGTTCCAGCTGGTTGCGTGAAGCTCCAGCCATGGCAGCTCGAGCGTGAGGTAGACCAGCGTGCAAAGGAGCTTCCAGCAGCAATCTGAGCACGCGATGGTGCAAGGAAGCCATGGAGGTGAGCTCGGTTGAGGACGAAGCGACGGCCAGCGAGGCCGAGTGCGGCCAAAGCGGGCCGCACAATTGCAGGCGGCCATGGCCGCGAGCTTCGCGGCTGGACGCGAGGCAGGGGAGCTGCCCCGATGGCAGCTCGCGGCGGCGGGCGACGGTGCTGCGGGAGCAGCCTCCAGCGAGGTCGGGGGCCGGTGCGAGGCCGGCGGGGGGGCGCTGGCAGCGGTAAAGGCGGCGGCGTTGGGCGTAGTGGCGGCGGCCGCATGGCTGTTCACAGGAGCTGGTGCGCGCATGGCTGTTTCGCGCGGTGAGGAAGAAGCTGCGTGAAGAAAGAAGGAAGAAGAGAAGAAGAAGAAGAAGAAGAAGAAGAAGAAGAAGAAGAGAAGAAAGAAAGAAGAAAAGGAAGAAGAAAAATGGAAGAAGCTGGGCGTTGCAGGTGGTTGCGCGGGAAGCAGGGGAGAGGAGGAGGAAGAAGAAGAAGAGAGGGAGAAAGAAGAAAAGAAAAAGAAAAAAAAAAAAAGAAAGAAAAGAAAAGAAAATAAGAAAAATGATGGAAAAAATTTTAGAAAAATCCCAAAAGATAGGAAACTATATTTCGGTGATATCCTGGAGATTTTGGTGAGAAAAACGGCCCGGGCACGCTTTTCGAGAATATTGCACGCAAATCGAGGAAATCGGAGATGCTAAGTCAAGGTGAGTAAAATTCTCTAGAAAATTTCAGAAATTTCAAAATATTATTTTATGAATTTTCGTAGTGAAATATTTGAGAAAATATTTCTAGAAATATTTAATTTGGAATTATTGAGGAAAAATAGGAAGAAATAGAGAGAAAATTAAAGAAAATACCAGAAATTATGAAAAAATAGGATTTAATATTTATTCAAATACCTATGGTGATTAGGATGCTTTGAGGTCAAAGTTGAGGTGTCTGGTATGAATTTTGAGATTGACACGCAAATCGAGGCAAGGCACGGATATCGAGGTAGCCCGATAAGCTCTAAAAGGTAAGTGGTACTTCCTCGAAAATGTTTTCATCATATTGACATGCCCTGATATGTATCCATCACGTAGAATGCATACATGACTATGAAATGCATGAATACACGTTGATATCATTGATCACACGCATATGAGGCCGTAGGGAGTACGAACTGGCACCGCTGTGCTATCAAGGGTGCACCCATACACCCCGGCTTCGAAAGAGGTGGCCGCTAAAATGATAGGCAGCATGAGGGGTGCAGTTGACACCTACGATGAAAGACATTGCATACACACATGACATAGCATTGTGTACCCTTATTTAGATGGTTCATCATCTAACTTGGGTTCGCCCCTGGAACATTCAACGTTCCAGTCGGGACTTGCAGAGATGATTCCGAGATTGGTGATGTGTAGTGACGTGAGACGTCAAGAAGCAAGTAAATGTACCATGATATGTTGTAATAGTTTAAGAATTATGTACATTGTATTTATTGTCAGACGCTTATGAATTAATTTTATAATGAATGTCATGTCCAGTTATTATTATGTGCATTACCGTGAGCAGGTTCGATTCAGCTTCCGCTATGTATTTATTTTCTAGTGTAGATATCTTGCACTAGATAAGGTCTTAGGGGATTTTGGGATAATGTAATGATAAAAAAAAAAAAAAAATAGACCAAATTTCCTAAGGCATAACATGCCCTGAAGAAGTGGGCTGTTACACTTAGTGTGATTTCCAATTTTAATTATTCTTTTGTTTTTTTTAAATTAAAATATAAGCAACAAGAACATATATATATATATGTAATGTTAATAATGAGATTATAGAGAATAAGATAGTTTTGAATTATATATGAAAATCATATTTTTATGATATTTTAATTTAAGTCAGCTGAATTTAAATACAAGACAATCTAAAAAAAATTAATTTTATTAACAAAGTATTTTGGAGAGTTTTAAATAATTAAACTATTAATTCATTTGAGAATTATTTTCAATGATATAACACGATTAACACATTGAAGTTGAAAATTGGAAAGTTAAATTCATCTTACTTACAAACATAACTGTGATACAACAACTATCAGTCACGATGTTTGCTTTAGATCATTGATCATTCAAGTTTGATGATCAAGATTGATACTAACATTGCATAGACAAGAAACTGTTCAAAATGTCATTAGCATTTACAATGTTCTAATGAACTAATAACCCAGTGTCAAATTGAAAATGCTCAAATAAGAGATAAGGTGATGTATTTTTTCGTATTTAAATTTTTAATTTTAAATTTATTTTTAATTTTATATTTTGAGTGTAAACTTTTAAAAATGTATTTTTTTATCAAAAATTATTTCTCAAAATAAAAAAAAAAATTAAAAAAACAAGTTTATTTTAAAATTTTGAAAAAACAAATATATGCCACAACTGGCCAACTTTGTGGTCACCGACCAGAGATTTTCACAATCAGAATCTACCATTAGAACTGTCAAGCCAAGCAAGTTAAAATACATAAAAATGGATCAGATTTAACGGCTGAATTTTCATAGATTTGATTTTTAATTTTCGGACAAAACTGAAAAACCCACTATTAATCGTCATCGATCGACCATCGTAGCCAGTGGTTTTCGGTGATCAAAGACAACTACTCAACACCCTCATCATCATCGACCAATATACCAAAAAACCAACAACATCCAAGGGTCGAATCTCTATAGATGTAAGTTTAAACTTTCAGTCAAGTCCAACACCCGCGTAAACGCACTGGTAGTTGTCACCAACCATTGTGGTCGGTAGTTTTCGGCGATCAGAGGTAATCACCCGACACCCTTTTCCCCATCGACCAACATGTCCAAAAACTAGCAAAGATCTAACGGCCGAGTCTCCATAGATCTAATCTTAAACCTCTGGCCAGGCATAAAATCAGAGAAGGAAGAAGGAAGAGAAGAGAGAAGAAGAGAAAGCAGGATTATGTTGAGGATGTGATCACTATCGAAGTTCTTAACATTGGAATGTGGCTAAAAAGACGATATCGCCGTCAGAGGGAAGCTGGTCAAAGAAATTATCAGAGAGAGAGAGATTTTATGGCCGGCTAGAGTATTCAAATTGGGCATCAAAAGTTAAGGGTAAATTAGTTACTTAGATTAAGGATAGATATGTCATTTTGACATAAATTGTCAAATCAATGGTCAGAATAATTGTGCAAATAGCATTACCCCTATAAAAAATATGACATTAGTGAGTGTGACGTTTGCTTCTTTATCATGCATAAACAGGGATATTCATTTTCCTCGTGATATATATAAAGAATGGTCCCTCAGAGTGGTCCCTCCTAGGTACCACAGTTTGAATTAATGGTCCGTCCATGGCTGTCACATGGAGAGGGAGAGAGAGAGAGAGCTATGAGAATCGGACAAGCATATTATGAATTATTTAATGAAGCATTATTGTACACCAAATATATTCTCTCTTACTAATTTAGAAAAAAAAAAAAGAAGAAGAGAGAGCGATGGTTGTTTTGGTAAATAAACAAATAAAAAAAATAGCGTGTTAAGAATACAAGTCATTTTTTTTTTTTTTTTGTGAATTACTTATTTTAAAGTGTTGAAATTCAAGTTAGTCAAATATCTTTCTGATTTATCTTTTGTTATGTAACATTATTCAAAATTTTAAATTAATTAAAAAAGTAACATTAATAAATTTGATATTATACTTGCTATAAGTAATTCTTTTATTTTAATTTGATCAAAATATTATCAATTCCAACTTCAAGCTATAACAATTCGCCAGAGTTCCAGTAATTTCTCTTACAGTGAAACATTTAAGAGTTGTTAAACATGTGTTCCACACAAGGATTTATCTTTGATCAGCTAAGCCTTCAGTATGAAAAGATATAGAAGAGAATTCCATCTTTCCTAGAAGTATTTGACATAATTAACATCATCAAACAATAATTTCAAATACTAAGTACAAAAATAAAATAAAATAAGAATTAAAAAAAATTAGAATTATTAATTGATAATGATAAAATCTTATAATTATCAGATATATGAGTAAACTCACACATCACCTAAACATGTTTTAAATGAAGTAGACATATATATATATATATATATATATAGTCATAAGTTGCCATTGAACTCACTTCAACAGTTTTTTTTTTTTTTTCAAAGGTTGCGTTGCCCTTTTAGCACTATATAAGCAAGGCTGAATCATAAGTTAGCTAAATTGCTAGCTAGGCATAGCCTCATCACCAACATGGACTCACCTTCAATCCTTGAATCAAGCTTCAGCGAGGAAAGATGGATCAAGCAAGTGAGCAAAATCCTCGAGAAAGAGGTGATGATTGATATAGACGTTCCAGTTTCAATATTTCGTGCCCCTGCAGCTCTAAGTGCTTTCAAGCCACAAGCTTACGTGCCTAGGCTTGTGGGCTTGGGGCCTTACCACCATTTCCGCTCTGAGCTCTATGAAATGGAAAGATGCAAGCTTGCTGCAGCCGGCAGGCTGCAAAAGATGTTCCACGGCATCAAGTTCGAGCAGCTGGTCGACAAGCTCGAAGAGCTCGAACAAGAAGTCCGAGCCTGCTACCACAAGTATCTGGACATTGAAGGGCATACCTTGTCTTGGATTATGGCCATTGATGGCCTGTTCTTGATTGATTTTATTTACTTATTTACCAACAGAAAGGAAGAGACCGATCTCTCTTCAACTACAACGGCTGTCTTGGTTGATTGTGGCGGAAAGAAGCTGGCTAGCGATGACATCTTAGGAGACATTCTGATGCTAGAAAACCAAGTACCAATCTTTGTCCTGAGCAAGATCTTGTCGGTCCATCGCCTTCCAGAATCCGATGACGATATTTTACCTTCGATTTTGATGCGTTTATGCAAAGCCCTTTCGCCATTGAAGCTCAAGGAGAATGTCCCTTTATCCGAAGTTCTCAAGCGTGCCCATTTGCTGGACCTTTTGCACCACTTAATTGTGCCCAAATTGGAGGTTGAAGACGAATGCCGTAGCATATATGTCGAGAACGATGAGTCTCAGAACCTTAAGGACGATTCTCAACATGTTTTCGCCCAGCTTTGGTCCTATTTCTCAGGCCTAAACGTTGGGTTTGTGAGAAAAATTACCAAACCGATCGAGATGATCTTCAGTCTGCCGGGAAAGATTGCTTCCAATGCCCCAGTGCTGTCCAACCTAGGATCGAAACACAAAGAAGACATCAATCCAGAAGTCGATCAAGTTTGCGAGGACAAGGCGAAAAGTACTCCCATGGTAGAAGAGATTAACGTTCCTTCGGTTTCACAACTCTGTGATATCGGATTCCAATTCTGCCCCACCTCTGGGGGCATCACATCGATCAAACTGGACCTCAAGAAGAAGAGAATCTATCTCCCCGTCGTCACTTTGGATGTTCATTCCGAAGTGATAATGAGGAACTTAGTCGCCTATGAAGCAACGGCTCTATCAGAATGTCTAGTTTTCACTCGGTACACAGAGCTGATGAAAGGGATTATAGACACAGCCGAGGACACAAGGCTGTTGAGAGAGAAGAAGATCATCGTCAATCATTTGAAAAGCGATGCAGAGGTTGCAGATATCTTCAACGGGATGAGGAAAAGCATCAGGTGTACTCATGTGCCCTACATAGACAAATTCATTGAGAATGTGAACAAGAATTACCATAACAGCCCCAAGATTCGAGCTCGTGACTGCATGAAGACGTATGTGTATCGTTCATGGAAGCTCCTAACTCTTATTGGTGCTTTCTTTTTAATGCTGCTAGTGGGTTTACAATCATTTTGCTCAGTTTATGGCTGCCGTGGTGCTTTTCACTCAATCAGTGGCTTTAATGCTTGATTGTGGGTTATATATACATCTTGGATTAATTAGTTGCATATATTATATATTGTTAGTCATTTTTAATGTACTTTTTCTCTCATCTCTCCTCTTCTAGCTAGCTAGTGCGTATGTTTATTGTTGAGGTGATTGTAAAAAATGATAAATGATAAATGATACGAAAATTAAATATTATGTAAATTTATCGTTACTTCAAATAACTAATCACATCTAATTTCACAATTTCGTCATCTTAGATAAGACATGGTATATGAGATTTCATTACTTTTTAGATAACGATATGGAAAATGGGAGGTTCCATATGGATCTCTCTCTCTCTCTCTCTCTCTCTCTCAATTTTGTATCTTTTGAAATACGTGGCATCTCATTCAACACCTTGGACAGGACCACGTTTGCACTGCGGGATTGCTTTGAATTAAATGGTGGAAGATGCATTGCATGCGTCTCTCTCTCTCTCTCTCTCTCTCAATTTTGTATCTTTTGAATAGAGATACATGGCATCTCATTCAACACCTTGAACAGGACCATGTTTGGACTGCGGGATTGCTTTGAATTAAATGGTGGAAGGTGCATTGCATGCGTGTCCGGAGTCACCTAATTGTCGGTCCCATTTCTCCATCATTTCGCTGGCTTCAGCTAGGAAAGTTTGAAGCTATTAGAAAAATTTGGGTTCTCACTTCTAAATCGAGGTCCATTTAAATTTTAATAATTGTAATTTTTAACCTTTAATAATTAATAATTATTAAATTAATCAAAAAGTGACATGTGACTGCATATGTCATTAAATTGGTAAACTCAATAAATGTATCAATTAATGTTTAATCATATCTGAGTTTAATATATTGTGTTCTATATTATTACGAACTAAAGGATAATCTTGGGTGATAGTAAAAAATTTAGATGAAGGAGAAAGTAAGTCTAATTTCACTTCTTAAAAAAACAAATTTAAAACACAAAATATAAGATATTTTAACAATAGACTATAATCATAGTGGATTAAAGTAAATATTTAAATTGTTGGTCAATTTTAAAACATCATGAGATCCTAATTAAGTAACCCAATTATCACTTGGAAGGAATCCAAGCCCACCATGTGGCCATTAATGAACATGGCTTAATTAATCATAGTGGATTAAAGCCCATCGTGATACCCTTTCCATTGCCTTTAAATAGTTATCAATTCCATGTGTTGGGAGGTTTGACTGGTCAACGATTGCATGTTTGCATTCCCTTTCTTTCTCTCATCTCTCTCTCTATTTTGACCAAAGAAGAGTTTGACAATTATCATTGTGGGCTAAAATGATAGTACCATTTGTTCTATATAAATATATAGCATATATAGATTAAAATGCATGTAACTTGAAACTTGAAGAGGGAAAAAGCAAATTCTATTTGAGATCCATGAGACTACATGTGCAGGCCTTCGTATAACCATGAGTTAGGTATAAGGAACAAAGCACAAACTTTGGTTGGAGGTTATAGGGAAGAAAGTGTTGGGAATGAATTAAATTCTATTACACCTGTGGATTGTGGCACAAAAAAGATTATATATATATATAGATACACACACACACACACACACAAAATTTAACTTGATTTGGAAATGTGTATCTGCGCACATTCACAACTAAAGGGGGATAGAAATTAAAAAGTCAATAGTTTAAGTGAAAAAAAAAAAGAATTTCACAAAACATAATATTCTCTCTGCCTTAAACTCGAATACTCTCAATCTCGTAATATTTTTGAGAATTTTGTAATGCTGACTACTCACTGCTGCAGTGCACCGTAATAATAAAATACAAGGCTCTCTTTATAGATAAAGGAGTTTTTAGAAATTAAAAACATGCTAAAATTTGTGTTGGTATAGAATTCATATCTCTGAACTACTTTGAATTGTCGTAAAATATATTAATTCAATTACATGAAAAGATATTTTTAGTATAAACCCATGAATTAACAATAACATTGAGATATTAACATTGGGTTTATAGGGTAATATTGTCTTTTTATGACATTGGAAATAAAAAAAAAAAATTGGAATAGAGAGTTACATGGTATACATTACTACTAAACCTCGTTAAGAAACTCATAGAAAGAGTTACATACCATGATTGGAAATATTGGCATTGATGGGATTTTCCATGAGATTCAATGTTTTTGTTGGGTCAGGACAAACCTCGACCACCTCTAACACTTAGAGCCCAAAAATAGGGTCTCAAATAAATAGAACAATCGATAGATGATTACTTATGCATAAACATTAAGCAATAAGAATGCAAACACGAACACAAATCGATTTATCGTGGTTCACTCGTTAATGAGGGCTACATCTACATTGAGCTTCGATAAGGAGAGCTCATTGCACTATCGAAAAAATGGTTACAACCTCAATATACATATTTCACTCATTCACTCATTGTACAAGTAAAGACTCTCTAACAAAAAATGCCTCATAACCACAACAAATTACAAATAAGAGGCAAAACCCTAGAAAACAGAGATAAGAAGAATTATACAGAGAGCTATCGTAAACTGACGAGAATGAAAAGCCTAAATGGTATAAACGATCGAAGGTTGTGCTGCACAAATCTCGAGGAGACCGACAAATATAAATAGGCAGAAGCAATGGTGAGGATTTGATCTAGAAAGAGGGATCAATGCTCAAAAGAGGAGCAGGTTAAGCGACAAGGGAGTACGGGAGAATCAACGAGTTGTAAAACGACACGGGAGGTTGCCGTTTGACTCTCCGCTCTCTGTTGCTCCAAAACAACAGCGTTTTGGAGCAACCACTGAGCAGTTGCCAGGTGGTCATCCACACCCTTTGTCCAAAATGACAGCGTTTGATGAAGCTTTACCATATTTCAACAATTTTGAGTGGTGAAAGTTGCCTCAAACCATATAAGGCTGCTTGTTCCATTTTGAGACACATCAAGAACCTCTAAATTTGTCAATTTTGAGTCTCCATCTGGATCTATACAATTGTCATTTTCAGAAAGTATTAGATAAATAGAAATCATCAAACTAAGAAGAGAAATGGAAGTTTTTTTCATAGTCGTTTTTATAAAATGCAAATCTTAAATGAATGTTTGTTATTTATATATATATGCCTGTATATTGTGTGGTTGTAGATTCTTTTATCTTTTTTTAATAATGAGGGATGGTCGTGGGAGCAAGAATTATGATAGATTAGGCCAATCCTTTCATAATAATGAACTCATCTGTATATGTAGGACTTGTTTGATAATAATTTTGGAAACCATACCCAGTACTCTTGTCTAAAATTCAAGAAACAAAAATTTTAAAAATGTAAAGGAAATTCATATCAGATATATGAATAAGAAACATTCATTCCAACCTAATCAACAAATTATCTATAACTTAAGTCACGAATTGTGAGCTCTTGGAATGAAGAAAAATATAGATGCAATAAAATACTAATTTCGTAGTAATTTTAATCTCACATATCTTTTATGGATGAATCCCTCAGTTTGAAGTGTTGTTGCACTGCTACTTTATCTTTATTATAGGCATCTGCTTCATTTTGTGTATCTTATTCAATCTAAACAAGTAGAATATAGATTCTGATTTTTTTGCTAATTAAGAGTTAGTGGGTCGATGATTGGCATATAAACATAGTTAATCAAGAATTAGATTCAATTGTGTGGATTCCATTGAGGCTGAAATTAAAAGTTCTTGAAGTGACAGTTGGAAGTGGTCCAAAATGATCATTCAATTAGATTTCCTAAATGCAATATTGTCATAGATGCATAAAGAGAATAACATGAATAGCATGGAAATTGAGATGAATTTCAATTTTATGAACACTCTTATGAGCAGAATATGTAGAAGGATTCCTTTCGCTCCTATTATGAGGGATGCAAAATTGATTGATTAGCCTTCTAGAAGGCAAATGAATCAATCCTTCTATGCTATTTTTTCCAAAGATTCAGAGACTTCAAAGATGAATTAGGGTTTGCTGAAGACAAGAAAAAAAGGGCCAAGAAGACTTTTCATGGGTCACGGTGGTTACTGAGGGGAAACAACAAAATAAAGAAAAAATAAATGACTGTTCTCTTTGAATTTTAATTTTAAATTCATTTTAAATTTTGTGTTTTGAGTTTGTTAGAAATGCTCTCTTACTAAACACATCCTTCACATGTAACCATATATATATAAATGCTCCTCATTTTATATTTTAGTTAATAGCATAACTTTTGTTGGGAATAGATAACCTTAAAAGAAGTACAATTCATATTCCTCTCCATAAAAGTTGAATTTTTATATGGCACAAGGAACATAAAAAAAAATGAAAAACTGCTCTTATATTATTGATTCCCAACCTGTGCAACGTTGTCATGTGTTTAATCAATCAGACGATTGATTAGGAGTTTTGCTATTTATCACTGCTAAAGATGGCAAGAAATGGGGCATTAACTAAAGATGCTGTTTTTAAATTATTCCTTAATTTGTTTGCCTTAAGTTCCCATCTCTTCTTCAAAAGATTGGCTAATGTCCCTTGTGTTTCTATCCTAGAAAAAAAAAATCAATTGAGCTTTTTAGATCAAAACATTTTAGAAACGATTCAAAAACGAAATCAAAGATGAAATTTTTTTGTCTCTGATTCAAAAACAAAATTAGAGAAATAAAATTTTCATGTCTACCAAAAAGATATTCTAAATTTTTCCATTCAAAATTTTTTCATCTCTAATTAAAAAATAAGAAATACTACTTTTTAAATAGAGATGAAGAAATTTTCGTCTCTAACTAAAATGTTACAAAAAATATTATTAATTTTTTAATCATAATCAGAGTTGAAAATGTTTCTTTCTTTGATTAAAAACTTAAAAAAAATTATGAAAATTTTAATTAGAGATAAAAAATAATTTTGAATTTTTTGTCTTTGATTTGAACAAAGATGAAGGTTTTTCATTTTCTAAGTATACATCCACTTAGTCATTTCTTCTTTCTTCATTTCTTTCTCTCCTGGTTGTTCTCCCTCTCGCCTGTTCCTTTTCTTCTCTGGCCAAAAATTGGTGACTGTCAGTTGTTGTTCAATAGTCTCACCTCACTCCTCCAACCAATTAACTGTCATCTCAGACACTGGCGACTGGAGTTTCTCGATTTAAGGTAAGAATAAAAGCTCTCTTATTTTAATTTTTAGATCTATTGAGATCCAACCATTGAATCGTTTTGATTTTTAGATATGTTGGTCACCAAACCAAGGCAATTTCGATGATCAGTTCCAATCGTCAAAATCTACCATCGATAGTGGCCGGTGATGCCTTTCTAGAAACGAGTATCCCTTTTTTAAAAAAATTAATTTTCAGATCTATTTAAATCTAACCATTGGATCATTTTTGGTTTTTGGATATGCTGGTCATCAGACTAAGGTCATTCTGATGATCAAAACCAATCATTAGAATATGTCATGTACAATGGTTGGGGGAATTTTTTACCCATAGCTGTTTTAGAGAGAAATAATTTCATCTCTAAATTTTTGACAGAGACGAAAAATTTCATCTCTAAATTAAAAACTCATTATCTAAAATAAAAATATAATCGATTTCAAGACCAAATTAGAGACAAAATTTTTAGTTTTTGAGACAGAAGAGTCTTTATCCACCCCATTTCTGGTTGTTGGCTCTTTGAAGTTTCATGGTAAAATGAGTTTGATATGTGATATTTTTATACTAATCATAATTAGTTTTTATTAGGTGTCTTAATGTTAACCATATATATATAAATGCTCTTCATTTTATATTTTAGTTAATAGCATAACTTTTGTTGGGAATAAATAACCTTAAAAAAATACCATTCATATTCCTCTCCATAAAAGTTGAATTTTTATATAGCACAAGGAACAGAAAAAAAATATACAACTGCTGTTATATTATTGATTCCCAACCTGTGCAACGTTGTCATGTTTTAATCAATCAGATGATTGATTAGGAGTTTTGCTATTTATCACTGCTAAAGATGGCAAGAAATGGGGCATTAACTAAAGACGCTGTTTTTAAGTTATTCCTTAATTTGTTGGCCTCAAGTTTCCATCTCTTCTTCAAAAGATTGGCTAATGTCCCTAGTGCTTCTATCCTAAAAAAAAAAAAATCAATTGAGCTTTAGATCAAAACATTTTAGAATCGATTCTTTTCCCTTTTCTGATTAGATTTTAGAGCTAACACTATAAAAAAAAGGTAAATTAAAGACAAATTTAAGAGACTGAATTAGGTTTTGAGACGAATAATCAAAATTTCTCAAAAATACTTAGAGACAACATTCAAGACGATTTTTTTCTATTTCTGATTCAGAAACGAAATCAAAGGCGGAAAATTTCTCTCTACAAAAAAATATATTCTAAATTTTTCTAGTTGGATTTTTTTCTATCTCTAATTAAAAAATAAAAAAAATACTATTTATTAAATAGAGATGAAAAATTCTGTCTTTGATTAAAAGATTACAAAAAATATTATTAATTTTTTAATCATAATAAGAGACAAAAATGTTTTTGAATAAAAACTTAAAAAAATATTATGAAATCTTTAATCAAAGACAAAAAAAAAATAGAATTTTCTTTTTTTAATTTGAACAGAGATGAAATTTAGAGACGAAAATATTATGTCTTTAATTTTCGTCTCTAAGTAAACATCCTGATGCGGTCACTAATCAAGACTTGATCCAATGCTGACTCGACTACGCAGGAACAATATCATCGGAACAGTAGCGCCAGAACAACATTTTAATACTTCAGAAGTTTTAGAATTCTACTTGATTTAGAATTCTACTTCATGTTTGATTAGAATTTATTTCTATCAGGATTCTAGTTAAATTTTATTTAAGATATATTTCTATTAGGATTTTAGTTAAATTTTATTTATAAGTATTAGATGGATTAGCCAAACACTACAAATATGCCTAGACCCTAGAGTTTATAATAAGTTTTTCTCCATACAAATTTTGACAATGTATTTGGGTTTTCTTAGCAAAATTGTCTTATTTTTGCGTCTTCTTGAAAGTCAAGTTTCAACCATTGAAGTTTATTTTTTTAAGGGTTTATTTTGGTGTATTTTTTTCACACGCATTGTACGCTGTGTCAGGTAGTATCAGAGTGGTTAATCAACCAATCAGATGGCCAATCTTGAAAGTAAGGATAGCAACTAGCCTCGTGACGGTGATTAGGGGCTGCCCCCAGTTTAGAAAGCAATCGAAGAACAACGAAAAATAACTCGTACAATACAATAGCGATTGGAGCGAATCTGCAATCAATTAGGCATTTTACAACGAGTTAATGATAACCAAAACCAGACTAATGGCGTGAATCAAGCCGGCTACGTTAAACCAAGAAGATCAGCCATTAATCCAGTCCTCGTTAATCCTAGAAGATCAATAATGGATGATAGCGATGATGAGGATGATCTTGGTCGTATTATAGCCAACCCTAGTGGTAGGGGGTTAGGAGGAATGCACAACAACACAACCACTAGAGAAGTAATGAGTATAAACTAAAAAATGGTTTTTCGATGAGTTTGGAGCTTGATCTTGAACATTATGTTGTCCCAACAACCTCAATGCTTGCAAACTTAGGTCTAGTTTATGCTGCTAACATGACAGAAACTCTAAGGTTGTTAACTCATACTGGGGTATTTTCCAGTCCCGAGGGCTCAGCCATTGCTTCGCAATCCAAGGATGGTGGTGTTTCTTCTGATCTGCTTGCTACTGTAAAGGAGATGGAGGACATGGTATCAGATCATTTTATAGTTTATTTTTACTCTAGCATGGTTGAATCGAAGGCAATAGGAACATATTCACATTTGCGATTGCAAAAGCAAGATGGTCACAGGTGTCTTTTTGTGGATAGAGGTGTTAGATCTCCCAGGCTAATTAATTGGGGTAGTGGAACTGCTTTCGATATTAATATGAAATTAGATTTCGAAACTAAGAATGTTGTAACAGCTGTTGCTATAGCTGATCAAGTGCTTGGACCAAAGCAGGATTCAAGCATCAATATTTTAAGTGATGGAGAGATTATTGGTAGTCATAGAATAAGCCTCTATTTGAAACAGTTGTAAAAGAATGCTTCTCCGAGCAAGAAAAATCTACGAATGAATTCAAAAACTGTTATGGAAAGGTATTATTGTCCAAGAGCAAGGAGAGATGTTTCTATTATTGTGGTTAGGTGTTATGTATGTCAAATAGCTAAGGGGCAATCTTCTAATGTCGGTCTCTATATGCCATTGTTTATTCCCAATGCTATTTGGGAAGATTTGTCTATGGACTTTGTGTTGGGTATATCATGAACCCAACAAAGTATGAATTTTGTTTTTGTAGTGGTTGACAGGTTTTCTAAGATGGCACACTTTCTTCCATGTAAGAAGACGGCAGATGCAGTAGCTATAGCCAAACTATTTTTTAGGGAAGTTGTTAGACTATATAAAGTCACTAAAACTATTACTTCGGATTGCGATACAAGGTTCTTGAGTCACTTCTAGATTACCTTGTGGAGGATGTTCGATTCATCTTTGAATTTCAACAGCACAACGCATCCCCAGACTGATGGACAGACAGAGGTGGTGAATTGTACCTTGGAAAATCTGATTCATAGTGTTTATAAAGACAAGCCAAGATAATGGGACCTAGTAATAACTCAAGCGGAATTTGCCTACAACAACGTCGTGCATAGCTCAATAGGAAGATCACTATTTTCTATCATATACATAAAAGCTCCTAATCATGTATTGGATTTGGTAAAGTTGTCAAAGGTACCAGGTTTTAGTGTTGTAGCTAGTAACTTAGCCGAGCACGTTCAACTGGTTCAAGAAGACACTACAAAAAATTGATTTTTCATGGCGGTTTTTTTGCAGCGGTTTGTAAACCACCGCAAAATACATTTTTTGCAACGATTTTTTTAACATTTAGCGGTGGTTTTTCAAAATTGCTGCCAAATTCAAATAAAATTAAATAAAAATTAGGTTAATATTTGTGGCGGTTTTGAAAAACCGCCGCAAAATACAATTTTTTAATCAATTTAGCACCGATTTTTAGAAATTGTCACTAAATTTAAAAAATAATTAAATAATTAAATAAAAATTAAATTAATATTTGTAGTGGTTTTGAAAAACCGCCACAAAATACAATACCGCCACTAAATTCAAAAATAATTAAATAATTAAAAATAAAAATTCATTAAAAAAATTAATTTAAAAAAATAAAAAACATCCAGCAAAATTTTAATAATTTTAAAATGAAATTTTAAAAAAATATATAAAATCTTCATTTAAGTTTTTAATCAATTAATTTATTTAATTTAATCTAATTAATTTATTTAAAATTTATTCCATTATCCTTCTAAAAAATAATCCATTAGTTTATGTTTTTTAATTTATTTTTAATTTAGATTAAAAAAATATTGAATATAATTCTAAAAAATGGGATTAGTTTAGTATATAATTTATATGCATGAATAATTAATAAAGAGGCTTCACAGATCAGATGGTTTCGTGCGCACGCGCGTGTACAGGAGGTTGCTGGTTCAAATCCAAGAAAGGGAGAGGCTGGAAAATTAAATTTCCACCATGGCCACGTGACGCTCAAGGCTAGGTGCAGGCGTGCGTGTAATACCCAAGAAATTGGGATTATTGGAGAATAAATGTTTTATTAGAAAAACGAAATTTTGAGAAAGATTGGTATCTAAATAGCCCAAAAAATTGATCGAATCAACTGCAGGGAGTGTCTTGGAGAAGAGATATCCAAGAAAAATGATGTGGCATTAATGAGCATCTCGAGATAGGATTTATGGTATCAAATTGAGAACGATTTTTGGTATAGCTAAAATGCAGCTGCCATATAGGCTGAAAAATTGAATTGTTATAGGCGAATTTCGGGAAGTCAACGGAAGCTTGAGAGAGCTCTATTTTTCATAAGTAACAACCCTTCAGCGGTTTCAGGAAGAAACGAAAGGGGTTAGAGCCAAAACGAAGATTCGGGCCTAACTGTAGTTTCCTAAAATTACTAGGGAGATCGAAATGATATTTTTTTAGAATCTTCAGGGGTCAAATGAAAGTTTTAGGACTTGAGGAACTTAATTGCAATTATGCAAGGTTGAGGGGCTTTGTGAAAATGGGCCAAAGTAAGAAACCCAAAGTTTGAAGGGCCAAAGTGCAATTTCAAGAAAACCCCCAAACAGCCATGGCCGACCAACCCATCCTGTCGCTGAATTCGGCCATGGGAGACTCGAGGAAGTGGTTAGGGGGCCTTGGGGCAAGGCCAAGACAAGTCTATTGGCTAAGAAGTGGCCAAAATAGCGTCAAAATCGGGTCAACTTTCGGCTGAAAGTTTGGCCATTGAAATGGCAAAGATGAAGTTGTTTTCAGTGGGTTTTGGGGCGATCTAAGGTAGGTCTACGCTCTAAGGGGTTTGGGTTTGCCGAGCAAGAGCATTTGGACGCTCAATTTTGCCTATAAATAGGTGTTCATGGTGGCCGAAAATGGGAGAAGTTGGAGCTTCAAATCGGCCGCATTTTCGAACAAATTGAGAGACAAAAATAGAGGGCTTTTGTTGCCCATGCCTTGAAGGTCATTTATGGAGAGTTAAAGCCATTTTCGTGCTAGTTTGATGGTGTTTCAAGCATCACCAGAGAAGGAGGAGGACGCCTAAGCCGAGACTTCAAGCGGCTTATTGGAGGTCCTCCGGTGCTCACTTCAAGCTCAAACTTGGCCATCTAGATCGACTCAAAGAGGGCTACAAGATGGCATCGGAATCTCCAATCTCCTGTGTGCCGTGGCCGGGGAAGATGATCGGCACGTGGCTTGTACGCACTGGTTATCACGCGCCAGCGCGTGTGGGTTCTTGGAAAATTGTGCAAAATGTCCCAAAAATCAAGAAAAATGTTTTATGGGGTTTGTGCAATTAGATTTGAATTTGGCATTCTCGATGTCTCGATTTTCGCATCGACCAGTCTCGTTTTGCGTGAAAACGTAACATTCGGGTAAGTTTTGTAATTTTCTCTTGATGTTCATAGGTTATTATGAATTGTTGTGGAAATAGATTTGAGAAAATAGTCTCGAGAGTATTTATTCGAATTTTTAAAAGAAAAAAATGAGAGAAAATAAAGGAAAATAGGAGAAAATAGAATATTGAGATATTTATTGATTAAATATATTTTTTATGATTTATGTGCTCGAGGAAAAATGATTGGTACAACTTTCAAGGGTTTGCATGAAAATCGAGGCCTGACACGCTTATCGAGGCGATGCGTATCTTTTGAGGTATTCTGAATCTCGTGAAAAGGTGAGTTGTCCTATCCTACATGATATGATTGTTTATTATGCATGATATTTATGAAAGATATGATTTCTTATATATGCATGATATTTATGAAAGATATGATTTCTTATATATGCATGATATTTATGAAAGATATGATTCATTTTATCATATTGCATGGAAAGTCGTGATATTTGTATGGCACGATATTATTGTCATATTGTTTATTTATGCATGGGAATGGGATGTCACCCTAAGAGTGTAGCCGTAATTCTCCAAGGGCAATTTATGGAATAACGTTAGGATTATCTTATCGGAGGTGCCAAAATTCTGCCTAGGATTTCGTACTAGACTTGTAGGCCAGGGAAGTTACACTAGGGCGAATGTTTGTTCACGTGATTGCATCATGCATCTATATATATGTTTTTGGACCCTCGCTAAAAGTTTCATCTTCTAATGGGTTATGCCCCTGGAATATTCAACGTTCCAGTTTAGACTTGCAGATATGACAAGGAGATGATTGAGACGTAACAGCACGTGATGACGCGGCCGACGGGCTTGGTGAGTTGTCCCGGTATTTACTTCCTCATGAGGATTTAGGATATATTATTATGATCATGTATAATTGTTATGGTTTAATATATTTTTGAGGTATCATTAGATTGTATCATTTGAGGTACTTAGTTGTTATCTCTTGATGATGAGTCTCCATGTAATTAAATATTTGAAGATGTAATGGTACGAATTCTTATTTTATGATTAAAGCGGATTTCGATTCTGTATCATATCAGGTTTCGATTTTAGCTTTCGCATTTATGATGATTACCTGTCTTAGCTTATTGATTATTACTTTAGTATGCTGAGAAGGTAGATCAAGATTATTGAGAAATGATTTATATTGAGTTTATGTTAAAAAAAAATATTCCCGAAATTTCCTAAGTTATTTAACGCCCTTGAAAAAGTGGGGTGTTACAGTGCGCGCTTGCGCCCATGAGCGGTCGGGCACTCGGCCTTACCGCTTATGCACTGGTACGGTAAATAGCTGCGGTTTTAAAACCGCCGCTAAAATTCAAAATTTTTGAATTTTTTGCGGTGGTTTTGAAACTGCTTCTTTAATTCAAAATTTTTGAATTTTTTGCAAATTCAATATTTTGTGAAATTTTTGCGGCTGTTTTGAAATCGCCGCTAAATATTTTAAAAATTGTCTCTAAATCACTTAGTTTGCGGCAGTTTACAAGTCGCTGCAAAAAAAAGTATTTAGCGATGGTTGCTAAAAACTGCCACTAAATGCTTTGCGACGCTTGATATAGTGACCGTTTTAAAAATCGCGGCTAAATTACTTTAACCGCCGCAAAGTGCAAAAAAACTGTCTCAAAATGCAAAAAAAAATTGCCGTTAAATGTTGATTTTTTTGTAGTGGATGTCAAACAAAAGTTGCACAAGACGAATAAGAAGTATAAGGTAGTAGTTGTAATACCCTAGAATGCCGTGAATAAATATTAAGAAGCGTAAATTTTTTGTATAAGTGGGCCATAGTGAAATTGTTAAAATTTTAGTGTCTATCAGTGGATTTAATGTAGTTAGGTTATGTATAAATAGTATGGTATGTATAAATTATATATACATATATGTGGAATGAATAAGTATAAGGTGTATAAACATATTTATATCGTATAAAATATATAGTAAATAATAATGTTATGAGTTATGATATAACATGGATAAATGAATACAAAGGTATTAGCACACTTATAAATATGTATTTACATATATTTTGGCAGGTGACATGTACATTGTGAATAATGAGTATCAAATAAATGAATATGAAATATTTTATATTTTGATATGAATTATGAGTTTAAACATGATTATTGTATAAAATATCAGAAAATATATGTAAAGATTGTGTACTAAATATGAAAATTTCCTTACAAATATTATTTTGATGTGCAATTATATAAAAAAAAATCAATCAAAAATCAAAATCAGTCAGAATGCCATGGCCATGCTCAAGCCGCCGTCTGAAATAGGAAATCAGAGGATTTAGGGCAAGTTAAAGCCGTAATGGCCTTTGGTATGGTGCTTAGGGCGTGGTAGTGTCCTTGATGGGACAAGTCACGGCCAGATTTGAGTTATAAATAATCGAGTTCAAGTGACGATTTTCCTTCAAGATTTACTTCAAAAAATCAAGTGTTAAAGGCAGTGTTTTGAGAGTTTGATGAGAGGGCTTTTGATCCTTGAGTCGTGGGCAAGAATTCTAGAAAGTTTGGCGGTGGCCATCAGAGCAGAGGAAAGAGAGGAATCGAAGCTCGCCAGAAAATCGCATATTGTGCGAAATTGAGATTGTAAACGCCGATTTGAGGTATTTTTTGATATTTTTTTCAAAATTATAAGGCCATATTCGGTGTCGGAGGGTCAGATTTAGGGGGGATAAGGGGTTGTTTTGAAGTTCGGGGGTTCGAGGAAGGTCGTCGGTGGCGGGGTGGCCACCAGAGAAGACGACTAGAAAGTCGGGTGCGTGGTGGGCACGCGCCAGGGGTGTGGGAGACAGCGTGCGAGTTGCACACGCGCAGCAGGTGGAAAAAAAAAAGAAAAGAAAAGAAAATGAAAGAAAAGAAAAAAAATAAAATAGGAAGAACTTTTCAAAAAATTTGGAAAAAAATTTCATAAAATCTAGAATTTAATTTATGCGTTTTTTTGAAAAAATTTTCTGGAAAGTGCTAAATTAATTATTTATTTTGCGATTTTGTTTTTATGGAAAATAGAGAAAAAAAAGGAATTAATCTGAAAAATTGCAAGAAAATTTTAGAAGTCTAGAAATGCTATTTTAAGAATATTAGTGAAGAAAAATTGGGTTAAATGAGGGTTTAAATATTTATTATGAATTTTTGAGGAAATAAGGCTTAGAAAATAAGGAGAAATTATGAAAATAAGGGAAATTATGAGGAGATTAGGAAATTGATATTTTGGAATAAATTTGATGTTTAGGAACCCTTGAGGCCCAAGAATTGAGAAATAGCACGTTTGGCACGTCTCTCGAGGTCGACACGTTTATGAAGACAATTTGATTTTTAAAAGGTAACTGTACTTCTATAAGTTTTGTATGGTTATAAGTGATATATCCTTAACTAGGTAGTTGGTACTACGTAAGTGATTTATGTTTCAACACCCGATCCTCAGGAATGTTTTCATCATATATATTGACATGCCCTGATATGTATCCATCATATAGACTGCATATATGACATGACTATGAAATGCATATGTACACGTTGATATCATTGAGCACGCGCATTGTATCCATTTGGAAGTACGGACTGGCACCGCTGCTTTATCAAGAGTGCCCCTATATACCTCAACTTCGAAAGAGGTGGCCTAAAAATGATGAGTAGCATGAAGGTGCAGTTGGCCCATATAAGGAAGTAAGACATTGCATACACGCATGATAAAATATTTTTTTACCCTTACTTAGATGGTTCATCATCTAACTCGGGTTATGCCCTTGGAACATTTAAACGTTCCAGTTAGGACTTGCAGTAAAGGTACGGTAATCGAAGAAGTGTAACGACACAAGTTGTCGAGAAATGAGCAAGTTGTACCTTGTTTTGCTATAGCATAAATCTTTCAAGTATTATGTACTATGTCATGACAAGAATGTATGTTTTAAGTCATATTTTGAAAGCTTATGTATTGTGTATCATGTACCAAGTTTTGAAGGATTTTGTATCAAAAACATTCGATTACCAATATATGAGATGCCATGTTTAGCTTCGATTTCAGCTTCCGCTATAGAAGATTTTGTTTAAGCCTAGTGTATGAATTGTATAGTCTTGCACTAGATAGGTTTATGGGAATTTTGGGAATGATTAAATTTAGCATGTGAAAAGGATTTCAAAAAAAAAAAAAGTCTCAAATTTCCTAAATTATAACACGCCCTAAGTAAGTGGGGTGTTACAATAGTTGACAAGTATAAGAAGCACAAGGTATTTGAGATTGGAGATGAAGTAATGATATTCTTGAAGAAGGAACGGATTCTAGGAGGAAAGTAAAACAAGCTCAAGGCAAAGAAGTATGATCCTTAAAAGATTACAAAGAAGATTAGTGATAATGCTTATTTTGTGGATTTGCCTAATCAAATGAGTATTTTCAAAACATTCAATGTTGCTGATCTTTCTTTGTATTTGTCGGATGTTGAGTTGTCATACCCGGATTATAATTCGAGGACAAATTCTTCTCAAGTGGAGGTGAATGATGTGATCACTAATCAAGATCCAGACCAAGGCAAACTTGACCACGCTGGAACAGTAGCGCCAGAACAGTATTTTAATACTTCATAAGTTTTATAATTCTACTTGATTTAGAATTCTATTTCATGTTCGATTAGAATTTATTTCTATTAGGATTCTAGTTAGATTTTATTTACAAGTATTAGATGGATTAGCTAAACACTATAAATATGTCTAGAACCTAGAGTTTGTAATAAGTTTTTCTCCATATAAATTTTGACAACCTATTTGGGTTTTCTTAGCAAAACAGTCTTGTTTTTGCGTCTTCTTGAAAGCCAAGGTTCACCATTAAAGTTTGATCTTTCAAAGATTTATTTTAGTGTGTTTTTTTTTATACGCGCGACACGCTACATCACATCCACTTAGTCATTTCTTCTTTCTTCATTTCTTTCTCTCATGCTTGTTCTTCCTCTCGCCTATTCCTCTTCTTTCCTAGCCAGCAACCAACAATTGTCGACTGTTGTCCAATAGTCCCACCTCGCTCTTCCAGCAAATTAACTGTCATCTCAAACACTGACGACCGAAGTTTCTCCAATTTAAGGTAAGAATGCTTAAACTTCTCTTATTTTAATTTTTAGATTTATTGAGATCGATCCAACCGTTGGATCGTTTTGATTTTTGGGTATGTTGGTCACTAGACCAAGGCAATTTCAATGATAAGTTTCAATTGTCAAAATCTTCCATCAAAAGTGGTCGGGGATGCCCTTCCAAAAATGGGTACCCTTTTTTTAAAAAATTAATTTTCAGATCTATTTAAATCTAACTATTGAATCATTTGTTATTTTTAGGTATGCTGGTCATTAGACTAAGGCCATTCTGATGATCGACTCTTTGAAGCTTCTTGGGAAAATGAGTTTGACATGTGATATTTTTACTGTTAGCTAATGGTGCGGGTTTTTTCCTCCTTCTTTGTTTCTCTTATTGCTATATATGTATTGAGATTGTTTTTGTCTCTTTTTCTGTCTTTAATTTCCTCTTTTATTGGATCCTTCGGTTGATTTTCATGCTCAAGGATTTTAGTGTGTAATATCACTAGTAGACTGTTGTTCCTTTTTATGTTCCAAACACTATCAATTCTACTTAAACATCACTACTTTGTCTATGCTTAATTTACGCGAATATTCTTGCACATAATCATCGTTCTTACATATGTCATTAAGAATATGAACTTTTAAAGAAAAAAAAAAGGAATATATAAACTGTAAAATCTTTTAACGAAAAATCAGGAATATATGTTAATTATTTAGTCGGCAGTGCGCATGTATATATTCCTCATCATCCTTGCAAATAACGAAAAAAAAAAAGAGGAGTATATTCCAATCAATGGATGGAATCACATTACAATGTCTACGAACTTGCTAATAACGCAATAGCAGAATCAGTAAGACAGCAGTACAATTACTTCAGTCTATATATTATATATATACAAGCCAATTGCTTACTAAGCTGCATGCATATCACGTATACAACGAAAAAAAAAGCATTGCAAAGTTTTTCGATCTTTATATTGCTCAATATCTGAATTACCATAATGGCCAATGCTCCAGAGTCCAATAATTCAAGCGGCAATAGAGAGAACGCCTTCATTCTCCGAATCAAAGAAATCGTAGAGGAAGGGCCAGTTAAGGGTACTGCAAATTTCCGTGTCTCCATCTTTCGCATTCCTAAATCTCTGAGTGCCATCAAGCCGGTGGCCTATGAGCCTCAGCTCATGGGGCTAGGGCTGTTCCACCATTGCCGCCCCGAGCTCGTCGGCATGGAGAGCTACAAGCTTGCTGCCATATTTAGGGCGTTCCATCACCCTGTTGAATTCAATCAACTTGTGAAGAAGCTTAGCAATCTTCAAATTGAGGATCGAGTCCGGTTATCCTACAACAACTACTTGTACGATATCAAAGACGAGACTCTGGTCTGGATTATGGCCATCGATGGTATGTTTTTGCTCGAGTTCCTCAGTAACCATGTAACTCGGACGGCTCATCTAGTCGACTACTCGGGGAACAAACTGGCCCACCACTCGATCCTTAGAGAGATAATGATGCTCGAAAACCAAATCCCCATGTTTGTTCTCAAGGCGATCTTGTTAATCCGGTGCTCGTCTGATGATGATGATGAACAACTTAACCAGAAATGGGCTACTGGCCTCATCAGATTCTGTAAAAAAGTTGCTCCATTGAAACTGCCCAAGAACCCTGACTTCCAGAAGATCCCAGTCTTCGATTATCATCATCTACTCGACCTTTTGTACAAACTGGCCGTGCCCTCATCGAATGTTTCCAACAATCAAGAGCCCAGAAATGACGAAAGTGCCTTGGATTGTTCAACTAATGAGTCGATCACCGGAAGCGGCCAAAGACCACGCCCTCCGAATGTAAGCAAAAATGTTCAGGTCTTTCTCCGACTCTTGAAAGCCATAGTCGATCTCAACATTGGCTGGGTGAGAAAAGTAAGAAAACCTATGAGGGCTATGGCCGGAGTCCCTTGCGATGTTCTGGTTGAAATGGCGCCAAAAAACCTAAGCTCTATCCCAGGTCTGGAAACTTTGTGGGATGAGGAAGACCATATGGCCTCAGTAGATGAAATATTGATTCCCTCTGTATCAGAACTTATTGATGCTGGAGTTGAATTCAAGCCAGCTGATGATATATCCAGCATCCGGTTTGACAAAAAAACCAGAACATTCTACCTCCCTGTCCTTAAGCTGGACGTGAATTCCGAGGTTATAATCAGGAACATGGTAGCCTACGAGGCCGCCATGGTCTTGGACGACTCTCTTGTTTTCGCTCGATTCATTGAGTTGATCAATGGGATTATAGACACAACCCAGGATGCAATTTGGTTGAGGGAGAAAGGGATCATCATGAACAGCTTGAAGAGTGATCAAGATGTTGCCGATCTCTTCAATGGGCTGAGCAAGCCCATTCGGCTCTCGCATTATAATAGCATTGATAAAGCCATTAAAGAAGTGAACGAGTACTACAATAACACAAGGAAGGTTCGAGTATACAATTTCATGAGGAAGCATATCTACGAATCTTGGCGGTTTCTCTCAGTTGTCGTTGCTCTCTTGCTCTTTTTCCTGACGGCCATACAATCAGTGTGCTCAGTTTATAACTGTTCTCGGGCTGTAAAGTTTCACTTGGAAACCTGAAATTTCTGTCAAACGGTTCAGACTTGTCTTTCCTTTGTACTCCCCGCAAGAAATATGAACAAATAAAGAGTAGTTCCATTCCTAGAACTAGGTTTTTCTTTTCTGTTTTTATTTTTTATTTTTTTTATTTTAGTTTGTGGGTCTGGAGGTGTGCATCTGTGTGGGTCACCAAATAAAGTGATAATAAATGTGAGGAAATGGATAAAATAAATGAATTTCTCTTCCTCTCCTCTCTCCTACTCTTTGCTTAAAGGAATTTAAATAAAATAAATTATAGAAACCTAAAATACTAAACATAATTAAATTACGCAAAGTTTAATTGAAAATGGCCTATATCAGTTTGAATGAAAATAATTTTTCATTTTTAATTCCTAATTTATTTATAATTGTCAATATTTACGAGTTTGTATCATTTTTATAATAATAATTGTTGGAAAAAAATTTATCATTTTGGCAGTGTAGCTGGTAGGCATTTTACCCAACTATGTCCATGTCTCTTGTGCCTAACACATGTTACCCATCTAATTAATTAAATTGGAGCTGGGATATGATGTTGTTGGAAGTGAAGATTCAGAACATCGCATATTATATTTTTATAAATATGGGATTATTCTCTTTAAAATAGACTCTAACTATCAAATTAGTACTTGAAACTTATGAGTGAGCAGTAAGACAGAGCAATAAGAAGATTAATTTATTGTAACATGGTTTAACTCAATCAAGGATTAGGCTTACATAGACCGAGTTGAGGAGCATTAAACGTGATCTCTGACAAGGATTTTTTTCATGATTTTTGGATGCAGTTTTTGGTGATAGTCGACCCACAATTTTGAATTATCCAATAATAAGTGAGAATACGACATGCGATGCCTTCCAATGAAAATTACTGTGTCATTCTATAACTAGTTTCTTTTTTTTTAAAAAAAAAAAAAGAGAGAGACAAATAAATGATCCCTCATTAAAATAAAAAATATATAATATTATGGGTCCATATCTATAATCTCCTATAATATATCAAATAAATCTCATCACAGGCATCTTTCACACTTAATTAAGAAATAAAACTATACATAAACTTAATGTAAAAAGACTTTTAACTTCCTCTATTTATAAATATATCTCTAACCATGTGATCCCTCCCTTTCTTGCTTTTACTGTTACTTAAAAGAAATGATCTAGAAAAATCGTATGACATTAATGTTTCCAGAAAACATCACTCTGAACAAAAGTAATTTCTTTCTGATTTTTATACGCTTTGTTATGTAGCATTACTCAAATAAAAAGTAACATTATACAAATAAAATTCTAGGATATGCTTGCTATAATTGATGAAATAACTACATATTAATTCTTCTATTTTAAATTAAAATGTATTCATTGTTCCAACTTCAAGATATAACAATTTGGCAGCGTTGTAATTATTTTTTCTTGCGCTGAACCATTGAAAAGTTATTAGTGGTTGTTCATGTGATTAGAGTGCTAATTAAGAGCTTAAATAAGACGTCTTTGTGTTGTGTTCGAATTGCTTGAAAGCATTTCTACTCATCATTTGTCCTTCTAGTTTAAGTCATGAATGCATTGTTGATTGCCCGCTCTAGTTCTAGTTTTAGTCCTATAAACGCGAGAGGCTTGAAACATGTCTGACTGGCCAAAGAAAGCCTTGAACATCACATTATTAACATTATGTAAATATGTTTTTGGTCCTTATATTTTTAATTTTAAAAAAACAAAAGCAATAATTAAAATTGAAAATCATACTAAAAAAAAAAAAAAAAAAACAAACAACAAAAAGAAATCCTTCCAATATGAGACATCACCGGCAGCAAAAGGGAGAGGAGACATTGGCGGCAGCAAAGGGGGCCGGTCCAAGTAGGTGAGAGAGATGGAGAGAGTGAGAGAGTGAGAGATAGAGAGTAGGCATGGGGTGGGTGGAGGAGATGCCGACAGGAGCGGCGGGGGAGGAGATGATGGCGGAAGCAAAGAGGGGAGGAGATATCGACAGCAACAAAAGGGGTGGGAGACGCTAATGATAGCAAAAGGGAAAGATTTCGGACATGCTTGTTTTGGATCTGGCGTCTCCTGCACCTCCACTGTCCTTGGTCCGCTCTTGCTCTTTGGCATCTGTTGCCATCCTACCAGCATCTCCTACGTCAGTGGCGAGGTCGATCTTTGAGAAAGAAATGGGGGAATGAGAGAAGATTTTAACATGTATTCAAAATTTTCGGTTGAATTTATTGCGATATATCAGTGTCAAAATATTGCGATAAATTTGATTGTCACCAAAGTTGTCACGATAAGATTGTGCATCTAGCATTATCCATATAATTAAGGAGAAACTTGGCTGAGCACTGAAGGTAAGAGTCACCTTTTGTTTGTCTTTGTATCTTTCGACTAGAAGAGAGGAAAAGAAGTTCGTTGCCCTTCATATTGGGTCAATCATGTCCCAGGACCTAAAAGCTTGGAGTCGATGAACCAAGTTCATAGAGACTCATGTCACCTAAGATTTGTGTGTATCATCTCCTCCTTAATGAGGATGCACTTGTTGGCCTCGGGTTCCCATCTCTTCTTCAAAAGATTGGCCAATGTCCCCTGTGTTTTTATCCTTGAAAAAGAAAAAAATCAATTGGGCTTTAGATCAAAACTTTCTAGAATTGATTCCTTTTCCCTTTTTGGTTAGATTTTAGAACTAACACTATAAAAAAATTATAAATTAAAGACAGATTTTAGAAACAAAATTAGGTTTTGGGATGAAACTTTCCAAAAAGGCTTAGAGACAACCTTCAAGATGGATTTTTTTTTTTTTTTTTTTTTGTCTTTGATTCAAAAATGAAATCAGAGACAAAAATTTTCCAACTCTACAAAAAAATATTCTAAATTTTTCTAGTTAGAATTTTTTTGTCTTTGATTAAAAATAAAAAAAAACTATTTTTTAAATAGAGATGGAAAATTTTCCATTTTTGATTAAACATAATCAAAGATAAAAACTTAAAAAAAAATATTATGAATTTTTTAATTAGAGACAAAATAATTTGGAATTTTCTATCTTTAATTTGAACAAAGACTAAATTTAGAGACAAAAATATTATGTCTAATTTGCGTCTCTAAGTATACATACACTTAGTCATTTCTTCTTTCTTTATTTTTTTCTCTCCCACCTATTCTCCCTCTTGCATGTTCCTCTTCTTCTCTAGCCAGCAAGTGGCAACTGTCAGCTCTTGTCTTGTAATGACCGATTAACAAGGTTAGGTTTTCAGGTCATCTAAGTTTTGTAGTGGCATTGGTGTTGTGATGCATACAAGATGCTCAAGGGGCTAGGTGGCAGGATGCTACAGTCGACCTGTTCTTTTGAGGTTGCTAACCATTTTGCTGAATACCCTGACTGTTAATAGGTTTCCCTAAACTATCGACCGTTTAGCAAGGAAATGGGAAACTGTCAACAAGTCCCTCTAAGACTATCGACTATTCGATTTGGGTGCAACTTCCTAGGCCACCCGACTGAGGTAGTGTGAAGTGGGTAAGGTGGTGGGAGCTCTTCTAGAAGGATAGGCATGTGTGAAGGCTTCCACTAGCTCCTTAAAAAGGCTAAGGATGCATTAGATTGAAGGCATAACAAGTTTGCTTGGCCAATGGAAAGAAAGAAAAGAAGAAAGAAGAAGGAAAATAAGAAGGAAATGAGGTGCAAGAAAAATGCTGCAACCGGGCACTTCACTCTCAAGTTGTCAAAGATAAGTTTCTCTTCCTTCTTACATTCTCTATTGTTTGATTTCCTTACTCTCTAGTTTTCTTTGGACCTTTGAGTTGTAAGCTCTTTTATGGGGCAAGTTTGTAGTGTTTCTTCCAAAAGCTTGAATAAGGTTTGGCTTTCCCTATGTTTCTTCATGGAATGATGCCTAACCATGTTGGGATAGGTTCCTAGAGGGTGTTGGGGTGTTGTGTGTGCAATTCGGGTGTGTATGCATGCAGATTTCTAGGTGATGGTTGTAGTGGTTGTTGACCGGTTGGGCGTCGTCTATAAGAGGGAACTGTTGACTGGCTTGAGAAAGCTATCAATTGTTTCCCCCACTCGCATAAGCTGTCGATCGATGCTTGGAAACTGTTGATCGCATCTACCAATATTTGTTATTCATTATTGCATTGTGGCATTGGGCTCTGGGTAGCACTTCAAGTGGATCATATGATATGTGTGCTTGAACATGGACATCGTAAGGTCACTCACTGGCATTGCATTGGATGCATATGTTTATGTGGGCGAAGCACAACTTGATGCCTTTCTTTATGGGGCATTATATCATGTTGATGCTTATTCTGCCATTACATTCTCTGTGTTACAGGCACATGGCGAATTTATCCGTTAGGTATACCCATAAGCTTCGGCTTGCAATGATGATATACGAGCTTTGGCTTGAGAGAATGAGTTATGGGAGCTCCAATTCAAGGACATATGCTTGCCAATTTTTAACATCTCACATCAAGCGATAGGAAGGACCGGATCAACTTACCCTGATGGGCCTACGCGAACTTTTCAGGGGTCACCCATCCTTGAGCTACCATAACTCAAGCATGCTTAACTTGGGAGTTCTTTATCTACATTTAACTCAAAAGGTATTCAACTTGTGTTGTTTTCTTCCTTACTATCCTTGATATATATATACTAGCTTCTCTAGAGTTCCTTCTTAAACCTGACCTTAGGCTCTCGGGGTATTACACAGTTCATGACGGTGGCAGGTTTTTATGCAGAACCCTGGGTGCCAATTTGTATGCCTTATGTGGGCCTCATGGTTCGTTATATGTGCATTGCCTCATTGCTAGTGTGTATGTTATGGTGCTTCATGGCATAGGTTGCATGTAATGTGCGGGTGATGTTTACCCCTAGCCTTGCATCCCTTTTATTCCATTATGCTTCTTGAGTCTTGTGATTCACTCTTGCTTTACATCATTTCAAGTAAGGGAAAGGGAAAAGTTAAGGGTAAGTGTAGTGGTGTCTGACTTGGCAGGTAGATATGTTTGTACAAGGCCATCCACGCCTTTTTGACCAATCTGTATACTTTTGTGTTGATAGGGGTTAGGCCCTGTTTGTATGTATATGTACACCATGTTGAATTACATAGATCTTATCATATGCACAGTGAAATTAAATTTAGTTTGCAAGTATCCCATTTTTCAAAAATTATGGTTTAACAAATTGAAAAAAAAAAACGAAAGATTACCTCTTTGATGAAATCCGATTTCACTGTTAAATTTCCTATTGTTTAATCATCTAAGTGTAGAATGTCGAGTCGGTCCACCCGAAATCACTTCTATCCAAGAATATCAAAGAGAGAGATAAGTGAAAGAAATTTTTCATAAAAATTTCTAACTTACCTTTTTGGATTCAAGAACACTTCTCCAAAAAACTCTCACAACATTCAAGTGAATCATTAAGTTACAAATGAAGAGTTAAGAGAGCCTTTTATAGGATTTCATTAAATACTACTTCATTAAATGGATTGGGCGTCTCAAGCCCATTCCATTTAATGTAATTGGGTCAAGCCCAATCCAATGGTGTTAAATTAAATCCAATAGTGCCATTGGGCCTAATGTGCTAGCAAAAGGCCCAACCCAATTAATGATTAAATAATTACATTCATAATATAATTATTTAATTATTCTTATTTATCTAATAAATAAAGGAACTATAATTAGTAATTATAAAATTACTAATTTATCTATTTTCTCTTTGAAAGTGATTTCTTTTGAGTGGGACTTTCTGAGTTCACAAATAAATTGGCAACGAAAATAATCAACGATTAATTTTCATAAATCATGAGTGATATCAAGCAATATGTCATGATTACCCAATTTATTGTAAAACAGGCATTGTGAATATTTTACTACGTTACCATGCAATAGTTCCTCTATCATCCTATATCCCGACAAAATATGAAATCATGGTTAGTGGGTCTAATCTCTTAATCTCATCATATGACCAAATCCAAAATCAATCTTGACTAATTATGACACAACCTTTATGGAACAAATTCCATCGTCATATTACCTCAGCCAATGATTTATCGTCAAGTGATTATTGGATCGCATAGGATATCTTCCTTATAAATCTCGAGGTGATAGATTCCATGTCTGATGCACACATACCTCATGTATCACTGAATCAGGCATATATATACTTATGATTATCCTTGATTAGAACAACTACATAATATCACTGATATCCTAATCTACCAATACACAGATATCCATGTCATCTCAGGTCTAAGGACTAGTTGCAAAATCGCAGCTAACATTAAATCATTGACCAGTGAGAAATAACCCATGTGATTTAATGTTAGCAGTCTCATTCAGTGAACTCATTCTTGTAACGAGCACCCATTCATCTTCCTTCTATATCTCATACAGAATGGCACGAGACTCACCAACCTTATCTTTCAGTATCTCATACTGGATAAGAAAGAAGACGATGTGCTGGCCTTTACGAGTTGTTATTATCTATATTAGGAATTCTACGGTCAGGAACATGTTTATAGTATAATGAACTGTGGATTATCCATAACTCGTATTCTTAACTCTTAAGAATGGTATCCACTCCTTATTATACTAATGGATGTATGTTTTATACTTTAAACCATATTGCAATTTAAATAAAACAAAAACTTGCCATTTAAATAATATTTAAAGAATTCCAATATCGAGTCCCTTTGTGTCACTAGAATTGGTTTTTAGGACTCATATCTAATACACCATGCTTCCTTTATGCCAGCTAGGTAGTTGCTCATGTGGCCATGTACGTTATTATGATCTTTTTTTTTTTTTTTTTTTTCTCTTCCTCATACTCCAACTCGATTTCCTTGGCTTTTGAGATACTTGAGGTAGGGCTCTTACATGTCCGATAGTCCCATCTCGCTTTTCGAACCAACTAATTTCCATCCAAAATGCTGGCAACTAGAGTTTCTCCAATTTAAGGTAAGAATGCTTAAAATTTTCCAATTTTAATTTTTAGATCTACTGTGATCCAATCGTTGGATCGTTTTGGTCTTTAGGTATATTGGTTGTCAAACCAAAGTGATTTTGATTATCTATTCCGATCATCAAAATATGCCATGGACAGTGGTTGACAGTGTCCTAGAAACGAGAACCATTTTTTTTAAAAAAATTAATTTTTAGAACTATTGAAATCCAACCGTTGGATTGTTTTGGTTTTTTGGGTATATTGGTCGTTAAACCAAGCTAATTCCCATGATCATTGGAATCTACCATGGACAATGGTCGGCGATACCCTTTCAAAAACAAGAACCTTTTTTTTGAAAAAAAAATAAAATTCAGATATATTAAAATTCAATCGTTGGATCGTTTTGATTTTTGGGTATGTTGGTCACTAGACCAAGGCAATTCTGATGATCAATTTCGATCATTGAAATCTTCCATGGACTGTAGCCCCTGATGCCCTTCCAAAAATGAGTATCATTTTAAAAAAAATAATAATTTTCAGATTTATTTAAATCCAACTATTGGATCATTTTGTTTTTGGGTATGCTGGTCTCCAGACCAAGGCCATTTCGATGATTGAAACTGATCATAGGAATCTGTCGTAGACGATGGCTGGTGGAATTTTTTTTCCATAGCTATTTTTTAGACGAAATTATTTTTGTCTGTAATTTTTTTATATTAATAATAAGCATCTCTAACATTGGAGACAGAAGATTTCATCTCTATTAGAGAAATATTGGAACTTTCCATCTTTGTTTATATCTCTAACAATGACTGGATTGACCGAAATTGAAAATTTTGTCTCTAAATTAAAAACTCATTCTCTAAGCTAATTTCAGGACCAAATTAAAGACAAAATTTTTATTTTTTGGGACAAAAAATTTCGTCTCTAATTATAGATTGTTAGGATTTGTGATTCAAAATGTATTAATATTGTCATTTATATTTCTATGTCATGTACATTTGAATTTCATGTGCATGTCATTTTATATTATGTAAAATGGGCCAATTTTATTATAAGACGTATACAGAAGCTGGGTTGGGTTGTTAGTGTCTACAGCCCAAGAAGCCCAAGCCCAAGTCTATTGCTCTTTTATGTTAATTCCAGTCGTGTCCCTTGGCCCATGTATATAAAGTAATGATTTGGGAAAATCAGAGAGAAACATTCACAAATCAAGAAGCCCTAATTGGGTAAGAAGAACGTGCACAGAGCAAGAGAGATCAAACCGAGGAAGAGCAAGAGACCAAAAAAGAACAAAGCGAGGTATTGTGTTTTAATCTCTTGAAGTCGCTTGAGGCGTGTGAGGTTTGTATTGAGAAGCTAGAGTATTGTATTTGTTATTTTTGTTCATTCTTGGAATGATCTTGTACTCTTATGTTTTTGCTTCTGTTTACAATACTATAAGTGTTCGATTCTTGTGGGTTCAGTTGTAATTTTGTTGTTGTAATCACCAAAATCTATAGTGGATTGACTAGAGGCGAAGCCTCTACCGTGACCAGGATTCTTTCAAATCTAAACACATATACATTATGTACTCTGTGTGTGTGTGTGCGTGTGTGTGTGTGTGCGTTGTGAATGTTCTTTATTTTCTATTTCTTATTCGATCTTGGTACTTCTCTTGGTCTTGGCTCTATCACTGTGTGATTGGTTCACAAGTAACATCAACATATATAGATAGAACCAAATTTCGTCTCCAATTGTTAGCAACGACCAATTTAGAGATGGGCCAAAATTTCATCTCTAGTTCCGTTTCCAAATTGTTAGAGACAGAATTCTAGGGTTTAGAGATGGTTTTTTTCCTTCTCTAAACCAATTTTTTTTTATTTATTTTAGTTCGAGTAGAAAGTTCTTCCTTATCGAGTCTTTATCTGCCCCATTTCTGTTGTCGACTCTTTAAAGCTTCTTGATAAAATGAGTTTGATATGTGATATTTTTATACTAATCATATTTTGTTTTTATTAGGCTTCTTAATGTTAGTGAATGGTGCGGGTTTTTTCTTTCTTGTTCGCTTTTCTGATTGCTATATATGTATTGGGATTGTTTTTGTCTATTTTTCTTTCTTTTCCTCTTTTATTAGATCCTTAGGTCGATTTGCAAGCTCAAGAATTTTTGTGTGTAATATCACTAATAGATTGTGTTGTTCCCATTATCCATTTTAGACTGGAGCAATTAATTGGTTTGGTATTGGTCAAAAGAGAGATTTCCTTTTTATGTTCCAAACACTATCAATTCCACTAAAACATCACTACTTTGTCTATGCTTAATTTATGCAAATATTCTTACACACAATCGTCATACTTAAATATGTCATTAAGAATATGAACTTTAACCAAAAAAAAGAATATATAAACTTTAAAATCTTTTAACTAAAAAAGGAATATATGTTATTTAGTTGACAATGCATATGTATATATTCCTCACCATTCATGTAGATGGATGGAATCATGTTTCGTGATTAGTGGTTAATTTTGTAAAATGTTTGTTATAATTATAACCCCCATTTTGATTTTAAATTGATTTAATTGAATAGTTATGTGTAATATATATCTATATATATAATATATAATATATTATAATAAACATGTAAATATAATACATATATATACTCAATGAAATGCATGCACGGATTATCTATATAATATATAAGCATATAATATCCCATATAATATATCATATCAATATATATATAATATAATAGATGATTTATTAATAAATTGCTTATTTATAGGTATGAAGAAGGTGGACTTGGAAGCCCAAAAAGAATTCAAGTCCATGAAAAATGAAGAATTCAAGCCCAAAAAGAATTCAAGCTCATGAAGAATGAAGAATTCAAGCCCATGAAGAAAAAAGAATTCAAGCCCATGGAGAATTAAAGTCCATGAAAAAAATTAAAGTCCATGAAGAATTAAGACTCAACTTGAGCATTCCATGAAAGATATCATTTGAAGAAGGCCCAAGGATTATTTTTAATCCTAATGAAGATTAAAAATCAATTTATAGAAATCTATTTTTATTTTTTATGTGAGTGCTTTATTAGGTGTGTCTTTAGCTAAAATCCATTTAACTATTAGTTGTGCATTATAGCTAAAATCCATTTAACTTTATGAGTGCTTTATTAGGTATGTATTTTAACTAAAATCTATTTAACTTTAATTATGTATTATAACTAAAATTCATTTAACTTTAAGTGTGTGAGTGCCCATTAGATATAATTATGTCTAGTTGAATAATTGAAATTGTGTGGTTTGTATTGCATCTTGTGGCCTATAAATAGGTCACTTGATTGCATTTGTAAGGGTGATTATTATTCTTGAATCAAATGTTAGTTGTTTTCTTATATTTTCTCTTTAAGAATTGTTCTTGTTCTCTTTTCTTTTCTTTATTGTTCTCTCATGTGATCTTACTTTCTTTCTTTCTTCTCTTGAATTCTTATGTTATTTATTGTTACTTAATTATCCACCGCCTAAATGGCCGGTTAGTTTATGCATTTAAATTTCTACAATTTTAATTCTTGTCTCTTTATTATTCACCGCCTAAATGGCCGGTTAGTTTTTGCTATTTTAATTCCTGTCATTTAAATTACACCATTTAAATTCCTGTTAATTAATTTACAAATAATGATGAGTAGCTAAACCCAATCTTGGGTTAAGGCAAGGACAGTGTCCAATGCCAATAATTCCCAAAGGAAGCTACGCTTTAAATGAGTGATATTAATTTAAATTTCAATATGAGTGTATATTTTTAAATTAAGAAATCACTAGGTTTGGATTGGAGCGTAAGCCTAACTTAGAGCTTTCATGCCATGTATGAGAGTTACTAGAACTGGAAACGCTATCATACCCAAACTCGGATGATTAATTTAGTTGTTTTGTGTATTAATTGTAATTAGATTTATGGTAGTTGTTTAAACTAGAATCTCACATATTATGTATGGGGATTGCTTAAATTAGAACTATCATCATCTCTAATTGCATTTAATAACAAACCCTCATATCTGAAATTAAATTAATGTCACTAATCTTTTCTACTAAAAATTGGGAATCAATGGGTTGGTGCTGAAATTGCCTTAACTCAAGACTTATTTAATTCTATATTTTTACATTCAGTGTTTATTTTAACTTTTGTCTTACTTTATTTCCTAGCATCTGTTATTTGAAAATCCATAAAAAATCTTGTTTCCAATTCATCCAAATGCGTGTGTTTGTGTGTGACATTCTTTTTATTTTGCCATAAATAAATCTCTCAGTGGACGACCTGGACTCATCTAGAAAATATAAATTTAAATTTGGACTACAACTGCACTCGTACACTAATGAGTATAAACCTCTCACCAATATAAAGAAAAAAATATAAAATTTTTATTGTGTTTTGTTTTGTGTTTTAATTGCAGGGTGAGAGTGCAGTCATTTCGCAATGTAGATGGAGAACTAATACATTTCTCTCTGGCCCCTGTTGCAACTGTTAGTGTATGCCCTATGAGACAAGTGTGATGAGCTCATAAATGATACACTAAGATATAAGTCAGTGTTGGCTTCACAAATCAAGTGCGGTGGTTTGGTGAAAGATACACAATGATTATTATAATGATAAAATAAATTAGACACAATTCATCTTTTGTACTAAATTGTATATAAATGCCTAAAGATGAAGTCTGGAGGACTAACATATAGAGATAGTGGTTAAAGTGTGACTTTAATTGTAAGAGTACTCAACACATATACCAGAAGGTTAGTACCTTAAAATATAGTCCCTAGTTAAGGTAATATTGAGAAGGGATATCAATGATGCATGCGAGATTAGTATACACGTTACCTTTGTCTTAAGGAAGACAACAACCAATCTTTTAGGGCTGGTGGTGTGGGATCCAAGATAAGTGTATGGGTTCTTGTTGTAGAACAAGTTCACTGGACATGACCTGACATGGGATTCCATAAGGTTTTCAAGTGTCTATGGAAACCCTACTGGCAGTCATTACAAAAAAATTGATTTTTTACGGCGGTTTTAAAATTACCGCAAAAATCATATTTTGCAGCGGTTTCTTTAAAATTTTGTAGCGCTTTCAAAAAATCGCCGCAAAATTCAGTAAAACATGTTTTTATGCGACGGTTTTTAAAAAACTGTCACTAAATTTAAAAAATAATTAAATAATAAAAAATTAAATTCGTTTTCGCGGCAGTTTTTGAAAAACCGTCTCAAAATTAAAAAAAATAATAATTTAAAATTAAAATTAAATCAACCTTTGCAACGGTTTTGAAAAACCGCCATAAAATTCAAAAAAAAATAAATTTAGCGGTGGTTTTTTAAAAAATTGCCGCTAAATTAAAAAAAATTAAATAATTTAAAATTAAAATTAAATTAACATTTGCGACGGTTTTCAAAAACCGCCGCAAAATTCAAAAGAAAATAAATTTAACGATAGTTTCTCAAAAACCGCCACTAAATTTAAAAAAATTAAATAATTTAAAATTAAAAATAAAATAAAATAATTCATTAAAAAATTAAATTTAGCGGCGGTTCTCGAAAACCGCGACTAAATTGAAAAAAAAATTAAAATTAAAATTAAATAAAAATCTAAAATATTAAAATTCATTATTTTCATTAAAAAATTAAATTTTGCTTAAGAAAATAATTAAAAATTAAATAAATAAAAATCTGAAATATTAAAATTCATTATTTTCATTAAAAAAATTAAATTTTGCTTAAGAAAATAATTAAAAATTAAATAAATATAAAATCTTAAAAATAAATATAAAATTGCATTTAAATTAATAGCAAAATTCATTAAAAATATAATTTAAAAAAATAAAAATAAATTTAAAAAAATTTTAATATATAAAATTTTAATAATTTTTTAAAAAATATATAAATTTTTTTTATTTTTAATCAATTAATTTATTTAATTTAACTCAATTAATTTATTTTTAATTTATTGTATTATTATTTTAAAAATAATCAATTAATAAATATTTTTAATATATATTAAAAATATAAAATATAATTCTGAAAATTAGTTGTTAGATTAGTATATAATTTATATATATGCATATATGTTAAGGATGTCTTTGTAGATCAGGCGGTTCGCGCGCGCGTGCACGCATAAGTGGTCTCAGGTTCGAAACTTGGGGAGAGCATGGCTGGATTTAATTTCCAGCATCATCACGTGGTGCGCGCACAAGCAGCCATGTGGCGCGCAGGGGGCGGGGCGGGTGGGTCGGGCGCGGGGCGAGCTGGCTTGTGCGGTGCGTAAAAAAATAATATTTTAATTTTAGCGACAGTTTCAAAAAAATTAAAAAATAATGTTTTGAAACCGCCGCTAAAATTAAAATATTATTATTTTTTAAAATTTTTAAAAAAATTAAAAAATTTAAAAAAATAAAATTTTAATTTTAGCGGCGGTTTTGAAACCACCGCTAAATATTACAGAAACCGCCGCTAAATTTAAAATTAGCTGCGGTTATTCTAGCGGTTGTTGAAAACTGCCGCTAAACACTCCGCGACGGCTGTATTAGCGACGGTTTTCAAAACCGCCGCTAAAATACTTAACGGCGGTTAAAAACCGCCGCTAAATGCAAAAAAATTGCCGCTAAATGCTAATTCTTTTGTAGTGAGTTATGTAAAGCCATCAGTTGACTTGTGGTCATTATTGTATCTTGTGTGTGGATTTGTATACTTTGACTCCATTATGAAAGCATCCATTAAAGGGTGTGAACTCAACAGTGATTGTGTATGTCATAAAGCATATGAAGATTGTGAGTGATCCAAAAAGGATTCATCGATCTTTAATGAGAGAATGTCTCTTAGGCCCCTTTGATGAAAAGATAACTGTTAAATCTGTTCATAGTGGGAATTTGATTTGAGATTGGATTTTAAATTAAATACGCTTAAAGTTATCCTTTTAATTAGGGGTGTTCATGGTGCGGTTTGGCCGGTCTGAACCATTTTCAGCAAGCCAAACTACAAGTGCGGTTTTCTAACCAAATTAGACCACGGTCTGGTTTGGTGCAGTTTATCGCGGTTTAAAAATCTAGTACAAGTGTCTTAAAATCACTAAAAATGTTGCTTAAAAATGATAAATAAAGACACAAATATTAGTAAATAAAGACAATCAAAGGAAAATAAATAGAAACAAAAAATAAAGACAAGAGTGTAATTCAACATACAACATTTCAACATTGAAAACAGAAAATAACTTGTTTAGTTTAGCAATGAATTATGCAATTAACATGTTTAGAAAATAAATAAATTATCAAATTAACCTGTTTAGCAATGAATTATGAATTATGCAATTAAATTAACCTGTTTAGAAAATAACTTATTTAATAGAAAATAACCTGTTCAACATTGAAAACAAAAAATAACTTATTCAGCATTTCAACATACAACATCCAACCTGTTATAAATAAACAAAACACGGCATAACATTGTTATAATCTATTCAACTATTTAGCAATAATTCTATCCAACATATTCAGCAATTATAACCTGTTTAACAATGAATAATAGTTGGCAACCATCAATCATAACTAAGTATTTAAAGTCCAAGACGGCAAAAATATGCCACACAATAACATAACCATTCAAAATAAGATAAGTTACAATCCAATCCGATCGAAATACAAACTTAAAAATTCAAAGTTCATAACACAACCACACATGCTTCAAGCCTCCAACTTCAACTTCATCACTAATCAATGTTTATAGTATCTGTTGTCATAGTGGACTTATCTGTAATATTAAGAGAAACAATAAAGTTAGAAAAACAAAATGTTAAGAATTAATACAAATAAAATAATAAACATGCTTGATGAGTAAATAAAAAATTACCAGATTCAACTAATTCATAAGTAGCAAGCTCTTCTAATATTGAAGTCATATCCAATGGTAAGGACGTCCCTCTCAACCAATTTTGGCAACAAATCAACACTTCTACCATAGATGGACTCAATGAACTCCGAAAGCAATTAAGCACCCTACCTCCAGTGCTAAAAGATAACTCAGAAGCGACTGTTGACACTTGGATGGTAAGAACATCTCGAGCAATCTCTGATAGGATATGGTACTTTGATGAAGTTACCTTCCACCAATTCAAAATATCAAAAGTATTATTTCTTATATCCTCGTTAGGCTCAACTAATTACCTTTCAAGCTCATTTTTCATTTCAAAAGCATTATCTTCAATACATTCTTTCTCAAAATCAGATTTGAACATGTTAACATCATCATCCTCATCAGAATCCACAACTGAAATCTTTTGTTCAGAACTTGTCCTACCTTGTTTATGTTCTCTTGATTGTCCATTTGAGTTATTTGTTGCATAAAAATGCACCAACTTCCCTAGAGCACTCTTGATAGAATCCATTACGTTTTTAACTTCATCTTCAAAATAGAGCTTGCGTAAACAAAATGCGACATATTTCATCTTGTACCTAGGATCAAGCACAACCGCCACATAAAAAAGTATATTTTGTTTTTCAATGTTGCCCCAATACTTATCAAATTTTATCTTCATGCTAGAAGTCATATCTTTCAAGATTGATTCGTAAGTTGAACTCCATTTGTTTAGTCTCCCAAGTACATTACAAATTTCATGAAAATAATTATTTGCAGTAACATTCAAAGAAGCACTAAACATGAGGGTAGCATCATAAAAAGTCTTCAAAAACTTGCAGAATGTTGCACAATTCTCCCAGTCTTTAGAATTTGGTGGCCCAATTGGCATTTTCCCATTTCTATCCTCTTCACAAAAATATTGTAAATAGAGCAAATCCTCTTCTTCCAACAATTTAAATGCGTCAACAAATCTTAGTGCATGCTCCAACATTAAATAAGTGAAGTTCCACCTTGTTGGCACATCCAAGCACACAAGAGCCTTCTCTTCTTTACAAGTATTCTTGACACAACTTTTGAATCTTGACAATCTTGATGGAGAAGCTCTAACATATCTAACTGCGTTACGTATAGCCATAATAGAGAAGTCCAATTCTTTTAAGCCTTCACCCACTACCAAATTAAGAATATGAGCCGAACATCTCACATGTAAGAATTCCCCATCACAAACAACACTCTTCCAAATTTGTAGTCTTTTCTCCATGTGCCCAATAGCCCCATTATTAGAAGCAGCATTGTCAATTGTGATTGTGAAAACCTTCTCAATACCCCATTGTTTCAAACACGCCTCAATTGCTTTACCAATTGTCTCTCCCTTATGATTTGAAATTTGACAAAAGTTCAAGATTCTTTTTTGCATTTTCCATTCAAAATCTATAAAATGAGCCGTAAGCACCATATAATTGACATTTTGAATGGAAGTCCATGTATCAGTGGTAAGGGAGACTCTTTGTGAATTCTTAACAAAAAATGACTTCAACTTCTTCTTTTCATCATTGTAAAGACTAATTATATCCCTAACAATTGTAATGCGTGAAGGAAGATCAAACTTAGGGCATGCAACACCACAAAATGATCTAAAACCTTCTTGCTCCACAAACCTAAATGGCAATTCATCAATAACAATCATTTTGGCACATGCCATCCTACAAGCTGTTTGACTAAATCTCACAGCTAGAAGATTGATACCTCCAACACTTCCATCCTCATTGTCACTATTCTTTAGATAACATAAAATCTTCTGCTTCTTATCTTCTACTCTATAAGGATTCTTCTTACATTGATTGTTTACATGATTCCAAAGAGTACTTGTCCCATTTTTTCTAGTATCACTTGCATAATTTTTACCACAATAGTTGCACACAGCTCTAGGGTCAGAAAGGTCATCCTCATTTTTTGTAAAATGATCCCATACTTCAGATTGCTGCCTAGGTTTCTTTTTCATTCCTTTGTCCTTAAACTTACAAGGTAATGGAGGTTTAGAACCACTGCCTTCATTGAGGTTTTTAATGGATGAATCGTTGGTGCTACTATCTGTTTCCATCTGCCATTGAAATAATAAAAAATTTGAAATGAATCATTGGTGCTACTTTAATGGACTTATATATTAGCATCAATTAGTCATTCATTATGATTCTAGAAACGTCATAATTAATGGACCTATATATTAGCATCAATTAGTCATTCATTTTCAGCATATTACCAGCAATATATTAGCATCAAATAAAACAGAAACTAATGAACCTATATATTAGCATCAAATAAAACATAAACTAATAGAGCTTTCGACAATTATGATTCTAGCTAGATTCCATTTTCAGCATGGGATTAGATTTCTATAAGAAATTAATAAAGCTAGATTCCATTTTTCTTCCCTTTCTGTCCGCTTCAAAAAGAAATTATCAAGAATAAAACTAATAGAACCATCACTACTAATGACTTTAAAAGTATAATTTCCCACTATTTTACTTTAAGACCAATATTTATAATAATAATAATAATAATAATAATAATATAAATACATCACCAGTTGCCATTTAGAGCAGCGTTAATTTGACGTTGGAAAATAGAGAATGTCACCAATCTCTACCACATAGGGTATGGTACCTTCGTGGAAGTCACTCATTGTGGTGTAGTGTAGTGTAGTGTGTTGGACTTGCCGTGGGGGTGGAGAGCAGGGCACTGATATGTTGCCCGACGTTGACCCACGTCTGGGCAACAGCTTCAATTCTGCCACCCACCGCCCGCAATTCAGCCCTGCCTCACATGCACCCCACCCTCATCATGAATGCACCCCCTCCCTAAGCCCCCCCCCCCCCCACACACACATATATGTTATAAAATCTCATGAACGCTTAGAATAAATCACGTTAATCCTCTATTTTCCAATTAAATCTCTAAATCACAAGAACTCCTTTAAGAGATAATAATTTTTATTTATCAAATAGTCACACAATAATCAAAATGCATCACCAACAATATTAATATCTAACATGCCCACAAAAAAAATAAAATAAATAAATAAATAAACCATGAATCGGGTCCATAAATAAGAATCAAAATTGCTGGTGAATGTGATACTTATATATATATATATTCACCTTAAACTTGAAGTAGATTAACACTGAATGATCCTCGTTGGTGAGATCGGCGAACCGTTTTGGCCCGAGCTTCGGCCCTAGCTTTAGATCTGCCGAGCTTCCTCTCCTTCGTCTCGATCTGCCTGAGCTTCCTCTCCTCTTCCTTGATCTACTGGGCTTCTTCTTCGCTTCGGCTCGAGCTTTATCTCATCTCCCTCGATTTGTTGTAGCCGACGCTGGAACCGTGGGTGTGGGCTATTGGCGGATGATTCCGATTGGGGGAACTGGAGAAGGGTTGCGCGGATGGGGGAGGGCCAGATGAGACTGCCGTATAGGGTTGTGCAGGTGGGGGAGGGGGATGCCGACGATTGCGATAGGGTTGCGCGGGTGGGGGAGGGGGCTCTACCGAATGAGATTAGGGATTAGGGTTGCGTGTGGGGAAGAGGGTTGCACGGGCTGAATCGGCTGATGGTGAGTTATTATATATTAATATATTTTTTATTTTTTTTTAATTATGTTCTGGGCGGTTCGATTTAAAACCAAACCGTCTGCTGCCCAAACCGCGAACTGCGCGGTTTGGGCAGCATTCAAACCATTTTCGACCATAAAACAAAAAAACCGACTGGTTTGGTCTGGTTCGGTTCGGTCTGGCCGGTTTCCGCGGTGCACCGATTTTTTTGAACACCCCTACTTTTAATACATCAAAGATAGAAAGGCCAAACTTAGAAGAGGTGACACCTAATCTAATCAGTTGTTTGGTTGAGACACTTTAAACTGATGAAGGGATAACATTACACATAAAATGATTGTAGCCTCCACTGAAACGTTTAGTGATCGCTATTGATCCTTCTACTAATTGGGGGTCTTGATGGATTGCTAGATTCCAGTCAAGGTCTATGGTTCTTTTAGGGAAAATAATCATTGCCAACATATGTAGAAGCCTAATGGGTCACAAGCAATAGGGTAACATGATGAGGTAATTACGAGCTCGATACGTTTTGTGAGTAAACCTAAGTGTAAGAGCTGGAATTTTCTAAAAATTAATGAGATTAATATTAAGGAAATTAATATAAATAATGATCCTAATAATATGGGATTAAAGTCACTTAATGTCCTTGGCAAAGATGCAAACCCTAATTTAGATATGGATCCTTATTGGGCTTTAGGGTTTAATGATTTATTAGTCCAAATTATTAGCTGATCTTATTTACAACTTACCTAGGGTTAATGAGCTAGATTAAGGAATTTAATTTGGGCTATTAGTGGCTGGTTTAAAATGTTTAAATAAAGCCAAGCCCAATGGAAGAAAGCCCACACTCATGGACTTTAGCCCACACAAGCTAGGGTTTCATCAAGACTCTATACATACCCTTATTGAGAGTCAAAATATGGATGATTTGTGATTGGCAAAAACCCTAGTTGTGAGTGTGATTTGTGGCCATACTCAAGGGCAGCCTCTTGCCTCCAAAATTTCACCCTCCCATTGAGCTAGCACTCCACGATACCCTAGGGAAGCCGCTCTCATTGAAGTTTCAAGTGCTATTCACGTGGATTACACATTAGAGGTTGGGCGATTATGCAGCTAGAGGCGATCATACTTTTCGGTGATTTACATTGTAAAAGGTATTATCTATCTTTCTTCTGTGATTTATTCCCTAGGAGTCGATCCTCTAAGGGAATCTATGAATAAAATTTTTAAAATTATGTTACGTATGTATTTTTCTCATCATCCATGTGGATGGATGGAATCATGTTCCACAATGTAGATGGAGAACTAATACCTTTATCTCCAGCCCCCATTGCGACAACATTACAATGTCTAGGAACTTGCAAATAACACAATAATAGAATCAATAAGACATCAGTACAATTACTTTAGTTTATATACACAAGCTAATTGCTCACTAAACTACATGTATCTCACGTATACAACGCAAATAAAGCATTGCAAAGCTTTTTTAATCTTTATATATTGCTCAATATCTAAATTACCAACATGGCCAAAGCTCCAAAGTCTAATAATTCAAGTTGCAAAGAAATCATAGAGGAAGAGGTTAAGGTTAAGATTGAGGACCAGAGATATGTGTCTCCATCTTTCCCTTTCCTCAATCTCCAAGTGCCATGAAGTTGTTAGTCGATAAGCCTGAGCTCATGGTGCTAGGGTCATTTCACCATTACCTCCCCAATCTTGTCGACATGGAGAGGTACAAGCTTGCCACCATATCTAGGGCTTCAAAGTTGTTCCATCACCCAATTAAATTCAAACAACTTGTGAAGAAGCTTATTGATCTCAAAATTTACCATCGAGTCTAGTTATCCTACTACAACTACTTGGACAATATCAAAACCAAGAATCTAGTTTGGAATATGGCCATCAATGGTATGTTCCTGCTTGAAAACCAAATCCCTATGTTTGTTCTCAAGGAGAACTTGTTAATCCAATGTTGGTTTGATGATTGTTGAAGAGTTATGGTGTTGTAATGGCAAATATATCACAATAACCTGAAGATTCCAAGGCACAAAAACTCGTTGTCCTTAAGACTTTGTTTGTTGCAAAATATAATACACAAGGGATCCAAACAAGCCTCCAAGATACAGTGGACTCAAATATAATGTTTGTTGGCGAATGTGCACGCGAAATATATAACAAACATAAGAGGCTTTGTATTTTAATTCTGTAATAAAAAATATAAAGAATTGATCTTTGAATGCATGAAAATTATGAAGTTTTATGTAATAAGATAGGAGAAGAATAAGGAGAGAAAAACAATATGAATTCTCAAGTGTTTTGACCCAATAATATATCAATCTATTTATAAATAATGTTACAACCCTACACCAAAGGTTACAACCATTCACATGTGTAAATAAAATTCAAAACATGTTACAACCCTTCACCAAAGGTTATAATGAATTCCTTTTGAAAATCTCTCCAACAATGGTGATGATGAACAACTTAACCAGTAATAGCCTATTGATCTCATCAAATTTTGTAAAATAGTTGCTCCATTGGAACTGCCAGAGAGCCCTATCTCCAAGTGCAACCTAGTCTTCCATTCTCATCATCTGCTCAACCTTATGTACAATATGGTCGTGCCCTCATCAAATGCTTCCAACAAACAAGAGCCTAGAAATGTCCTAAGTACCTCAGATTGTTCAACTAATGAGTCAACCACCGAAAGCAACCAAAGACCATGCCCTACGAATGTAAGCCAAAATGTTTAGGTCTTTATCCGACTCTAGAAAGCCATAGTAGATCTCAGCATTGATTGGTGTAGTACTTGTTTGCTTAACACAAGACAAACGCCCATATAGAATTGAAGAAACAAAACCAAAAGCAAAAGCCAAAGAACAAAAGCGTAAACACCAACTCACGCACACAAAGAGGCAACAACACTTGTGTGTTCGAACCCGTAAATAGGTCCTATTCACCGCAGAAGTGTTCAACCCCTAGTCAATCCACTAGATCAAAGAACAGGGGATTACAAAGAAAAAACCCAAAGAAAACGAAAGAACTTACAATACCTATTTCGATGATAAACCAGAGTACATGCTTAATAATCTCAAATGATCCCACTCTCAACAATCATCTCACTCTCTCCCAAACAGTCCAAAACATAATCGAGGAAAGGACAATACAAAGGGTTAGGGTTTCCTCTCGGTGAAAATTGCGAATACAACCCTTGTTATTCTCATTTTACTTTATATATGCGAAGAATACATAGTAGAGACATATCAACGGACATGACTAAAAGGGCCTAATCTCATTGCCATTTGTCGGTCATCAAGCTAGTGACCAAAGAAATACAAATACATATATAAAATATTTAAATAAAATCAACTAATTTGAATCAAAATATAACAAATTCCAAATTCAATCAAGATTGGTTGATTTTAGATTTGACCCAGGACCCATGCAAAGTCTCCCAGCTACATCGAGAGCACATTGAGCAAGGACAGGGCTTACTCAAACTTAGACACCGAGATTGGCTTTGTCAGCATATCTGTTGGGTTGATTTTTATTTTGATTTTCTCAACCTTAACTTAACCTTTAGATATTATATCCTTTACAAAATGTAATCACACATCTATGTGTTTGGTTCTCTCATGGAAAGCATTATTCTTACTCAAGTGTATTGCATTTTGAGAGTCACAATAAACTTTAGGTATAGGCTTAACAATTCTAACTCTTGGGAAATACCTTGAAGACACATTACTTCCTTAATAGTTTCAATCAAGGCTACATACTCTTCCTCCGTAAAGGAGAGTGCTACAATGTGTTGGAATTTTGACTTCCAGCTTACTAAATTTCTTCCTAGAGTAAAAGCATATCCTATTAGGGACCTTCTCTTGACAAGATCAACAATGTAGTCACTATCATAATATCCTACAATGTTATTTCCACCTTTTTTAGATGTTTTATACACTAGCCTAATGTTTACCGAGCCTTTCAAGTACCTTTGCAACCATTTGATTGCATTCTAATGGTCTTTGGAAGGCTTACTCATGAATCTACTAACTAGGTTTACACCATAAGCTATGTCTGGCCTAGTTCCAATCATAGCGTACATTAAGCTACCTACTGGATTTGAGTAAGGAATCTTACTTTTATATGTCTCTTCCTCTTTTAACAAATCTCTCTTGACAACACATAGCTTAAAATGGGGTGGAATAGGGGTAGAGATTGACTTACAACTATTCATCTTAAACAACTGAATCATTTTCTTTACATATTCGGATTGAGATAATGTTTAGGTTCCTTCCTTTCTATTCCTTTTAATATCAATACCTAAAATTCTTTTAGCTGCCCCAAGTTTTTCATTTCAAATTCTAAAAACAAAGCCTTAGTTAGTTTCACAATTTCTCCTTTATCTTTATAAGTAATCAACATATCATCTACATAAATCAGTAGATATATAAATTGATTTCCTTTTAAACACTACAAAAAATCTAGCTTTTAAAGATGAAAAAATCTATCGCTAAAACTTAAAATTTTATCGCTAAATAATTTAGTGAGGGATTTAGTGATGGACAAATTTTGTCACCAAAATTGGCACCACTAAATTTTAGCTATGGATAAATTTAGCAGCGGAAACATTTCGTCGCTGATCAACGATTCCGTCCCTGATTAAAAAAAATAAAATAAATAAAATTTTAAACTTAAATAAAAAATATAAATTATATAAATTAAAATTTGAATGTAAATTTTTATATTTATTTAATATAAATATATAAAAATAAATTTCTAATAATTAATAATTTATTTTAATTAATTGAATATAAATTAAAATTTTATTTATATAATCATTAATTTTAAAAAATAAATATTAAAATATTTTAAATTTAAATTCATATAAATATGTAAGATAACAAAAATGAATATAAAATTCAACTCAATTAATTTAGTTAATGAATCATAAATATTCAGTTACAATTAACAATCATCACTACTAACATCTGTATTTTGTTCCTCATCACCCTCGTTTCCTTCGTTGCCCTCATTATCATAAAACAGTTCTCCACCTAATGAGCTTGTTGACGGTCCAGCAAAAAAACACTTGTAGCCAATGATACCACTTGTAGTGCCTGTTTGCTTAATACATGACAAACACCCACATAAAATCAAAGAAATAGAACCACAAGCAAAAGCCAAAGAACAAAAGTGTAAACACCTACTCACACACACAAAGAGATAATAACACTTACATGTTCTGACATGTAAATAGTTCCTACTCGCGGCAGGAGCGTTCAACCCCTAATCAATCCACTAGATCAAATAACAGGGAATTACAAAGAAAAAAACCCAAAGAAAATGAAAGAACTTACAATACCTATATATCGATGATAAACTAGAGTACATGCTCAATAATCTCGAGCGATTCCACTCTCAACAATCATCTCACTCTCTCTCAAACAATCCAGAACATAATCGGGGAAATGATGATACAAAGGGTTAGGGTTTTCCCTCTAGGGTTTTCTCTTGATGAAAGTTGTGAATACATCCCTTGCTCTTCTCATTTTACTTTAAATATGTGAAGAATACACAGCAAAAACAAATCATCGGACACGACTAAAAAAGGCCCAATCTGATTGCCACTTGTCAGTCATCAAGCCAGTGACCAAAGAAATACAAATACATATACAAAACATTTAAATAAAATTAACTAATTTAAATCAAAATATAACAACTAGGTGAGTATAGTAAAAAAAGTTATGAGGGCTATTGCACCAAAACAAAACAAAAAAAGCTCAGCTCGGAAAACTCCATGGGATGAGAAAAATAATATGGCCTTATTAGATAAAATGTTGAATTTCGGCCAGCTGATGATATATCCAGCATCTGGTTTGAGAAGGAAACCACAGCAGTCTACCTCCCTGTCTTTAAGCTGGACGTGAATTCGGAGGTTATAATCAGGAACCTGGTAGCCTGCGAGGCCGCCATGGTCTGTGACTCGTTTTCACTCGATTCATTGAGTTGATCAATGGGATTATTGACACGGCCCAGGACGCAAGTCTGTTGAGGGAGAAAGGGATCGTCTTGAACAGCTTGAAGAGTGATAAAGATGTTGCCAAGCTTTTCAATGGGCTGAGCAAGTCCGTCCGGCTTTCGCATTCTAATTGCATTAATTAATAAAGCCATTAAAGAAGTGAACCAATACTACTATAACACAAGGAGGGTTTAAGTATACAACTTCTTAAGGAAGAATGTCTACAAACCTTGGCGGTACACTCAGGGAAACAATGTTTCCAATGACCTATCCGATGTTTTACATGCGGCGAAGAGGGACACAAGCAAAATGACTGTCCTAAGAATAAAGAGGCACCACCGACCGAGAATCGAATGAGGATCACATGTTTTTCGTGTCAACAACCTGGTCATTACTCGAGCGAATGTCCAAAGAGGCAGAAGGTGGAACAAGTGGAAAAAGCAACTGAGGCACAAAAACCTCACCCTGGACGAGTCTTCAACTTGTCAAATGATGACGAAGATATCTGCTGGACAAAGGAGAAAGGTATACCAAGTTAATTCAATGTTATCAATTTCTGTGCAATCATGGCAACCAATGTAAAAGTTCAATGTTATCAATTTCTATATGATTTTATCATATGCATTAGTGTAAGAATGGGTTGGGAGATTTAGAGGTCAAAAGAAATGTATTTTGAGGACATGATTGGAAATAATATTAAGTATTATGAATTAGTTTGGATATGTGTAACTGCCTGATTAGAGCTACAACAGGATATTCTGAAAAATAAGAGACGTGTTTGGTAAGCTCGGACATATAGAGATGTAAGTTATGAATAATTGCTAAGGGTTAGGAATGGTATTTAGGACATTTTAATTGGGAGTCAATAGCGATAGTAGTGATACAATTATCACGGACCAAATTTCGAGGACGAAATTTATTAAGGGGGGAGAATGTAATACCCAGGAATCAATTGAGGATATAAACGGTATTTAATGAAGGGCATAAATAGAATTTACAGAAAAATGAGACTATAAGGTACACTAACACAGCTTTGGACGATCGAATTAGTCAGAAGGAGTACCCCGGATCCTAGATAGCTAAGGAAAATGGTATAGTATCGACGAGCGATTTAAACTATGATTTTTAGTAATGAAAGAAATTGGACCAGGAACAGTTTTCGGTACAGCTGTCGACCGGGCTGAGAAAATCGAATCGACGTAGGAGACATCCAGGAAGTCAACGGAGCATGTCAAGGACTAATATTTGATGTATAGAACAACCCTTAAGTGATTTCGGGTAAAATCGAATGGATTTAAGGTCAAATCGACCAGCCGGGCCTAAGTGTAATTTTCTAAATTTGCCCGAGGAAGGTCAAAACGGTAATTTTTCGAAGGTTTCAAGGATGAAATGAATAGTACAAGTCTTGTGGGATTTAGTGATGGTGTTAGAAGGATTAGGGGCTCAAGGGAAAGGGCAGAAATGCCATTGAAAGAAATTGGGGGGTCAAAATGCAATTTTTGAAATCTGGTGGTGCAAACGCAATGAAGGAAAACGGCCGCCGCACTGCCACTGCACGTGGAGGCCGATTCCAGCAATGGAACGGCCAAGGGCGACCTGGGGGAGGTCGTAGCCGGCGGTAGGAGGCTTGGGGACCAAGCCATGACCGGTTATTGGCCGGAAGAAGCTCAGATTTTTAGTATAAAAGGGCAAGGGTTTCGGCCAAGAATGAAGCATCAAATCGATCATGTTCTTGGATGTTTTTGAGAGAGTGATTAAGGGGCTTTTGATCCTTGCATCAAGTAGAAGAGATTAGGAGCATTTTGAAGCATTTTGGTGTGTGTTTGAGGGTTGTTCGAACTCGGCCGAGGGTTAGAGGCGGACCGCCACCGCCGACTTGTAAATCGACTTTTGGAGGCCTTACTGGTGTTGTTTCGACCTGATTTTTATGGGGTTGTGATCGATTCTTCAAGGGCTTTCAGACGGTATCGATTTTGTGGTCATCAGAGCAACCGCCGGCTGGTGACCGGATTTTTGGAGAAAACGGTGGCGCGTGTAGCCACACGCTAGCCTTCACCCTCACACACACGCTAAGCGCGTGAGGGCACGTGAGCAAGGGTATTTTCGTAATTTCAACTCTAGTATTTTTAATTAATTATTTTAGGAATTATAGTGTTGAAATATTTGGAAAAATAGTTGAGGAAATAATTATTTTGGAATTATCGAGGTGAAAAATGAGAGAAAATAGAGAAAATTGTGAAATAATTGAGGAAAATGGACTTTAATGCTTCCTTAATTAATTATGGTGTTTAGGAAGTGTTGTGGTTCGAGGTTGACTGTAAATTCAAGAGTCTGTGATTTTGCACGCATAACAAGGTTGTGCACGAGGATCGAAGCGATCCGAATTCGTCGAGGTGAGTGTTCGCCCCCAAAACTTGATTTACTGTGAGTGGTTTTCCTTCAAAACTTGATTTACTGTGAGTCATTCCAGCCCAAAAATTTGGTTTAAAGTTGTGAGTAGTTTACCCTAAAACTTGGTATTTGTGTTACTTAAATGTGCTGTGGATTTCACGTAAAACGATTTTGTGCATTGAAATGGTAACCAGTGACGGTTGGTTTTACGAGGGAGGTTCGTCCCTAAACGTTTTGAACTGTGCATTGCATTTTATAAATGTTGTTTATACAATGCATTGAATTGTGAAATGTGGCATTATCTTGCGTTTTATGTGTGCATATGGAATGTCAGCCTTGAATGTTGTCTGGATAGTGTGGCCATAATTCTCCAAGGGCGTGACGGAATAATAGGGGTATCTAATGCTGGTGTGCGTTTAGTCAGGGAAGTTGCACTAGGACGACTAGCTAGTCCATACTGTGTTGTTCATGTGGGATGTCAGCCTAGGATGTTATCTGGATAGTGTAACCGTAATTCTCCAAGGGCGTGACGGAATAATAGGGGTATCTGATGCTTGTGGGCACTAAGACGTGGTGGTTTTAGAGTTGTGAAATTTTAGAGTTGGGATTGTGTGGTGGTTCCTGGATGCTTAAGGTGGGAACGTATTCTGGTGAGATGCGTTGGCAGTCCCATTTAAGCTAGAATCGTGTCGTGTCGTCGAGTCGGTATAGTGGCATAGCTTTTAGAGAGATTGCTCTTTTCTCGTGGTAGGGTTAAGCGCGTGGGAATTCTCTTGAGCTAGGGCTTACCGGGTGTATTGGTTTATTTCATGTCTTACATTCATTCATGAAAATGTGTTTTGAACTCTTACTTAGATGATTCATCATCTAATTTAGACTTTATCCCTAGAATATTCAAACGTTCTAGGTGAAGGCAGCGGTGCAAAAGGGAAAGGGATCGTCGAGGAGTGACGGCGATTAATGTTTAGTTTACATTATGTTTTTTCAGTTATGTTATTTACTTTTGAAAACGTCATGTAAACGTTGGTGCAACTTTATATATAAATAAAGTGGTTTCGGTTATGACCTGTTAAGGTTTCGATCTAGCTTCCGCATTTGTGTTGGTGAACCTGTCTTGGTTTATTAATGGTTCATAGTTGATATACTGAGAAGGTGTAACGGGATCTTTGGGGAATGGTTCTTCTGATGGGTTTTTATTTAAAAAAAAAATTATCCCCGGAATCTTACATTACGTCAACGCTCCCGGGAATTGAGGTGTTACATTTATGGTTTGGTTTTGGTTTTAATATTTTAAGTTTGGTTTGGTTATGGTTTTAGCAAAAATCGAAACCAAACCAAACCAAACCATTGTCAACCCTAGCAGTCACTCATTTCTAAAATGATACAACGTCTCTAATACTAATTTTAATATAGTTTCAACATACTCAATGTCTGATTTAAGCATCAAAGTGTTTGTGAGGGAACCTCCTAGAGCCCTCTAATTATTTTTTTAATTTTGTATATTTAGACGACTTGACAACGACATTTCCAGTCAAATAAATTTATGGTTATATCTAGACAACAACAATTATTTTTCTAAAAAAATTATACGACATTAATGTTTCTAGAAAATATCACTCAAAATAAAGTCATTTCTTTCTTATTTATATACGTTTCTACTATATAGCTATACTCAAATAAAAAGTAACATTACACAAATAAAAAATAACATTACTTAAAGTTCTCTTATTTTAATTTTTAGATCTATTGAGATCCAACGATTAAATCATTTTAGTTTTTAGATATTTTGGTTGTCAAACCAAGATAATTTTTATGATCAGTTTCGAACGTCGGAATCTTCCATGCACAGTAGTCAAGAGTGTCCTTCCAAAAACGAAAACTCTTTTTTTCAAAAAAATATTTTTCACATCTATTAAGGTCTAATTGTTAGATTGTTTTGATTTTTGGGTATATTGGTCATCAGAACAAGACAATTCCAGCAACAATGATTTGTTTGATCGTTGGTGTAACACCCCGCTCCAACCGAGGGGCGTTAATATATGCGGAATAAACCATCATGAATTTTGGGGAAATATTTTTTTTATAAATATGTAATAAAAGCGTCTGCTCGTGAATAGTGCACCAGGTAAGTTCCCAGGAAAGAGAGGTGGGTTACATGGGACACACTTAAGTACCAAATCTTTCCTTAGCCAGAACTAGCCTAGACATGCACATTTCACCACATAACACTTAAATCCATAACTTCCCCGACAATTCCAATTACCTTCTCAGCATATCAAACTTACAAACATCAAGCTAAGACAGGTAATATCATTACACAATACAAATGCGGAAGCTAGATCGAAACCTGATGTAATACATAACCAAAATCATCTTATATATAACATCCAAAACTGTACCATTCTTTAACATGACATCATCATAATGAAAAGCATATAATCCAAAATACATGCTATGATCCACCTACAAGTTGCCGCCAATCTTCGACAATTTCTTTCCCTTTTCCTTGCTATCTTCACCTGGAACGTTGAATATTCCAGGGACAAAAGTCCAAACATTAGATGCTGAATCATCTAACTGAGAATTCAAAAATATTTTCATGAATGTATGCAATATATGAAACAACATAAAATCATGACAAATCCCAGCCCAAGAGAATCCCACACAGCACTTAACCCTAACCGGGGAAAATGCAATCTCTCTAAAGGCATCACAACAATACCGACACATTGGCACAACACAGTCCTGGCTTAAGAGGAAGCAACGTCAATGCATGAACCCGGGAATCACCCCGTCATCATTACGTTCCCACTCAGAAGCTTACGGAGCACACGTCAAACTTAATCCTGGCCAAATGATGATCAACACTATCCACGTCCACCTTAGAAACAATACTACCTCGCAAGGAATCTGGGGTGGTGTCCACTCGCAGCCCCCTCTTGCCGGTCCGAGGTGGTGTACACTCGCAGCCCAGCCACTTGTCGACTCGCAAGGGTGGTGTCCATTCGCAGCCCCCGTCACAAGTGGGTATTTTCCCTTGGCACGTTTCCCTAGTGCTACCACTTCAAGTGCCACCTCATAAGTTGACATCTCATCCCATATGTACAACCCGTTACCCTAGTGCAACTTCCCTCGCCATCAAGTCCGGCATAAAAACCGAGGCGGTCATCCCAGCACACAGCTCGAGATACCCCTGTTTGACAAACACACTTGGGGACTCTCAGCTACACTATCCAGATAACATCCCAGGTTGACATCCCATAAAAACACGCCAATGCCACAAAACATAACTCAATGCAACATATGTAACAACATTTCATGTACACAATTTATCACAAAATCCAATGCACATGCTTAAAACATTTCGGGACAAATCCCTATGAAAACAACCATCACAGGTACAAAACATTCACATGCAGCAAAACATTTGCATGGATTAAATCAAGTTTAAGATAGAGTCAAACTGATTTTTATGAAGGACACAAGTTAAAACCAAGTTGTATGCAAGAAGAACACTCACCTTTGACAAAATATCAGGGTACCTCGAAAAACGTGCACTGCCTCGATTTGCGTGCCCGACCTCGATTTTCGTGCCAATCTCAAAATTTGCACCAATTACATCAATTTAATCCTCAAGGCACCCTAATCAACATATAATAATCAGAAACCTATTTTTCTCATAATTTCCATATTTTCTCTATTTTCTTCCATTTTTGGCCTCTAAAAATTCAAATAAATCCCTCCAAAGCTATTTCCTCCAGTATTTCTTTACAACAAATCATTATAAACTATGAAAATCATAGGAAAAATACTGGACTTACCCGGATGGTGCGTTTTCATGCAAAACGAGGCACTTTGATTCTAGAATCGAGACCTAGAGAACTCCAAATTCAATTATTTTTCTACAGGACCTATATCTTGAATTTATAGGAATTTAGAAATTTATTTCACAATTTTCTGACCTTGGACGCGCTGTCAATCGCCCTTACAAGTTGGATCACGCGCCCCCAGTCGCGGGTCCCAGCTGGAGAGTGTGATGCACGCGCCGGTCTTCTTCCCTGGGCAGTTCGCCGGACTGGTGCGCTGCTTTTGGTTTAATGGCCATAACTTCTTCATCCGACCTCCGTTTTGACCCCCGTTTGAACCTATGGCTTCCTCTCTTCGCCCTCTACAAGATGGTACCAAAAAATCCCACAAACCGAGCTATTTTCAGACTGCTAAACATGATTTTCCGGCGAAGCTCGTTTTTCCGACGAAGCTTCGGATCTCCCTCAACTCTCAACCAAAATGGATCAAATTTGGTAGAAATGAAGCTTGAGAAATGGGTAACAAAAGCCCCTTATCCATTGCTTTCAATTCGTTCACAAACTCACCAATCTAACAATTTAATTTTCTTCCTCTTCTCGGCCACTTCTATTTATAGGCGACCCCGAGCTTCCAAACGCTCAAGGATGCTTAAACCGACCCCTCTGAGGCTCCTACCGCCCCTGGATTGACCTAATCTCGCCAAAATCCGACCACAAAACATCCTTTTGGAGCTTTCAAAATCCGACCGAAAGCTTGGTCGGAAATCCATCAAATCCGACCACCTCAAGCCCTATTGTCGACCCAAACCCGACCCAAAGCAATCCCCGACCCATTTGGCTCCATTCCCAACTGTCGGTAGGCGCTGGTCGGCGACCAGATTGGTCTCTCGGCCATGGCAGCTTCCTTCCTCCTTCCATTTTCAAATATTGCACTTTTACCCCCTAATTTTGTCATTTTCACTTTGGCCATTTTCTACTAAGTCCTTGAACTTTCTAATATTGCCAATACATCCCTCAAGTCATAAAAACATTCTTTCCTTCTTGGAAGATTCCAAAAACTCGCCATCTTGACCTCCCTCCGGCCAATTCGGTAAACTTTAAGAAATTGCATTTTGGCCCGAATCTCTGTTTTAGCCCCAAATCCATTAGTTTCTTCCTGAAACCACTGAATGGTTGTTCTACACATCAAATATGAATACTCTTGGGGTTCCGTTGTCTTTTCGGAGGCCCCCTACAATAATTCGGTTTTACAACCTATCCTGAAGCTGTATTTTTAGCTGTAACGAAAACTATTCCCGACCTAAATTCTTTCGATGCCATAAATCATATCTTAAATTACTCGACACTGACATATCATTTTCTTTAGGCATCTCGGCTCCAGGGTACTCCCGGAAGTCGATTCGGTCTGATTCTCGGGCTATTCTGATACCTATTTTCCTCAAAATTTGATTTTTCTAATAAAATACTATTTCTTAAATAACCCAACGTTCTCGGGTATTACAGTTGGAATCTACCATGGATGACGACTGGCGATGCCCTTCTAGAAATAAGAACTCTTTTTTGAAAAAAATAATTTCTAGATTTATTGAGATCCAACCATTGGATCATTTTTATTTTTGGGTATGTTGGTCACCGAACGAAGACAATTCCAATGATAAGTTCTGATCATAGGAAGCTGCCATGGATGTAGCCGGCGATGCTCTTCTAGAAACGGATATCCTTTTAATGTTTTAAAAATTAATTTTTAGATCTATTTAAATTTATCCATTAGATCATTTTGATTTTCGAGTGTGCTGGTCACCAAAAACCAAGGCCATTTCGATGATTGAAACTAATCATCAAAATTTGTCGTGGACAAAGGCTAGTGGATTTTTTTTTTCTATAGCTGTTATAGAGATAAAATTGTTTCCGTCTCAAAATTTTTGTTTTAATAACAGGCATCTCTAGCATTGGAGATAGAAGATTTCGTCTCTAACAAGGACGGGATATATATTGGAAGTTTCCGTCTCTAAAAAAGACGGAATTGATAGATTGAAAAAATTTTGTCCCTAAATTAAAAACTTATTCTCTAAAATACCAATATAACCAATTTTAGAACTAAATTTGAAATGAAATTTTTATTTTTTGAGATAGAAAGATTCTGTCTCTAATTGGAGACTGAACCTGAATTCCCTCTCCAATTATTAGCAACGACTAATTTATAGACGGCTCAAAATTTCTTCTCTAAATCATTAAAGAGGGAATTTTAGGGTTTAGAGATGGATTTTTTCTTTCTCTAAACCATTTTTTTTTTTTATTTTTAGTTCGAGTAGAAAATTCTCCCTTACCAGAGTCTTTATCCGCCCCATTTATGGCTGTCAACTCTCTAAAGCTTCTTGATAAAATGAGTTTGATATGTGATATTTTTATACTAATCATAATTAGTTTCATTAGGCTTTTAAATGTTAGCCAATGGTGCGTTTTTTTTTCCTTCTTGTTTGTTTCTCTCTTATTGCTGTATATGTATTGGGATTGTTTTTGTCTCTTGTTCTTTCTTTTCCTCTTTTATTGGATCCTTCTGTTGATTTGCATGCTCAAGGATTTTAGTGTGTAATATCACTAGTAGACTCTGTTGTTCCAATTATCCATTTTAGATGGAATCATGTTCCGCAATGTATTCCTCATCATCCTGGCTAAATCTTCCAATCAATAGATGGAATCATGTTCCGCAATGTAGATGGAGAACTAATACCTTTCTCTCCGGCCCCATTGCAGCGACATTGCAACGTTCAGGAACTTGCTAATAACGCAATAGCAGAATCAATAAGACAGTAGTACAATTACTTCAGCCTATATATACAAGCCAATTGCTTACTAATTAAGCTGCATGCATCTCACGTATACAACGCAAATAAAGCATTGCAAAGCTTTTTTGATCTTTATATTGCTCAATATCTGTATTACCAACATGGCGAAAGCTCCAGATCAGTATAATTCAAGCGGCAACACAGTGAACTTCATTCTCCGAGTCAAAGAAATCGTAAGGGAATGGAAAGAGCTAGTTAAGGATGAGAAGATCCCTGTCTCCATCTTTCGCGTTCCTAAATCTCTGAGTGCCATGAGGCCGGTGGCCTATGAGCCTCGGCTGATAGGGCTGGGGCCGTTTCACCATTGCAGCTCTGAGCTCGTCGGCATGGAGTGCTACAAGCTTGCCGTCATAGAGGCTTCGAAGCTGTTTGGTCACCTTGGTGAATTTGAACAACTTGTGAAGAAGCTTAGCGATCTCCAAATTAAGCGTCGAGTACGGTTATCCTACTACAACTACTTGGACGATATCGACAACGAGACTCTGGTCTGGATCATGGGCATCGATGGTACGTTCTTGCTCGAGTTCCTCAGTAACTATGTTCTCATGAACGGTAACAAGCCGAATGCAACTCTGACGGCTCATCTAATCGACTACTTGGGGAACAAACTGGCCCACCACTCGATCATTGCAGACATAATGATGCTCGAAAACCAAATCCCCATGTCTGTTCTCAAGGAGATCTTGTCAATCCGGTGCTCGTCTGATGATGAACAACTTAACCAGAAATGGGCTACTGGCCTCATAGAATTCTGTAAAAAAGTTGCTCCATTGAAACTGCCCAAGAAACCTGACTACCAGAAGATCTCAGTCTTCGATTCTCATCATCATCTGCTCGACCTATTGTACAAACTGGCCGTGCCCTCATCGAATGTTTCCAACAATCAAGAGCCCAGAAATGACGGAAGTGCCTTGGATAGTTCAACTAATGAGTCGACCATCGGAAGCGGCCAAAGACCACGCCCTACGAATGCAAGCCAAAATGTTCAGGTCTGTATCCGACTCTGGGAAGCCATAGACAATCTCAAGTTTGGCCGGGTGAGGAAAGTAACAAAACCTATGAGGGCCATGGCTGGAGTCCCTTGCAATTTTCTGTTTCAAATGGCAACAAAAAACCTAAATATACCAGGTCTGGAGACTTCGGGGGATGAGGAAGACCACAGGCCCTTAGTCGATGAAATATTGATTCCCTCTGTATCAAAACTTATTGATGCTGGAGTTGAATTCAAGCCAGCTGATGATATATCCAAGCATCCGGTTTGACAAAAAAACCAGAAAATTCTACCTCCCTGTCCTTAAGCTGGACGTGAATTCCGAGGTTATAATCAGGAACATGGTAGCCTACGAGGCCGCCATTGTCTTGGACTTTCTTGTTTTCGCTCGATTCATTGAGCTGATCAATGGGATTATAGATACAGCCCAGGATGCAATTTGGTTGAGGAAGAAAGGGATCGTCTTGAATAGCTTGAAGAGTGATCAAGATGTTGCCGATCTCTTCAATGGGCTGAGCAAGCCCATTCGGCTCTCGCATTATAATAACATTGATATAGCCATTAAAGAAGTGAACCACTACTACGATAACACAAGGAAGGTTCGAGTATACAATTTCATGAGGAAGCATGTCTACGAATCTTGGCGGTTTCTCTCAGTTGTCGCTGCTCTCTTGCTCTTTTTCCTGACGGCCATACAATCAGTGTGCTCGGTTTATAACTGCTCTCGGGCTGTAAAGTTTAACTTGGAAACCTGAAATTTCTGTCAAACGGTTCGCACTTGTTTTTCCTTAGTACTCCCCGCAAGAAATATGAACAAATAAAGAGGAAGCATGTCTACGAACAAGTTTTTATTTTATTTTATTTTTTATAAGTTTGTTGGTCTGGAGGTGTGCGTTTGTGTGGGTCACCAAATAAAGTGATAATAAAGATGAGGAAATGGGAAGCATCAAAATTTGGCGGAAGCCTCTCCTGAATTTCTCTTCCTCTCCTCGAGTGCGATTTTGTTCACCCCTTTTAACTTTTAACGTGGGTGACCATGAAAAAGCAACGAAACGGCAATTACAGAAATTGTGCAGTTCCGTTGCTTTTTCACCCTCACAGAAATTGTGAAGGTGATGTTCACCCCGTTAAAGGGGGTGAATAAAATTGCACTCCCTCTCCTCTATCCTATTCTTTGCTTAAATGAATTCAAATAAAATAAAATATATTATACAAACCTAAAATACTAAACATAATTAAATCACGCAACGTTTCATTGAAAATAGCGTAGATCAGTTTGAATGAAATTTATTTTTCATTTTTAATTCCCAACATATTTATAATTGTCAATATTTAAGAGTTTGCATCATTTTCATAACCATAGTTAATTGTTGGGGAAAAAATTTCTCATTTTGGCAGTGTAGCTGGTAGAATTTTTAACTAATTATGTCCATGTCTTGTGCTTAACATATGTTACCCATCTGATTAATTAAATTGAAGCTAAACAATAATGGGATTATCCACATCACACGTTTGATTTTTATAAATATGCGATTATTATTCCTTTAAAATAGACTCCAGCGACTTATGAGTGAACAGTAGGGTAGAACAACAAGAAGATTAATATATTGTAATATGGTTTAACTCAATTAGGGATTAGGCTTGAGGGGCATCAAATGTGATCTTCGAAGAAATTTCTTCTGTGATCTCCAACGAGATTTTTGGATGCAGTTTTTGAATTATCCATGAAGCTATTCTTTGAATAATAAGTTAGAACGCGACACAGGGTATCTTCCAATGAAAGCTACGCAACATTCTATTAATAAGTTTCAGCAAAAAAAAGAAACAAATAAAGAATTCTTTATTAAAATAAAAAATATATATAATAAAATATATTATATTATTGTATATATATATAATATATCAAATAAATCTCGTCATAAGCATCTTTTAAACTTAATTATGAAATAAAACTATGCATAAACTTGATATAAAAAAACGTAACTTCCGTTATTTATGCATGTATCTCCAACCACGTGAAACACATGAAAATGTGAGTATATGTCTAGATGGAGCGGTCTGTGTCTTGCTTGATTTAACTATTAATTGCTTAAAAGGAAAGAAAAGCAATGAGCATTATCCATGACATTTTCATATTAATATGTCGCATTTCAAAATAATTTAAAAGTTAGTGGGAAAATAAAAAAAAAATATTTGTGGGGCACGTGCAGATAATTATATATGGAAGTGGGGCACTTATTAATGGCTATGGGCCCCCTCCAGTCTAATATAGTTTTATTAATTAATGGTCCTTTGTGGCTGGCGTCATGGAGAAAGAGACGGTGATTATTATGAGATACAAACAAACTCTCTATTGATTATTTAATGAGAGCATGAGCATCAATATTCTACCAAATAAATCCCATTTTATATTATTATTATTATTATTATTATTATTATTATTATTATTATTATTATTATTATTATTATTATTATTATTTTCTAGAAAAATCGTATGACATTAATGTTTCCAGAAAACATCACTCTGAACAAAAGTAATTTCTTTCTGATTTATATACGTTTTGTTATGTAGCATTACTCAAATAAAAAGTAACCTTATACAAATAAAATTCTAGGATATGCTTGCTATAATTGATGATATAACTACATATTAATTCTTCTATCTTAAATCAAAATGTATGCATTGTTCCAATTTCAAGATATAACAATTTGGAAGCGTTGTAATTATTTTTTCTTCCGCTGAACCATGGAAAAGTTATTACTGGTTGTTCATGTGATTTGTACTTCTAGTTTAAGTAATGAATGCACTAACACTAATGCTTCCAGAAACGGTGAAAGAAACGGTGATTATATATTATGAGATACAAACAAACTCTCTATTGATTATTTAATGAGAGCATAAGCATCACTATTCTACCAAATAAATCCCATTTATTATTATTATTTTTTTTTTCTACAAAAATCGTATGACATTAATGCTTCCAGAAAACATCACTCAGAACAACGTCATTTCTTTCTGATTTATATGCGTTTATGTTATATAGCATTACTCAAATAAAAAGTAACATTACACAAATAAAATTCACACTAATAACACTGTAATAAAGTTGACCAATCTATAATTCCCTTATACGATAATATATCAAATAAGAGTTTGTTTGGCAATGCGGTTTGACAGCTTATAAGTTGTTAATATAACTCATAAGCTAGCAAAATTATTTTTCTATGTGTTTGTAATTATCAACAACTTAAAAGCTATACAACTTAACCGCTAATATAATAGTGTTTAAGGGAAGTTGTCACCTGGTAGCTTTTGCAAATAAGCTTTTGAGAGCTTTTTAAGTTGACCAATGAAATGACGATTTTACCTTCTAACAATTTCAATATTTACACCTCCTATCCCTATACATTCTCAACTCTTCTCCTCCTTCATTCCTCTCTTCTTCTCCTGTAGCATTTGTGCCTCCTTCATTATTGTCATTGTCAGATTTGCTCCATAAATGATCGTTGTCGCTGGCCATCACTGCCCAAAACCCTTCATCGCTACACAACGCCTCGCATCGCTACCATTGCCTCTAGCACCGTAAGCTGTCATTGTCGTCTGCAAGCTGCCATCGCCACCTCCTGCTTCCAGATCTGTCGTCACTATTGTCGTCACCTGAGTCTCCTCTTTGGTCGTGTTTGGTGCCTTCTTCTGCTTCCAATAATTTTGTATTTTTTTTCTACTAACGGTTTTGTGTGTATGTATGGGATGATTGAATTTCAATTCAAATATTATGTATTATTTAATTTGGAATTTTGTAATTATCAAATTTATTTGATTATCAATTATTGTGTCATTTATAATCTTGTAATTTTGTAATATATATCAAATTTCTAATTGTTTGAAACAAATATAAATTTAAGTATTAATATTTATTTAAATGACAAATACTTGATATGTATTGATAAAATTTAAAAATAAGTAATTTTATATAATATCTCAACATATATAGTGAAGATTTTTATCAATTAAATCTAAATTTATATATAAAGTATAAAAATTATATTTTTTTAACTTTTTTTATAATTTATTAACATGTAATTGTAAATATTTTAGCAATTGGACATCAATTTAATTTTTTTTACTAAAAAAGTGTAATTTCTGAATTTTATTTACATTATTCAGTATCATGTCCATTTTAATATTTTTTATCAAATTCTAATAGCTTATCAATTTTTACAAATCAAACACATAAATTTTAATTAATAGTTTAAAAGCATATTTATCTAAATACGTTATCAATTTAAACACTACCCAACTTAAATATAATTACACAACTTAAACACAACCTAGTTTAAAAGCTCTTAAAAAAAAAAACCTAGCCAAACTAAGCCTAAATCTTGTCATAAGCATCTTTTAAACTTAATTAAGAAATAAAACTATACATAAACTTGATATAAAAAATAAAAAAACGTAACTTCCGTTATTAATGCTTATTTCTCCAACCATGTGAAACACATGAAAATGTGAGTATATGTAGATTAATCTAGATGGAGTGGTCTCTCTCTTTCTTGCTTAACTATTGCTTAAAGCGAAAGAAAAGCGATGAGCTTATCCATAACATTTTCATATTAAAATCGTTTTATTTTTCCCCTCTTCCTTTTAGATATATGTCGTATTCCACAATAATCTAAAAGTTAGTTGGAAAAAAATATATATATTTGTGGGGCACGTGCAGATAATTATACATGGAAGTGGGGCACTTATTAATGGCTATGGGCCCCCTCCAGTCTAATATAGTTTGATTAATTAATGGTCCTTTGTGGCTGGTGTCATGGAGAAAGAGACGGTGATTATCATGAGATACAAACAAACTCTCTATTGATTATTTAATGAGAGCATGAGCATTAATATTCTACCAAATAAATCCCATTTTATATTATTATTATTATTATTATTATTATTATTATTATTATTATTATAGAAAAATCGTATGACATTAATGCTTCCGGAAAATATCACTCAGAACAACATCATTTCTTTCTGATTTATATACGTTTATGTTATATAGCGTTCCTCAAATAAAATTCGCACTAATAACACCGTAATAAAGTCTAATAAAGGGCCTGAACTATTTATTGGACATTCTCTATATAATAGTTTTCTTTTATAATATAAAATATTCCAATCTTCAACCCAATGCAAACCATCCCTTCATATAAACTAAATAAAATTTCACACGTAATGATCAATCACTAATTGTTATCTTAAAATTAATCAAACTAGCCGATTCAACAACCCCTTTTTTTAATAAAAAAAATAATTAAGAGTAGTGTAAACATGAGGTTCACATGTACGTAGGCTTATCTTCAACCCAATGCAAACCATCCCTTCATATAAACTAAATAAAATTTCACACGTAATGATCAAAAACCCCACAATAACTATAACAGATACAAATATTTCACTTCTAAATCAATCACTAAATGTTATCTTAAAATTAATCAAACTATAAGCCGATTCAACAACCCCTTTTTTTAATAAAAAAAAAAATTAAGATTAGTGTAAACATGAGGTTCACACGTAGGCTTATCTTACATGAGATAGTGTCCAACATGTAAGGTTGGAAAAGTGAGCTCCATCTTTTGTGGAGCGGGAGTGCTCAAGAATAGTGGACACAATTAAGTCTTATATTTTTAAAAAAAAATTATCCATGACTTGGCTCATTTATAATCATAAAAAAATAAAAATAAAAAGTAATATAATTCGAAGTTGCATTTTCCAGTCCACTTCAAAGGCTGCATGATTGCCATTTCAACACTATATATATATATATATATATATATATATAAACAAGGCTTCATCTTCCTAACATTGTCGACTTGCTAGTTACCAACATGGCCTTGCCTTCATTAATCTTTGAGTCAAGCTCCAGTGACAGTGAGGAAAGATGGATCAAGCAAGTGAGCAAAATCCTAGAGAAAGAGGTGATGATCGATATACAAGTTCCAGTTTCAATCTTTCGTGTTCCTGCAACTCTAAGTGCTTTCAAGCCACAAGCTTATGTGCCAAGGCTTGTGGCCTTGGGGCCTTACCATCATTTCCGCTCTGAGCTCTATGAGATGGAGAGATACAAGCTTGCTGCAGCCGGAAGGCTGCAAAAGCAGTTCCGAAGCATCAAGTTCCAGCAGCTTGTCGACATGCTCGGCGAGCTTGAACAAGAAGTTAGAGCCTGCTACCACAAGTATCTGGACATTGAAGGTCATACCTTGTCTTGGATTATGGCCATTGATGGCCTGTTCTTGATTGATTTTCTTTACTTATTCACCAGCAGAAAGGAAACCGATCTCTCCTCTGCCAAAGCGCATTTAGTCGACTCTGGTGGCAAGAAGCTGGCTAGCGATGCGATCCTAGGCGACGTTCTGATGCTGGAGAACCAAGTCCCATTCTTTGTCTTGAGCAAGGTCTTGTCGTTTCACTGCCTTGTTCCAGAGCTGACAGACACTGTTTTGCCTTCAATTTTGATGGATTTTTGCAAGGCCCTTTCGCCATTGAAGCTCAAGGAGGATGTGCCTTTATCCGAAGTACTCAAGCGTGCACATTTGCTGGACCTTTTGCACCATTTGACCGTGCCCAAATTGGAGGTTGCCCATGAATACTGTAGCATATATGGCAAAGATGATTCTTCTCTGAAATTTTCAGATGATTCTCATCATGTTTTCACCCATCTTTGGGAGTTTTTCTCACGCCTAGAGGTTGGATTCTTGGAGAAAATCATCAGACCGATCAAGATGATCATCTCTGTGCCCCTGAAGATTGTTTCCCGAGTTCCAGTGCTGTCCAACTTAGCATCAAAAAACAAAGAAGACATCAAACCAGAAGGAGAGGACAAGAAGGAAAGTACTCCCATGGTAGAAGAGATAATCATTCCTTCGGTTTCACAACTCTGTGATGTCGGAATTAAATTCTGCCCCACCTCTAGGGGCATCACATCCATCAAATTCGACCATAAGAACAAGATAATTTATCTCCCCGTCATCACTTTGGATGTTCATTCCGAAGTCATAATGAGAAACTTGGTCGCCTATGAAGCATCGGTGAGTATATTTCAAAACGCTACTTCTAGAATATTTTTTTGACAACTTTTTCTTGTGTATCTTGCATATGCTTTTGTATATTCTTTATAATCTTTTCAGATTTCTTTATTACCTATTTAGATTAGTTATAGAAGATAATAATGCATACTTATTCTATAAAAATTAATGCAATTACAGTACTCTCAACTTCTTTTATATCTTTTCTAAATATCAGGTTCTATCAGAATGTCTGGTTTTTACTCGATATACAGAGTTAATGAACGGGATTATAGACACTATCGAAGATGCAAAGCTGCTAAGGGAGAAGAAGATCATCGTCCACCATCTGAAGAGCGACAAAGAAGTTGCTCAACTCTTCAATGGGATGACCAAGTGCATCAGGCTTACTCATGTGCCTTATATTGATAAAGTCATTGAAGATGTGACCAAGATCTACCGTGATACCCCAAAGGTTCGAGTCCGTGAGTGCATGAAGATGTATTTGTATCGTTCATGGAAACTCTTGACTCTTCTTGGAGTTCTCTGTTTGATGTTGCTAGTCGCTTTACAATCATTCTGCTCGATTTATAACTGTCCTCGTATTTTCAACACAGTTAGTGGCACTAATGCTTGATTGTGGCCTACGTAACTTGGCTTAGTTTCATTGTATGTGGATATTAGAGGTTATCCAAAAGTTCCATTTTCACGTTTTCCAAGTTGAAATATTTCCTATTTTTAATGGCTTGTTCCTTGTTTTTTACGTCTCTTGGATGTGCTCTTCTAGGGAGTATGTATGTTGTAGTGTCATTGTGCAATGAAAGTGATTCCTACCATTTCTTGAGTGTCTATTATCCTGGATAACAGGTTAGATTTTGTAAAAATAAAGAAAGAAATTTCGGGTTATATTAAGGACTAATTCATAAACCCTTCGCTTTCATGACAACAAAAGAAAAAAGTTCTTTTCCGAGTTAGCAACAACGTTCTCTTCTTTATTTCTATCGCATTTTTCTCTTGAGGTTTCTCCCTCGAGAGTAGAGCGCAATCATCGTTAAGCCAAGGTTATATTATCGATGGTATTTCCTCTGTTTTAATTTCTTTCCCAATTTAATCTTCTATTCTCCTTGCTTGATCTACCCCATTGGTAACTTCCCCCCCCCCCCTCTTTTTTTTTTTTTTGCTCCAACCTTCTCTCATACTATTTTTTCTCCCTTTCCTTTTGCCATCTCCTCAAAAGCCTCTCACTCTTTCTCAATGGATAGTTTCGCTACCTCCATATTACTTCAAGTGTGAAAGCATCCTTGGGATTCTCGAGGGTCTTGGTAGTTCCAAGAGGACAACACCGTAGCTTGTTTGTGAGTCATTTGGTTCATGATTTTTGCTCTGTCCTAATAGAGGTTGTGTTTGGAAATTTGATCCAATATTGATTATTGATTTGTCTCATTTTGTCTCAAAGCTAGAGATTTAGCTTTCCTTTATCTTGTTTGTTTGTTTGTTTTTTTATTTTTATTTAGTTACTACTTTTCTTTCTATTATTTCCTTTGTGTGTCAGTCTGACCTATATAAAAATCTAGGTCTATGGCTTAGCCATGCATGTTTTTAAGCTCTTTAAAACATTGGGTTTGAACTTAGTCCGTCTCAAAGTATTTGACTTACGTGAATTCACTTAGCCTTGTACCTTGGTTAAGAAAAGGAGAAAAACAAAAGCCAAACGACCCCCCTCTTTTTCGTCTTTAATTTATAATTGGATCCCTTCATTCATATTGGCTTCGAATTCTTTTTTGCTTTTTCAACATCAACTAAAGCAAGGGATACTAATCAGAGGACTGATATGCTATTCCAACAAATTAAATAGACCTTGCATTTCTTTTCTCTATTCTATTTATTCGTTTATCATCTTTGTCAATCAATTAATTTGGATAAGGGGAATCTCATTTATTGGCTTTGGATGGTACCGTGTTTGGACTGCAATGGTGCAATGCGACTGCTTTCAATTAAATGGCCGACATGCGTGTGGAGATATTTCTTTTTGAGCTGACGTAAGGGAGAATTAGATCATATATTTTGGTATATAGATACATCATCAAGACAATGCTTAAAAATTTAAGATTGATAATAAAAGATTAAATTAGGACAACCTCCCTCTTTTAACATACTTTTTGGCCTATATTCAAATATTTAAGCTTTTGTATCAGTTTTAATCTCTCTCAAATTTTAATTTAAAATTTTAGTTTTTAAATTTGATACATTTTTAAAATATATTAAAATATATTTTTTAAAAAATTTCATGTATCATCAAACTTTAAATGCTTGACAACTGGATATAGAAAATCCACATTGAATAACTTTTTGTGAGCAATTAATTGCTAATTGTCACAGAAATTTATTCCTTATAAACAAAAAGAAATAGAAATTTGATACATTTTTCTATTGGTAGGAGGATAAAAAATATAGGAGATTTTTATACCCATGTCTTCTAGACCCATACCCATGCCAATTGAGTCTAAGAAGTTGGATCAAAACTAAAATCACACCTAACCTATTCAATTATCTCTAATTATCATTGGCCATAATTTCTACACTCTTTCATTATTCTTAATTTTCCCGCCACTAATTCCCCAATTCCAGTTTAATATGAATTTTTAGTCTAAAATAAAAAAATTGCAAGTTTGGACTCAATTAATGCAGGCTGGATTGCAAGTAGGAAAGGTGGAAGCTGGGCAAAACAAAAGGTGTACCAGATTGTCTCATATGAACAGTTTGCGTACACGTTTGCTTGCGGGGGCTAGAGATATGGGCTCGAGGCCCAATCTATAACCACCCAGCCCAAACCCGATCAGTAATTTTATAAATCCACAGCACAATAAAAAAAAAAAAAAATTAACCCAACAATTTTCACTTGGTTTCAACATTAACAAGCATAACACAACGCCAGTAATTAGGGGAGGGTACGGTACGATTTGGCGTTAAATCGGATTGTGCGAACTAATTTGATGCGCAGAAATCGCACCAAATGTTGTGTGTCTGGTCTAATTTTCGCGTTTTGATGCTTTCTCTACTGTTTTTTAAATTTTTAATTAAAATAATAAAATTAATACATAAAATCATAATTTTTAGACTCTTACAGTATCTTAGAGTTTAAAAGTAAAATAATTTACAATCTAATCGAAAATACAAATTTAAAAATTCAAAATCTACAACATAACCACATGTCCATAACATAAAAATCCACGACATAATTCATGATCAAGCAAGCATATATTTTTAATTTAATTTTTAATTTTTAAGTTTTTTTATTTTTTAATTTTTTTTATTAATACACTACATGGCCCATTCAATTTTAACCGAACCAAGAAACCCACAAACCTCAAACCACACGATTTGAGAATTTCTCAAATTGTGTCAAAATCACTCTCCACAAAAAATTGCGTGGTGTGGTTTGGTGCTAATAGTTTCTGCAGTTTATCAATCTTTTTACCTACCCCTACCAGTAATAAAAAAGTTAGACAAATTTTATTCCTAAAAAATTAAAATATATTTATATAACATACCAAAATGACAAACAGTTATAAATATAAATTTTACATATATTTGTCACAGTAATAAAACATTAATTGAGAGTATAATATTTTCTAGACAATTAAATTGTCTCCAAAATTAAATTTCAAAGAAAATATTAATTAAATATGTTTGATTGACTTAATTTTTTACCTAAAAATTGTTATACTTTTCTATCTTTTGGTATTTAATAGCCATTATTTTTCATAAAGATAATCATTTTTCTTAATTTTTATTGTTTGATAACCATTATTTTCTTATGAAAATTTTCATTTTTTTCATAAAACTTATACCTTCCTCATATAGTGTATATATATATTATATAGATATTGTGTTCGATCCAAATATCGACCCTGTCAATGCGTAAGCCTGTGATTCTATCATTGAAAGCGCCACCCGATCGCCGTGACGTTCTGGAACCATTGGAGAAGAGAGATTATATTATCTTCCAATTACCCTTTTTCCAGCTTATGTTTATTTTGGCTTCGTGTGTGTAAAGTCATTGTGTTTACCTCATGCTTAAAGTGTTGGCTTCTTATGCTTAAAGTGTAAAGTCATCTACTCATTTTTGTTAACATAAAATACACATAAAATACAGTGACTCTTCATATAAAGATTGTTAACATTTAAAAAATAAATAAAAAGAATAACATATGTAACGCCCTACTTTCTCGAGCGCGGTATAACTTAGAACAATTTTGAGATAATAAAATATTTTTCTTTCAAACACTAAGCTAAATCATATAACTAAGGTTTTACATCATTATTTCTCAAAACGTTTAGAATTCAAAATAACAAAACTTAAATACATGGGATACATAGTATACATTTCATTCATCATGCACTTTACTAAGTGTCACTTCATGCCTCATTCATCCTCGTATTTGCTACAATCTCTATCTGGAACGTTTGAATATTTTAGGAATAAAACCCAAGTTAGATGATAAATCATCTAAGTAAGGGAACAATAAACACATTTCGTGCATGAATGCAAAATGCAAAATGTCATTTCCATATCATTTCAATTTGAGTCGACCGCACCCATTTGCTGCTCCCCATTTTTACAACCACCTCTTTCGAAGTCAGGGTGTATGGGTGCACCCTTGACAGAGCAGCGATGCTAGTCCATATCTCAAACTCTTATGCTATGCATGATCAATAATATCATCATGAACATATGCACATCTCATCATCAATACATGTAAATGCAATCTAAGTGATATATTCATATCAAGTCATGGCAACATGATAAAATTATTTACTTAAATCAAGTTTTGGATTGAACCACTTACAAATCAAATATTTTTCATAAAAGTAAATCCAGCTGGGAAGTATCACTTATCTTCTCAACCTTATCGGGCTACCTCGATATTCGCGCATGTCTCAAAGTCCGTGCATCATCTCGATTTGCGTGCCAACCTCAAAATTCGCATGACTCACTTCAACTTAAGTATCAAAGCATTCTAATCACTATATTTATTTAAATAAGTATTAAAACCTATTTTCTCATAATTTCTTATATTTTTTTTATTTTTCTCTCTATTTCTTTCTATTTTTCCTCAATAAATCCAAACAAAATATTTCTTAAATATTTTCTCAAATATTTCACTATGACAATTCATAAAATGATATTTTTGAATTTTTAAAATTTTCTACAAAATTTTACTTACCTTGACTTAACCTCTCAAGCTTTCTCGGTATGCGTGCCAAATTCCCGAAACTCTTGCCTGATTCGTTTTCTCACCTAAAATCTCCAGAATATTACTAAATTTCCAAATCCTATTTTTTCTAGAATTTTTTAAGATTTTTCTCTATTTTTTTTTCTTTTTCTCCTTTTCTTTTCTTTAATTTCTTCCCTTCTTCTTCTTCCTCTTTTTTTCTTTCTCCCCTGCCTCCTGTTACGCGTGCTGCCATGCACGCACACGGCCTAGCTCCGTCAGCCCTCCCTTGCTCCCGCCGGTCGCCACGGCTTCTCCAGCCATCGCACCAGCCACCACCGACCTCGCCAGCTCCCGTCGTGGCCACTTCCGCGCTTGTAGCTGCTCGCGGATGCTTGCTACCTGCAGTCATGACCGTTGCAACCGGCTACTCCAGCATCTCTGGCAGCCGCTAAACGTCTTCTTGCGCCTTCTCGCGCCACCGCGAGCCACCGCCATGGTCGATCAGCAGCTTAAAGCTGTTCACTGCCACTGCTATGCTTGTTGCTCGCTTCGCCCAGCTACCATGGCTTCTTGCCACTATCACTGGTCACCAAGGCCCTTTGGTTGCGACCCACCGAGACCACCAACTCTCTTTCTTAAGCTCTATTTTCTCTCTCTCTCACGCGAACTCTCTGGTTGCTCTCGACCGCGGCTTGCTGCTATTTCCTTCATTTCTCCATCCTATTTATAGCTGAATTCCACCCTTCTCCTCACTGCTTTTGCCCATACTTCTTGGCGTGAAACATACTCCAATTGTAGCCATTACACTTGCAAAGCATGGAGTTGCAGAGGCATGGAGTGAAGGTTGCAGGGCATGTGTAACGCCCCACTTTTTCCTCAAGTGTGCGTTAACTTGAGATTTCGGGTTTTTTTTTTTTTTTCAAAATCAAATACAACATAAATCTCTCGATATATATACCCTCATCATACACATTTCCCAACAATCCCGATCGTACCTTCTCAGTACATCAAAATTTAATAATTAATAAAATAAGATAGGTATCATCAATCACATTAACGGAAGCAAGATCGAAACCTCAATAATATAAATATAACTAACAATTCCTTGTACAATAACCAAATCGATGTTTCACATGAAAATATATTACATAATCTCTGAACATCGTAATCAAAACCCTACGATGACTAAACATAACAGCTACATCTCGATGACATTATTTCCCTTAGCGCCACTGTTTTCACCTGGAACGTTTGAATATTCCAAGGACAAAGTCCAAATTAGATACTGAATCATCTAAGTGAGAGTTCAAAAATATTTTCATGAATGTATGCAAAATCATGTTCCAAAATCGATAAATCCCACATGTACCAGCCTAAGAGAATCCCACACAGCATTTAGCCCTAACCGGGGAAAATGCAATCTCTCTAAAGGCGACACGACCACATCGACCCATTGGCAAACCGATACTGCTTAAGAGGGACAACCTCGACATATGAACTCGGGAATCACCCCCATTGTCATTGTTAGGTTTTATGCTCCCACTTAAAAGCATTCCAAAATTCAACGCAACCATAGCCCCAAGAGTGTCACATCAGCACTATCCCCGGAATCGACGTCACCTCGGCATTAAAGCTATTGCTCAAAGGAACTTGGGGTGGTGTCCACTCGCAGCCCCGCCACTTGAGCCAACAACCGGGGTGGTGTCCACTCTCAGACTTGCCACTTGGGTCCCGTAGGGTGAAGTCCGTCTCAGCCCCATCCCAAGTGGTTCACCTAGCATTAATCTTAGGTACGCATCCCGAGTGCTGTCACTCTAGGCTACGTCACAAGTTACAAACCCACGTTCCACATGGATGACACAAAACAAGCCAATGTCGAAAATCATAACATGCATCACTTAAAATTAACATTTAATGCACGTGTAAATAATCATTTGGACAATCCATCACAAAAACCCAAGCCATAAGGATGAACACTTACAGTCAACCATTCATATGTTACTTGAAATCTTTTCGAGTAGAACCACTCACAAGGCAAAACAAAGTTTGGGGGCGAACACTCACCTTGGATGTATTCGGATTGCCTCGATCCTTGTGCTCTACCTCGATTCTCGTGCCAGGTGCTTTATAGTTCAAATTCGAGCCTCAACGATACCCTAGATATCATATGTATTCAAAGGAAAATCAATATCTATTTTCCAAATTTTCTTATAAATTTCCTCTAATTTTCTTCATAATTTTCTCTCGATAACTCCAAATAAATACTTCTTCAAGTAATTTTTCTAAATTTTCTCCACAAAAATTCATAAAACAATATGTTTAAGCCTATGGAATTTTCTGAAAATTTTTCAGATTTTCTCCTATTTTCTCAAATTTCCACAATTACTTTTCCTTGAATAAATTCATTTCTCATTGATTTCCTTCTAATATACTTCAAGAAAAATCATAAAAACTCATAAAATAAATTCATTATTCTTCTGTAATTTTTCCAGAATTTTCTAAAAATCCCTCATATTTATTTTCCATTTACAGTTCCTTTCAAAAATCAAAAATAATTATTTCCTCAAGAAATTTTCGAGATAAAAATTTATAAAAATAAACTATTCTTTTTCTTGAATTTTTGGATATTTTTTCAGAATTTAATTCCTTTAATTCTATTTTTAATCAAATTTTCTATATTTTCAGTATTTAAAAAATTACAAAAAATACCTCCGGTCATCTTCTCCGGCAACGGCGACCGGCGACCTGCTCCGATGGCTGATCCGACGATACCACCTTGAAGCCCTCTTCAAGTCGATCACAGTGGAACCCTCACATGGCCGAAAAACCCACCGAAAGCAGCCCGATTTGACGATTTACACTCCGGCTCCGGCGAAGCTTTGCGTTTTTCAGCGAGCCAAATTGACCTTCGATTCGAACTCCGATTGACACGAAACTTTCCAGATCAGTTACCCATCGCCTTGCGAACAAAAGCCCTTTATTAGATCGCTCGATTGATTACTCTACAACCCAATTTCATCTTCACTCGATATATATATATACATACGGCCGAATGCAAAAACATATCTATACAGCCCCAAAAATTCCCAAAATCTCCAGAAATGATCCTCTTCCCTCAAGGATCAAAACCCCCTTATTGGTTTCCCTCGATTCGCTCTCAAACTTGAGCGATTTGATGATTCAAATTCGGCCAAAACTCTTGGCTATTTATAGCCAAAATCCGACCCCCACGTGGCCAATTTCCAGCCAAAACTTCTCCCCCATGCCTCCTAGACTGCCCTAGGCCATGCTCTGATGAGATTTTCTGCCCAAATCTCCGGATTTCCTGGCCAAATCGTCCATGCATGGCTGATTTTTCTGAAAATTGTAATTTGACCCCCTTTGAACTTCCTTTTACATTTTGGCCCTTGTCCTCAAGCCCCTGATCTTTCCAGCACCATCACTAAGACCCTCAAGATTAGTACTTCTCATTTCTCCCTTGAAACTTCTAAAAAATTACCGTTTTGACCTCCCTCGGGCAAATTTAAAAAATTACACTTAGGCCCGATTGATTTATTTGACCTTAAATCCACTCAATTCAATCTGAAACCACTTAAGGGTTGTTCTACACACCGAATACTAGTCCTTGACACTCTTCGTTGACTTTTTGGACATCGTTTATAACAATTCGGTAAGACGACCTAATTGGCAGCTGTATTTTTGCTGTACCGAAAACTGTTCCTTATCTCATTTCTTTTATCACTAAAAATCATAATTTTAATTTCTCGTCGATACTATACCATTTTCCTTGGCTATCTAGGGTCCAAGATACTCCCTCTGATTAATTCGGTCGTCCAAAATTGTGTTAGTGTGCCCTATAGTCTTATTTTTCCCAAAATTTCAATTATGCCCTTTATCAAATATCATTTTTATTCTCAAAATTATTCTCGGGTGTTACATCCTCCCCCCTTAAAGAAATTTCGTCCTCGAAATTTGGTCCGTGATATTTGCTAATGACTTCCAATTGAAGTGTCCTAGGTACCACTCATTATCCTCAGCAATTATTCATAACTTATATCTCTATGTGATCCGAGCTTACCAGACATGTCTTTTATTTTTATTTTCTTTCAGAATATCCTGTTGTAGCTCTAAACAGGCGGTTACACAAATCCCAAAATAATTCATAACACTTATTATTATTTCTAATTGTGTCCTCAAAATACATTTCATTGACTCCCAACCGACTTTAATGCTAATGCCATGATGACACAGAAATTGATAACATTGAACTTTAACTCATCTGCCAAGATGGCACAGAAATTGATAACATTGAATTAACTCGGCATATCTTTGGTTATTGTCGGATGGGTTTCTTCGTCATCTCTTGCCAAGCCAGGGTAGACCTCTTCATTCTCTCTTGTTAGGCAATAGACTCGTCCGGTACGAGGTCCTGACGTCATGTTTATCTTCCCGAGTTAATCAATCTTTTGTCTTTTCGGGCATTCACTAGCGTAGTGACCGGGTTGATTGCACGAGTAACATGTGATCCCCGTTCGATTCCCAGTTGAAGGTACATCTTTCTTCTTAGGGCAGTCTTTTTCCTTATGTCCTTTTTCGCCGCATGAAAAACACGTGATATGCCCTTGAGAACAATTTCTTCCTGGGTGTTCTTTATTGCATCGGGGACATGGTTTGCTATCTTTGAAATTTTTCCCTCCTGTCTTATGCTCCGTGCCTTTTGAATCTCTCTTCTTTTCATCGGACCTTATTAGTCCTACACGCAGTAGGTTCATCTCGGTGGTCAGGGCCCTGTCCAACGCCTCATTGTAAGTATTGATGGTACACGAGCTGATGGCTTGTTGTATATCCACCTTTAATCCACTCACAAATTTCTGAGCCTTCTGTCTTTCGTCCGTTTCGTACATAGGCACATATCTGATCAGTTGAGTGAACTTGACATCGTATTGGGTTACTGACATTTCGTCAGTCTGCCTTTAGTTCATGAATTCCCAAGTTCTCTCTTCTTTTCAGCTTTGGGGAAAGTACTTAGCATTGAAAACTTCTTTGAATGCTTCCCAGGTTATCGGCTGAGCTTGCCTCGGCCTTAGATCTTGTGTTGTTTGCCTGGGTATCCTTTGTAAGGCCCGCTGGGCTGATTGCCACTATCGTGCAACCTCTTCCTCGAGCATGAATGTAGCGTAGTTAACCTTCTCTCCGTCACTGCACCGCAGATGTTGGAGCAGCTTCTCAATTTGCTCCATCCAGTACTCGACTGCACTGGGGTCGTCTCCCGCTTTTCCTCTAAACACCGGGGGTCTTTGCCGGCGATACTGATCCAGCATATGAGGGGTGCGTCTTGGCGCCTCGTTCCTCGTTACATGTGTCAGCACACCTTCTAAGATCCGCTCTATTTGATCAAGTCTACTCTCACTAGGACCTGATTGCTCTTCTTGTCGTCTACTGCTCGCGGCACGATTCGTTGAGCGACTACGGTGATTACTCATAGCAGAATTCGCAGAGCAACTATGGCGACTGCTTGTGGCGCGACTCACTAAGCAACCACGATGACTGCTACTACCATTTTCCTCATCTTGCTCATTGAGATCCAAGATTCTTCGAGTTCTCTCCATCTGAAAAAAAAAAACATCAACACTTGAACCATAATGATTCTAATACTCGAATCCTTGATAAATACCAAATCATTCTAATACTCGAATCTCAATGATTCATATCACCTACTTACAAACCTAACTTGATAGCTAGATTACGTCACATCAAACTAACCATTACTGACTCAGTTATTTCCACTAGTGCCCCTGAGTCTCTAATTGGGGTTTTTGCTAGTTCGTTCTGATACCAACTGTAACGCCCCACTTTTCCTCAAGCGTGCGTTAACTCGAGATTTCAGGAATTTTTTTTTTCTTTTCAAAATCAAACACAACATAAATATCTCGATATATATACCCTCATCATACACATTTCCCAACAATCCCGATCGTACCCTCTCAGTACATCAAAATTTAATAATTAATAAACTAAGATAGGTATCATCAATCACATTAGCGGAAGCAAGATCGAAACCTCAATGATATAAATATAACCAACAATTCCTTGTACAATAACCAAATCGATGTTTCACATGAAAATATATTACATAATCTCTGAACATCGTAATCAAAACCCTACGATGACTAAACATAACAGCTACATCTCAATGACATTCTTTCCCTTGGTGCCACTGTTTTCACCTGGAACATTTGAATATTCCAGGGACAAAGTCCAAATTAGATGTTGAATCATCTAAGTGAGAGTTCAAAAATATTTTCATGAATGTATGCAAAATCATGTTCCAAAATCGATAAATCCCACATGTACCAGCCTAAGAGAATCTCACACAGCATTTAGCCCTAACCGGGGAGAATGCAATCTCTCTAAAGGCGACACGACCACATCGACCCATTGGCAAACCGATCCTGCTTAAGAGGGATAACCTCTGTAAAACCCCGTTTTCAAAGTAAATAAAAGAAATAAATGTTTCATAATTCGTGGTTTACGAATGATTAAAATTAAGGCCTTGCGAAGTAGGACGTCGCTGTTGTCTAGCCGAATAGATCGGAGGGAGTATCCCAAAGCTCGAAAGATCAAAAGAAAGATCACATTATCGATTCTCAAGTCAAAATAGGATTTTTAGTGCTGAAAGAATTCGGATCAGAAATAGTTTCCGGTACAACTTCAGTCCGAGCTGATAAAATCGAATTGTCAGAGGGAGCTTCCGAAATAATAATGGAACCCTTAGGGGGCTTCGCTTTTCTAATTTAAGCAACCCTTCAGTGTTTTCGGGAAGAAACGGAAAGAATTTCAAAGAGATAAGCCAATCGGGCCTAAATGCAATTTTCTAAAAATGCCCGAGGGATGTCTAAATGTCGTTTCTTCCAAAAGTGAGGGGCGTGAATGTCAATCTTGGAACTTTAGGATCTTAGTGAAAGCAAAGAAAATATCAGGGGCTTGTGAGAAAGGGCAAAATCGAGATTTCCAAAAATGGCAGGGGGCAAATTGCAATTTCTCAAAAAATTGCATAGCTGCCATGGCCGACAGCCTTGGCACGCCTCCGACCAGGCTGTCTCCGGCCACGGGAAGTTCAAGGGATGGACGGGCACGCGTGAGGGATCGAGCTTTGGGCGACAACGAGTGCGAAAATGGCCGGAAAAATCGAGAAAACGGCCGGAGAAGGTTCGGCCATGGCCGAACCTGCAAACGTGATTTCGAGGGCTTTTATCGATGCTTTTTGGACGCCCAAGGGATACTCACGAGGATTAAGGTGTTGGGCTTCACGGCCATGTCGGTTTCGAGGGCCGATTTGGCCTATAAATAGCGATCTAAGGGCCGAGGGTTTCGTCAAGTTTGAGCTCAAAATTGAGCATGATTAAGGCCGAATCGAGCTTGAGTAATAGGGGGGATTTGCTCTAGAGAGACTGAGGATCGATTCTGGAGAATTTGGAGAGTTTTCGCGTGCGTTTGGTGAGGTTTCGAGAGGTCGCCGAAAAAGGAGGCGAACGCGTCGGCCGAGACTTCAAGCTTTAAGTTGGACCACCTCCGGACCTCCTTTCGAGCCATCTCAGGTACCATTAGGATCTATTCTTCATAGGCTTTCATTTGGCAGTGGTTTCGTAATTTTCTGGCAAGGCTGTGGCTAGAGAAGATAACCGGCGCGTGGGCCCCACGTGCTAGTCTCACTCGCCCTACCACGCGCCAGCGCGTGTGGGTGCGTGCGGCTCTAGATTTTCGTGCAATTTTTTTTAAATTGCTTAGAAAATTATTTTAGAATTTTCTGTATAAAAATATTTGAGAAAAAATGGACTTAGGTATTTATTTTGGGATTTTAGTGAAGAAAAATTGAGAAAAATCGAAGGAAAAATGCAAGAAAAATGTGACAAAAATTGGTTTTGGTATTTATGGATTTAATATGATGTCTAGGGTGCCTTAAAGCTTGAGTTTGGGTGTTGGTTCGAATTTTGAGGATTTACACGCAAATCGAGGTGAAACACGTGGTTCGAGGAATACTAAATTTGTCAAATGTGAGTGAAAGTATATTATATTACCATCTAAATTTTATATGAGTGAGTGTGCCTACGTAAGACCTAGTTTTTAAGTGAATATCCTATTTTACAAACATGGTTTAGCGTGAGTAGCTATATCTCAAGGACTCGATTTCGTGTGAAAATGCTATTTTAAACCCTAGTAGGCAGAAGTTTCCTTAAAGTCGATGATGAACGTTTTACCTTAAAAGCCTGATTTATCATGTCGTCATGCTTTGAATGAAAAAGTCACGTAGTTGCATTACATGTTATGATGAGATATGTATACATCCATAATGATATTATTGACCATGCATCGCATAAAGGGCTTGGGATTATGAACTGGCACCGCTGCTCTACCAAGTGTGCACCCATACACATCGACCCAGGAAAGGGATTGTAAAAATGGAGAGCAGCAGTTGGGTGCAATTGACTCAAGTCGAAAACGAATGAGAACATGTTGCATCTTGCATTCATACACGAAAATTATATGTTTTGATTCACTCACTTAGATGATTCATCATCTAACTTGGGTTTTGTCCCTGGAATATTCAAACGTTCCAGATGTTGTTGTAGCAGAACTAGGTACGGACGAGGCATGTGATGGCACCTCCCAAGTGCCCGATGATGTATGAATGTAATGGCGAAGTTAATGTATTTTAGTTCTGCCACTTAACATGTGAACATTTGAAAGACTTGATGTATTATCTATGTTATGGTTATTGTAATGTTAGGTTCGATCCTTAGCTTCCGCATGTAACATTTTGATGACTATCTTTGAAATGAATGGAATTTTGGGTTGATATACGATGTGATTCAGCGTTTAGTTTGAAAGGAAAAGAAAAAAAAATGATATCCCCAAATTGTCCTAGTGTATAACACGCCCGAGATAGTGGGGTGTTACAACCTCGACATATGAACTCGGGAATCACCCCATTGTCATTGTTAGGTTTTACGCACCCACTCAAAAGCATTCCAAAATTCAACGTAACCCTAGCCCCAAGAGTGTCACATCAGTACTATTCTCAGAATCGACGTCACCTCGGCATTAATGCTATTGCTCAAAGGAACCTGGGGTGGTGTCCACTCGCAGCCCCGCCACTTGAGCCAACAACCGGGGTAGTGTCCACTCTCAGCCCCGCCACTTGGGTCCCGTAGGGTGAAGTCCGTCTCAGCCCCATCTCAAGTGCTTCACCTAGCATTAATCCTAGGTACGCATCCCGAGTGCTGTCACTCTAGGCTACGTCACAAGTTATAAACCCACGTCCCACATGGACGACACAAAACAAGCCAATGTCGAAAATCATAACATGCGTCACTTAAAATCATAACATGCATCACTTAAAATCAACATTTAATGCACGTGTAAATAATCATTTGGACAATCCATCACAAAAACCCAAGCCATAAGGATGAACACTTACAGTCAACCATTCATATGTTACTTGAAATCTTTTCGGGTAGAACCACTCACAAGGCAAAACAAAGTTTGGGGGCGAACACTCACCTTGGATGTATTTGGATTGCCTCGATCCTTGTGCTCTGCCTCGATTCTCGTGCCAGGTGCTTTATAGTTCAAATTCAAGCCTCAACGATACCCTAGACATCATATGTATTCAAAGGAAAATCAATATCTATTTTCTCAATTTTCTTATAAATTTCCTCTAATTTTCTTCATAATTTTCTCTCGATAACTCCAAATAAATACCTCTTCAAATAATTTTTCTAAATTTTCTCTACAAAAATTCATAAAACAATATTTTTAAGCCTATGGAATTTTCTGAAAATTTTCCAGGTTTTCTCCTATTTTCTCAAATTTCCACAATTACTTTTCCTTGAATAAATTCATTTCTCATTGATTTCCTTCGAATATACTTCAAGAAAAATCATCAAAACTCATAAAATAAATTCATTATTCTTCTGTAATTGTTCCAAAATTTTCTAAAAATCCCTCATATTTATTTTCCATTTACATTTCCTTTCAAAAATCAAAAATAATTATTTCCTCAAGAAATTTCCGAGATAAAAATTCATAAAAATAAACTATTCTTTTTTCTTGAATTTTTGGATATTTTTTCAGAATTTAATTCCTTTAATTCTATTTTTAATCGAATTTTCTATATTTTCAGTATTTAAAAAATTACAAAAAATACCTCAGGTCATCTTCTCCGGCAACGGCGACCGGCGACCTGCTCCGATGGCTGATCCGACGACACCACCTTAAAGCCCTCTTCAATTCGATCACAATGGAACCCTCACATGGCCGAAAAACCCACTGGAAGCAGCCCGATTTGACGATTTACAGTCCAGCTCCGGCGAAGCTTTGCGTTTTTCGGCGAGCCAAATTGACCTTCGATTCGAACTCCGATTGACACGAAACTTTCCAGATCAGTTACCCATCGCCTTGCGAACAAAATCCCTTTATTAGATCACTCGATTGATCACTCTACAACCCAATTTCATCTTCACTCGATATATATATATACATACGGTCGAATGCAAAAACACATCTATACCGCCCCAAAAATTTCCAAAATCTCCAGAAATGATCATCTTCCCTTAAGGATCAAAACCCCCTTATTGGTTTCTCTCGATTCGCTCTCAAACTTGAGCGATTTGATGATTCAAATTCAGCCGAAACCCTCGGCTATTTATAGCCAAAATCCGACCCCCACGTGGCCAATTTCCGGCCAAAACTTCTGCCCCACGCCTCCTAGACTACCCTAGGCCATGCTCTGACGAGATTTTCTGCCCAAATCTTCGGATTTCTCGGCCAAATCGGCGGCCAAATCGTCCATGCATGGCTGATTTTTCTGAAAATTGCAGTTTAGCCCCCCTTGAACTTCCTTTTACATTTTGGCCCTTGACCTCAAGCCCCTGATCTTTCCAGCACCATCACTAAGACCCTCAAGATTAGTACTTCTCATTTCTCCCTTGAAACTTCTAAAAAATTACCGTTTTGACCTCTCTCGGGCAAATTTAAAAAATTGCACTTAGGCCCGATTGATTTATTTGACCTTAAATCCACTCAATTCAATCTGAAACCACTTAAAAGTTGTTCTACACACCGAATACTAGTCCTTGACACTCTTCGTTGACTTTTTAGACATCGTTTATAATAATTCGGTAATACGACCTAATTGTCAGCTGTATTTTTGTTGTACCGAAAACTGTTCCTTATCTCATTTTTTTATCACTAAAAATCATAATTTTAATTTCTCGTCGATACTATACCATTTTCCTTGGCTATCTAGGGTCCAAGGTACTCCCTCTGATTAATTCGGTCGTCCAAAACTGTGTTAGTGTGCCCTATAGTCTTATTTTTCTCAAAATCCCAATTATGCCCTTTATCAAATATCATTTTTATTCTCAAAATTATTGTCGAGTGTTACAGCATGGCCATGAATGGCCTCACGCACGCCCACATTTATATATATACAATATATATTACATTAATATTTTATAGGAAATTGTACAATTAAATTCTAATTTTCATCTTAATTTCACTTGAGCAATTTCTTTATTGCAACTATACTCTTAAATATCAAATTAATTTGCATATCAATATCGAAAACACAAAATTAATAATTTAAGATTTACTCAATAAGGGTGATTTCGCCCCAGCATACTTACCAGACTATTGTTTCATTCCGAAACCACTGAAAGGTTGTTCATTACGAAAAATTGGAGCCCTCTCAGGCTTCCATTAACCTTCCAGAAGTCTCTTATAACAATTCGGTTTTGCAGCTTAACTGACAGCTGCATTTTAGCTGTACCGAAAATTATTTCTGATCTAATTTTTTTCGCTACCATAAATTTTATCTTGGAACGCTCATCGAGATTATATCATTTTCCTTAGACAATTTCACTTCGAGACACTCCTTGCAGTCTATTCAGTACTTATAACTGCTATTAAACCAATATTTCGATATTTTAAACTTGTTTAAATTATATGACAACCTCGTATAGACATGGGGTATTACAACATACATATTACCAAAAAGATGGAAATATAAATTAGGTTATGTTATATGTATTAAACAAGTTTTCAACAAACATATCAGACACCAAATACTAATTAAGCTATAAGTCAATGGCATTTCAAAGTAGTGGAAGTGGAGCTCGGCCAAACTTTTCAAATACCAAATCAAGCGTGAAATCTTCATCAGTCAAGCTCATTAGTAAGAAATCCCAGAATCCAAGGGAAACCAGTGTCGGCAAGATAATATTTATTTATTAAAGAATTATTTGTTACATAGTGATTATTAAACTATTATAACAAGTGAAAGAAATGTTATCAAAGTAGTGATACAACTTACCAAAAGGAATTTTTAGCTTCTATCCTTGGCGTAATATACACTCCTTAATGATCGATTGTCATGCGTCGATCCTTCCCAATTGGCCAGCACATATGTAAATTTTATATCAAATGTGCAAGCTACAAAAATATTTTGAGAAATTACTTGTTTTCTATTGCCATACCTAACTTGTTTCTCTAAGAGGACATTTGCTGCAGTATGTGTATCATCTATTGCCCCCTATACCATCCTTTATGAAAATAAAAATTACTTTGAGAAAATAAGAATACCGAGCAAGTTTAAAAATATAATGAAATAACTTTGAACAATTAACTTGAAAAAATGTGTACCATGGCTTCACATTTTCCTTATCGTATGGTGAGTTATGAATAGCGGCATTAATCACAACATCTTTATATAGTTCAAGACAAGTGTGTAACACCCTATGAGAGTAATAACTCACTGCTTGACCAGATGTAAATAAAGTAAAACTACCAGCTTGATTATATTGGTCATGTCCGACTATGTTTAGAAAAATAGCTAATTGTTTCTCAACTCGAACATGTTCACTATCCACCAACCCATATGTTCATAAATGAGCATATAATTTTTGAAACGGGCCTATTTCCATCCTAAGTAGCTTATGAGCTAGATTCTATCACTCGTTCCAAACATCCGTGCAAGTGTCGTTTCTTTTCAGCATCCCAATTTATACAAGGATCCCTAGATGTTGGTCATGATCTCTAATATCATTATATATCACAATCGCCTGCATGAGCATAGTCCCAAATAAACCCAAATGTTGTCATTGGTGTCGACATAGATTCATTGTTGTAACCATGTTAGTCGTTACCACATATTAAATAAAAATTCAATAAGCAAGCCACCTTTCACACAAAGACAGTCTAATTTCTTCTATCCATTACGAAGATGTTAGGCAAAAAATTAACCCCAAAAAAGGAATGTAACATACATCAGTCAAGGCCTAACTACTCAATATTTATCTGCTCATATTTCAGCTAAAGATACCAATGTAGAGCAATAATCAAGCATGCTGGAAAAGGGGTTAAATTTTACCATATGCATAATATAGTCCCTATTGGGATTGAATGAAGTTACCACACTTTTCTTTAAAAAAATCAGTAACCACCGCTCTATAATAACAACATATAACTCTGATAACATTAAACTAGAAGTTCCGAAAGCTTAAAATCCAACTGAAGAAAGAGCACCTAAAACATGTAGCAAACTACTAATAAATCCCAGCAAATCATTATTGGAAACTAGTAAGTCCATATAAACTAATCAGCAGCCCTAACTAGTGATGGAAAATCATTTTGAACAAACATAACCCCAATGAATACATTTTTGTTCAGGTTTCTCACTCCTGCATCCATATGTATAAATATGTATAGGTAAACTGAATATCAATACAGGAGTCAAAGCTGATTCACGAATTTTCTAGAAAAAAGTTACTTTCGCTTGAGGTGTTGATTTAAAATCATATTTGATTTAATAAAAGGGAAAACGTTGTAATCCACTCAAAACCCACACAATTTCATTTCACTTTTTTTTAATTTTAGGTATTGTTCTTCATTTTTTTTCCCCTGCATTTTAGTCTGTGATGATTCTGTACACTGTTTTTTTGTAAGATCAGAATTTTCCACGATAAGCCCACATAATTTGGGTTCACACTCTTCATTGTTAAGTATTCTGTTTTCATTTTTTCTATGCAGAAAAAAGAAAAAACAAAAGAACATGATATAATACACTGTAATCCTATGTAGAAGGATTAAAATAATAAAATCGAAATCAATATCGAAAAATAAGGTATAGCCCATAACAGATTTCTGCAAATGAACAGTATACAAAATCATACCTCAGAAACCCACTTCGGTTTTTCTGTTGCTTACTCCTTTTATCCTCAAAAAAATGAATGTGAAGAAATTCAATAGGCAGAGCAAATATATATATAATCACAAATTTCATTTCTATTGAAACTCATTGCTCGAAAATAGCTTGTAACCTGTTTGAGCGAGTTTTGCAGAGAGAGAGAGAAGATGTGATTTCTGTAGCAGAGAGAGGGGAGACACGATTTATGTAAAGAAAGGAGAGGGAATTTGGGTTGTTTTCCATGTTTTGCTGGTGGGGAGAGAGAAAGATGGGAATGAGAGAAGACATAAATGGAAATGTCAATTACTTGAAAAATAAAATCCACCCTCTCCTAAGAAAATATTTTCCAACTTTTTGAGGAAAATGAGGTCACGTGAGTTAAAGTTGAAAAACATTTTTTATGAAAAATAATATTAATCAAACACCTTAAAAGTAAGAATTTTGATAAAAAAAAAAAATAGATACTTTTCATGAAAGGCTAGCAAACAAGGCTTCCATTCAGTATGTCGAAGGGTATGAGATAGTCTTGTCTCATGTTCGGGCTTTTTACCCCAGGCTGGTCCTTTCAAGGGGTTCAGGGGTGGCCGTTTGGATATTATGGTTGGGATACACGCGACACAGAGCTCATGAAGATGAAGTGAAGTTTTCAAACCTAGGGTGTGTCATTTCCCTAGGAGGGGCACTCATGAGGATGAAGCAACATTTTCCAACGCAAGGTGCATCATTTCCCTAGGACGCCTTTATTAGGATATTAACTATTTGGACACATGGCCAGATTGTAACGACAATTCTTTGACTGTCGAATGTAAGACATTGATATCTGGACACGTGGCAGGATTGCAATGAGTGAGACAATGAATGACCCTTGGCTGTTGGATACCCCTCATTACGCCTATAAAAGGGGGAGGACTCCACCTTACTCCTGCATTCCTCACACGCGTTCAATTTTAGTCATTCTTGGTTGCCTTTTTCTTTTTGGGAAGCCTTAGGGTTTGAGGAATGAGGTCATTGATTTGACTTAAGGCCTTGCTAGTTGACAGGAGTGTTTTCATTGACGGTGTTGCGGAGGCAATTGAGGTACCTATAGCCGGAGTTAAGTGTGTTTGGGCGAGAGCGATACTAGAATGAGTGATTTTGGACAAGAGTGATACTAGAATGAGTGACCTCACTCCTTTTTGAGTTCACTTCTGGAGTGATTGTCACATCATGTTTATCGCCTTGCCAGACTGTTTGTCCACATACTCTTTCGTTATCTCCTTCAACCGAAGCATGGTGAAGAATACTTTCAATTGATTTGAATCATCTTAACATTCCCAACTGAGATACATGGCAGGATTTCCAGTTGGATGCTCGTATAGCTAGGGGTTTCATGGGGGGCTCTACCAATAGAATGGAGAGAACATGGAACATATTTTGCGATAAGGCGTTACTAATGGAATAGATGGAGCATGGAATAGATTTTGCGGTGATAGTTGCTTTATTTGGTTGTCTTCGTAGTGTTGTAGGTTGATTGTCAAAATTGTAAACCTTGTAATGAAATGAAAGGTTTTTAGACTTTTAGAATACCTCGTAGCTTCTAGTTTTCTCTATTCTTGTTTTGCTGTAGTATTTATCTGAACTCATATTTCGAGAAAAATCTACCCATCAGGGTAAACCCGGGTGATTGGTACAAAGTGTCAGCTAAGCTGAGGTCACCGAACCTGTTTGCCTGTTTGATACAAGGTGTGATTTGAATGAGATTAAGGTTACTAAAGGTTTTCACGCATATTTGATATAAGTCATGATTTGAATGAGATCGAGATTACTCGAGATCTATCTGCGCCTGTTTGTTATAATGGATGATTTGAATGAGACCGAGGTTACTTGAGGTATGTTTTCGTCTGTTTGATACAATGAGTGATTTGAGTGAGACTAAGGTGGTCATGCAGAACTGACCCTCGTCCCTGTCTAATCTAAGGGATGGTAGACGGCACGACGGGAGATACCAGGATGAACCCGATTGAGGTCTGTCCGCTAGGGTAAACCCGGGCGCTTGGGGGCAGACTAACTGAAATAGTCTAATACCCGAAGCACTCACTACAAAAAAAAAAAAAAAAAACAATTTAAGACAGATTTTTTTATTTGAGAGGAATTTCGAGCAGTAGGAAAAACGCTCATCACAAAATTTGAAATAGATTTTGAGACGAATTTTTTTCATCTCTAATTTGAGACGAAATTTTAAGACGAATTTTGAGACATTTTTCCGTCTCTAATTTAGACGAATTTTTTCATCTCTAATTTAAGACGAATTTTTTTAGTTTGAAACGAATTTTTCCCTTCCATATTTTGATCCGAATAAAATTCATCTCAAATTTAAAGTAAATTAAAAAAATAAAATTTATTTTATTTCAAAATTTTAAAATTAAACCTAATAAACACAATATATGAACTAAATAAAAGATCATGCATAAATATAAATTCATCACAATAAATCCATGAATAACTATATAATAATAATACTAACATCGTCCATGAATAAATCTATTTAGGAAGCACTACAATCTAAAATTTATCCATACCAATGGCGGATCCTCCTAATGAAGATTTGAGGGCAACAACATTGAAGAAGGGTTCAAGAATCTTTCTTCCAAAACCGACAAACGCTGGTTTACGGGATCCACAACTTCCCAAATAGCAAGTCGAATATGGTCTATGAATGAGGACAATAACGACAATGGCGATGGTGACGGTACTAGGTAGGAATGATCAACAAGAATGATATGAGCTTTTGACCTTATCTCATATGTGCGACTCTTTTTCTTCCTATTTCCAACTTCTAACCATAAAGATGTCTCGTCAATAGTTGGTTGCAAGGATTAGTCAACATCACTACCTTCTGATGGGCCATCTACTGATGCTTGTGATGATGCATCTTGTTGTCACGTCTAAAAGTCAGTCTCTAGTCATCATGGATACATGAAAATAATTTGTATTATCAGTAGGCCAATTAAGTATGATAAGATTTAAAATATAGAACTAATGTATACTTATATAAGTTTTCTCAAACCTTTTATCAACGAATTCTAAATTATCCTTTCTTTTGTGTGTGGCGAGGAATAATTCAACCGGTGTGAGTGGGCGACCAAGTTGCGTAGTTTAGACGGAAAAAAAAAGTGTTAATGCAAATAATACTTATTTTAAAAAAATAATTTAAGTGAAATAAAAATAATAAAAAAATATTAAATATTACTAATCCCCTCTTGTGTCGGACATAGGGATGGAGCCATCGGCCGCTCCCAATGGCGACACCTGCAAGTACATTATTTATTAATTATCATTAAATCAAACAAAACCAAAAACCCAGAATTACCCACCGGGTACCCATTATGAAATCATAGTTATTATCGGATGATGGATTGATTACCTGAGAGCATCAATTGATTATCAGGGCAGTCAGTGCTATTGTTGAACTTTTGAAAGCTATGTCCTGCAAAATGGAGGGGGGAAAGAGAAATGTTACCGTTTAATGAATGAATTGAGTGCTTTCTCAAATAAAAAATTAAGAAAAAAGGACAGATCCTTTCACTCTATGCTTTTTGTTGGAATTTGAAAATGTTTTGAAAATAATTTATTGTGGTTACGGAGCATTTTTGCTAGAGAACTTCTGTTTGTACAATAAGTGAATGAATGAGATGTATATTCTGAGACTGTAACTATTTTTTTGATAATATAGTAAACTCTCATTAGCGGAGCTCAACGTGAATATAACTCTTATTAATGGGTGAATCACGATAAATCGCTTTGTATTCATTTTTGCATTCTTATTACTATTTCTGATTATGTGCAAATATTCTTTCATCATTTGTTCTATGTATTTGTGACTCTATTTTTGGTGCAAATATTCTTTCATCATTTGTTCTATGTATTTGTGACTATTTTTGGGAATCTGATTGTTAGAGGTGGTCGAGACAATAAGACACCTTAGATGTTTCAATCACGATCACTGTTTCTTTCGTGGTCTTCCTTCTACTTCAAATGTAATTCAGATGAGCAACAGATCCATATTAAGACATAAGTATCAGCTAATGCTGTTGATCCTTTCAATCAATCTTTTCCTGCCCATCACTTCCATATTTAAAAGAAAAAACCCACAATAACTGTAAAATTTCATTGAAAATTGTCAAAGCCATGTAGACTCTAAAAGTATGTTTGATTGTATTACTTAGAATTTAATTCAAAGTAATATTGACTAGGAAACAAAAACCATCTCACCCTATTAGAAAATGAATTCAATGGAAAAAAGATTTAAATGCTTGTACCTTACATATTTTTTCATAGAAAAATTAAAAGTATTTGATTACTTTCCATAAAAAATATGTAATGATTACACATTTTTTATAAAAAATATGTACAATCAAACACACTCTAAATATAATTTATGCTTTATTTTTCATTGATTTTCAACTATTTAACATAACGAGCACTCTTAATTTGATGTTGGGACAAACTTTAAATAAAAGAAGAACTTTAAGTAGTAAAAATGTTAATGAAGTTGACTTTTACACACAATTTCTATGAAAGATTTTCTTTTCTTTTTTTTTTCAATAATTATATAAGTTTAAATTCAGTATACTTAATCACTTCAGAGTTTAAAGTAAAGAAGCTTGATAAATAAGAAAACATGATTGATGGGCATACAGTCACATTTGATTTTTCAGAATACCTAGTTTAAATGGTCACCCGTCACACCTCAATTGCCCATTGCGCATAAACAACAGAAAGAAATTCCCACAGTTTTTATTAGATTTTCTTAATATTATATATAAATTCATGAGGCCACTATAACAAGGAAATAAACCGACAACATGAATAGGCCCCAAGGAAAAAGATTCCGCATTCACGTACATGGTCATAATTCCATCAATACCACTATGGTTCAGCTAAAGTATACAATATATTTGTCTATATTACTTGGAATAATTTGTAAATCCAGAAATAGAAATTAGTTTATTGGGAGTAAGATGCATGGAAGTCTGGAAATTAATGGATGACATCAATCTAAATATAAGAGAGAAGCAGGCTGGCAACATTTTAGATTGCGTTTCACAGAGGTAGAAAATGTGGATAGAATTTATTTTCTATCTAAATTTTAAGAAATTCCATTAAACAATTTTTTTTTATGAAATTCAAATTCCATCTTAATTCAAAAAATAAAGATTTTTCTTGAAATCAAAGAATTAGAATTTTTAGGGAGTGATGTGAGAATTGGAATCCCATAAAATTAAAATTTCATCCCACTTTTCACCCCTAATCAAACACCCCTTAGTGCAAAAGTTAATTCAGTAAACATAGAGCATGGAAATTAATGGATGACGTCAGGCAGTGGACCCTGTATGACAAAAAAATAAAAAAATTGACACCACGTATATTTCAAGTATCAAAAATTATCGGCATATGCTTTCCAAGAACAATCAAGTAAATTGATGCATGACAAAAACCTCAAAAAATTTGTTACGAGCAGACAATAAAACTAGGGTATACACAATATGTTCAATCATAGACCAAAGACTACAAGGGCTGGAAGTATTCATAAACATACATACACAAAAGGAAACAAAGCAGGAAACGAAAACGAAAAGAGAAAAAGATTTTTACTATGGTTCACTCTCAAAAAGAGGTTACGTCCACGTTAAGCTCTGGTGAGAAGAGCTAAAATGATGAACCGGAGATTACACCTTCTAAACACTTACAAATACTCTTTATACAACAATGGTTCACTACCAAAATGCTCCAATAATCAGTAATACAGATTAGAGGCAGATCCTATTGAACTAGAGAACACAATAAAATTATACTGAGCATTTACAGAACATGAGAAAAGAGAACCCTCCAAAAACCCTACCCCGAAGACAAGACGATAACCCATCTCTCGATCTTTCTTTCCCCTTTTCTTTCTTTCTTTTTCGTTTGACCATTCATATCCTGAAAGGCGAGATTAATAGCGCCTTTGGATGGCTGGGATTGCGTCTCATAAATCTTAGATGAGCAACTGAGATCAAATGGTGCAACACGATTGATTATTCCAATAGAAAGGCAATCGGGCATAAAGGACAATCGGGTGCCTCCAAGGATCAGCGGATGATTGTCATGTGTTACCATCCAGTAGGTGCCACATGGTAGCTTGCAGTTGCCACATGGCAGCTTGCAGTTGCCACACTTGACCTTCCACTCAACTAAGCCACACGGCACCATTTGGTGCTTCAACACCATCAAAATTAATACAACAAATCAATAAAAATAGAAAAGATGTTGCAAGCAAAACAGAACAGAAAAACACACTAAAACACAATAGAACAGAACAAAAAAATAGCACAAAAATTGAAAAGAAAAACAACCAGCTAATATATTCTCAACATATATATTTTGTTGTGTAAAATATATATGTAATATGACAAGGCTCTTTTTGTTAATTTTTTATCTTGTGATGATTGCTCATGCACGGTGTCCCATGCTCGTGCCTTTGATTACGTTTAAAAAAGTAAATCGCAGGTTAGGTCTTTGGCTTTTGCACAAGATGAGGATCGAATTTGCAACCCACCGAATTAATATTAACATATTACTTATCCGACCACTCGATTTATATTTTGGGATATTTTTTATTCTTGACCTAAGATAAGTAGCATTTTTTATTTTTTATAATTAACATGAAAACAACAGCCAATAAAAAAGAATAGAACAATACATCTAAGTTGCCTGGACACAGTAAGAGAACAAAATGAGAACAAAGCAAGGAATAGCTAGAGTTGAAACAACTACGATAAGAGAGCTATATAATTATAATTTGCCCAGATCCAAGTACCATGACCCACACAGTGAACGGCAATTTCAGTAACCAAATTAACCAAACTAAAATATATATAATTATAATTTCCCCAATTTTGGGTTTAACAACAATTTATTTTAGTAACTAGCACAAAAATCTAGCATAATAGAAGCCATCATAAACGAAAAATAGCGCAAAAATTGAAAAAAAAAACAGCTGCCACCGGAGGGATTTTTTGACAGCCAGAGCAGAAATGTCAAGTTAAGGAGATTGACATACAAAAATATTGGAACAAACTTGGCTGAATTTTCATAGATTTAATTTTTAATTTTTTATTAGAATTGAATAATGCACTAGCGGTCATCGTCGGCCACCGTGATCGGTGGTTTTCGACGATCGGAGGCATCCACCTGACACACTTACCCCCATCGACCAACATAGTCAAAAACCAACAAAATGCAACGGTCGAATCTCCATAAGCTTAAACTTTCGGCCAAACCCAACCCGTGTGTATATGAGTATATATGTAAGAGCCCACTCTCGAATATTCCCGCTAACATAGGATATTCGAAATGAGGTCATCACTGAGATAATATAGAACAAACCATAATAACAAACAACTCAATTCATTATTAGCAACAAAAACTAAATTAAGATTCAATTACATTTTCAGAATCTCATAACCCTAGGCTCGATGGCCATACAAAATAATAAGAGGCTTAAATGCCAAAAAACATAATAGATTCTCATCACTATAAAACCTCATCAAATCACTAACTGGGATCTTTGAAATTAGGACGCATCTCCGTACACCACTATCTCTGGATTGTAGTCCTATTGGACTCGCCCCCAATAACATCATTTTCTTCACCTAAAATGGTAAAGAATATCAAGTGAGTCACAAGGCTCAGTAAGTTCGAGAAACAAGGAACAATGTATAGGATTCAAGAACATGATGATACCAAGAAGAGTAATCAAGGGTTCCACAATTATATACAAGATTCATAATTCATGAATTTATCAATTCAACTTAATATATATCATGTGACCATGTATTACTATGCAAATGTGCATAAAATTTCAATGTCATTATCAATTCTCACAGGCTAGGAAGCCATCAATCAGTACATGCAAGAGTGCATCATCTCATTATCAAAATCAATCTCCTTGGCTCTCAAGCCATAAATCAATGTATGCAAAAGTGCATAATTTCAATAAAACCTAACAAATAAATATGGAACCAACCTACCGGGCTATGGTCACCTCGTCCCATGCCATGTGCTCTAAGGTACCATTTCTCCCTCCGTGCAAAATAATAGGTGTGCAAAGATAAATAATACAAAGTATCATAACATGCACATGCTGAATGTGTACGGAACATATCATGCATTCCTTTCCACATATATATAGATATCACGAAATCTCATCTCACAAATTATTGACTTGCTTATACAAATAATTTTTACCCATCCCACAATACTTGGTAGCTTCTTACTCACATCAAGTATGCACACGCTATGGTAATTTATTCAAGAATTCATTAAATCGATTGGTATTTTACTCTTGAAAAATAAAATAGTTTTGATAATGACTATATGAAAATCAATTTTCAAATCTATAAATGAGTTTGAAGCAAAGTTATGAAAATCAATCTTTCTTGAATTCTATAGGAAGTAAGGTTGAGTGTTAAGATTCAAAATTAATAACCTTTTGATAATTTCTACTTGCTTTCAAAAGAAACGAAACTAGGAAATGTTAAGTGTTCAGATTTTCCAAATGGATAATCGACTATGGGATTATGGTCTGTCGACTATGCCTATAGATAATCGACTATGGGTTATGATCTATCTACTATGCCCAAACTTCTGTCGACTATGAATTTTCTTTGTCGACTATGTATATGGGCTTTGAATATATATATAAGTGAATGTAAATGGGTTTGCTTTGAGCAGAGCATCCAGTAGCTTGGGTGTGGGTAATTATATGTACACACACACACACACACACACATATATATATATATATATGAGTGTGGGCTTCAAATATGCACAAAGGCTTGGGCATCCGAAGGCTGGTTGGGTATGTATATATGTATAGATATATATATATATATATGGGTAAGGAGCTATTCGGATCGTGGGTATAGATGCATACCTCGAGTGGCTATTAAAATCAAATAGGGAGTATACATCCGGCTATCCCAACATTATAGGAGATTGCTCGAAATAGGGGAGAGCTCCCAGACTTGCAGCTTTTCTGGTTACGCATACGTATGTATATATGTGTATATATATAAGTGGGCGATTCGAATGGGGTGCTGAATATATGTATATATATATACACGAATTGAATAGGGCATGAGGGGGTTCAAATCAATACAAGTGCCTTGCGAACTGAGTATATACGTGCATGTATATATAAGTGGGTCAAGTGGTTGATTGAAACAGGGGGGCATCCAAATAAAGGCATGCGTATATGTATATAAGTGGGTAGCCAATTAGGACATGTGGGATTTACACAAAGTTGTATATATGTATATGTATATGATTCGAATGAGGCATAGGGGAAAGCACATTCAATTATAGCTTAAAACTTATTTTTACACAGATACAGAATGAGTAAGGATTCTGTATCGATTCAAGCTCAAATAAATGCCATTCACTGAAAGAACATGGAGATGATTAAATCCTCTTTAGAGACATCAACTAGACCCATAACTCATCGAGAATCAAAGATCTAAGTGTATGAAATAATATAACAGTAAACGATGGTAGCAAACCAATATATATATATATATATATACACTTATTTCTTCCACACAAAAGCTCAACAGAAGACAAGGACTAGATAGATGAAGAGAAGAATTTGCATTGGAATAAAAATGGGTAAGAGAACTTGCCTGATAAATGGAAAATAGACAACACTAGTGTGAGATTGCTTCTCCTGAACCTGACTCACCTCAAGAAGAAGAACAGGGACAGGGTAAACAGTAGATGAAGGGAAGAACAAAAGGAGAAATGAAAGAGGAAGAAGATGACAACGAAAGAGAGAGAGAGATCGCAATGAAATAGTGAAGAAGGGAAAAGAGAGGATATGCATTGCCTAAAATAAGAGATACGTTCTGGCCAAAATCAGAAAAAGAAGAAGCAGAAGGAATAGTGCAGGTTGCGCTGCCCCCTCCCCCAAAAAGACTGATTTACCCCTCCTTTATCTCATTACAGAAAATCTTTTTAGGGCATTTTTTATATTTGACCCACATCATTATTTTATTTTTTTTTCCTTTTTCTTATTCACATAAAAATTTAAATACCTTTACCATTGGGCGCAAGCCCAACCCAACTATTACATAGCCTACCTGATAGACCCATGGACTCATTAACTAAGGCCTATTTCATCATTTCCCAATTTATTAAAAATTATACCCATATACATATTTTAACAATTACATAAATCACAAAATAAAAATTATACAAGTCTAAAATTATTTCTATGCCATCAAAAAGATTTATCATCAAGTATTAAAATACTTAGACCCACATTTAAAATGCCATTAAACCGATATTAACTAATAAAACACTTAGACCCATTCATAGTATAATTAAAATTCTAAACACATCTCAATGGCCCAATTCATTTGAACTTTTTCCCACATTCTGAATCCCATTTAGATGGGCTACCAAATTTTTATTTCCACTTACACTTTATTTCATAAATAAATAAATAAAAATATTTTAAATCCTCAATTAATTTAAGCAACAATTTGTTGAGCCCATAATAAAATACCTAAAAATGCCTAGACCCTCTAACGGGTCGTTACAATATATATTATAGATTTATGCTGAAAATAAGGCTGATCAAAGTACAGGACTTAACTCATTGTAAATTGGGGTTGCTTTGACGATGAAAATACGGTCGGATCTAAGATCCAACGATCGGATTAAAAAAAAAAAAACGATGATTTACAGAAGTGAGCTTAGAGGAGAGAGAGAGATGGGAAGAACTAGAAGAAGAGGGGCAAAACAACCTGGGAAGAACCAGAAGAGAGAGTCAACGACTTCAGGCAGCGGCGGCGACGATCGGAGGTGGTAGCGACGTACGGCAGTCGCGGCGGGCTTTAGGCGTTAACGACAAGACTGAGTAGAGAGAGGGAGTGAGTATGAAAGAGTGAGTAAAAGTGGGAAAGATCAGAGACCGAAAGGAAAGGAAAATTTCAAAAGAAAGAGGGAAAGTGGGATAGAAAGAGGAATGGGAAAAGTGCAGGGACACTCAGGGAAAAGTGAGAGTTCATGTGGGGAAAATGAGTTATTAAATTTTAATTTTTATTATAATTTAATTTTACTTTTTATTAATAAAAAAATATATAATTTGTATTAATTTAGACTTTAAATTAAATCATTTAATTTTTAAAATTGACATAAATTTGGTAATGGAGTAATTTTAAGTTTTATATTAATGTATACTATGTCATTTTTTGTTAGCAAATTTTGATTAAAAAATAATAAAGAGAAATTGTAAAAAAAAATTAATTTAACAAAAATTAAAAGTAATGATGATTGTAATTTACCCACAAAAGATTACTTGGCCATGACTATAATAAATAATTTTAATTAAAAATAACTTACCTTAATAATAAGAGATTATAGTTTTTTTTGTTATTAAATTTAAATCTATTTTTGAAATAGATTCTTGCGTGTTTATTTGATGTTTGTGGATTATGAATTAATATTCTTATTTAATAAAATTTCCTAATATATATTCAAAAAAATAATCATTGTAAAATCTCATAAAATTAGGCAAACACATGAAAATAGTGACCCATGTGATACGCGATTTCTTGGAAATCTCTTAGCGATAATAAGATGGATATTTTTTTTCAAATCATTCATATTTATAATAGTAACACATTGCGCACCTCTTCCTTTGGCCACTAAATTATCAGTTTTTAAATCTATTAAATATTGACTACAGAACTTAACACTTCACTTCCACGTTTATAGTGAGAATTAGACTAGTCGTTATGCAATTGTCTCTTAGTTTTATATTATTAAAATTATTATTACTTTCATATGCTAAGCTTAATTTGATTCAAATTTGTTAATGATAAATAAATTAAATAATCTTTGTTTATAAACAATTTGTTTATAAATTAAACAAATTTTAAATATTAGAATATTAAAAAATAAATATTGTTTACGATTAAATATTAATATTAGATTATTTAATTAAATTTTTAAATAAATAAATTAAATAAATAATCTAATATTAGATTAGTTAAAAAATTAAAAATAATATTAATATTAGATTAATATTTTATTATCTAATATTACAATAAATGAAATTATTTTTAATTATTTATTTTATCTATTTCATAAACTAATCTTATTTTCTATGAATGAATATTTTTTTATATTTTATTGATTTTTCAAAACTATATTGTGTACAAATAAAAATCTTTTTCACATTTTTAAAATGAGCAGATTCAATATTAAACACTCAATTTTAATTTTTCCTTTTGTTGCTTTGAATAAAATGAACACACTCTAATAATATAATGGATGAACGATCTTCTATAATGAGTCAATTAATTATTAAAAAGTTATTTAAGAGATTGAGTAAATCCTTCACGATTGAAATAATTATAAAAAAAATAAGATGAATTAAAGACTCAACACGATTGAAGTGCAAGTGATAATAATAATAATTTTAACTCATTTATATTATATTATTAAATAATTTCATGTCACCTAGATCATATGAATTTAAGTTAATATAAATGAGGTTATTGGGATGTAACCGTTGATCATATTGGAGACCTTTAGCATATATTTTGATTATGTTTGGGGTGTTTAGTTGTGTTGTTAAGAGATTAATCTCTATGGATTTTGTTTTAAAGATGTCATGTCAAATAATGGTATAATTTTTATATTATAAATAAAGGAATTACGGTTATATATCATTTGAAGTTTCAATCTTACTTTTGCATTTTATGATGATGTTACGTGTCTTAATTTACTTATTTTTAAGTTTAATATACTGAGAGGATGGAATGGGATTGTTGAGAATGATTTATATTGAGCGTATGTTGAAAAAAAAATATTCCCAAAATCCCAATTTAACGCACACTTGGATAAAATAGGGTGTTACATTTATAATTCAAAAAATTATTACAAAATCATGTGATATACCAAAATTTTTAAATTTTATGTGCTTTTCTTGACTCCACCATCAATCTAAGAATATTTATATAATCTTTTCAATCTAAGAATAGTATTTATATATTCTTTAAATATTATTCAATTCAATTTATGTATATTTTTCACATTAAATAAAATATAATTCATATACTATTTTTTTTAAAATGCTCACCTTTGTCTCTCCTCTCTCTTGAAGAAGAAACATTTTGTATACATTATGATCAATAGTAACTTATTATACATTTAATATATATTTTATGCACATGAAATATATTAATTTATATACTAAAATTTTAAGTCTATTTATTTAGACTTTAATTAAATATATTTTATTTTGAGATATATTTAATTTTATATTTTTAATTCATTTAGGATGTTTTCTCTGTTTGAAACGAAATTAGAGACGAAAAAAACTTCATCTCAAAATTGAGACAAATTTAGAGATGGAAAAGAATTTGTCGTAAATTTAAGATGAAAAAATTCTGTTTATAAATCCACTACAAAAAAATCGTAATTTAGTGACGGATTTAGCAATGGAATTTTTCCATTGCTAATTAGAGACATCTCAGTGACGAATATTCCATTGCTAAATTTTAGCGATGGAATATTCCGTCATCAATTTTTTTATTTTTTTAAAATTTAGTGACATAATTAGCTACGGAATATTCCGTCACTAGATATTTTTAATATTTTTATTAAAATTTTAAATTTAGTGACTGAATATTCTGTTGCTAAATAATTAAAAAAATTAATTTTTTTATTTTTTAGCGACGAGTGTGACTCCATCGCTGAATTTTTATTCTTTATTTAATTTTTTTTATTTTTTAGTAACGAGTGTGACCCCGTCGCTGAATTTTTATTTTTTATTTTATTTTATTTTATTTTTTCACGACAGAGTTATCCCCTCGCTAAATTTTAATTTTTTATTTATTTTTTAGTGACTAACCTGACCCTGTCGCTAAATTTTTAATTTTTATTTATTTGTTTTTTAGTTTTTAGTGACGGGTGTGACCCTGTCCCCGAATTTTTATTTTTATTTAATTTTTTTATTTTTAGCGACGACCTAACACCATTGCTGAATTTTTAATTTTTATTTAATATTTTTTTAGCGATGGGCATGAGTCACGTGACCCCGTCACCAAATTTTGAATTTTTATTTAAATTTTTTTATTTTTTAGTGACGAGAGTGACCCCGTTGCTAAATTTTTAATTTTTATTTAATTATATTTTTATTTTTTAGCTGCAGGTGTGACTTGTCGCTAAATAATTAAATAAATAAATTAATAATTTGAAACTTTAGCAATTGGATAACCCTGTCGCTAAAAAAGAAAAAAATAATAATTTCTTTTATTAATTTTGTATTAAACAAAGATTAAATAAAAATTAAAATTCGTTAGTATGTATATTTTATATATTTTATTTACAAACCAAAATATGTAAATTGATATGATGTTGTAAAATTTATAATAACAAATATGTATTAAACTAATTTTTAATGAAATAAAACTTAAATATTTAAAAGATTAATTAATTACAACATTAAGTGGTGTTAAAAATTTACAATATTTATTTTTTTAAGTATTAATTTATGAATTTAAAAGATTTAAAATTTAAAATTTAAAATTTTAATTTAAAATAAATTTAAAATGGTTGCAGCTAAATTTAATATATAATTAATATGTGCAGTATATATAATGAGAAGGCTTGCAGCGAACGGTCGCTCGTGTAATACCCCATGTTTAGATAACGTTGCCACGTAATTTAAATGAGTTTAGAACACCGAAAAATTGATTTTATAGCAATTTCAAGTACTGAATCAACTGCAAAGAATGCCTCAAAGTGAAATTGTCTAAGGAAAATTATATGATCTCGACGAGCGTATCGAGATAGGATTTATGGTATCGAAAGAAATCTAATTCGGAACAGTTTTTGGTACAGTTAAAATACAGCTATCATTTAGGCTGTAAAACCGAATTGTTGTAGGAGGCTCCTGAAAAATCAACGGAACCCTAGGGCGGCTCCAATTTTGTGTAACAAGCAACCCTTCAATGGTTTTGGGATGAATCGATGACCTAGTGTCGATACTAGGGCAAAATCATCCATATCAAGTAATTTTAAAGTTATTAATTGTGGATTTTCGGTATTATAATACAAATTAATTTAAGATTTAAGGGCTTAGTTGCAATTAAAGAATTGCACAAGTGTAATAGGGATAAAATTTGAGATTTAACGTGTAATTTTCTTAAATTAAAATGTAATAAATATTTTATATATATATATATATATATATGCATGTGCGCGTGTGGGCATGAATGGCCAATGGGCATGAATGGATGGCCAGCTTCTGTGAAGCTTTAATGGCCGAGATTTCGGCTGCAAAATGGAGAGATTATGGCAACAAGAATTGAGGAAGAGAATGGCAGCGAGATTTAAGGGGGATATGCAGCAAGATTTAACCTGGCGGAGAAATTAATGTGATGTATATACATTTATATATGCATGTTCAGTTGCTGCCTATAAATAGGTAAGAGGATCGGCCGATTGAGAAGCAAGCAAATCAGAGAGAGAGAGAGAGAGAGAGAGATCAGAATGGGAGAGATGGAGATAATCGAAAACGGCCATGGCAGCAGCAGCAAGTTGTTGTTCGGTAGCTATGGCCGACGAACAGAGACAGATGAGCGAGAGCCACGGCGTGGAGCAGCTGGTCGCGGGGTGGCGCGAGCGAAGCAGCGAGCAAAGAGGCCGGATGCAAGCGACGGCAAGGCCGGTAAGCGATCAGAGGGGCCGCGAGCTCGCAGCGGCAGCCATGGCCGCGAGCTCGCGGCGGCTGGGCAGCAAGCAGCTGGCAGCCACGAGCAGCAGCTCGCAGTAGTGTGTGACACCCGGGTCCGAGAGGCCGAGGCGACCGGCAACGGAGGCACAAGGTGGCGCTAGCAGCGGCGACGGTCGCACAAAGAAGAAGACGCAGAGGCGGGAGATGTAGGGGGAGAAGAAAGAAGAAAGGAGAGGAAGAAGAAGAGAAGAAAATGAAGAAGAAGAAGAAGAAGAAGAAGAAGAAGAAGAAGAAGAAGAAGAGAAGGAAGAAGAAAAGAAAGAAGAAAGAAAAAAAGAAAAGAAGAGAGAAGAAGCAAGGCGTCGGAGTTGTAGAAGAAATGAGGAAGAAGATGAATAGTGGAAGGAAAAAAAAAAGAAAGAAAAGAAAAAGAAAAAGAAAGAAAATGGAAAAAAAATATAATAGAAAAAAATGTTAGAAAAATCCTGAAAAATAAGATTTGGTGATCTATTAATATTCCGAAGATTTTAGCGAGGAAAATGGCTCGGGCACGGGTTTTGGGAATATAGCACGCATATCGAGGAAATCGGAGATGTTGAGTTAAGGTAAGTAAAATTTTCTAGAAAATTTCAGAAATTCTAGAATATTATTTTATGAATTTTTGTAGTGAAATATTTGAGAAAATATTTTTAGAAATATTTAATCTGGATTTATTGAGGAAAAATAGGAAGAAATAGAGAGAAAATTATAGAAAATGTCAGAAATTATGAAAAAATAGGTTTTAATGTTTATTTAAATAATTATGGTGATTAAGATACTTTGAGGCTGAAGTTGAAGAGACTCGTGCAAATTTTGAGGTTAGTACGTAAATTGAGTCGATGCACGAATTTCGAGATAGGCGCAAATATCGAGGTAACTCGATAAGCTTGAGAAGGTAAGTAGTACTTCCTCGAAAAATGTTTTCATCATATTGACATGCCCTGATATGTATCTATCACGTAGAATGCATACACGACTATGAAATGCATGAATACACGTTGATATCATTGATCACACGCATATGAGGCCGTAGGAAGTACGAACTGGCACCGCTGCCTTACCAAGGGTACACCCATACACTCCAGCTTCGAGAGAGGTGGCCGCTAAAATGGTGGGTAGCATGAGGGGTGCAATTGACACCTACGATGAAAGACATTGGATACACATATGACATAGCATTATGTACCCTTACTTAGATGGTTCATCATCTAATTTGGGTTTTTGCCCCTGAAATATTCAAATGTTCTAGGTGGAGATTGTAACAGATTCGAGGATAAATGAGGCATGAAATGACACTTAGCAGAGTGCATGAGAAATGAAATGTATGTAACGTAGCCCTGTATTTAAGTTCTACTACTTTAGATTTTGAACGTTTTGAAGAATGTTGAAGATGTAAGAATTTATTTATAATTAATGTTAAGATATCAGGTTTCGATCTTTGCTTCCGCATTTGATGTGTATAGTAATTATCTTTCGAGATAAATAAATGGGAATTCTGAGACAGATTCGAGATATGATGTAATTTAGAATTAAGTTTGAAAAGAAAAATTTTATTGTTCTGGAATTGTTCCAATTTATAACGCGCCCGAGAAAGCGGGGCGTTACAGCTCGTGCTCATGTGAGGGACCTGGGATCGAAACTAAGAAGAGGGGAAAAAAGGTTTCACTGGGGGATTAATTCCAGCATACACATGGCGGCTTAAGGGGGCACCACTTGGCTCGTAGAGGGGCGCACACGTGTTCACCCGTGGTATTAATTATTTTATTTTTTTAAAATAAAAGTTAGCGACGGACATGTTTCCGTCGCTAAGCGACAAAACTTTTTCCATCGCTGATTCAAATTTATTTTAATTCTTTTTTAATGTTTAATTTTTTTATTATGTATTGCGACGGAATTTTTCATCGGTAAAATAATTTTTAATTTTTAAAATATTTTTTTATTTTTTTAATCAGTGATGAAAATTTTCGTCGCTAATTTGCGCCGTCACAAAATCTGTCGCTAAAATTTATCGACGAGAAGATGCCCGTCGCTAAATCCATCACTAAATTTTTTAGTGAAGGATTTTGATGTTTTAACAACTGATATTTCCATCACTAAATATCATTTTTCTTGTAGTGATCCATCTCAAATTTGAGATGGATTTTGAGAAGAAAAAAAATTGTCTCAAATTAGAGACGAAAAAATTTTCATTTGTAAATTCGTCTCAAATTTGAGACAAATTTTTTTTCATCTTAAAATCCATCTCAAATTAGAGATGAAAAAATTCGTCTCAAAAATCTGTCTCTAATCTAATGTTTTCTTGTAGTGTATAACCAAAAAAGGAAAAAGAATTGATTGTAAAATGTTTTGATCTAAAGTTCAATTGATTTTTTTCTTTTTTTTAGGATAGAAACACAAGGGACATTAGCCACAAGATGGGAACTTGAGGCCAACAAATTCATCTTCGTTAAGGAGGAGATGATACACAGAAATCTCAGGCGACACAAGAGAGTTTCTATGAACTTAGTTCATCGACTCTAAGTTAGGATGATTTCGTCTTTGAATCTGAGACGAAAATTCTATCTCTGATTTCGACTCTAATTTTTCATCTCTGATTTTATTTCTGTATCAAAGACAAAAAAAAATCTGTCTTGAAGACTATGTCTAAGTATTTTTTGGAAATTTTGATTATCTTTCTCAAAATCTAATCTAATTTGGTCTTTAAAATCCATCTTTAAATTATAGTTTTTTTTTATTGTGTTAGTTCTAAAATATAACCAAAAAAAGAATAAGAATCAATTCTAAAGTGTTTTGATCTAGAGTCCAATAGATTTTTTTTCTTTTTCTAGTATAGAAACACAAGGGATATTAGCCAATCTTTTGAAGAAGAGATCAGAGACAAAAAAAAATTCTGACTCGAAGGCTGTCTCTAAGTAATTTGGGATACTTTGATTATCCGTCTCAAAATCTAATGTCATTTTTAAAATCCATCTTTAATTTACAGTTTTTTTATTATGTTAGTTATAAAATTTAACCAAAAAAGGAAAAAGAATTGATTCTAAAATGTTTTGATCTAAAGTCTAATTGATTTTTTTCTTCTTCTAGTATAGAAACAGTCTGCAAATGAATGTTTACTTTATAAATAGGTGTTCAATACCTTAAAATTATTATATCAATATCATTATGGTGATATTTTATTATTTTTGCCTGAGATTTTTTAATTAAATTTTTTCACATTAAATTATATATTTATTTGTGTATTTAATGATTTGATTATAGTTTATTTTCGATTCAAAATCCTAAAAACATACATATTCCTCGGCTAAATGTTCCACTCAATGGATGGAATCATGTTCCGCAATGTAGACGGAGAACTAATACCTTTCTCTCCCCCGTTGCAACGACGTACATTAGAATGTCTAGGAACTTGCTAATAACGCAATAGCAGAATCAATAAGACAGTAGTACTATTACTTCAGTCTATATATATATACAAGCCAATTGCTTACTAAGCTGTATGCATCTCACTCACGTATACAACCAACGCAAATAAAGCATTGCAAAGCTTTTTTGATCTTTATATTGCTCAATATCTGAATTACCAACATGGCCAAAGCTCCAGAGTCCAGTAATTCAAGCGGCAATAGAGAGAACGCCTTCATTCTCCGAATCAAAGAAATCGTAGAGGAAGAGGTCAAGGTTGCAAAGATCCCTGTCTCCATCTTTCGCATTCCTAAATCTCTGAGTGCCATGAAGCCGGTGGCCTATGAGCCTCAGCTCATGGGGCTAGGGCCGTTTCACCATTGCCGCCCCGACCTCGTCGGCATGGAGAGGTACAAGCTTGCCGCTATATCTAGGGCTTCGAAGCTGTTCCACCACCCTGTTGAATTCAAACAACTTGTGAAGAAGCTTAGCAATCCCCAAATTGAGCATCGAGTCCGGTTATCCTACTACAACTACTTGGACGATATCGAAAACGAGTCTCTGGTCTGGATTATGACCATCGATGGTGTGTTCTTGCTGGAGTTCCTCAGTAACTATGTTTCCATAAAACGTAGCATGCCGAATGCAACTCTGACCGCTCACCTGGTCGACTACTCCGGGAACAAACTGGCCCACCACTCGATCCTTACAGACATAATGATGCTCGAAAACCAAATCCCAATGTCTGTTCTCAAGGAGATCTTGTTAATCCAGTGCTCGTCTGATGATGATGATGAACAACTTAACCAGCAATGGCCTACTGACCTCATCAAATTCTGTACAATAGTTGCTCCATTGAAACTGCCCAAGAATCCTCTCTCCCGGTACAACCTAGTCTTCCATTCTCATCATCTGCTCGACCTTTTGTACCATCTGGCCTTGGCTTCATTGAATCCTTCCAACAATCTAGAGCCCAGAAATGTCGAAATTGCCTTGGATAGTTCAAGTGATGAGTTGACCACCGGAGGCGGCCAAAGACCACGCGCTCCGAATGAAAGCGAAAATGTTCAGGTCTTTCTCCGACTCTGGAGAGCCATAGTCGATTTCAACATTGGCTGGGTGAGAAAAGTAAGAAAACCTATGAGGGCTATGGCTGGAGTCCCTAGCGATGTTCTGCTTGAAATGGCACCAGAAAACCTAAAAAGCTCTATCCGAGGCGGTCTGGAAACTTTGTGGGATCGGGAAGACCATATGGCCTTAGTAGATGAAATATTGATTCCCTCTGTATCAGAACTTATTGATGCTGGAGTTGAATTCCAACCAACTGATGATATATCCAGCATCCGGTTTGACAAGGAAACCAGAACACTCCACCTCCCTGTCCTTAAGCTGGACGTGAATTCCGAGGTTATAATCAGGAACATGGTAGCCTACGAATCCGCCACTGTCTTGGACTCTCTTGTTTTCGCTCGATTCATTGAGTTGATCAATGGGATTATAGACACAGCCCAGGATGCAATTCGGTTGAGGGAGAAAGGGATCGTCCTGAACAGCTTGAAGAGTGATCAAGATGTTGCCGATCTCTTCAATGGGCTGAGCAAGCCCGTTCGGCTCTCGCATTCTAATAGCATTAATAAAGCCATAAAAGAAGTGAACCACTACTACAATAACACAAGGAGGGTTCGAGTACACAAATTCATGAGGAAGCATGTCTACGAATCTTGGCGGTTTCTCTCAGTTGTCGCTACTCTCTTGTTCTTTTTCCTGACGGCCATACAATCAGTGTGCTCGGTTTATGAATGCTCTCGGGTTTTAAAGTTTAACACGGAAACCTGAAATTTCTGTCAAACGGTTCAGGCTTGTCTTTCCTTGGTAATCCCCGCAAGAAATATGAACAAATAAAGAGTAGTTCCATTCCTAGAACTAGGTTTTTTTCTTTTCTTTTTTTATTTTTTTATTTTAGTTTGTGGGTCTGGAGGTGTGCATTTGTGTGGGTCACCAAATAAAGTGATAATAAAGGCGAGGAAATGGGAAGCATAAAATTTGGCGGAAGCCTCTCCTGAATTTGTCTTCCTCTCCTCTCTCCTATTCTTTGCTTAAATGAATTTAAATAAAATAAAATAAATTATAGAAACCTAAAATACTAAACATAATTAAATCACGCAAAGTTTCATTGAAAATGGCCTATATCAGTTTGAATGAAATTTATTTTATGTTTTTCATTCCCAACTTATTTATAATTGTCAATATTTAAGAGTTTGCATCATTTTTATAACCATAATTGTTGGAAAAAAGTATCATTTTGGTAGTGTAGCTGGTAGACTTTTTACCTAATTATGTCCATGTCTTGTGCCTAACACATGTTACCCATCTAATTAATTAAATTGCAGGCAAAGAATAATGGGATATGAAGATTCAAAACGCCACACATTAGATTTTTATAAACATGGGATTATTGTCCCTTTAAAATAGACTCCAACAATTAAGTTAGTACTCGAAACTTAATTATTATTGAACCGTAAGACAGGGCAACGAAGATTGATATATTGTAACCTGGTTTAACTCCATCAAGGATTAGGCTTACGTACATAGTTTGACTTAAGGAGCATCAAACGTGATCTCTGATGAGATTTTTTTCGTGATTTTTGGATGCAGTTTTTGATGATACTCGACCCACAATTTTGAATTATCCATGAAACTATTCTTCCAATAAAAGTGAGGATGCGGCACACGATGCTTTCCAATGAAGGCTACGTGTCTTTCTATAACTAGTCCTCAACAAAAAGAGAGACAACTGAAAGAACCCCTCATTATAAAAAATATATATAATATAATGCATCCATGCATATCTATAATTTCTTTACACGGTAAGATATCAAATAAATCTCGTTATAAGCATTTTCTAAACTTGATTAAGAAATAGAAGTATACATAAACTTAATGTAAAAAGACTAAACTTCCTCTATTTATTCATGACATTTTTATATTAAAATCGTTTTATTTTTCCCCTCTTCCTGCTAGATATTTGTAGTAGTTCACGATAATCCAAAAGTTAGTTGGAAAATAAAAAAAAAAAAAAAAAACATTCTTGTGGGGCACCTGCAGATAATTACAAATGGAAGTGGGGCACTTATTAATGGCTATGGACCCCCCTCTATCTAATATAGTTTGATTAATGTTCTTTCGTGGCTGGTGTCATGGAGAAAGAGATGGTGATTATTATGAGATAAAGACAGCAAACTCTCTATTGATTATTTAATGAGAGCATGAGCATCAATATTCTACCAAATAAATCCTATTTTATTATTATTATTTTTCTAGAAAAATCATAATTTTTCCATAAAACATCACTCCGAACAAAGTCATTAATTTCTTTCTGATTTATATACGTTTTGTTATGTAGCATTACTCAAATAAAAAGTAACATTATACAAATAAAATTCTAGGATATGCTTGCTATAATTGATGATATAACTACATATTAATTCTTCTATTTTAAATCAAAATGTATTCATTGTTCCAACTTCAAGATATAAAATTTTTGGCAGAGTTGTAATTATTTTTTCTTGTGTAAACCATTGAAAAGTTATTACTGGTTGTTCATGTGGTTAGAGTGCGAATTAAGAGCTTAAATAAGAAGTCTTTGTGTTGTGTTGAATTGCTTGAAAGCATTTTTACTCACCATTTGTCCTTCTAGTTTAAGTAATGAATGCACCAATAACACCTTAACAAAGTCTAACAAAGGATCTGAACTATTTATTGGACATTCTCTATACAGTACGAAGTTTTTCTTTTATAACATGAAATATTTCGATCTTCAACCCAATGCAAACCATCCCTTCATATAAACTAAATAAAATTTCACACTTAGCGATCAAAAACCCCACAATAACTGTAAGAGATATTTGTATATATCACTTCTAAATCAATCACCAAATGTTCAACAACCCCTTTTTTAATAAAAAAAATAATTAAGAATAAAGTAAACATGTAGGCTTATCTTACATGACATGAGTGTCCAATGTGTAAGGTTGGAAAAGTGAGCTCCATCTTTTGTGGAGCGGGAGTGCACAAGAATAGTGGAAATAATCACATGTTGGCTTATACATGACTTGGCTCATTTATAATCATTAAAAATAGAAATAAAAGTAGTATAATTCGAAGTTGCCATTTTCCATCCCACTTCAAAGGCTGCATGATTGCCCTTTTAACATTATATATATAAACAAGGCTTCATCTTCCTAAGATTGTCGACTTGCTAGCTACCAACATGGCCTTGCCTTCATTAATCTTTGAGTCAAGCCCCAGTGACAGTGAGGAAAGATGGATCAAGCAAGTGAGCAAAATCCTAGAGAAAGAGGTGATGATCGATATTCAAGTTCCAGTTTCAATCTTTCGTGTTCCTGCAACTCCAAGTGCTTTCAAGCCACAAGCTTATGTGCCAAGGCTTGTGGCCTTGGGGGCCTTACCACCATTAATTCTGCTCTGAGCTCTATGAGATGGAGAGATACAAGCATGCTGCAGCCGGCAGGCTGCAAAAGCAGTTCCAAAGCATCAAGTTCCTGTAGCTTGTCGCAATGCTCGGCAAGCTTGAACAAGAAGTTAGAGCCTACTACCACAAGTATCTAGACATAGAAGGCCATACCTTATCTTGGATTATGGCCATTGATGGCCTGTTCTTGATTGATTTTCTTTACTTATTCATCAGAAGAAAGGAAACCGATCTCTCATCTGCCCCAACGCATTTAGTCGACTCTGGTGGCAAGAAGCTAGCTAGCGATGCCATCCTAGGTGACGTTCTGATGTTGGAGAACCAAGTCCTGTTCTTTGTCTTGAGCAAGATCTTGTCATTTCACTGCCTTGTTCCAAAGCTGACTGACACTGTTGTTGAATTATGACTTAAGATACTGTTAATTCTACTTTGAATAAGTCAAGTGTCAGTTAGATCTGGTTTGAATAAGTCAAATATTACTTAGATTATGACTTGTTATTTATGCTATTTTGTAGAAAAATATTTTTTGATTTGTTAGCACATTATTCTGCAGATTTGTTGATCTTTACTTTATAAATAAGTGACATCAATGCTCAATAAAATGATTAGCTTCATCCCTTCTCCCAATCTATTTTCCTTCCCTTTTCTTCTTTCTTCATAAAATACCAACAACTGTTTTGCCTTCAATTTTGATGGATTTTTGTAAGCCCTTTCGCCATTGAAGCTCAAGGAGGATATCCCTTTATCCGAAGTACTCAAGTGTGCACATTTGCTGGACCTTTTGCACCATTTGACCGTGCCCAAATTGGAGATTGCCCATGAATACTGTAGCATATATGGCAAAGATGATGTTTCTTTGAAATTTTCAGATGATTCTCATCATGTTTTCACCAATCTTTGGAAGTTTTTCTCACGCCTAAAGGTTGGATTCTTGGAGAAAATCATCAAACCGATCAAGATGATTATCACTGTGCCCAGAAAGGCTGTTTCCCGTGTTCCAGTGTTCGTCCAACTTAGCATAAAAAAAACAAAGACATCAAATTACCAGAAGGAGAGGACAAGAAGGAAAGTACTCCCATGGTAGAAGAGATTATCATTCCTTAAGTTCACAACTCTGTGATGTCGGAATTCAATTATGCCCCACCTCTAAGGGCATCACATCCATCAAATTCGACCATAAGAAGAAGATAATTTATCTCCCCGTCATCACTTTGGATGTTCATTCTGTTGATAGTGAAGCCCCAACTCAAAGAGGGCCGCAGGACGGAAGGTTAGTGGGCTTGACCCATTTAGCAACCTCCCGCAGCCTTGCAGGATGGATGGCAATTGGGCTTGGCCCATTCAGCAACCCCCGCGATCTGTTAGCTCCGTGGCCCATCCGATGCTCTCCCATATAAATGACTTGGTCTTCGTTTGTTACAACCACATCTCATCCTTAGCCCTAAATCTGCCAATCTTCTCTCCAGAACCTATCCCCTCACTTGGCTATTTAAACCCTAGCTGCGATCCATGGTGGAACACCAACGCTCACTGATTTCTTCCGTCTACTGCTGTCACCTTTCTCTTCAGTGCTGTTTGAGTCCTACAGATCTTGTGTGTTGGCTCGTTTATGGTTGTAAGTTATTACTGTTACCATTTTACATACTTGTCTTGCTATATTTTGTATTGAGTGTTGACGAGTTGAGGGTGTATATCTATCATCATTATTATAGTGCAGTGAACTCCCTTAAACCGGAACTCAACGTGGACGTACCCCTATTTTTGGGTGAACCACGGTAAAAACCTCGTGCCTCTTTTACTGTTTTATGTTTGTGCTGCTTCGATCTATTTTGTGTTGTCAATCTTTGTTATTATCTTCCTGTGTTAGAGGTGGTTGGGACATTTGTCTGTGTGTGTATGTATGTCTCAGTCCAACAGTGGTATCAGAGCCCTAAATCGATTACCTTGTTTATCTTGCTGTTTGTTTTCTGTTCGTGTTTGGGTAACTGTCCTCTAGGGTTTTATGAGAGATTCAGTCACTGAGGGTTTACTGAGAAAATCTCTAATAGTGACTAGGGGTTAGGGTACCCGATTGCAAGATGACTACCACTAGGTTTGATATTAGGGTTTTCGATGGTAAAGGGGATTTTGGGAGTTGGAAGAAAAAGATGAGGGTTCTGCTCTCACATCATAAATTGGTCATTGCCCTAGAACCAGATGATAGGAAATGGACTAGGGAACAATTAGATCAGACAGCTGAGATTAGGGAAGAGGCTTATAACCTTATTTTTCTACATCTAGGTGACAGTGTCATTCGAAAAGTAGATGGAATAACCTCACCTCTTGACCTTTGGAATAAACTAGAATCTTTATATGCTGTTATGGCTGCCCCTAATTTAGTTTATCTTAAAGGTCTGTTATTTAATTTCAAAATGGACACCTCTAAGTCTATGGATGAAAACATAGATGAGTTTACTAGGTTGTCTCTTCTTCTTAGGGGAACTGATCAAGCATTAGGAGACACTAGTGAAGCAATGATCTTACTAAATTCTCTACCTGATGATTATAATGTGGTAAAACATGCTTTTCAATAAACTGGTATAGTCCCTACACTTGAATTAGTTATTTCAGGGCTAAAGGCTAGAGAACTAGAATTAAATGCCTCTAAGAAACATGGTAATGCCCTATTCACAAAAGGGAAATTTCATAAGAAGCAATTTAATTCTGAACAATCTAATGGATTTAACTCTAAGGGCAAGAAAAAGGATAACAAAGGAAAACAAAAACCTAAATGGAAATGTTATCATTGCGGTAAGGAAGGCCATATTAAAAAGTACTGCTATGACTTAAAGAGACAAAATCAAAAGGCAAACCCAACTGATCCTGTAGGAACCTCAAATTGTTTAGCAGAAGTCTTAACTGTTTCTGAAACTTCCTCTAGTGAATGGATTATGGATTCAGGATGTTCCTTTCATATGAGTCCTAACCTAGAATGGTTTCGTAATTTTGATGATAATGAAAAGGGAACAGTCTATATGGGAAACAATCATTCATGCAAAGTAGAAGGCATAGGGAACATATCACTTAAACTCCATGACAACAACTTAAGAATTCTCACAGGGGGTAAGATATGTGCCAAATTTAAAAAGAAATCTAATATCACTTGGTACTTTAGATGAACAAGGGTTTTCCTATAAAGCTGAAAAAAGTTCATTGTTTGTATTTAAGAATGATAAGTTAGTTCTTTCTGGTACCAAGAAAAATGGTTTATATGTCTTGAATGGTTGTTGTTCTTCATACTTGCCTGCTGCATCCACTGTTAAATCTGAGGGAACAGATCTATGGCACTTGAGGCTTGGTCATATGAGCTTGAAAGGTATGCAGGCTTTATCAAGCCAAGGCTACCTAGGTTCTCTAACACCTGACTCTATAAATTTCTGTGAGTCATGTATCCTTGGCAAGCAATGCAGGTTGAGCTTCCCTAAAGGAACTCACCTTGCGAAGGCATGCCTAGAATACTTTCATGCAGATCTTTGGGGTCCATCTCAGACACCTACTCAAGGTGGAAACAGGTATTTTCTCTCTATTATTGATGATTATACTAGGAAGGTCTAGGTTTTCTTACTTAAATCTAAAGATCAGACATTAGATAAATTTAAGTCATGGAAAACTCTAGTAGAAAATCAATCAAAAAAAAATTAAAATTTTAAGAACAGATAATGGGTTAGAGTTCTGTAGCAAAGAATTTAATGAATATTGTAGTTCCCAAGGCATACTTAGGCATAGAACAGTAAGATATACACCCCAACAAAATGGGGTAGCTGAGAGGATGAATAGAACTTTATTAGAAAAAGTCAGATGCTTATTACTTACTGCTAACTTGCCTAAATCATTATGGGGGGAAGCACTAAACACTGTTGCATATATAGTAAATAGGAGTCCTTCAACCGCATTAAAACTTGTTTGTCCAGAAGAAAAATGGACCAAGAGAAAGCTAACCTACAATCATCTTAAAGTTTTCGGGTGTGAGGCCTTTGCTCATCAGTCAGAGGGTAAGTTGGATCCTAGATCTAAGAAGTGTATATTCTTAGGATACCAAGAAGGGACTAAGGGATACCGGCTATGGGATAGGACTTCAGGTGGAGTAAAAATTATAATAAGTAGGGATGTTGTATTTAATGAAGATAACTTCCCTTGCAAATCCTCAAATAAAATAGAAAAAGCTTCAGAACATCATGAACATAGAGGTGGAAATTATATTGAGGTGGAACACCGAGCTAGTACTCATAACCAGCTGGCAGTACCTGATCCTCAGGAGTCTGATCCAGTATTAGACAGTAACTTAGGTGGAAATTCTGAGCACTTAGGTGAAAATTCTAAGCCTAACCATAGTGAAAGTGAAGTTGAAGAGGTGGCTGTAGACACCCCTCATCCAGATCTCAGCAACTATCAGCTTGCTAGAGATAGAGGCCGAAGAGAAGTAAGACCACCTGCTAGGTTTGGCTACGCCGATTTAATTTACTGTGCTCTGATAGCAGGAGCTAAAATGAAATCTACTGAACCATCTTGTTATGAAGAGGCCATTAAATCTCGTCAACACCTAAAATGGAAACAAGCCATGGATGAGGAAATGGCATCTTTAAAATTAAATGGAACGTGGAAGTTGGTTGCAAAGCCTGAAAACCATAAGTTGGTAAAGTGTAAGTGGCTATATAAACTGAAAGAGGGAATGAATAAATCTGATCCTATTAGGTATAAGGCTCGCCTAGTTGCTAAGGGGTTTACCCAAAGGGAAGGGATAGACTATACTGAAATTTTCTCACCAGTTGTAAGGTTTATAACAATTCGACTGATGCTAGCTATTGTTGCTCATTTTGACTTAGAACTAGAACAATTAGATGTTAAAACAGCTTTCTTACATGGGGACCTAGAAGAACTTATATATATGGATCAACCTGTTGGCTATGTAGATCCTTCTCATCCAGAACATGTTTGCTTACTTAAAAAATCTCTATATGGATTAAAACAATCCCCACGGCAATGGTATAAAAAGTTTGATGATTTTGCATTGAAAGCTGGTTTTATTAGAAGTAACTACGATGCCTGTTTTTACTTTATAATATCTGATGAACCTGTTTACCTGCTTCTATATGTTGATGACATTCTATTGATTAGCAAATCTGAGTCTAAAATTAAAAACTTAAAGTCTCAATTAAATGACAACTTTGATATGAAAGACTTAGGTCCTGCAAATAAAATTCTTGGTATGAAAATTGAAAGGAATAGAACAAAATATTTTATGAAAATTCGTCAACATGATTATTTGGAAAAAACAATAATTAAGTTTGGCATGGCTGGCTGTAAACCTGAAAACATTCCCCTAGCTGGAAATTTCATTTTATCAAAATCTCAATGCCCTAAAACTGATGCTGAACATATTAAAATGGAAGATATTCCTTATGCTAATGTAATAGGGACTATCATGTATTCAATGATAAGCACTAGACCTAACCTTGCATACTCTATTTCATTGCTTAGCCGATTTATGTCTAATCCGGAAAAATCACATTGGGATGCACTGAAATATGTTCTGAGATATATTAAAGGTACAACCGGAGTAGGGTTAAATTATATGAAAAGATGTGAAAATCTTGATCTTGTTGGGTATGTAGACTCTGATTTTGCAGGTGATCGTGACACTAGAAAATCCACAACAGCCTATATGTTTTCTCTTGAAGGTAATTGCATCAGCTGGAAAGTACAGCTACAGCCATTGGTTGCGTTGTCTTCCACTAAGGCAGAATACGTGGCTTTGACTGATGCATTTAAGGAAGCCATTTGGCTTCAAGGTATACTAGCTGAAATCCACTTACTGGTAAGAAATGCTGACATATTTTGTGACAATCAGAGTGCTATACACTTGTGTAAAAATCTGATGTACCATGAACGATCAAAACATATAGACATAAAATACCATTATGTCAGAGATCAGGTTGCAACAAGAAAGGTAAGCATTCAGAAAGCTCCTACTGAAGAGAATCCAGCCGACATGGGGACTAAGGTGGTGTCAACAGCAAAATTCAAACACTGTTTGGATTTGCTGCACATTGATGTTGGTTGACCCAAAACCAACTAGAGTGATGAAGGTGAGAGGTTGAAGCATGTTGCACTATTCTACAGGTTTGTGTTGAGTCTTCAAGGTAGAGAATGTTGATAGTGAAGCCCCAACTCAAAGAGGGTCGCGGGATGGAAGGTTAGTGAGCTTGACCCATTTAGCAACCTCCCGCGGCCTTGCAGGATGGATGGCAATTGGGCTTAGCCCATTCAGCAACCTCCGCGATCTGTTAGCTCCGTGGCCCATCTGATGCTCTCCCATATAAATGACTTGGTCTTCGTTTGTTACAACCGCATCTCATCCTTAGCCCTAAATCTGCCAATCTTCTCTCCAGAACCTATCCTCTCACTTGGCTATTTAAACCCTAGTTGTGATCCATGGCAGAACACCAGCGCTCACTGATTTCTTCCGTCTACTGCTGTCACCTTCCTCTTCAGTGCTGTTTGAGTCCTACAGATCTTGTGTGTTGGCTCGTTTATGGTTCTAAGCTATTACTGCTACCATTTTACATACTTGTCTTGCTGTATTTTGTATTGAGTGTTGACGAGTTGAGGGTGTATATCTATCATCATTATTATAGTGCAGTGAGCTCCCTTAAACCGGAACTCAACGTGGACGTAGCCCTATTTTAGGGTGAACCACGGTAAAAACCTCGTGCCTCTTTTACTGTTTTATGTTTGTGTTGCTTCGATCTATTTTGTGTTGTCAGTCATTGTTATTATCTTCCTGTGTTAGACGTGATTGGGACATTTGTCTATGTGTGTATGTATGTCTCAGCCCAACACATTCCGAAGTCATAATGAGAAACTTGATTGCCTAAGAAGCATTAGTGAGTATATTTCAAAACACTAGTTCTAGAACATTTTTTGACAATTTTTTCTTTTGTATCTTGCATATGCTTTTGTATATTCTTCATAATCTTTTCATATTTCTTTATTACCTATTTGGATTAGTTATAGAACATAATAATGCATACTTATTCTATGAAAATTAATACAATTACAATACTCTCAACTTCTTCTTTTATATATCTTTTCTAAATACCAGCCTCTATCAGAATGTCTGGTTTTCACTTGATACACAGAGTTAATGAATGGGATTATAGACACTATCAAAGATGCAAAGCTACTAAGGGAGAACATCATCGTCCACCATCTAAAGAGCGATGAAGAAGTTTCATATTTCTTTGTTTCCTATTTAGATTAGTTATAGAACACAATAATGTTGAAAATAAATTATTCAATATATAGGGCCACAAATGTATTTTTTTAAATGTGTAATGCTATCTTAAAGTTTAGCCAATTAAAAATTATCTATAAAGTTTATTTTTAGGCTATTGGGTATTAAACTATCATGGAATTAATGTGTAGAGACATAAGTTATATTTCTAAATTGATGAGGAGTCAATTTGAAAATATTAGAAGTTGTTAACTGCTTTTAGTAGTTATATAAAGAGATTATGGTCCCCAATTGATAGTGATGTTTTCATATCTATGCATCCCCATCAACAGAGAAATTATAAGAAACTACAAATCAATTGAAAGATCAAAAGACCTGTTTTGATCAATCATAACAATGGATACAAGTATGCTTCTGTTTATTGTTCATTTTATTCTTAATGATTTGATATGAATGTTCTTGGAATTTGAATAATAATTCTACAAGTGGTATCAGAGAAGTTTTCAGGTTAAATCATTAAGAATCGTATTATTTATGATTCATGATTTACTTTAAATTTTTCATCAATTTAGTTTTTTCAAAATAAATTTCTTTATATTTAGTTACGGTGCAGTCTTTAACTGCATCGATAAAGAATAGTCACGGCCATTTGGCCATGGCATTAAGGAAATCAAAGCCCCAACCAGTGGCCGCGGCATTAAAGAACTTCATTAATAAAAGAAATCAAAGCCACAGCCAGTGGCAACGTCCATCTGGCCACTGCATTAAAAAAGGAATTAGCCGTGGCTTCCAGGCCGCGACGTCATGGCAAAGCAGTTACGCTGCCTCCATCCCTAGGGGTTCATCCCCTAGGGTTTCCAGACATGGACCCATGAGGCCCAGGGTTTGGTAATTCAGTATAATTAATTAATTTTAATAAATTAATTTAAAACATTTTTTTATTTATTTTATTGATTTTTCACCAAATAATAGTTTTATTTAAAATTAAAAAAAAACTATTTTTAAAGGAAACAAAGGATTGGGCGGGCTGGTGCAGGATCCGGGATGGGTTGTCCCCACTCGGTCCAATCCTAACTCAGTAAATGTTTGACCGTTGATTTTAAAAAAAAAAAAATTGGGGTTATTTGATGCAATTTTTAAATTTAGATATTAGCTTGCTTATATATATATATATATATTGAAATAAATTAATTGAAACAACATGTCACCAAAGTGATCTCTCTTGTGGAAATTAATTTGTTTTGAAATATAAACAGTTGTGTGGATGTAACTTGTGTAAATATTTATCGACCCAAAGGAAGGTAAATGTTTAACATAATTTCATATGCACCTATGGTAATAAATGCGTGATAATTGTTCAGTTTATACATGTGACCAATAAATCGGCCCAAAGGAAGATTTATTGTTTGATATGTAATTATTATCAGTATTTGATTACTACACCAAGAGTACCACTTACAATTAATATTACTGTAATATTAATATTGTGCTAGGTATCTTGAGATGGGGCTCACCATTATTTGAATTTATTCATTAATTTATTATGGATATTAACTGAGCATGTTTTTATTTGGTTATTTTGTTCTCTATACAGCTAATGTGTCCGCTACTACAATATCTGCCAATATAAATTCAATTCACATGCTGAATGGGACAAACTTTAAGGAATGAAAAGAGAACATTTTGATTGTTCTAGATTGCATGGATCTAGACCTTACGCTCAGGATTGAGCAACCCGCTCCTCTTACGGATGAAAGTTCACTTCATGATAGAAGGAACTTTGAGAAGTAGGACCGCTCAAATCGCATGAGTCCTATGATCATTAAGCGCGGCATTCCAGAAGCCTTTACAGGTGCAGCATCCAAAGGGATAACTAATGCTAAGGAGTTCCTTGCCGAAATTGAGAAGCGTTTTGCGAAAAACGATAAGGCTGAAACAAGCACGCTTTTGCAACGCTTGATTTCAATGAAATATAAAGACAAAGGTAACATAAGGGAGTACATCATGGAAATGTCTCACATTGCTTCAAAACTTAAGGGATTAAAGCTTGACCTGTTTGATGACTTGCTTGTGCATTTGGTATTAATCTCGCTTCCAACACACTTCAATCAATTTAAGGTCAGTTACAACTACCAGAAGGAGAAATGGTCTCTAAATGAGCTCATTTCCTATTGTGTGCAAGAGGAAGAAAGGTTGAAGCATGATAGGACTGAAAGTGCTCACTTAGAAAACACCTCTAAAGATAAGGGCAAGAAAAGAAAGACAGGATATGAAGCTACTTCTATGGGTCCAGTACAAGAAAACAACAACAAAACAATAAGGGTTGTTTCTTTTATAATAAGACTGGACATGTGAAGAAGGATTGTGCCAAATATCACACTTAGCGTGCAAAGAAATATGTACAATTCTTACTTTGGTCTATTTTGAGGTTAATTTAGCTTCAGTACCTAGAAACACTTAGTGGTTAGATTCTGATGCTACTACTCACATAAGTGTTTCTATGCAAGGTTGCCTGAGCTACCGAAATCCAAATGATGGTGAAAGATACATCTTTGTGAGTGATGGCAAATCGGTGGAAGTTGATGTAATAGGCACTTTTAGGTTATTGTTAGCAACTAGTTATTATTTGGATTTGAAAGACACTTTTGTTGTACTGTCTTTTAGACGGAATTTGATTTCTGTTTCTTTATTGGACAAATCTGGATATTGTTGTTCATTTACAAACAATCAATTTAGTCTTTCATTAAATTCAAATGTTATTAGTACTAGTTCATTATGTGCATATGATAACCTATATTTACTTGATATTGTTGCGTCATATCATAAAACTTTGCATGTGGAATCTCGTGGTACTAAACACAAATTAAACAAAGAAAATTCAGCGTCATTATGGCACAAGCGATTAGGACATATCTCAAAAACTAGAATTGGGAAACTTGGCATTTTGGATTCCTTTGACTTCACAGACCTTGATGTCTATATTGATTGCATCAAGAGAAAACAGACCAAAACTAAGAGATTAGGTGCCAACAGAACTTCAGACGTCTTAGACTTGATTCATATAGATATTTGTGGTCCATTCCCTACGGCTTCCTGGAATGGTCAACAATATTTTATATCATTCATAGACAATTACTCGCGTTATGGGTACTTATATCTCATTCATGAGAAATCTCAATCCTTGGATGTGTTCAAAGCTTTTAAAGCTAAAGTTGAGAATCAACTCAACAAAAGGATTAAAATCATCGAGTCTGACCGTGGTGGTGAGTACTATGGCAGATATGATGGTTCAAGAGAACAACGTCCAGGACTATTTGCTAAATTCCTAGAGAAATGTGAAATCGTCCTACAGTACACTATGCCATGATCTCCTAGCATGAATGGTGTAGTTGAAAGACGAAACAGAACTCTTAAGGATATGGTGAGCAGTATGATTAATCATTTTACCTTACCAAAATCACTCTGGGGAGAAGCACTAAAGACTGCAGCTTATATTCTAAATAGAGTACCAACTAAAACAGTTGTCAAAACATCTTATGAGCTTTGGACAAACAAAAAGCCTAGTTTAAAGCATTTTCACATTTGGGGATGTCTAGCTGAGGCAAGGCCTTATAGGCCATATGAAAAGAAATTGGACTCCAAAATAGTGAGCAGTTACTTTATTGGTTATTCTGAGTGATCTAGGTGCTACAAATTTTATGATCCCACACTTAGGTCAATTTTTGAAACGGGAACTGCAACATTTTTTGAGGATATTGAGTTTGAGGGGAAAAATAAGGTTAGAGATATTATCTTTGAGGAGGAATAGGTTTCAATTCCTACTATTATTTTTGATAATGTATAGGCTTCTACCTATCATTGATCAAGAAAGAAATCAGGAACCTCAACAAAACAATGTTGAACAACCTCCCATTCAAAATGAAGTAATTATTCCTGAAGAACAAACTCAACAACCTCAAGAACTAAAGAGATCTACTAGAGAAAGAAGAAGTGTTATCCTAGACGATTATATAGTATTTCTTCAAGAATGTGAGGAAGATATTGGAATAATGGATGATGATCCAATTAATGTCCATTAAGCCATACAGGATTCTAACTCTCAAAAGTTGATTGATGCCATGAATGAGGAGTACAAGTCTATGCAAGACAATAAAGTTTGAGATCTTGTCCCATTACCAAAAGGTGCGAAACCCATTGGTTGTAAATGGATATTAAAACTAAGAGGGATTTGAAAGGTAATGTGGAAAGATATAAGGCTTGTCTTGTAGCTAAAGGCTTTACCCAAAAAGAGGGAATCGACTACAAAGAGTGTAATACCCAAAAAATTTATGAATGAATAAAATTGGAATTTTGTGAAATTATTGGGTATACATGCGATTTTTCAATCTTTAGGGCCAAAGTATAATTTTCAATTCTTGGTTAAAATATGGTGTAACGTCTGTGTTAAACAAAATTTTTGGAGATCAGAACATGTAAGAAAAGTTGGAATTAATAAAACTGAAGAAACTTGCAAGATAAGGGTAAAAATGTAATTTTTTAAACATTCGGGCCTAAGTGAAATTTCTAAATTTTAGTCAAATGTGGTCAAATTGGAATTTTAATTCTTTGGGAGCTGAAATGAGAAAATTAGAGTTTGAGGTCCTTGAGGAAACTCTGAAAAATTAGGAAATGACCAATCTGCAAAATGAGAAAAATTGAGCAGGGGCAAATCTGAAATTATCGCAACATTGGGTACGACACTGCAATCTCCGGCCAGCCATCATGTTGTCGTCGAGGAGGGTTGCCAGAGGGTCCTAGGGTAGGTTCAGACCATTATGGGCTGGTTGTGGTGGAGATTGACTAAAGATCGACCATGGAAATCGCAAGAATCGATCGTATATGGCCGAAGATATAATCGGATATGTTGAGGGATTTTTCTTGATTTTTAGGACGAATCAAGGTGATTATAAGCTAGATCTAGCATCTTAGGGTATGATTAACTGGAGAATCAAAGGATTTTGAGGCCGAAATTGTAATAACCCGAGAGCCCATAAGAGAATAATATATATCGAGGATAAGTAAGGAAAGAAACAACACCAGCTGTATACCTTTTGAACTGAATGTAGGCAAGGAACTCTCGGGTTAAACGTGCTTAAACTGGAGCAGCTCAGGGATGGATGACCCCATGGGAAGTTTGTAAGACCCCGTTTCAGGATAAGGCTGCCACGTCATTTAAGTGGGAATTAAATACCGAAAAATGAGTTTGATAGCAAAATAAATCGCCGAATCGACTAGAGGGAGTGCCCCAGAGCGTAATTGGCTAAGGAAAATGGCACGGTCTCAATGAGCGTTCCGAGACGAGATTTATGGAAGTAAAAGAAATCAGAATTGAGATGGTTTTCGGTACATCTAAAAATGCAGCTTCGGATCAGGTTGAAATACCGAATTGTCATAGGGGTCGTCTGAAAATTCAACGGAACCCTGAGGAGGCTCCGATTTTTCATAAGGATCAACCTTTAGGTGATTTCAGGACGAATCAATAGCCCGGTGAGGACCCGGTGGCAAAATCCATTTTTATCGAGCAATCGTAGATTATTAATTTTGGATTTAAAGTATCGTAATGTAAATTAATTTAAGCGTTAAAGGGTCTAATTGCAATTTAAGGAATTCTTAAGTGTGAGATAAAATAATTGTAGGGGTTAAATATATATTATTTCTATAATTATATTAGTATAATAATATATATATATGTATGTATATGCTTACTCGCGTGGGAAGCAGGGGAGGCTTCAAGATGGCTGTCTGTGAGGCGTGGGAGGCAGCGTTTGGAATTGAGAAGGATGTCGAGCGGGAAGAGTGGCGCCGAAGGTTCTTCGGCCCATATATATAGAGAGAAAGAGAGATCAAGTGAGTGATAGAGGGAGGGAAGCAATGGCCGAATCGGCCATGGTGTAGCAGCTTCACGCTGCTGGTTGCAGTGCCCGAAAACAGTGAGGCCGAGAGAGAGCAAGATCGAGAGCGAGCTTGAGAGAAAGCAAGATCGACAGAGAAGAGAAGCCGAGAGCGAGAGAAAGCCATGAGAGCTTGGGCCGATTTCGGCCATGGCGGTGGCAGCGGGCAGCCTTAAGCTGCTGTGCAATGGCGGCCGTTCGTGGAGATGATGGCAGCAAGCAGAAACAGCAACGCGAGAGGCGGTGGCTCGTGGTGGCGCTTGGAAGACGCGGCCAGCGGCGTTGCAAAGGCCAGATGCGGCCATGGCAGCCACTCGAAGCAAGCAGCCGAGGCAGCAGCCATGCCCGATGCAAGTCGAGCGGCTGGTTCGTGTTTGAGGGCAGGGCAAGCAACGCGCGGGTGCGCGCGCGAGGAAGTTGGGGTGACCAGCGGTGGCCGAATGGCCGAGCGAGGCGGCAATACGCATGGCAGCCGCGAGGCAGCCCTGTGCGCGAGGCGTGCGCGGGTGCGTTGCAGGGAGAAGCCGAGAAGGAGAAGAAGAAGAAGAAGAAGAAAGGAAAGGGAAAAGAAAGAAAGAAGAAGAAGAAGAAGAAGAAGAAGAAAGGAAAGGGAAAAGAAAGAAAGAAGAAGAAGAAGAAGAAGAAGGAGTTGCAGAAGATGGCGGGAGTTGCTGTGAAGAAGATGATGAATAGTAGAAGGGAGAAGAAAAGAAAAGAAATAAAAGGAAAAGAAGAAAAGAAAAATAAAGGAAGAGAAAAAAATAGAAAAAAAAATCCTAGAAGCTCCCAAAAATTATAGAAAAATAGGAAACGGATGTGTAATGATGTTCCGGAGATTTTGGTATGAAAAACAGGTTGAACATACGTTTCGAGGAAATGCACGTAAATCGGGGTGATGCACGAAAATTAAGATGTTGCTAAAAAATCGAGGTAAATGCACGGGAAGTGAGGTAATGTGCAAGAATCAAGGTGGTGAGCGAGAATCGGGGATTTGCGCGACAATCGAGGTCGATCACGCATTTCGAGGTCAGGGCACGCATACCGAGGCAACCGAGAGGCTAAATTAAGGTAAGCAGAATTCCTTATTAGGAAAATGATTTTAGGAATTGCTATTGAGAAATATTTGAAGAAATAATTGAGTAATAATTAGTTTGAACTATTAAGGAATTATTGAGGAAAATAGGAAGAAAATGAGGATAAGTTATGAGGAATAGATTATTAATGTTATTAAATGAATATGATAGCCAGGGTATGTTGAGGATTTGAATTGAGTACGTTAGAAGCCTGGCACGAGAATCGAGGTGTTAAGAGATGCGTACGAGGTAAGTAGTATTACTCAAATGGATTTAAGTTTGCGAAAAATGTTTGGTTCATAAGTAGTACCCCCGAAATGGATTTTAGAATTATGAAAAATGTTTGATTTGAAAGTGGTTTTCCCCAAAACCTTATTTATGTGAACGATTTGATCATGTTGTCATGTTTTGATGTGATTATGTCATGTAGATTGCATACATGTTTTGATGATGAAATGTGCATATGTTCACGTGAAGTTATTGATCATGCATTGCATATGAATTACGATGGCACCGCTGAACCCATTGATCTCGGCATGGAAAGGAAGTCGTAGCAATGAGGGGTAGCATTAAGGTGCAACGAGAATGAATGTGGATCGTCACCGCTACACCATTGACCTCGGCATGGAAATGAAGCCGTAGCAATGGGGATGGGTAGCATAAGGTGCGGTCGATTCACAGAAAGAGATGATGAATGTGACATTTTGCATTTTGCATACATGCATGAAAATGATTTTGTGCTGCTTACTTAGATGGTTCATCATCTAATTGGGCTTTGCCCCTGGAATATTCAAACGTTCCAGATGGACTTTGTAGCAGGTACGAGGATGAATGAGGCATGAAATGGCACTTTCCAAGTGCATGATGAATTAAAATGAAAGTAAATGGCACTTAACTAAGTGCATGATGAACGAATGATGAGATGAATGAGGTAATGTAGCCCATGTGTTTAAGTCCTGCTACTTTGAAATCTGAACGCTCTGAAAGGTGAGTTATGATTGAGGATTGATGAACGATGATATAACCTTAAGGTTAATGAGGATGTATAAACCCTAGTTAGGGTTAATGTTATATGAGAACATGTGTTATGTTTTAAGTCATGTTGAGAATTAAGTTAGAGAGACGATGATGTAAAGACTTCATTTATGATTTTGTTAAGGTAAGATGGCAGGTTCGATTCTAGCTTCCGCGTTTTGAGGTATGTTATGATGATTCTCTCTCTTTCGAGAATAAATTATTGTAGGGAAATTCTGAAACTTTTGAGGAATGATGTGGTCTAGTATATGAGTTCAAAAGAAAAAATTTATTGTTCCAGGATTGTCCCAAGAAATAACGCGCCCAGGAAAACGGGGCGTTACAAAGTTCGTGTAGGCCCATCAGGGTAAGTTATTTCGGTTCTTCCTATCACTCGATGGGGGATGTTACAAGTGGTATCAGAGACGACCCTTGGAGAAGGCGGTTCGATGAGGGCGGGGAGTGCCGCCGGGGCACGAAGGCCAGTACAAGGAGTGGCTCCTGGCAGGCTTCTAGGATGATAGCCTCCAAAGGGGAGAAGGTCTAGGACCAGTTGTAAGGTCGCATGACGAGGACGTTATGTGCTCAAGGGGGGGAGAATGTAATACCCCAGGAGCTCAGAAAAGAATAGTATATATCGAGGATAAGTAAGGAAGGAAACAACACTAGCTGAATACCTTTTGGACTGAATGTAGGCAAGGAACTCCAGGGTTAAGCGTGCTTGAACTAGAGCAGCTCAGGGATGGGTGACCCCCTGAGAAGTTCGTGTAGGTCCATTAGGATAAGTTGTTCTGTTCCTTCCTATCGCTCGATGCGGGATGTTACAGAAATCACCTATAAATAGCAAACTCGCGGCTGAATGGATTTATAAAAATTCAAGTTCGATTGGAGGGTTTAGAGAGAGAATCGATTGTTTTTGATAAGGGGCTATTGCTCCTTGGGCCGTGGGGAGTGAATCTAGAGATTTTGGGGTCTTTTAGAGTAATTTAGAGTGGGTTTTACGCATAACCAGAAAATATTGAAGGTTGTCGGAGCAGGAACTTAAATGACCAAATTGAGGGTGTTTTTGTGTTCGTTTGAGAAAATTGGTTGAGGGCTTTTGTTGTCCATGTAGAGGAGAACATTTCTAGAAAATTTGGTGATTTTTGGATGTGTTTTGAAGCAGTTTTGGGGCTCATCGAAAAATCGTGAAGGTCGCTAAAGCCAACTATAATCGACTATTTTGAGGTGTTTTCGACTGTCATTTTGACCATTGGAGGCCACCACTGTGATCAAAAGCTCGAAAGAAGTTAGGAAGTGTCATCGGATCGTCGATCGAAGATAGTCGCTGGTCGCCGTCACTGGAGAAGAAAGGTAAGAAAAAAATAGGAAAAAAGAAAAGAAAAATAAAAATAGGAAAATAAATAAAAAAATGTTCTGTCAAAATATGAAAAAATATCTAGAAAATCAAGAAAGTGTTTTTATGCATATTTGTGGAAGAAATTTTGGAAAATGATTATGGAAGTATTTATTTTTGATTTTTGAAAGAAAAGGGAATTTTGGGAGAAAATTGTGAAAAATAGGGAGAAACTCTGAAAAATTCCCAGAAAATTTTTGAAGATTTGAAATGTTGTTTTAGGAATTTTCATGGAGAAAAATGGAAAAAATTACTTGAGTAGGTATTTATTTTGTATTTTTGAAGAAATTAAGGTTATGGAATTTGAGGAAAATTAGAGAAAAATTCTAGAAAATCCTAAACAAAATTTGGATTATTGATTTTCTTGGGAATTATTGGCCAGGGGGTGGTTTGGCTAAGGAGTTTGAAGTTTCACACTAATTTCGAGGCAAATCGACACTAGAGGCAAAATCATCTTTTGCAAGGTGAGTGGTTCTACCTTATTTAGTTAGAGGCTTAATTATTTCTAAATTTATTATTTTACGCATAATGATCATTACTTGATGCATTAACTAGACATGATATTTTGACATGCATGGCACATGATTTGCATGTTATTATCATATTTGAATTATGTCATTGTTATGACTGGTGGGTTGGGATTTGGGGTCTCCTTGTGGACGAGGCGATGTTCGTTCTTTTGAAAAGCGTGGGAATGGTGGTTCTTACAAGCGGTGGCCAGATTACTTTCCAGGGACTAAGTACGCAAGGTGATGTCCCAAGGTTGACATGTTGAGTCTGATTTATGCCATGCACATGATTATTCATGCATTTCATAAAAATTGTTTTTATGCCATTCACTTAGATGATTCAGCATCTAACTTGGATTATGCCCCTGGAACATTTAACGTTCTAGCCGGGGCTTGTAGCGAAGAGAAAGATGTGGCTAGTTAGTTGAAGAAGGAAATCATGCATGTTAAATTACTTTCGATATCACCTTTTGTACGATTGGCATGTAATCCTTATTCTGATCTTATTTTAGTCACGAGACAATTATGTATCAACATGCTATGTTATGGTAACGCATGACAATCTATTAGGATTTTAATCTTATTATTTATGTTGTACACTTGAAATACCTTACTTAGCTTCAGTCTTTAATCCCTATTAGCTAAATGGGTATGATTGAGAAATTTTGGGATTTCGGAGCAAGCGAAGATTGTGATTTTTAAGATTGGTTGGATGGAAAAAAAATTATAAATCTTGTGAATGTAAAAAAAAAAAATCCTGAGATTTCCCGGGTAAGAGCTATATTGGGAGAACGAGTCGTTACAAAAAGGCTTTATCTCCAGTTTCTACGAAAGACTCTTTTAGAACTATTATGCCGCTTGTTGCACGTTTTGATCTTGAGTTACATTAGATGGATATTAAGACGGGATTTCTCAATGCCGACATTGATGAAACGATCTAATGGTGCAACCAAAAAACTGTGTCAGGAAATTCAAAAAATATGGTTTGCAAATTAAAGAAATCCATCTATGGGCTCAAACAAGCTTTCCGTCAATGGTACCACAAATTTCATCAAGTAATTATCTCGTTTGGTTTTGAGATTAATGCTATGGATGATTATGTGTATCAAAAGTTCAGTGGGAGTAAACATATTTTCCTAGTTTTGTATGTTGATGACATACTACTTGCCACTAATGATATAGGCATGTTGCATGAAACCAAGAGATATCTATCAAAGAATTTTGAGATGAAAGATCTTGGTGATGCCTCTTTTGAATTAGGGATTCAGATACACCGAGATCGCTCTCGGTATACTCTTGGATTGTCACAAAAGAGTTATCTCAATAAGATGCTTAAAAGATTTGGCATGCAGAATTGTAAGTCAGGTGAGACCCCTGTCGCTAAGGGAGACAAATTTAGTCTCAATCAGTGCCCTAAGAATGAACTTGAAGTTAAGGAGATGTAGAAGATTCCCTATGTGTCAGCTGTGGGAGTCTAATGTATGTTCAAGTTTGTACACGTCCAGATATAGCATTCATTGTTGGAATGTTAGGCAGATATTTAAACAACCCTGGCATGGATCATTGGAAAGCAGCAAAACGGGTTATGAGATACTTGTAGAGAACAAAAGATTACATGCTCACATATAGGAGATCGAATCAATTGGAGATCATAGGGTATTCTGACTCCGATTTTGCCGGATGCTAAGACAATAGGAAATCCACTTCTGGCTACATTTATCTGCTAGCTGGAGGAGTCATTTCTTGGAGGAGTGCCAAGCAGACACTCATAGCATCTTCCATGGAAGTAGAATTCGTGGCATGTTATGAGGCATCCAACCACCGAATATGGCTGCAAAATTTTGTCACTAGGTTGTGCATTTTGGATGGTATAGAAAGACCACTTAAGTTATATTGTGATAATAAATCAGCAGTTTTGTATTCCAATAACAACATGAGCTCATCTAAGTCTAAGCATATTGACATAAAGTACCTAGTTGTGAAGGAAAGAGTGCAGAGTGAACAAATTTTCATAGAACACATAAGGACAAACTCCATGATTGTGGATCCGCTTACCAAGGGATTACCATCTAAGGTCTTTCATGAGCACAATGTTCATATAGGTGTTGTATTGTGTGAGGATATCATGTGTTTAGTAAGAGTTTGTATTCTCGTTGTTTTATGTTTGTTTATAAAGACATTCTTGTATTTGAATATTTTATGTATAGAAATGAAGTATTCGGTTCATTTCACTTTGATATATTATGTTCAGTATCGATCTCACTAAGGAATAAAATAGGACCAGTTGGAAATAGACCTGTTTGGATCACATCACATGTAATTTTCATGCTACATATACATAACTGATCTATATATGTCATTTGGTTGTATTGATATACGTGACCATTGATAGATTTTAGTCACGCTAAATGTGACGAAGATCACTTTGATCCTATATCAATATGATTAATGGACGAGATTGTTCGAAAATATCCTTAATAGTGATAGCAAAAATTTTGGAGCTCATAAGGTTGTACACATTTGTAAGGTTATATATGTGGCCTAGTAGGAGATTGTTGAAAATAAATGATTCAATATATAAAGCCACAAATGTATTTTTTTAAATATGTAATGCTATCTTAAAGTTTAGCTAATTAAAAGTGATCTATAAAGTTTATTTTTGAGCTATTGAGTATTAAACTATCATGGAATTAATGTGTAGAGACATAAGTTATATTTCTAAATTGATGAGATGCCAATTTGGAAATATTAGAAGTTGTTAACTGCTTTTAGCAGTTATATAAAGGGGTTATGGTCCCCAATTAATAGTGATGTTTTCATATCTCTTCATCCCCATCAACAAAGAAATTCTAAGAAACTACGAATCAATTGGAAGATCAAAAGGCCCATTTTGATCAATCATAACAATGGATACAAGTATGCTTTCGTTTATTGTTCATTTTATTCTTAGTGATTTGATATAAATGTTCTTGAAATTTGGATAATAATTCTACAAATAATGCATACTTATTCTATTTAAATTAATACAATTACAATACTCTCAACTTTTTCTTTTATATATCTTTTCCAAATACCAGGCTCTATCAGAATGTCTAATTTTCACTCGATACACAAGAGTTAATGAATGGGATTATAGACACTATCAAAGATGCAAAGCTACTAAGGGAGAAGAACATCATCGTCCACCATCTGAAGAACGACGAAAAAGTTGCTCAACTCTTCAATGGGATGAGCAAGTGCATCAGGCTTACTTATGTGCCTTATATTGATAAAGTCATTAAAAATGTGACCAAGGCCCTGTTTGTTGCAGTTTAATTAGAGAAATTATAGTTTTCAATTTCTCAGATTATAGCTTCTAAAACTTAGAATAAATTGTG